>JAVGWX010000004.1:105193682-105911182 GCA_036924085.1 Ariolimax columbianus
TTGTTGTATTTTCTTCCCTCCGATTATCCTGGCCTAGACAAACTCATATATGAATTAGTGTTGTGATTAAACATGTACCGTAATTTCATGGTCAAGTGCACAAGGCTGAAATTCACGAGTTTGGCGCCCTTAGGCCTATCTGCAGACAGCAACCGTTTTGGTATGTCCGTTCGATTTAGACACGTGACTATATTGATCTAGAACACGTCGTCCGGGATAGAGGTCCAACACATCACTAACACGCTGAGTGATATCCCAGTGACCTTTTGCGGCTATGGGAAAGGAAAGACACGCAACTATATATGCCATTGTCCGATCCGCTGCCTTGCGGGATACATGTTTACGGGAATGGCTTCGTGAGTAAACCATGAGAAAAACGTATGCATCCTGTGCTATCTCCAGTTGTCTCAATAATGTATTGTCACTGGCCAAAGGTAGCTCAGGTAGAGAGAGTGAGGTTGACAAAAGGCGCAGTTTCTTCCTCACTGTAATCAAAATCACTTCGCAAGTTACCCATTTCAGTGGACACAGCAAGAGATAAGACTATCCACATGGCTGAACAAACAAAGAAAGTGGTCTTCATTACTTGTGATGGACAGACATCACTGCAACTACTTCCACTACTACTACTGCAACTACTACCACTACTACAATTGCAAATACTACAACTACCACTACTGCAACTACCACCATTAGTAAATTACAACCACTGCTACCAATGACACCCCGACCACTACCTCTAATTCATCTCAGGTCAGGCCAGGTCATCCCGTAACCAGACATGTCGTTGCGGCACATAGAAAGGTATAATCATACTCCCACGCCATCCTTCTTTGTTATCGGCTGCTGCTTGTGACTCTTCTGGTCGCAGATTGGTCCATTCTTTTATGTTGTCCTTCCACCTCTTTTTGGGACGACCTTTTCGTCATCTGCCTTGCACCTTTCCGTCTAAGATCCTATTTGCAAGATCATTTGATCTTGATATGTGACCGTACCAAGCGAGTGTACTTCCCTTGGCAGTTGCCAAGAGGTCTATTGCTGCTGTAATTATTTCTCGTATTTCCTCATTTGTAACTCGATCTTTGTACGTAACGTTCAGAAATCTTCTGAAACATCTCATCCCCAAGACTACTTGTACCCTCCGCTGCGGGTCAACTGTAATTGTCCGTTTTTCATAAGTATAGAGAAATATTGATACAACATATGTACGCATTAATGTCGTTTACCTTGCCAGATTGTGTTAAACCGTGCATGGGCCGCTATTGTCTGTGCTATTCTGGCCAACACCTCATGTTTTGATCCTTCATAACTGACAATCGAATCCAGATATTTAAAACTGTCGATCACTTCGAGTTCCTGTCTATTAGCTTTTATCCTACTGTTGAAGCCCTCGGCATTGTTGGTCATTATTTTTTTCTTACTAGCGTTTATCTCCATTCCATAGTCAAGAGCTGTTTCATCGAGCCTTCTGACCCGTTCTTGGAGTTCTGCTTCTGTCCCCACCAACCCATCTATGTCACCTGCAAAACGAAGGTTGGTAATCGTTCGGCCGACTATCTTGACAGTACCAACGTGACATCCAAGTGCCTAGCTCATAATTCAGTCAAGCAATATATTGAAATGAGCTGGGGAGGGTGTACAACCCTGTCTCACGCCGACTGATATGCGAAACCTGTCCCCACCCCTTCTATTCACAAAAACTGCGCTGGACGCCTTGTCATACAAGTGTTCAAGGACCTTCATAATATTTCCATTCATTTTGTACGTCCTCATGGTTGCCCATAGCGCCTTATACCATATCCTATCAAACGCCTTCTTGAAATCAACAAACACATCCTACAGTTGTTGCTGCAGTTCTAGATATTTCTAGCTCAGCAGTCTTAAATTAAATATCTATTCTGGAGTACGTCTTCTCTGACTTACCCTGCTTGTTCCTCAGCAATGATATTATCTACTTGGGGTTTCAATCAGTCGATGATTAATCTAAGCATGCCCTTGCTAGGGTGGCTGATGAAGCTTATTGTTCTGTAATTTTGGCACAGCGTTAGGTTTCCAGACTTAGGTAACGGTATATCAATTGCATTTGTCCATAAGTCCGGCCAGTTTTCTGTTGCCCATATTTTGTTGCAGATGTGTGTCAGACCTTCCACCACTACTTATCCATCCGCCTGTAAGAGCTCTGTTGGTATATTGTCCACTCCGGCCGTCTTCTCTCTTCTCAATGTCTTTACCGTTTCAACTATCTCTTCCTTCGTTATCAGTTGTTTATCCTTAGTGTTGATAGGATTGTTTTTCCAGGTTCTTTCTGTCCCTCATAGTTGTATAATTCAGAACAGTATGATCCAGGATAAAAGCTACAATTTTCTTATTGAGGACAATGACGTACTGGCACGATGGACTGAGTACTGTTCCGAGTTCCTGCCATGTCTTGGTGTTACCAGTTCTTTGACCACCTCGTGTGCTCCTTTAGCGTCATTTCTGTCTAATCTCTCTTCGATGTTTCTACATTGCTCACATATCCACGCTTCTTTGGCCTCTCTCATCTTTTATTGTATCGCTTTCTTGACTATTTTATATCTGTCGACCTCTTCAGGTGGATGTTTTTTGGTTTTTCAGTGACCCTCGTCAATCCCAAAGGTCCATTTTTTTGGGTCATGGCTTTGTTTTTGTTTGGTGACGCTCCAGGATCTGTGTTGCTGTATCTATGAGTGTTAAGTTAAGAGGCGCTGTTACTGCATCGGTATTTAGTCCCTCTCAGATAGCCACCAGTGGAGCAAATCTCCCTCCCACCCTCGATAAGAACACTTCGATGATTGTTGTGTCTTTTAGTTTGCAACATCTACGCGAACAGATGAAACGTACATTTGAAAACCCCTACCAAAACTACTATTTCAACTCGTTTAAGCAAGCGACTAGAATTTTCGACAATGCTTAGTAGACGAGTCGAGAATATGAAACAACTTCATAGCATGTGCTCTAGAAGACGATCCAAAATAAGTATCCGTGATGAGCGACCTTGTACACCTATTGTGAAATAACATGCAATATAAAGAAAGTGAATCTCAAATCAAATTGTGTACTTGTTTCCTGCTGAAGTCGGACGTGTCGGACCAAAAGCTGCAAATATCGCAGTCAAGCTGTAAACTATGGCACAACGCATTCCGTTCTCTGCACTACATTCTGCTACTCGCAAAGCCCTTTTTAGGGCTCAGTAGAGGGAGAATGAGAACGAACGAAGCCAAGCCAAATTGTGTACTAGATAACCTTCTATTTGTTCACTTAATCCGTTGCTTTATGTAACTCTATATATGAATACCTCTTTCTCTCCCTCTCTCTCTCTCAATCTGTCTTTCTGTCTCCCCTTCACTGCCAATTGAGAACTACATCTAAAGTCGTGCAGTATATATCATGTATTTATCCACAATTTCAGGCTGACCAATTTAAGCAGAAATGACTTGTCAGAAAAGACAAATTCGAAGCGATGACTCGCAAAAGCGTCTGGTAAAATATTCAATTTAGAGCATTTTGTCTGAAGAAAATGTGTTTACAGCTGGTCTTGAAATAGTTACTGCAAATGAGTGCTTACAGTATTGAATTATCTGTGCGTTCGTTATTTCTATCTTTCTGTCCACCTGCTGGCTATTCTCTGTGTCCGTCTGCCTGGCAGTTGTTCTGTCTTCCAATCCATCCTTCCATATATCCGTCCATCTTAGTAACTATTCAATCATCCATCCTTCCATATATCTATATCTATCCATACATCCACTCATCTTTTCATCTACAAAAATATGTACTGAACTGCTGCCCGTGCTACCATTTACTCGAACGCGTACCCCGTCATGAAACCACCATTATCCAATCCATTCATAGTTATCAAGTTATTCTATGTTTTTGTAAATAAGATGCCGGCATTACACTTTTGGCAAACCCGTAACTCTTCAGCATTTCTCAGGAAAGGTCAAGGTGTTCCAGTAACGTTGCAGTTGTAGTGCTGCTACCGACCCATAAACCTACTTCCATGTTCTCCCCACTACTGATTTAAAAATTATGCAGACTCTGCATGTCCAGTTCATCGATTTATGTCAACTTCTAAAAGAAGGTTGTTGAGAAACCTCATATTATCGATCCTAACCTTATCCGCATTCGCCACTCTGTGCATATTCCAGAAAAAAAGCCATCTCCTTCATGTTATTGTACTCATGCATGACCAGTTCGTTAGATCGACTCAAGCCTAAGAAAGTTTGTAGGACACTGTTTCTATTACCCACTGATGTCGTATCCTTATTTCTTATGACACAAATCTAGGAAACACTATAATTAAAGGTTATGTGAATGGAACAACTTTAAATCTCTCGTTGGGGATCCTGACGCTGAGCAGCGCATGAGTTGCAGTGGTCAGCGACCCATAGCTGACTGCTAGCGTCAGGGCCAGCGAACCAGAGCTGCCAAGACCCTTCTACACCTCCACGCGGTGATCCTGGATAACAGGCTGCAGCAGGGCAGACTGGCTAAGGAGAAGGGATCGAAGTGGGAATGCTAACCCGGTACTCAAAAAATGCTTGCTGAAGTAGGATGTGTTGGACCGAAAGGTGCAAATATCGCAGTCAAGCTGTAAACTACGACACAACGCATTCCGTTCTCTGGACTACATTCTACTACTTAACCCCTTTCAGGGTTTGGTAGCGGGAGATTGAGAACGAACGACGAAGAAGAAGAAGAAGAAGAAGAAAATCTCTCGTTGCAAAATGTAAATGCCAAAGCTGCAATTGATTCGATTAGATTTTAAGTGACAGAGGCACACATGGTCCAATCGTTTAAAGTGATCCAACATATGTGATATAATCTTTTCAGATATGTCAGAGACTGCAGACACGGTCTTCGTCGTTCGATTTCAAACAACATAATAACTGCCATAAACGGAAGCAGTAAAGGCGTTTTACGAACGACACAACATGAGGAGCAAAGCCAGATGTCCTTAAAACATCAAAACTCGCCCTGTGTTCTTCCGTATCTGAGTACGCGGTCCAGTTTGCAAGACCTCAACATATGTGAATCATATAGATACGGCAATGAATTAGACTGGTCAGATAGTTACTGGGTCTCACCTACAGACACTGAGAAAATCTACACCATATCAGGTAGAAATAAAAAAAACAGGTAAACGATCCAAGGCATCCTATGTTTGGACATCAGTGCAACGAACAAGACTAAAATTGAGAAGACGTTTCTTACAATCAACCCAGCCCCTACAGAGAAGTCCTGAAAAACACTGTATCAAAAGAGCTGACGCAGGTCCACTGGATCGAGTTACGGGAGGAACCTGCGCCTGACATCATTTGCTTTACGCACCATGGGAGTCACTAAATTTACTTCAAACTGGTTATTCCTAATGCAGGAAAAACATACAAAGATGGTCTTACAGGAATGATGACACGTGCAAATGTGAAGCAACACAAGACCAAGATACCTGATGATCTCCCCAAACATCCCAGAAACTTTCATTTTGAATAACAAGCTAAATGGATTCGACAGGACAATCGATGTGGTTGAATACTGAAACAATGGGGTGTGTCACGTAATGCCTGGGACATGAACGGTAAGTACGGTCTGAATGTTCTAGAGAATTTATAGCGCTGAGGAATATATGTCGCTTGCACATGGAATCGCGGAGCAGTATGTATGTTAAGTGTCTATTTCACCTTAGATATAAACTTATATAGGCCCTGCTGTGAGCTAGGTCCTATAAGCTAATGACTACAAGACATGTTTCCTGTATTCTCACATATATTTCCCTCCTGAAAATGACGGCCTGTATTCGACTTCTTTCATTGTCAACAATTGTACAAATCAATTTGTCTTGGGGAAATCCATATTGCCATTTTGCTTCTTTCGTGGAGCCAACATCTTTAGAGTGAATGTTGGAATATCTGCTTGTCTCTCTCACATAAGAGTATAAGTCTACGTTTCAGATTATTTATTAGCTGATAAATTGATACTTAAAGAAAAACAATGGCTATTCACAGCCGAATGGTTATAAGTTTATCTCTTCTTCGATTGAAGAAGTGTGTTTCTGCAATATCATATTTTTTATGTTTCCTTTGCCATTTGTCATTGAATTATTTTTTTGCAATTAATGTTCTATTTCGTTATACATTGACTTGTCTTTAGTTCGAGTTCTTGCTTCTCCCTGTTAGGTTATTCAATCTGACTCTCCATTTACATGAGATTTGCAGTTGACAAGCAGCAATCCACTGTACCTTCCCACTGTTAAATTTACAGATGGTATCTGTGATTGTTTGTGACAGGCCGTTATGTGTTTTTTAAATGATTTATATGGGCATGATGACTCGTTCTATACCAGTACAAGCGTAATACAAAAAACACAGAACTACACTTAAATTCAACACCAGTGTCAGATGAAGAACAGGAACGACTGACATTTGAATGTTATTGTGAATATGAGCCAGACGTGTGTAGATTTTAGCGAATATAATGGTATGTTTCAGGGAAATATTACAATAATAATAATAGCTGTCAATCGTTGTCGATGAGGACCGCCGACATCATCCTTGTCACAGATTTCCCTGTTGGGTGTGGGTGCGCGTGTGGCTGAACAGGCCAATGCGGGAACGAAAACATCTGCTACATATCGGGCACACGAGGTTTGTAGAAAGTGATGGTGTTCCCGCTGTTCGGGATTTACGGATCTTGCGTTTGCTCTGGGCTTTCACAACACGGTCGTCTTCGCGGGTAGCTACACCCGATTTGACTGCGCGTCTCCAGTCAGATCTGTTTTGTGCAAGACATTCCCAGGTGTCGATGTCTATCTGGCAACTTTTCAGTGAGTCCTTCAGACCGTCTTTAAAACGTTTCTTTGGGCGCCCTCTCTCGCGCCATCCCTATCTCAGCTCGCCGTAGAGAAGCTTCTTTGGGAGCCGCTCGTCTGACATACGGACGAGGTATCCGGCCCATCCTAGTCGTGCTTTTTCTAGCAGTGCATGGATGCTGGGCATGTTAGCCGTCGAGAGAACCTCGATGTCAGTGACACGATCTTGCCATCGGATGTATAATATTCACCTCAGGCAACCTGTGTGGAAGTGGTTTCACCTCCATGCATGTCCAGAGTATACAGTCCAGCTTTCGCAAGCGTATAGTAGGGTTGGAATGATGGTTGCACGGTAGACTTTGAGTTTGGTCTTGACGCTGATGCCACGACGTGGCCAGACCATCGAGCGCATTCTACCAAAAGGCTGTGCTGGCCTTTGCTATTCTGCTTGCCACCTCATCGTCTAGGCTGACAGATCTCGACAGCGTGCTGCCCAGATATGTGAATTCGTCTACGACATTTAGCGTCTGCCCGCTTACTGTCATCTCTGGTTTTGTGTACGGCATGCCTGGTGCTGGTTGGTACATAATCTCTGTTTTTTTGTTGCATTTATGGTCAGGCCAAAATTGTCGCATGCGGCAGAGAGCCGGTTCATTCCAACCTGCATGTTCAGTTCTGAGTTGCTCATTAGAGCGCAGTCGTCAGTAAATACAAGTTCCCTGATTAGGTCGCCAGCCACTTTGGTTTTGGCCTTCATTCTTCTGGGATTGAATAACTTGCCATACGTGCGGTACTTTATGGGTATGTCAAGCTCCAGTGATCGGAAGGCGTCTCATTGTGGCCGCGAACATTATGCTGAACAAGGTCGGGGCGAGTACACATCCTTGTTTTACTCCGTTTGATACTAGAAACGTTTAGGAGATTGCACCGCTGTCCAGTACACGGGTACACATGCCTTCGTGTAGCTGTTTCACAATGGTTATGAACTTGTTGGGGCAGCCAAACTTGGACAGTATCATCCACAGCCTTCCTCTGTTTACTATATCAAGTGCCTTTGTCAAATCAATAAATGTGGTGTACAGGCCTGATTTTGTTCCCGACACTTCTCTTGTATTTGGCGAGCGGCAAAAATCATGTCCACTGTTCCTCTTCCGGCTCTGAGCCCACATTGGCTTTCTGAGAGATGGTGGCTTTGTTAAAGGTGTTTGTTGAGCCTGTTTAGCAGTAAGCGAGCTAGGATCTTGCCTGCTACAGAGAGTAGTGATATTCCACGATGGTTGTCGCATTCCTGACGGTTGCCTTTTCTTTTGTACAGGTGAACGATTGAGGCGTCCTTTAGCTCCTGCGGAATTGTTCCTTCAGCCCACATGTGGCAGAATAGTTCAGTGATCCTTCTAGTGAGGGAAGGGCCAGCTGTCTTATATACCTCTGCTGGTATTGCATCTGCTCCTGGAGTTTTTCCTATAGATAGTGAACTGATTTCCCTGTCGACTTCCTCCTCAGTGATGACTTCATCCAACGCCAGGTTCAGTTCCACCCTACGGCATTCGCCGGATGGCCTCCTCATTTATGGACGATGGGTGGTTTACTATTTTGCAGAAGTGGTCTGCCCATCTGTCTAGAATTAGAACCTTATCTGTTAGCAGTGTTCCATCCGCACTGCGAACTGCAGTATTACTAGAGGGCTGCGGCCGTAGAGAGCTTTCAGTGCTTCGTAAAACCGTTTGGTGTCATGACGCTCGGCGAACATCTCAATTTCGTCAGCTCTTTTGCTGAGCCAGGAGTCTTGCATCTCTCTATGCCTGGTCTGGACAGCTTTGCGAGCAGTATTGAAGACAGCTTTTGCTGCCGGAGATGGTGTGTCCCTTTGGTATTCCTTGTGCGCTTCATGTTTTGCATCGAGAAGGCCCTGCATTTCTAGATCGTTCTCGTCAAACCAGTCTCTATGCTTGCGCGTGAGTGGGCCAATGTGTTTAACAGTTGTATCGTTGAGTGTGTTTCTCAATGATGCCCAGTTCTCTTCGATATCGTTCTTTTCAAAACGTAGCTCAGATAGTCTGCCCTCAAGCTCTTCCTGGAAGCTTCCTCTCGTGGGTTCGTATTTCAGCTGAGAGACATTTAGCCTCCTCGGTGGTTTCTTTCCCTGGGGGCGCATTTTGGTCTGGATCTTGAAGTTTAGTTTGACAATGACAAGTCGATGGTCGGTGCAACATTCTGCACCACACATGCTCTTCATTACCATAGCATCCGCTCGATCCCTACGTCTGATGATAATGTAGTCAATGAGGTGCCAGTGACGGGACCGTAGGTACATCCATGTGGTTTTTTTCGGACCGGAAGTCAGAAAGCTGTGTTTGCAATGAGTAGTTCATTTGCGACACATGTCCTCAGAAGGAGCAGTCCGTTACTATTGCATTTTCCGATACCATGTCTGCCAATGGCCCCCTCCAAGGCTGTATGGTCTGTGCCAACCCTAGCGTTAAAATCACCGAGGATGACCAGTTTGTCAGATTTGGGGACTGCAGCGATGAGCGCCTCAAGATCCTCATAAAACTTATCTCATGTTTCCTGAGGATTTGTCATTGTGGGTGCGTATGCACTGATAAGTGTTGCATGGCGCCCTCCTATTAGGGGGAGACGAAGTGTAATCAGGCGGTCATTAATTCCTCTGGGCATGCTTGTGACTGTGCGACCATGTTGGTCTTGATGGCAAAGCCAACTCCAGCTTCACGGCGATCTTCTTTGCTGCGGCCACTCCAGAAGAAAGTATAACCAGCGCCTTCTTATGTGATCTGCCCTTCCTCTGCCAGTCGTGTCTCGCTCAGGGCAGGTATGCAGATGTTGTATCTAGCTAGTTCCCTGGCTATCAGTGCTGTCCGTCTTTCGGGTCTGTTCGCTTTGGCGTTGTCCAGTAGCGTGCGGACATTCCATGTTGCAAGCGTGATGGGTAGTTTTCGTGATCGTTTTCTGCCTGTTTCGCCGCTATAGTTTGGGGGCCCTGCCAGTTGCGAGTTGCTAGTCAGTGTGTGATCTGTAGGGTGATATCGTGAGTTGCGCAATGTGTTTATAGTGTGGGAGATGTGTGCAGGATCTGTCTCACTCTCTCGTCCGGACTCAACATGTTCTAGAGGCAAGACATTGTCAAGACTTCTAGTGAAGGGTTTGGATGCAGACAGTATGGTGTCAGCGTGTGCCTCATTTTCTCGGTAGCCCTTCCCTTCTCTTTTATCGCTGGGGTGGAGCTTTGAGGTTTCTGTGTCTGAATGTATTTGTTTTTATATTTTTCTTCCACCTATCTTTCCTCTGGTCTTCCGCCTTGATTGTATACTTGTGAATTCCGATGCCTCGGGTGTATTTCCAGCAGACGCAACAGATATAGATCTGAGTTTGAAGGGACGTAGTGTGCTGATCAAAGCGCAATGAGCTCTTTGCTGGAGACCGTCTATTTGACCAGGTCAGGATGACCTCCGTTTCGGTGTTCATGCTATCTGTGTCACGATACAGCACGGAGCGACACTAGCTTTTGACCGGGTCAAGTTTCGGCCACGCTTTGTCCCATCGGAACTTTGTCCCATCGAATGTGTAAACATTAAGTCTGCCTTTCACGACTAAAAATACACTGTTATATACTTCGTTGCATCACTTCTTTCACATTAGTATGCTTAATTCACAAGTCGGCACATTTATATCCAGGAATCACGTTAATAGCCTGAGAGTTATTGTAGAAAACACAAACAAAACACCGTTTTATCAAGAGGGAAATCGACTGCGGCCATGCCCGGCGCCATCTTGACCCACAGTGAAATATAGTTTACATGAACATAGCGAAATATGCTAAACTAACATACACATTTTAATGCGAAAAACGAATTACATAACAGTAACTATTTACAGTTCAAGCTAGTTCACTGTTTTTATTTGTTATGGCTTAGTTTGCAATAATTTCTTCTTCTTTCTTCTTCTTAACGCTTGTGTCCTGATTGTGCCTTTCAGCGTCAGCCATTGTCACGTGCTTACATTGTAAAATCGTGGACATTTACCCAATGATTTGACTTGCTTTATTACACCTGTGTAGGATTTCAGTGTCTCTTTTGCTGTGAGTGAGGTGCTATCCTTTTGTAAAGTCATAATTACCAAGAAACATCGATACATGTATTTTCTTGATTCCGTGTTAAGCTGTCTTTTGTCTTCTTCTTCTTCTTCTTCTTCATCTTTTTCTTATTCATATTCGGTTTTACACTTAACCAGATACGAAGACCAATAACTCTAACAAAGACAATAGTTTTAACAAATTCTACTTCCCAGTATTCCTTCAAGTACACATTCAGTCACCTCTTTGTCCCGGGGACCGGGCCTCATGGAGTCGGAATGGCCTAGCTGAGTGGTTTCATTGTCCGGCCTGTTGAAATAGGCCGTCATGCAGATCATTTCGTTCTCGGTTCTCATCCTATTGTACAGGCAGACTTCTGATCGCAAGCTGGAGCTTTTGAAACAGTAGCCGCTCTCATGAGAGAGACAATCTTTTGGTGCATTCCATGGTGAGGAAAAACAAAACATCTGACACACATTTCGCTTTCCAGAAGAACAGCTACAGACAGCGATAATCGTTTAGTTCGATGAAAATCCTTATCAAGGACTGGATAAACGACAGCGACAGTAGCAAGAACATGTTTTTCTAAAGACTAACAAAGGTGACTCAGAGAAGATTGTTTTCAAGGACAATAGTAAAACTAACATAGACGTATTTAGATCAAGGACAGTAGTAAAACTAACATAGACGTATTTAGATCAAGGACAGTAGTAAAACTAACAAAGACGTATTTAGATCAAGGACAGTAGTAAAACTAACATAGACGTATTTAGATCAAGGACAGTAGTAAAACTAACAAAGACGTATTTAGATCAAGGACAGTAGTAAAACTAACATAAACGTATTTAGATCAAAGACAGTAGCAAAACTAACATAAACGTATTTAGATCAAGGACAGTAGTAAAACTAACAAAGACGTATTTAGATCAAAGACAGTAGTAAAACTAACATAAACGTATTTAGATCAAGGACAGTAGTAAAACTAACATAGACGTATTTAGATCAAGGACAGTAGTAAAACTAACATAAACGTATTTAGATCAAAGACAGTAGTAAAACTAACATAAACGTATTTAGATCAAGGACATTAGTAAAACTAACAAAGACGTATTTAGATCAAAGACAGTAGTAAAACTAACATAAACGTATTTAGATCAAGGACAGTAGTAAAACTAACAAAGACGTATTTAGATCAAGGACAGTAGTAAAACTAACATAGACGTATTTAGATAAAGGACAGTAGTAAAACTAATATAGACGTATTTAGATCAAGGACAGTAGTAAAACTAACATAGACGTATTTAGATCAAGGACAGTAGTAAAACTAACATAAACGTATTTAGATCAAGGACAGTAGTAAAACCAACATAAACGTATTTAGATCAAGGACAGTAGTAAAACTAACATAAACGTATTTAGATCAAAAACAGTAGTAAAACTAACATAAACGTATTTAGATCAAGGACAGTAGTAAAACTAACAAAGACGTATTTAGATCAAAGACAGTAGTAAAACTAACATAAACGTATTTAGATCAAGGACAGTAGTAAAACTAACAAAGACGTATTTAGATCAAGGACAGTAGTAAAACTAACATAAACGTATTTAGATCAAAGACAGTAGTAAAACTAACATAAACGTATTTAGATCAAGGACAGTAGTAAAACTAACATAAACGTATTTAGATCAAAGACAGTAGTAAAACTAACATAAACGTATTTAGATCAAGGACAGTAGTAAAACTAACATAAACGTATTTAGATCAAGGACAGTAGTAAAACTAACATAAACGTATTTAGATCAAGGACAGTAGTTGTTGTTGTTGTTTCGAATGCCCACAATGAATAGGTTACGCTTATGTGTGCCCTGAAAAGGGGGTTAAGTGACAGGTTGCATTAGCTCTCCTCACATCTCGAGCGCGCTGATAATGGTGAGATTGGGGTCTTCCAGGCGTTCTACTATGCTTGGCTTCATATGTGTGTCGCTCAGTACTACGGAGATCAGGCCGAACCTCACATGTTAATAAGACTGTTGTCTTAGACAACAGCCCGTTTCCAGGACGACCAACAAAGAGGTCAGGTAAGGGTCTTGACCAGTATATTTCTCCTGACCCTGGCTAACATTCTCTGATCAGTGGGTTTTTTACCTGGCCAGACGTTAGCTCCATCGTCCAAATGAGGACAGTAGTAGAACCAACATTGACGTATTTAGATCAAGGACAGTAGTAAAACTAACATAAACATAGTTTGTTTAGGACAGCATGAAAACAAACCTAAACATAATGTTGTCATATACATTCATAAAACAAACATAAACATAGCGTTTTCAAGAACTTCAGTAAAAGTAATATAAATATTTTTTTTCAAGTATGTATCACCTGACCGTTACTAACATAATCTGATCAGTAAGTTTCCCCTGATCCTGATTAACATAATCTGATTAGTATGTTTTCTCTGACCCTGATTAACATAGTCTGATCAGTAAGTTTTCCCTGACCCTGATTAACATAGTCTGATCAGTATGTTTTCTCTGACCCTGATTAATATAGTCTGATCAGTTAGTTTTCCCTGACCCTGATTAACATAGTCTGATCAGTAAGTTTCCCCTGACCCTGATTAACATAGTCTGATCGGTAAGTTTCCCCTGACCCTGATTAACATAGTCTGATCAGTAAGTTTCCCATGACCCTGATTAACATAGTCTGATCAGTAAGTTTCCCATGACCCTGATTAACATAGTCTGATCAGTAAGTTTACCCTGACCCTGATTAACATAGTCTGAACAGTAAGTTTCCCCTGACCCTGATTAACATAGTCTGATCAGTAAGTTTCCCCTGACCCTGATTAACATAGTCTGATCAGTAAGTTTCCCCTGACCCTGATTAACATAGTCTGATCAGTATGTTTTCTCTGACCCTGATTAACATAGTCTGATCAGTAAGTTTCCCCTGACCCTGATTAACATAGTCCGATCAGTATGTTTTCTCTGACCCTGATTAACATAGTCTGATCAGTATGTTTCCCCTGACCCTGATTAACATAGTCTGATCAGTATGTTTTCTCTGACTCTGATTAACATAGTCTGATCAGTAAGTTTCCCCTGACCCTGATTAACATAGTCCGATCAGTATGTTTTCTCTGACCCTGATTAACATAGTCTGATCAGTATGTTTCCCCTGACCCTGATTAACATAGTCTGATCAGTATGTTTTCTCTGACTCTGATTAACATAGTCTGATCAGTAAGTTTCCCCTGACCCTGATTAACATAGTCTGATCAGTATGTTTCCCCTGACCCTGATTAACATAGTCTGATCAGTATTATTTGCATAGCCACACTAACATAGTCTTATGAGTATGATCCACCTGACCCTGACAAACATAACCTGATCAGTATGTGTCACATGGCTATTACTAACTTAAATGAATAAGACGTGATGGGCAATATATATTAGAACCAAAGGTCTCCAGATGGCATTTATGAAGTAGGGTATTCCGTTCAAATCCGTCTTTTGTTTTACCCTCTTTCATTCTTTGCTTGCTGTCTGCTGTTTATCTTACACGAGTGCTTATATTACAATTTCCATTGCGACTATTTGTTTTACAGCACTTAGCATCATGCGTTAAAATCTAGATTCAAAATAAAGTAGCTTAAATAATGAATTCGCGAATGTAAATAGAATAGAGCCCGAGAGATTTCCTTGGCAAAAAGAATATTCCAACGGTTTTTTCCTTTGCTCGTTTTAAGATGTGACAAAAGAGGATTGTGTAGGAATGAGGTTGGTAACTTTCTATTGTAAAAATTGTTGCTATGAAATAACGGTGCAAAGGGCTGAAATCGGGCTTTGATACAAGTTGTTTTTGTGTAGCCAAAATACAGGATTAACCTAGTCTGAAATAAATGGAACGACAGGACTGCGATTGATTGATTGATTGACAAAACTCATGGCGTTTTACACGACGTTATTCATCAAATCTCAAATGGGAAGAGAAGTCATCAGAGTATACATGAAATATTCAAGAACAATGCCTCGGGCAATTGCTTATAACGCCTTGTGTATGACTTGTATCATACCATATCTGTTTGCTATATTCATGTCAGATACTTCACTTAACAGTTGCTACAGATACACGTGTGATCGGAAACATTATTTTATGTTCTGCAAATGGAAAGCGATATCGTACCACTTCTGACACACACATTAGTGCTCAGTTACTTCTAGCAGATATGAGATACTTTGAATGATGGTTTCAGTAGCTCTCTGTGTATACACGTGTGTGTACCTGGAATTAAGTTCTTATTTCAGCTCTTCAATTTTTAAATTCCAAACTTCCAACGGGTAAGGGAATCGCTCCTTTCAGGCATGATTATGATGATGTACCCTTGGAGTAGCAGCTCTCTATTGTGTTCTTGGTTGACCTTTTACTTCCTGTCATTGTCATTTCACTTCCCTGTGCTGCAGCAGCTTCTTTTCGTCCATCCCGAGACGGCTTTTCCGAGTTCACCATCACTTTGATCGATCGTCAGCTTTATCTTAAAAGGTTGTCAGACATGTCCAGTAGATTCATATCCTGTTAAACATGTCCTTGAATCTCAACTGTGGTTGGCCGACTGTTCGTATGCCGTTAGCTAGCTGCCCACACAAAATGTTTTTGCGAGTACATCCACCTTCTTGTGCGGCAAACTTGATCTTCTTCTTCTTCTTCTTCTTCTTCTTCGTACGCTGTCAGACGTCAACCTGTATTTTTTCGAAAAAAGCAGCGGCCATCCTGAGGCTGTCGACACTGCCATAGAGCTTGTCTAGTGTTGTCACTGGTGATGGCCACATGTGCTTTCTCTGATCCTCATAGGTCGGGCAGTTTTGCAGCAAATGTTCAGCGGTCATTTTCCCCTGTACCGCACGGGCATTCGTCAGTGCCACCTATCTTCAATTTATTGAATAGTTGGTACCTCAGTCTATTGTGGCCTGTGCGCAGTCTGAAGACCACGACCTGCTATCTTCTGTTCAACTGTTAATAGGCATCGTTTTTTGTGTAGCCAGTATGTTCAATTTTCCATTTGGTCATGTATCTGGCTCTAAAAATCCTTTTGGACTCTTCATATGTCACACTAGGATCTGGTTGTGGTAGTCTTGCACCTTCTTTTGCCAGTCTGTCTGCCTCCTCGTTGCCTTGGATGTTGCAGTGGGATGGAACCCTCTGTACCACTACTCTTTTTGGTGCGGACTGCTAGCATAGTTGACAGAGTACTGCTCTTAATTCATTAAGTTCAGTATTTTTCTGGTTTTTTAGTGCAGTGGCTACGGCCAGGGCATCTGTAAACAGGACTATATGGCTTTCATTACTCTTGCTTGTCACCATTTCTTCTACTTCAGCCCTCAGTGCCTCTGCTTTCGCTCTGAAATTGCTTGAGTATTTTCCAGTTGCCACTGACAGTATTATTTTGTTACCATTTGGTAGGTTCAGGAATGCTCCTGCCTCTCCGTTCTGTGTTGTGTTTGTTACAGAACCGTCGGTGTATACATGGGTCCATCCATGCTTTGGTAGTTTTTCGATATCTACCTCTTCTTTCTTTTACAGTCTGGCTGTTCTTGTTTCCAATACCTGGTATATTTTCTATCACCTCCGGAAGTATATGCTGCCTCCATGTAGGTTTGCATACAGTAGGGATGGGCTTTGGTGTGGTTATTGTCATCATAGGGTCTTCGCTCATCTTTGCTTTGGCTATTTCTGCAAAGTTTCTCCGCTTTAGTTTCCCATTTCCAAATCTATTTAGTCTCTGATGCATTGGATGGTCTGTCAGTCTTCTGAGTTTCTCTGCTTGCTGCTGGGCTCTGCAGTCTCTTCTGTCGGTCATGGATTGCAAATTTGTAATCTTTTCAAGTTTTACAATTGGCGTTGACTTCATGCCTCCTGTTATAACTCTCATGGCTTGGTTTTGGAGTTTGTTAATTTTATCAAAGTTCGCCTTGCTGTTGTCCATGCCGCAATGCCATACTCGAGAACTGTTCTCAATCTTCCAGTGTACAATTTCTTTAGTATACTTTCGTCTGATCCACAGCTTGTGCCAGCAAGTTTCCTCATGATTGCCATTCTTTCTCCGGCTCTCATTCGATTTCTCTCGATCTGACTTTTCCATGTCATGCGCCGATCACATGTGACTCCCAGGTAGTTTGGGTTGTCGTTTGGCCGCAGATATTTGCCGTTAAGACTTATTTTGGTGTTTTTGGGGTCTGTTTGAAAGCGAGAATATCGTACATGTTGTTTTTTCTTTATTTATTTTGACCAGCCATGAGTTCGCCCACTCCTCCAACGATGTCAGGGCCTGCTGTATCCGATTACTTGCTATGGTGAGATTTTTTATTGAGATCCACATAGCCAGATCGTCTGCGAACATGGATCTGTGGACTCTTCTTTGTATATTCTCTGAGATGTTGTTTATATACACCAGGAAAAGTGTGGGTGACAGAACTCCCCCTTGGGGTATTCCCTGCTCACGTGTCGCCTTTTTGCTCATCTGTCCTTGTGCTTGAACTCTGGGTGTTCTGTTTTTGAGGTAATGGCTGATCCATCTGTACATTTTCCCACAAAATTCACTTCTTCGTAGCTTGACTTTAAGTCCCTCTTTCCAGACCTTGTCAAATGTCTTCTCTAAATCCACCTAAACCGCTACTGTGTGTTTTTTCTCCTGGTAAGCATCCTCTATTTCCTGGGCTATGAGAGTGATCTGGTCCTCAGTGGATCTGTGCTGTCTAAAGCCTGCTTGCTGTGGAATTAGTATGGCAAACTTGATCAAGTCATCGTAGTCTTCTCTGATTAATTAGAGTATACACGGTTAGAATTCCCGTTTGAATATGCGTAACTGCGCTGTTGTCCTTCACAGGATGCGTCGCAGACGCCGTAGATGCAAGGTGTTCAGTTATTGAATTTATTTGGCGTACGTTGCCAAGTTTCGCTTGCAAATGAGAGCGTTGTGATAACAGGTGTTGCGCAATAATGCTTTTGTCTGGGTTTAATTTTTGTCTACTCCCAAATACGCATTATGAGGCGGACATATATGGAACCAGATTTGTCGTCGCAATTGCCAATTTCAGCCTGTAGAGAACGAGTGTCCGTGACCGTGACCCCCCACGTACGTGAATTGGTGTACATATGTCGATTGGTTATTAAAATGGTGACAGTTGGTATGATATCTACTACCTGTCCCATCACACCTATTTTGCTTAGACTTATTGTGAAGTCAAAATCTTTACTGGCTTAGGAGAATCGATCTATCAAGCTTTTAATTTCCTGCTTATCGTGAGTGATATTTGCAGGATGATCGGCGAATCACAAGACGCTGAAAGCGATCTGTCTTATATTGGTTTTTTTTCCCTTCAGCTTCATAATAAAAGCAAATAGCCTACCATCTGATCTCGTGTGAATGTAAATTTCTTCCGTTGCGTTGTCAAATACAAACAATAACGGACTATACCAAGATTAGACTAACAATATAAAACAATATAGACAAGAGAAAACGCTAGTTAACTTTGCAGGAACAATACGCAATTCTGTGATCTTGTTAATGATTTGGGGAATTAGGGTAAGGGCCAGGTGCAACTTATCGGACAAAACTCCTAACTCACGTCAGGGTTAGGTACATCATACTGCCCATCCATACTCCCTTACCGAAGGGTTGGGTAAAATATACTGATCAAGACCCCACTTCATGTAAGGGTTGGGTAGAAAATACTTATCAATACCCCATCTTACGTGTGGGTAAAGTAGAAGATAATGATCAAGCCCCCACCCCCCCCCCCCCACCTTACGTACGGGTTATGTAGAAGATACTGATTAAGTCTCCACCCCCACCCCCCCCCCCCCCCACACCTTACGTCACGGTTACGTCCAGCATTTGATCAAACCCTAACGTACTTCATACGTCAAATGCAGCGTTTAACGTAGCGCGCAGCTTATATTATACGGACTAAGTCTCAACCTCATGTCAGGGTCAGGTGTAACACACTGACCAAGACCCCACAGTCTCAACCTCATGTCAGGGTCAGGTGTAACACACTGATCAAGACCCCACCTCTAATCAGCAGTCATGGTCAGATACAGAACAGTCACCAAGACCGCCATGTGCCGTCACTGTCAGGTGTAACACACTGACCAAGACCCCACCTCCAATCAGCAGTCATGGTCAGATACAGAACAGTCACAAAGACCGCCATGTCCCGTCACTGTCAGGTGTAACACACTGACCAAGATCCCACCTCTAATCAGCAGTCATGGTCAGATACAGAACAGTCACCAAGACCACCATGTCCCGTCACTGTCAGGTGTAACATACTGACCAAGAACCCACCTCACGATCACGACTTTAATATGGATAGATGCTGTTTTACCAGCGCATTGAGTTTACTGTTGTATTACAGGCCGAAGCACGGAAGACCATCTTCTCTAGTGCACATTGAATCGTACGAAAAGCAACTTAACTCCATTAACAAATGAATGTCAACATGAGTTATCACATCTCAGTATTAGTAGCTTAGAACAGCTAGACCATTTTACTGTTGATTTATCTGCCTTTTCAATTTGTTCATAATTAGATAAAGACCGAAATCAGTTTAACAATATGTACCATCGTTTATTAGTTATCTTAAAACTGCATTTACAACTTTTCGTTGTATTCATAACTAGATGAAAAAAGGTAAAGGAAGTCCTTCAGCAGACTTAACCGCTGGTCAGGAATGAATTGTTAAAGATTTCAGTAAACTAAGTCTCAGTGTGAGAGGTAGAGTGACCAGTTCCCTACCCTGCTACCTTTTCCTTCCCTGCTACCTTTTCCTTCCCTGCTACCTTTCCCTTCCCTGCTACCTTTCCCTTCCCTGCTACCTTTTCCTTCCCTAACCATAAGTCGGGCACTCATTTACAGCTGGGTTGAATGGGGCTGCCAGTATTGGAGTCTGAACCCCATACCTTTGCCAAGAAAGCGAAGGCTCTACCACTGCGCCAATCAGTCACATCAATTAACTAGAAAAATACCTAAATCAGTTTAACAATCTTTGTCGCCTGATATTCGTCATCTTAGAACTGCATCTCAAACTGTATCTTTCTATATTATTGTTGGGTTCCCGTTTTATTTTCAACTACGGTAATGTAATGGGGAGGACGACTAACGTCTGGTCAGGCAAAATATTCTGATCAGACATGTTAGTTAAGGTCAGAGAGAACATACTGGCCAAGACACTCACCTTGACGTCCCCGAAGTCCTCACTGCAAAACGGGCTGTTTTCATGGTATCCTGGCTAACATACTGGCCAAGCATAGCACAGCCGCCTGGAGGAACGCTGTTCACCCTCATCAGCACGCTAGGGAAGTGAAGAAAGTTAGCCAACCCACCACTTAATGTCATTTATAGGGCGCACAAAATATTAATCCTTCTAATTGTGAGCATTCAACAACATAAATAACAACGGTAATGTAATAATAGTTTCCTATAATAGGTGACAGGCTTATCACAAACTTCCGATTTGCTGATGATATTGATGTATTGGCAGGTACAGAAAGGGAACTCCAGGAGTTGATTGGTAGATTGGATAGAACGGCCCTTAGTTTTGGTATGGAAATAAATGCAGATAAAACAAAGCTCATGACCAATAACGTAGCAGGGTTTAAATCTGTAATAGAGGAAAATGGGCAGGAATTTGAGGTGGTAAAACGTTTCAAATATCTGGGATCATTGATCAGTGAAGAGGGATCGAAGCCAGAGGTAATTGCAAGAATAGCACAGACAACAGCAGCGCTGACTAGGATGGAACCTATATGGCAAGATAAGCGCCTCACCCTCGGCATAAAAGTTAAACTAATGCGCTCTTTGGTGCTATAAATATTTCTGTATGCCTGCGAGACCTGGACCATTACAGCAGATATCGAGGGCAGGATACATGCAATGGAAATGAGGTGCTATAAAAAAACTCCTAAATGTTACATATAAAGATCGTGTCACGAACGTAGAAATCCGTCAGAGAGTTGAAGACCATATTGGTCCTTTTGAAGATCTGTTCACATCTATCAAAAGACAAAAGATGGTCTGGTGCGGTCACTTCACGAGGTCCAACGGAATTACCAACTCGATACTCTTTGGTTCCGTACCGGGACGTCCAAGGAAGATATGGGTGGACAACATCACTGAGTGGTCAGGCCTTCGTTCCGGTGAGATACGTCAGGCGGCGACAGACAGAGAGGGATGGCGTGGGATTTTGGGAGTGTCTTCATGTGTGCCCCAACGACCTGATGGGTTACGGGATGAACTGAACAATAACTGAACTGAATAATACAGTAGTAGCCCATTGTAAGTGGAGATGGCGACTGGGTCAGACATATGCATGCAGCTACGATCCATTTCGAGGGCATCGTTCCTCTGGTAGGACTGACGATGTGTCTTGTAGTTAAATATATTTAAGTGAGAAAAACTTTCAGTCTAGTCAACCTAACTGTATTGCCCTGAGTTACCTCGGTCGCTTGTCAAGTCATAGTAGAGACGCCTGGAGATAGCACATGATGGCATTTCCTCTAATATGGTGATAATTACATAATAATGAAAATTACTTAGTTACGTACATGAAAAACTGAGTGACCGTATGGGCACAACAACAGATACAGTCTTCGTTACAACAAAAAGACCTTCGTTAGGGACATATATTCTTCTTCCTCCTCTGTTGTTCTTCTGCCCTTGCCATTCGGCGTCGGGAATCGAAATACGTAGATTTCTTATCGCCAAGTGGGAGGCTTGTGATGTCGTTAGGTGGAACTTCCTGAGAGTGTCAGAGAAACCCTCGATCAACCGAGGTCGAGGTCTGCCTCTCGCTCGTAGACCGCAGAATTGCAAATGATATGCTTTCACTGAAGGCTGGTCATACAGCATTTTGACTAAATGACCAAACCACTTGATTTGTTAGGAGTCAATATAGGCAATAACTGTGTTTGTCCCCACTGTGTACCACTATTGGGTGTTGTGGATTCGGACACAGATTATCTTTTCGGCAGCAATTCTCAGAAAGCGCATATCTCTGCTCGGAATCTTACTTTTATACGTTTCTAGGAAAGACCAAAATTGACTTTGGTAACACAAAGTATATATAAATAGTACGTTTATCAGCTTCCTCCTAGTTAAAAGAAGCACTCTAGGGTGTTTCGAATTCGGTGCAATTTCAAATTGAACCCTGTTCGCCTTATGAATTATATGTATACTGTTCACACTGTCGTCATCAGCGAACACACTACCTAATTATTTGAACGCCCGTACTTGCTTGATATCAATGTCCCTGATGTGGAAACTTCTCTGAACTTGTTCACGGTATATCAACAAAGTCTGTCCAGCCGGTGTTGATCTTCATATTCATTAAAAGCAATACAAATGGCGCCGTAATGAATGAGCTGCGGGTCTACATTGCACTGCTGTTTTATTTAATTATGGAACCGACCAGACCACGGATTTGCCTGGAATTGACACTACTCAACGACTTACAAACTTGTGTTCAAGAAAACGTGTTGTTATTTTCCATTTGGGCTGGTTAATTCGTTCGTTTTTTGAGTTTTCTTCCGTCCGATTATCCTGGTCTGGCTATCGGCTATATGAATAGCACTACGCTTAAACCTGTGTCTTATTTCATGGACTAGTTCAAACGACTGAATATCACAAGATATCTGCAAACAGTGTCGGTTTTGGTTGTGTGAAATTTAGACACGACTTTTATGGACTGAAATACAGCCTAGGAGAGATGCCCAAGTCCCTCAAACGCTGAGTGATATCCCTAAGACCTTTTGTGGTTATGAGAATGGTACGACAGACACCTTTAGATGTCATCCCCACTCTCCGCTGCCTTGTAGGATACCTGTTAACAGGAAAGGCTTCGGGAGTAAACCCTGAGGAAAAATCTACATCCTGTGCTATCTCCAGTCGTATCGATATATCTTGCCACTGACCAAGAGTAGCTCATGAACAGAGAGTGAAGTTGACAAAAGGCGCAGTTTCTTAATAACTTTTATCCACATCACAGTGCAAATGACCCATTTCAGCGGACACTGCAAAAGAAAAGACTGTCCACACGGCTGAACACAGAGAGTGGTCTTCATCACATGTGATAGACGAACATGATTCATTTCAAGCCAAATGAAGAAAGTTTAGGTGATGTTATATGTGTTCTCCATTTGGGTAAAAGATGAGGGTTAGCTGATTGTGCAATTTCCTCCATTTAAATTATGAACCGACGTGGAGAAAGAATACACACCTGTCGTACACCATTAAGCACTGGAAAGCATTCTGTAATACCAGAATTCGTTCGTAGTGCACCTTCCTTTTTTGCATACAAGGAACGAATGCCATCCAGTAGTTGGCCCTCCGCATCATAATCTTCCCTTACCTCCTAGGGACAAAGATGAACAGATTAAAATTATTAGTAAATTAGAATAACACAGATCAATATAAATATAAATGTATTTACATCTTAGTCGACCTGTACTTCAACATGGGCTGATGCCCCTGTGCAGGTCCCCGTTCTGAAGTGAGCTAGATGTAGCCGGGAAAATGAGTTCCTGCTTAGCGGGCTAGGCTCGAGCAGCTAATTACTCCGCTGCGCTGGGAACTGTTGCCGCGGAGGATGGTTCACCGATGTGGAGTCCATCTTAATGGACTTGAACACTAGAGCAAAGTAGACCCGCAGCCTGTTAAGTTCCATCTATGATGCTCTTAAAAAACCACATGATCTTGGCCGGTGTTATGCATGTCACACAGTTAGTCGCCTCTTACGACATGCTTTCTGTTGGACAGTAGATCTGTTCTTGTCCATGTCATACACAAAAACCCTGGCGGACCAATTGGAAAATGTATTTATATAAATGGCAAAAACAAAAACACACACTGGTCTTTATAAGAAGGACTTGAGAAGGAATGATTGAAAAGGAAAGTTAACTTGACTTAACTTAACTTAACTTAACTTAACGTCTTTATACTGGTTTAGAAGACCCTGCAGAGTCTGTATACAAGGTACGCCAAGCTGCAAAAGGTGAGCCTAACCGAAACTAATAAACTGTCCTGCATGATGATGGTTCATTTGATGAGTCAGATATCTAAACAATTACAACATAGTTTTTTTATGGCTCCAGTCATCGTCCTTCCTGGCTATCATTAGTCCATGATTAGCTTCCATGCGATAGGATCGATTGTATGCAACACTAACCTCCCTTTACCTAGTCCATCGACAAAGACCCGCCTCTCTGTATAGTGTGCAATCCATTTTCTAAAAAGCCGTTTCACATTACTGAGAATTCTTTTCGATATCTCCGTATTTGCAATATGCTCTATGTCATCATTGCATCCATGCATTCAAATTTGTGAACCCATTTCCACCACTCGTCCTGATTGGATTCATACGAGAATCGATTCATTGAAATAGCCACTGCAGCTGACCCATCTCTGATGATACCATTATTTATATTCTTTGTGCATCTATTATATTATTAACTTCCTTCAGATTACATTCGCCTTTATTGTTTACCAGATTATATTATGAGTCTGTCACGATGATCCAACGTATTATTTTCCTCTTTCTTCCACCTCAACCTCTGCATCTGCTACTTCTTCTGATTCACCGTTATCTTTGACTATATCTTCTTATTCTCCTGCTTCCTCATCTTGTTCTTCTAAGTATTATTATCGGTTTTTTCTTCATTTTTTTTCCTTTTTTAATTTTTTACTGCTACCTGTCTTCATCTGCTTCTACTTCGTCGTCACTTGCTTCTTCGTCTTCTTTTTCTTCTTCTTCTTTTTCTTCTTCTCCTTCTTCTCCTTCTTCTTCTACTTCTTCTTCTTATTCTTATTATTATTATTATTATTATTATTATTAGTATTCGTCTTCCTTCAAGTCTTCTTTTTCATCTTCTTCAGTGAACACTGGCGAAAACGAATGATCCCTGCTTGTATTATCTATCTAGCAAACCGATTAAAGAGTTGTTTCTAAATCTTAATATTATAGCTAAGAGGAATTCTTCATTCAGTGATACCCGTAGTAGCAGACATTCGTTGGTGTCTCTCGAATACTAAGTATTTCTTTTCAGGGGTCTTTCCAGGGTATAAAAAGGAGAAAACAAGTAAACACTGTAACCTACCAATCATGTTGTGGGCGACCACTAATATGGGTTAAGTATAGGGCCACATGTCCCAACTTATATCCATTATAATACACAAGAAAATAAATAGAGCCACGTACGCCTCGTGGCAGAAAGTAGAGCGACCAAATCAGGTCAGGTTTTCAAATCACACTCAAGGCAAACCAGGAGCTGGTTTTCCCTGCACAACTGTCTGCTCCAACCAGGGGATTATTGTTGTTGTTTGTTAGCGCCTGATTAGCGTAATAGTAGAGCACTCACTTGTCACGGCAAAAACTACGAGGCTCAAATCCAATTACTGGAACGATCCCGTCTACCCAGCTGTAACCAACCGTAAATGGGTACCCGCATTACTGTTAGGGAAGAAAGAAAGTGTTAGTGCAGGAGCGAGAGGTCGTTATTCGTGTGTCCTGTATATTCTCCAGATGTACCACATTAATGACTGTAAAACACCTTAATATTAGTTTGTTTTTTATTACAGCGGTTGTTATCCGGGATGCAGTGGTATGTATCAGCCTTTTGCCCACTGCTTTGCCTTCCAGAACAGTATGTTAGGTACCAATATAAAGCTGGGAAGACTTAACCGTGTCGATATGCGCGATAAACCTGGTACATTTTCTTTGAATATCAGATTCGCTAACCGCTGTGCCATTTAGATCCTCTTTAGGCAAAAATGTCTTGATTTAAGAACATGCTCGGTTGTAGAGAGAGGCTTGTAAATCACACAATGTGTCAATCAAAAAATGTAATTACACTCTTGAATCACGGTGAATGTCAGGCTATAGAGAAGAAAAGGTAATAGGGATATAGATATGGCGGGAGTGAATGAAATAATCAGATATAGATGAAGAAACAGAGAATGTGAAATAGAAAGGATTAAGGTAGCAGGAAAAGTTATATATATATTGATATCCTGATATGGTGAGAAACATCAAGATATAGTACATGGACAGTGAGAGAATGACAGCTAAACAGAGAGATAAGATGATGAGATATACAGAGAAGGAGAGAGTGAGACAGATATTGATAGCGATATGTTCGCCAGAGATCTGGTTTCGTCCCTTAAGACAAATGTTCAAGTGTGCATTGTTGTACTTCATATGTTGTGACATCTCTGTGTATCTCATTTAAATGTTTATATCATTCCTTCTATTGATAGTCTGAATGATGTTATAGTCTTTGTCTCTCATCTGAAATGGATCGAACTCTCTCTAAAATCTTCATACGTCTATCCATTTGTAAATATATATCTGACTTAGCATGTTACCATTACATACCACACTATGGATTGCCCAACATTTGTTCGCTTTGGCGGACTATTGAGATCATCATAGCCACCATGCCAGTTTTGGAACACGTGTGCCTACAAACAATGGAAGTGGCTTAGTTTAGTTTGACGCACCGATAGTTACCTGGCATAGACGCGCTGTTCTTGGATGAATAGCAGAAGTGCAGTATGGATAGCTAGGAACAGAACACATAAAATACTATGATAGTGATTTTATCGTATTATCGTAGTTTTTGACAGAAGAATAGCAAATTACAAAAGAACAATATAGTTACAACTCTTAAGATTTTTGGCAATTTTGCTGTGTTTGCAATAAACAACATGTAATCGAGGTGAAGTTACTGACAATGTTACATGCATGTCATCTGAGACAACAAATCGATTTCTCCACTTTGAGTACGAAAATCAAATGTTTTTTCCCCCGCTTTTTCTAGACATCGAAGCTTATACCCGAATTACTTTATTCCAATAACTTCAAGGGATACTGACACTCCCAGTTAAGAGCCTCTTCCAGTATACAGTTGTCATTTGTTGCAAAACGTCATGTGACAACTTTTCACTACATTCTGTCCGGCGTTTCTTAATTATTTGTTTTGTTTCAGCTTTATCGCTTTTCTAGTCTTGTCTCGTCTCTCTTTTATCATTTATGAATAGAAAAATCTCATTTCCCATTCATCTTTCTCAAAGTCGACAGTCCTTTTCACTGCTTAGATGACTTCCCATGATGAATAGCGTATCAATAATCCCAGACCGTCCCCACAAACGTCTTTAATCTATATTTATGTTTTACCAGGAACTGTATCCAGGGCATGCGATGATAATATATCTCTCATTCACTTCATTATTCCACGCCTGGCAGTAGGAATCTAACCTTATAGCTTATCGAAACTATATCTTTCTCTCAAACTCCTAAGTGTAGACGGCGTTCGAACATTTGGATTTTTGCATAAATCGACAAGTTCTGAGCAAAACTGGGTTACAAAGAAAGTTCTTAAAATAGCTCTCCGAAAATTATTTAGCAGATAGTGAATGTGGTTCGATAAGCACATTGATAGAGCACTGTCTTTTCACAGCAATGGTTTGGGGCTCAACTCCTGTTACCTACATGTACCAATTCATCCAACTGTAAATGAGTACCCGACTTACTGTAAGAAAATGGAACAAGGCAGTGAGGAAGATATCCTACCTCATAAACAAATGTGTCCTCGTACATTAAAGTCTCTAACACTTAATCCTCAACAGTAGTGTCTGCTTGAAGAGACACCTTGACTTTAAAGGTAGTCCAATAGCAGAGAGTGCCACCAGGGATGACCTGTCCAACGCTTTACTTAACTAAACCTAAGCCTTTTTAGGTGACATTAGCAGTTACTTTTTTCGAGTTCTTGGGCAAAACAAAACCCAAAAATAAAAAACACAAATAAACAAACAAAACCGGCCAGGTACCAATTTGCAGGTATGTAGACATAAAGAATATCCTCACCTTTGTCGCATGACGTTCATATCATTATCATGGTCATTCCCTGCAGATATCGAAGCACATGGCTAGCACTCAAAGTGTGGAACAATACATTTAGTTTGCATCAACCAGCTCCCAAAAAGCATGATTTTGTTACTTTGTAGTTTGGTTTCAAAGTAATATTTTCAATAGTTATTGATGTTGCTGTCTTCTACCTACATGATAGGAAGGACACCGCGGTAATGTTCAACTTTTCCCATAGACAACTTGCGCAATAAACTCTTTCATTTTGAATATGTGATTCAGGGGACGGCGTGGCCTAGTGGTTATGTGACACGGCTCACAACCATAAGGTGCTGGGTTCGATCCCCATCTCAGCACCGGCCGTTACCCCGGGGAAGCAAACCCTTAGAAAATGCAGGAGGAAGCAGACCCTTACATAAAATGCATGCTGAAGTCGGATGCACTGGGCCGACAGGCGCAAAATAAAAACGCAGTGCAATGCACACCGCCTTGGGGATTAGAAAAATAAGGCGAACGCAAAAAAAAAAAAAAAAAAAAAAATATGTGATTCTTCTTCTTCTTCTTCTTCGTACGCAGTCAGACAGTAACCATTATTTTTTCGAAAAAAGCGGCGGTCATCCTGAGGCTGTCGACACTGCCATAGAGCTTGTCTTGCAGTTCCACTGGTGATGGCCACATCTGCTCTCTCTGATCCTCGTATGTCTGGCAGTTCTGCAGCAGATGTTCAGCGGTCATTTTACCGGTACCGCACGGGCATTCGTCGGTACCACCTATCTTCAATTTGTTGAATAGGTGGTACCTCAGTCTATTGTGGCCAGTGCGAAGTCTAATATGTGATTAAATACCTAGTTTGTCATAGGGATTAGAGGAAGTCAAAGAGTTTCTCACTGGCTTCTGTCTACTTTCAAGAAAAGCTAAAGTAATTTTGAAACGTAATCGGAGTGTATGTCTCTTTGTCACATCATTTTTAGATATCAGCAAAAACTAAACAAAAATAAGAGATTGGTAAAACATTGAGAATAACTTTTAAATAGACCAGTTTTACACGGTGAAGAGGTGAGAAGAATAGTTAAAGCAACATCATGCTCTGAATCTATTGATGAAGCGAGAATCTATTGACTAGGCCCCTAATAAGATAACGCACGCCGTTCGGGTTTTCGCAACTGTGGCAGACCGAGAACTAGATTGATAGGAAATGTTGCGAATATTCTAAATCGTCATGGGATGACGACCACTTCAGCGACACGTCTGACCCTGGGCAGAAAACTACGGCTTCTAACGGCGCCTCACGGCACATGTGGATAAGAAAGGACAAGACAAGACTACACGATCCCCCAGACGTTCAGGCTGCAGAAGCGGAGCAGCAAGTTTTACGAGGAACCAAACAATGAAGAGATTATGAAAGTCACAACGCCCATGAGACAGGGTAAAGACACTGACCCAGACAGTATTTTGTCAATGGCAACCAATGCAGAAACTGACACTTCAACGGAGATGCTATTCAAATTACTTGGTAAAGTTTGGTAACAAGTAGAAATACAATCGTATTGGAAACTATATCTTTGTATTCAAGATGCTTAAGAAGAGAGCTTTCCAAGAATGTAAACACTATAGAGGAATAATGCTTTAAACAGCTCTTGGAAATTATTTAACGGCATCATACAAGAGCCTTAGACAAGCAGCTTCGAGAAGAACAAGCAGACTTTCAACACAACAGGTCCAGTGTAGACCAATAAACTACATTCCTATTAATAATTGAACATAGTTTGGAATGAAACTGACCGCTTTATGTCTGATTCGTTGATTATATGAAGGTTATTGGCAGCTTATATAAATAATAATTCTAGAAGTGGTTCAGGAACTATCGAATGCCGCCGGAATTCATTAACATAATAATGGTACATGAAAATTTAAAAATTAAGGTACACATGAAAGTTAGCTCTCTGAGTCCATTGAGATTAAACACTGATGTGAGACATACTGTTTTCTTATCATCATCATTTCACTTTCTGCTACCTATTGATTGCAATACGATGATCCTAAAATCAACTAACAGTAACGGTATTCAATGGACTGGAAAAAAAAACTTGGTGATCAGGACTTTGCCGATTGACTTGACCATAATCTGGTCCATAACCGTAATCAGTTGAATAATATAATAAGTATATGTGATGAGGGTCACGGAAAGTGGAGATGAGAATACATAGATAACATAAAAAAACCAGATTCTATTTAACTAACGATCTTCAGATTGAATTGTAAGACACACTCCTACACTTTGCTGAATCATGCATATATCTGCGTATCATAATGAGCAAAAGAGGAGGAGATACAATAATAATACAACATGCGAGAAGAGCTATAATTACATGTTGCAACATATAGAAAGTAGAACACATTCATTCCAACACCACCATTCTTCAACTCCATGGAGTAGTCTATTGAATAGTACGGCTCTGGAACAGGAAAACAAAGATCAATCACGCAAAATATGGTAGATTATCATAAATGTTTTCCTGTTTGAAGAGCAGAGGCCCGCTGCGCCAACTGTCCATGAGCACGATGAGTGGCCAAGTTACAGGCTGCATGCAATGAGGATGATCTCTTTCTGATTTGACCTAATCATGTCGTGTATGGACGGCCTCTCTATGCTAGAACATGGCGCTTAGTATTCATTATGCCCATAGCATCCATTAAGAGCTGGTGGACGGGGACATCCTCCGCATGGCGGGGCATATGTGAAAATAAGGTTACTCGGTACCGGATTAACATTGTGTGTGTGCTCTTGAGGCAAATCCGTCTGGTGACTTTGTCGTTTGAGACTTTGTCATACCAGTGGATCTTTATATTCACCTCTGGCAGGGCATATGGAAAGATGCAATGCACTTCTGATCGGTGCGCAGAATAGCACATGTTTCAGAACAGTACAGCTAGATGGGTAAGACACAATATATGTACATTCTTAGCTTGGTTTTAATTAAAAACTCAAGACCTGATGCAGTGCGTCCATACAGGCGGCAACCAGACACTCTTCGAATGATATTCGGGTGGCTTCGTGCATCGGAGTTTTGTTTACTGACCAGGTCAATCAAATCCTCAAGGTAGTTGACATGACTCCCAGCGACAATACCCTGATGCTGTGGTATTGCAGTCTAGTTTTGTTTTATCTTCTTGCCAATAATTTGTAGAGGTCCTATTTCTATGCAAGGTCTTCTAGGTGTCCCTGTGAATTTATCAGTGCATGAGGATGGGACACTGGTGTGACTTCATCATCTGCGGAGTTGAGGACGTTCACACGCAGCTGGTCGATGGTGACACCTGGGTTGAGCCTCTCCAGCTTACCGACGTGAGAGTCCAATTGATGTCGTAGGAGAACAATGCCGAGGAAATACTTCGTCTCTGCCGGACACGCGGTGATATAGAGACCATGTCTTAGAGATTGTGATATAGATGCAATCTTGCTCCAGTGTTGCAGTGTAGCTGCTTGATTATTCGTTTCAGTGTGCTGGAACTTTAAATTGTTTAAAGGCATTTCACAGGGCATATCTGTCCATGGATTCGAAGGCAGCCTCTCAGTCATTGTAATCGATACGGAGAAGACGGTTCAATATTCGGTGTATCTCCATGAGTAGGCGAAGAGAAAGATGGCATCGATGGTAGAGCGACATACGGCCAGGCCATACTGAAGCGAGTGCTTATTCATTTTCAGAAGAGGTTGAATGCGGGAAATACGTATGAGCGCAAACTATTTTCCGGGGACAGACAGTAATGTGAAAATCATGTAACTGCTGCATTCAAAGCGTTATCCTTCTCCTTTGATTAGGAGTATGACGATTCTGTCCATACAGCAGGAACCTGTCTGCGTAGAATAGAGAAACAGAAATGGCATGCTACAATCGCTAATGTAGACCTGTCATAAAGAACCAGAAGACCTTGAACTAGAGAGACGACTCCGAAGTTGAAAAGGACATGTACCGATCAACCCATCTGAAAGCACTACATGACAGTATTGTTCTCAAATCCACTGGGAATGTGAAGTGGACGCAGACCAACACACAACTTGAGAAAATAACTGGAGACACACAGAGGTCACACATGAAGAACATAACTGGGGACACACATAGAGGGCACAAATGGAGAACATAACTGGGGACACAAATAAAGGGCACCCATTGAAAACATAACTGGGGACACACATAGAGGGCACACATGGAGAACATAACTGGGGACACACATAGAGGGCAGACATAGAGAACATAACTGGGGACACACATAGAGGGCACACATAAAGAACATAAACGGGAACACACATAGAGGGCACACCCAGAGGGCACACATAAGGGGGCACACATGGAAAACATAACTGGGGACACATATACAGGGGCACACATGAAGAACATAACTGGGAACACACATAGAGGTCACACATGGAGAACATAACTGGGGACACACATAAGGAGGCACACATGGAGAACATAACTGGGGACACACATAGACGGCACACATGGAGAACATAACTGGAGACATACATAGACGGCACCAATGGAGAACATAACTAGAGACATACATAGACGGCACACATGGAGAACATAACTGGAAACACACATAGAGGGCACACATGGAGAACATAACTGGAAACATACATACACGGCACACACGGAGAACATAACTGGAGACATACATAGACGGCACACATGGAGAACATAACTGGGAACACACATAGAGGACACACATGGAGAACATAACTGGAGACATAAATAGACGGCACACATGGAGAACATCACTGGGAACACACATAGAGGGCACACATGGAGAACGTAACTGGGGACACACATAGAGGGCACACATGGAGAACATAACTGGGAACACCACCGAGGGCACACATAAGGGGGCACACATAAGGGGGCACACGTGGAGAACATAACTGGGAACACACATAGAGGTCACACATAGAGAACATAACTGGGGACACACATAGAGGTCACACATGGAGAACATAACTGGGGACACACATAGACGGCACACAAGGAGAACATAACTGGAGACATACATAGACGGCACACATGGAGAACATAACTGGGAACACACATAGAGGGCACACATGGAGAACATAACTGGGGACACACATAAGGGGGCACACTTGGATAACATAACTTGGGACACATAGACGGCACACATGGAGAACATAACTGGAGACATACATAGACGGCACACATGGAGAACATCACTGGGAACACACATAGAGGGCACACATGGAGAACATAACTGGGGACACACATAAGGGGGCACACATGGATAACATAACTTGGGACACACATAAGGAGGCACACATAAGGGGGCACACATGGATAACATAACTGGGGACACACATAGAGGGCACACATGGAGAACATAACTGGCGACACACATAGAGGGCACACATGGAGAACATAAATGGAGACATACATAGACGGCACACATGGAGAACATAACTGGGAACACACATAGAGGGCACACATAAGGGGGCACACATACAGGGGCACACATGGAGAACATAACTGGGAACACACATAGAGGTCACACATGGAGAACATAACTGGGGACACACATAAGGGGGCACACATGGAGAACATAACTGGGGACACACATAGACGGCACACATGGAGAACATAATTGGAGACATACATAGACGGCACATATGGAGAACATAGCTGGAGACATACATAGACAGCACACATGTAGAACATAACTGGGAACACATAGAGGGCACACATAAGGAGGCCCACATGGAGAACATAACTGGAGACATACATTTGACGGCACACATGGAGAACATAACTGGGGACACACATAGAGGGCACACATGTAGAACATAACTGGAGACATACATAGACGGCACAAATGGAGAACATATCTGGAGACATACATAGACGGCACACATGGAGAACATAATTGGGAACACACATAGAGGGCACACATGAAGAACATAACTGGGGACACACATAGAGGGCACACATGGAGAACATAACTGGGAACACACATAGAGAGCACACATGGAGAACATAACTGGAGACATACATAGACGGCACAAATGGAGAACATATCTGGAGACATACATAGACGGCACACATGGAGAACATAATTGGGAACACACATAGAGGGCACACATGAAGAACATAACTGGGGACACACATAGAGGGCACACATGGAGAACATAACTGGGAACACACATAGAGAGCACACATGGAGAACATAACTGGGGACACACCCATACGGCACACATAAGGGGGCACACATAAGGGGGCACACATGGAGAACATTAATGGGAACACACATACAGGGGCACACATGGAGAACATAACTGGAAACACACATAGAGGTCACACATGGAGAACATAACTGGGGACACACATAGACGGCAAACATGGAGAACATAACTGGAGACATACATAGACGGCACACATGTAGAACATAACTGGGAACACACATAGAGGGGACACATGGAGAACATAACTGGGGACACACATAAGGGGGCACACATAAAGGGGCACACATGGATAACATAACTGGGGACACACATAGACGGCACACATGGAGAACATAACTGGAGAAATACATAGACGGCACACACGGAGAACATAACTGGGAACACACATAGAGGGTACATATGGAGAACATAACTGGGAACAGACATAAGGGGGCACACATAGAGGGCACACATGGAGAACATAACTGGAGACATACGTAGACGGCACACATGGAGAACATAACTGGGAACACACATATAGGGCACACATGGAGAACATAACTGGAGACATACATAGACGGCACACATGGAGAACATAACTGGAGACATACATAGACGGCACACATAGAGAACATAACTGGAGACACACATAAGAGGGCACACATGGAGAACATAACTGGAGACATACATAGACGGCACACATGGAGAACATAACTGGGGACACACATAAGAGGGCACACATGGATAACATAATTGGGCACACACATAGAGGGCACACATGCATAACTTAGTTGGATACACACATAGAGGGAACACACGGAGAACAACACTTGAGACACACATAGAGAAAATCATGCAGACGTGAACAGTGATGATCGGGTGCCTCAGAACAACAAGATGTAGCATTTTTTTGACTTTAACATGTGCTCTACAGCGAGCTAAAAGGTTTTAATTTAATTGATGTGTGCTACAAAGAAATGTCTAGGACCGCTGTTCCACTGAAAGCGTGTTTAACTGCCCTTGTCTTAGCCAATCACTTTAGTCGTCGCATGCCCCACTCGGCGATTCACACATAACATAAGCCTGTTAATGTCAAGTAGCTCATTGGATTTGACAAAATGATCCAGGAAAGAGTACCCGATACATTAAACATGAAGAAAGGCAATAATTCATGTTTCTAGAATTAGCAGAATATGTAAATTACCGTTACCTTGGCTTTATTGATTAATCTCATCTTTCACTGTGTTGCAACCAGCTTTCAAACTGAAACTTTCAAGTACAAAAGATAAGTGTCTGAGTAGTTCATTTTGGTAACAAGTACTTGACTCGCCTTGACAAGGTATTGAAGATGAGACAATGAGAACGACAAATTGTCACTCCACCACACCATGAAACAAGTAAAATACACTTTCAAATACATCATCTGCTATTTTACTTTTTTAACGGCTAACATACACAATTGGAACTCAATTTGATGATCCACTTGATCCCCATTCACTATGATTATCGATGTTTTGAGAAAATATAATTGCTCTTGGTGTTAGAATCTGATCTCGTCCATTCAATTTCTGTCGTTAGACGTCTTGGTAACTGCACTCTCTTTATTCCTTGTACCATATATGGAATCGTTAAAATGTGTAATCCTTGCCTCCGTATTATTTATTTAACACTATTAACCTATATTTTCCTTGGTCCACTTCGTTTTTAAAACGTGGCTTTTTGTCAGCCAACAAAATATTAACTACTTGCCATATGTTTCTGCCGACGGCTCATTTATTCACAACCCATTTGCATCGAAATAATAGTCAACGTAAATCAAAGCTGTTATAATGCAGGTAAAAAGATGATAATAACATGAAGGAAATAATATGAAGGAAATAACACGAAGGTAATAACATGAAGGAAATAACAGGGAGGCAGAAATACAAGAATGCACATATGTATTTATACATGCAAACGCACTATTTATTTATTGTATATCAACACACACGCACACATACACACACACACACACACACACTAACACATACATACATGTATATATATATATTAACAAAGAGAGAAAGAAAGAGTGCGGGGGGGGGGGAGACATGCCTACCGCCAGATTTGTATTTGTCTGCAGTCTATGGTACCTTTTTGGTGTGATTCGTCATGTGCTCATGTGTGTTGTTCTTTTCCCTGACGAAGGCCTTGTGTAAGAGATGTAGTACTATTTACTACCTACGTTGAAGAATGTCCATCCCAGCTGTTGAGATAATGGTTTGTTAGTCTTGGTACGTGGATTCAAAACAAGTTAACGCCTTTGTTTTTTGGCCATAGTAAGGGGCATTCATCCTAGCCAGCAGATTACGTCCCGCCTGCTAGGACAAGCGGCCTTCATTGATTAGGTCAACAGATTGTTTCAGCGGATCCTAAAAATAATGATCAACAACGTGTGGCGATAGACGAACAAAGTAATGGAGAATAGAATGGAATCGAAAACATAAAGATAAGATGAAGAGAAAGAGATTGAGGGCAAGGAAATGGAAAAGAGGAAGCCAATAGACAGACGCAAGGGATTAGAAAAGAAGAAGCGACAGAAGAGGAGTGAAGACAGAAGAGAGTGATGAGAGGAAAGAAATGTGGGACATAATGAAATATAGGACATAAGGGAATTGAAGGCAATAGGAAGTGGATGAGAGGAAAGACATGAGGACATCATAAAATAGAGGACATTAGATAATGGAAGACAGCAAGGATAGGAGGGGAGGATTGAGTAGGAGGACGTAATGAAGGATGTAGATAAGAATGGAAGAAATACAGGAATTTAAGCCAGGAATGCAAGAATGAAGGAAATAGAAGACAACATGGAATGGACAACAGAAGGAAATGAAGCAGTTGAACAAAATGGAGGACTTGTTGAAATTGAAAATGTGATTTTAAATAACGAAAATAGAGAAGAAAATTAACCAAAATACGTAATACATAAAGAAAAGAAGAATCTTTGGTAAAATGTGAATATGTGAAGTTTCATGGTACGACTGATGTTCAATTCATCAAAAGTGAGAAACCCACATGAAAGCTTAAGTTGAGTTCCATTTCTTTCTTTCAGAGGAACACGAGGCTAGACCACTGAACTGAATGAATACTTCATATTGATGATATAGCTGTTGATGTAATTTTTGTTTGAAGCTGCGTGTGCCGAGTTAACTCTTGAAGACTGATCTTTGGTAGCTTGTTAAAGTGGCTCTTCTTTCATCTATAAGCGTACTTGAGAATATTTGACAGGGGTTCTACGGGCTGAAGTGAATTGTGCGGTTCCTCAGTTAGCTGACCACTATGGGGATTACAGTGTCCATCACCACCTCGTCGGCCAGTCTGTTTTGACACTTTATAGGGAGCACGATCGCGGTATAGGGAGCACGATCGCGGTAGTGAGGTAGGAGTGTTCATCAGTATGTTTCACCTGGCCATCATTGCTTTCATGTTCCGGCATAGGTCGATGAATGAACGCATTTAATCGGAAGTCAAATGTGTTCCAGGCAATGGGATTTATTGCAGGGGTCATAATGTAAAGGTGACATCTCGTCTGTCCACTTAGACGACGTAGTGAGGTGCACTTTAATACAATCTATGAGTGCCATTGTTTTTGTCTATGCCTCTGTAGTATTTATTTAAAACCGTAAAAATACATATCGTTGTCATTCATTTTCTTGATCTGAATCTCTAGTGTCTGACGTTATTATCTCGTGCAACAGGTAGATTTTGTGGATCGCTCTCCATGTGTCCAAGGGACAAAATTATGTGTCTAATACATAACATGCTTGGCTATATTCCTACATTTTGTTGTTTTCTTTCTCAATGTTTGTTGAACCGACCGAAACTTGAAAAAAAAAATCATTCCTATATTCGGGTTATCGTTTCTGGGCCTTGTCAAAGGTCCATGTCTGATGAAAATAACAAAGACCTAGTGTGTGTACACTATTGATTTATGATTTCTCTTTTTGTTTTAATTGAAATGTTTGAATGACCGAATCAAGACAATATGATATGTACACGCATTTGGGTTTTGTATCTTTACTCCTATCAGCTTTTATTTATGATATCGTTTTTGTGGATGCCTCTCATCTATCATATTTCTGTAACGTGTAATAAATTTTAGATTTTCCACTGCCCATGAATTTTTTAACGTGCTTAACACTGAACACATGGGTCTCACTACCAAGATAGATAATAGTAGGCTTAGCGGCCGCTGCACGGACACAATTCAAAAAGTCTAGTTAATAATCTACCCAAATTATGTGTACCTTCCCGCAGGTCTAGTATGCCACAGGAATTTTAAATACCTAATATGGATAGCCTTCGGCTACCTGGCAATAAACATTAACAAGATGCCTGTTTGAATACCAGGATTCAAAGCATTCCAAGTATTAATTTAATGTCTATGTTTCTGACCTGAAAATGTTATACATTTTCTAAACTACAAGATTTAACGATAGCACTTGTTTGTCTTTGATTAATATTTTGTTGTGGATCTAACTATCTGAAACAGAAGCAAATGTTGCAGTATAGCAACCTTTCTCGATGTTTTGTTGTTTGTTCTTGACTCTTTTATTCAGTTCTTAAGCCACTCCACCCTTCCTTTCTCAATCGCTGCTAATAACGTGTATAAAAAGTTCCTAGAATTTATCGCTGAACTCATCAGAAGCAAGCAGGAAGCGTCATAACACCAAGAAAAGTGCTGAGGAACGATACGCTCAGGAGACTTTTGTATTTAAGATCAGAATCGTGGAAAAGCGATTAGTGATGTGGTTCACTGCCCAAAATTGCTTGGTTTCGGATTCCTGAATCATTAAGATCGTGCCCTCGTGGGAAGTAAACCGGTTAAAAAATTCGAGCTGCAGTATTGTAGCTTAGGCGTAACACAAAGTATAATTCGCAGCGCATATGACCAAAAAAAATTGCCATTTTATTTAATGCATTTCATGAACAATTCTATGCAGATGTCTATGATTTGAGAATCCAAACTTCAGCCCATGCGGCTGATCTCCATCTTCATGGTACGCTTCGCACGTTGTTCATGAACATATTATATCAGATCAATACAGAGAGAAGGGGACAGTTAGTGTCAGATGAACAGTACTGATCAAGACCCCACTAATCTAGACCCCACTGATCTAGACCCCACTGATCTAAACCCCACTGATCTAGACCCCACTGATCTAGACCCCACTGATCTAGACCCCACCAATCAAGACCCCACTGATCAAGACCCCCACCTGCCGTCCTCATTCATTTTCATGGAAACAGACTGTGGCACAGCAGTCTTGAGTTGAGAGGTGGGATCGACACTGTAATCCCATTACGGGTCAGTTTACTGCGGGGCTTTGCCTTGCACTACATCTAGAAGTATCCCGGCCTACTTCTCACGTTTGCGTCGAGACGTAAGACGACCTACTAAAACCCGCTACTAAAGAAACATTATCAAGAGTTATCTCAGCGCGAGTAGCTTCCACCAACAACAAACAATCATATCAGCAATCAACTTGAGGTTAATATGGCATTCCCACAACTCGTGCCTGTAAACGGTTAAAATCAGAGCCATTTGACTTTGATATGTTTCTCACAAGCTAGATATCACAGCAAATGTAAAGTAAAGGTTTGCCTCCTAGTAGTTACACTACTGTCTCAAAATGAAGTTGTTAGATGCTTACGTATACTAAGCTGCAGCATGTATGATATAGGAGGGTAAGGTATTTTCCTCGCTACCTTTTACTTTTCTAGTAGTATGACAGGTACCAATTTACAGCTGGTTCGATTGAAGCGCACGGATAGCGGAATTAGTGCCCCGTAATATTGATATGAAAAGGACAAAGGATAAGCTGGAGAAGCTATTTCATGAGATCCACAGTTATACCAACAGTTAGTTCTTATCTCATGAGATCCACAGTTATACCAACAGTTAGTTCTTATCTCATGAGATCCACAGTTATACCAACAGTTAGTTCTTATCTCATGAGATCCACAGTTATACCAACAGTTAGTTCTTATCTCATGAGATTCACAGTTACACCAAAACTAGTTCTTATCTCTTGAGATCCACAGTTACACCAAAACTAGTTCTTATCTCATGCGTACCATATTTACACCAAAACTAGTTCTTATCTCATGAGATCCACATATTCACCAATCGCTAGTTCTTATCTCATGTGATCCACATTCACACCAATCGCTAGTTCTTATCTCATGAGATCCACATTTACACCAATCGTTCGTTCTTATCTCATGAGATCCACGTATTCACCAATCGCTAGTTCTTATCTCATGAGATCCACATTTACACCAATTGCTAGTTCTTATCTCATGAGATCCACATTTACACCAATCGCTAGTTCTTATCTCATGAGATCCACATTTACACCAATCGCTAGTTCGTACCCTCAGTTGAATATATTATATTCCAGTCTGCACAGGCATGTGCAAGGTCTTCAGATTCCACTTTGATCACATAATTATTTGGTCATATGTACACTTATTGTGTGACCTACCAAACGACTCCATCACATGTTTTGTGTATCTTCTTCTCGTAAACGACTTTATTTTTTCATAAGTTATATTTGCATAAGCTTGATATACCATTCCGTCGCTTTATTACCAGCCCTATAATAAAGAGACGCTGATTAACTGCTTCCCTACTATTTAAACCCGGTACCAGAGTTGACATAGTATTTCACTTATCTGGTTTAAGTCTGCGTTCCTGAAACTCGAAATTCATGTAACCGATGTGAATCTGTGAATCATGATGTGGGCTTCTGAGTGCAATTCCTTGTCATTACGACTGTGTATGACGGGGAAAACAAAAAGATAGGGCACAGACAGTGACGCTAACATGTCGTAAGAGATGGGTAAGAAGGGTTGTGCGTAGGTCCAGCTAGTTTGTCATGACTAAGTTGTAAGAAACAGAATAGGATAATATGTTCTTAATAAAAGAAGATGAGCGATTAAGTCAGGCCCAATTAGTTGTGGGGCTGAAGACGGGGTGAACGAATTGACAACAGTCAGCGACTACTCACTGACTTCATGCTTCAAGGTTCTCAAACCAGATACATCAGTACAGCATAACTCAGACCATATGGATCGAAGACGGAAGAAAAACTCAAACCAAATATGTATCATGCTGAAACCGGATGTTTAGGGCCAACAAAACCAAGAAAAACGAATAAAAACAAGACAAACGAAGCCTCGATGTGAACTACGGCACAACGTAACATGATGTTCATGTGAGGATGAACAAAGATTTAAAAAAGGAAGAACAAGAAATAAGTTGTAGTTGTACATTCATTTGTAGTTTCGAAAGTGACTGACTCACTCTGATCTGAAGATCGATTTCACTATTTTTTTTAATCATTGAGGTCTCCATAGGTACAACGCGTTGCAAGAGATGATCTACACCTTTTTTTTAAATATTTAATTTGAACTTGACCCACGGAATTCCAGCTGCATTGTCATCGCTTCTAATATTCTTTGCCAAGTGTTTCTTGACATCACTGCTAGTCTCTTATTTGTTGTTTATTAGGACATTACCCCATTTTAGCGAGGCACGACTCTTTCATCAGCACACCATGTCCCTTTGGTTATATCATGACGTACTAGTATGCGAGTTTCATCCAAACGCGTCTGGTTGTATGACAAGTACAAAAACTGGACAACGATATTTAAAAAAGGGCGTGAATTAACAAAATATCAATTTTGACGATATCCTTTTCTGACGAAACAGTATGCGTCTGACCTGGTCTCGGAAGATCTTTTGTTAACTCACGTCCTTCATTAAACATTATTGTCCAGTTCTTCATTGTTGTCTTTGACGCGCTTTTGTCATCGTACACTGCCTTTATTCTGCGATGAAGGTCAACTGGTCCACATTCTTCAGCTGTTAGAAACCGTATCACCGCTCGCTGATCAACTCTGGACGGATTCCGAATCGCACCCGCCATGTTTTTAACGGTCTGCTGAGGAAACTATGAGTCAGAAGATAATGAAATTTGGCAAACTTGACTCTTTGTATGTACTGTTTACACCTGAAGCGACGTCATCATGTGCATCGTACACTTGTTCACCTGGTGCAGTTAAGACGGGTTTCATTTGAACATGCCTCCTATATTTTGCAAAGATATTTGACAGAGTACCTATAGAAAGATTGTTTAAGAAGTTAAAATCAGATGGAACAGGAGGTGAATTTGCCAAATGGATTGACAATTGGTTAATGGAACGAATGCAGAGAGTGTGCAAACGTCTGGAGTACTCTGAGCGATGTAAGGTCAAACGTGGAGTGGCACAGAGTTACGGTTTTGGACCAATATTGCTTTTGATATGTATGAAAGATTTAGACAATGATATCGGATCGATCATTGCAAAATTAGCGGATAACACAAAACTGCAAAAATGTCTCATCTAAAGCAGAGGTAGATATTGAGGTCAGATTTAGATACAATTTGGGAATAGTCTTAGAGGTGGCAAATTGAGTTAAATGTAGATACATGTACAACCATCCACATAGGTAAATCCAATATGGAACATAATTTTGGAATGGGAGAGAACAATATTAGAAAGATAGCAAAGAAAGAGACCATGGGGTTATACTAGATCATATAGGTAAAGGGATTGAGCAAGTCAAATGTAGCAGGGAAAAGGGGCAAATGCAATGTTACATATGATGAAAGGAAATATTAAACATAGGAGCAAGGAAGTGATAGTTTAACTATATAAAACTAGTTAGACCTAGATTGGAGTTGTGTGTACAGGTGTGGAGTCCTTATCGTAGAAAGCATACAAACTTGCTAAAAAAGTACACAAGACTAATAGTGGAAATCCAGAATTATAGTTATGAGCGAAGACTAAAAAAACCTAACTACAGTGTCTAGAAAAAATAATAATTCTAGGTAATTTAATATATTGGTTTTTAAAATAATCAACGGAAAGGATAAATTAGACTATAACACGTTTTTAAAACTAAAGCCGCCTACAAGAACAAAACTGCACAGCCACAACTTAAATAAAGAAATGTCCAGATTAGATACCAGGAAAAATTATTTTAATAAGAGATTTGTGAATGCCTGGAATGTATGGCCACAGGAAGTAGTTGAGGCAGTGTGAATTATTGCATTCAAAAATAGATTTGATTGGCATTTGTATTTTTAGATCACGTGAATGTAAAATAAACTGGTTGTATACAGACTCTGCAGAGTCTTCTAAACCAGTATACATAGGTTAAGTTCAGTTAAGTTAAGATAAGCTAGTCTTTAGCAATTCTGTGGTGTGCCAGATCCTCTTGAGCAATACATGATACGTGCGAGAACTATCCTCCCCTCCTGTCTGTATTAGTTACGCTGGAATGTCATCAGACCCCGGTGACTTTCCTTTTTTAAGCTTTTGATTGCCGAACTAACTTCGTCCAATGTGGGTTCAGGTTCTCTCTCTCTTTGTTCTATATTATTGAAACTGGCTGCTTTGAGACACCTTTGTACATGGTTCGACAGTAATCCCTCCATCTTTTCAAAATTTCTTTGTTTTTTATTTATGTGTTGTTCTCTCCACCATTGATGACATGTGATACTGGTCGGAACTCTCGTGTCGTTGTTTTTATCTACACAAAACCTTATCTCTCCCTGCCTTTTTGTAGTTGTTCAATGTCTTGACATATGTCCAATATGTGACTTGTCTTGTCGTTTCGTGTTCCTCTTCTGACTGTTCTTGCACTGTTTCTTCATGTTCTGCTGGTTATCTCAAATCTCTCTTCTTTTTTTGTCCTATTTTCTACGAGCTTCCGTGTTTCTTCCATATGTAGCTTTGTTTCGTGTGTTTCCCTCTAGAAATCCCGTTTTGCCCAACAGAGATGAAAATTTTCCTTTATGTGGTGTCAACTTTGTCCGGATGTCATGTCTACTTGGACTGCCATCAACGCCTAAAACTTACATTGTTTTTTATGCTATATTCAGTTGGTATTGCTTTTAAATCGAACTATTATGGTCGTGCATCTTTACTCACCCTTTTCAGTTATATCTTGAAAACTGCAAACAATAGTTCGTGATCCGTGTCACAGTCCGCGCCTGGAAACAATTTTGTTGACATCACACTTGACTTTCATCTGTGCTGTACTAAGATGTAATCTATCTGATGTCTGTGACCTCATGTCTTAATTTGCTTGACCAAATTGCGCACGCGCGTAATACCATGTGCCCTTTAAATCCTTGACAATACGGTGCAAATATGTTGTTTACCGATTTAATGATACGATGATGAAAGGGGCGTGTGGTCGAATTGTTTTGATGTCTGCGGACAAGAAGTGCAGCAGATCGAATACCCTTTCGTACAATCATGTTTTGTTGCTGACAACATAACACCATAACCGGTTATCACAAGAGCACATTTATTAATTTTTATTCAAATTATTGAATGGGCTTTTTTGACTTCTGTTGAATTTGCTACAGAATTGTGTAAATTACAAAAACAAATATATTACCAGAGCGAAGCGTGGTACTCAAGGCACACATTTAATTTCAGTAAGTTTGTAATATTTCTCCAAGTAAAGCAAGTAAATAGCATGTACATTGCATAACCTGGGTTCTTACAATAGCCAATCTATTTCATTGTTATTGGTTTCTTGGCAGCCAGCTGCGGTATGCCAATATTACTTTCCGTATCTAGAGGAGCGATCGTACATAAAAAAATACCCAATGTCCACTAAACAGGCATTGGCAGGAACTGAATGCGGTGGTTTGGGATTGGTAAACAAATGTTTCATCTCTAGACAACGTTGCTTATTTCTTCAAGACAATTTTTAATTTAAAGTATTTGGACATGTTGAGCGTACAATGAATGTTAAATGGATGGGCGACTAAGATGTGAGTAAGGAGAGAAGTCAACTGCGACATGGACAAAAGACCTTAAACCGAACCGGAATCCTGACACCATTTCATTTAGCAACAATAATTTTCAGCAGAAGATTACTTCCTGCTATTTGTTAAATGAAAACTGTTGGCTTCATCTTTATTTGCTGCGAACAGTGGAACGATTACAAGTATGTTAATTACCGGGCGAAGTCGGGTGCTAAAGTTCTAGTTTACATTCATATATACATACATTCATTCATACATACGTACATATATATATATACATTCAGAGATACATACATTCATTCACACATACACTCACGCACGCACCATTATACATACATACACATACATACATATACACACACATACATATTCATATATATATATATATATATATATATATATATATATATATATATATATTTACTTACATATATACGCGCATGCTTGCATGCGGATAGCTTACATATATCTAGTTTTTCCTGCATCGTGAGGCAGTATTCTACTGTTGCTGCTTAACAAATATTGCCAACTCTGCATCACTAGCTATCAAATATGCCAGCGCTTGTGCTTTTTGTCGATCAATCCTATATTAATTCACTTAACAGATGTTCGTTTTTCATATTCACCCACACATTGTTAGATGAGTTTCTGTTTTCTGTGCTTAATCTTTCTGATTATTTATAACTTTTTGTCACTACCCATAATATATCCCCCTACCGTCTTCTGTCGGTTTGTCTCTGGAAGATTGATTTAGAATAGATGAAATCACGCAGCCTCTGCTGATATATTAGTGCTGGTTAGACATCATATTTCACAGTCTGGATTTACTAACTGTTGCACATTTCTCTTTTTCTGGTTTACCTATTTTATCAACACAAACAGCGATATATATACACACACACACACATATATATTGCTTTTCACAACAAATTATGTTCTGCATTTTGGAATCTATATTTTTATTGTAATTCAACATCGTATATTAAAAATAAACTAAACTATTGTTCCTATTTACACTTCTTCATCTCGTAACAGTGTGGACTGCTGGTGAGACGCCCGTTTTGCAATGCCGGTGCCCCCGGCTCAAAGTCTGCTGAGGCCAGGTTGGCATACACGAAGGCTTATGTTTTTTTCGATGAAATCGTTCGGGTATCTCTTTTAACTTCCCGTTCTAGTACGTCTTCTATCTTCCCACTCTGGTACTCCTTGTAATTCCCTGCCCTGGTACACTTTGTAACTTCCCACTCTGGTACTCCTTGTAACTAATGTAACTCCCTGCCCTGTACTCTTTGTAACTTCCCACTCTGGCACTCCTTGTAACTATTGTAACTCCCTGCCCTGGTACCCTTTGTAACTTCCCACTCTGGTACTCCTTGTAACTCCCTGTCCTGGTACTCTTTGTAACTTCCCACTCTGGTACCTCTTGTGATGTCCCACTCTGGTACCTCTTGTAACTTGCCACTCTGGTACCTAACCTACCATCCGTATGGTCATAGTTTAAAATACATAGACAAAGAGACAAGTACGGCAAGAGCGAATGTGTGGAAGAAAGCTTAAGTGCAATGATACCAAACATTTGGACAATATAGAGAATCAAGAGTCCCTCTTGAGAGAAATCCCCCGCGCAAAATAATAATGGTACATCATGTAAATTTTAAAGACGGGATAAACATGCTCAGGAAGACCAACAATGGAGGGATTGCACTGTGATCCGCGTAGTGGAGTGCCTTCTAATAAGCATATCGCTCTGTATCAGCTACGGATACGCAGACGCACCTTATCTGGTATGGCGAAGGTTATAATACGAGCCACTGCGATCTGTTCTCTCTGAAAATCTACAACAATAACCTACTTGCAGCCTCGGATATTTTCTTTTTCAGCACCGATAGCCCTACCACTCCAGACCGTAGTAATTTGCTAGTATTGGCCAGTGTGTATATTTATTTGTACTGTGAACGTTTTGGCAAGTGTGTGTATCTGTTTGTACTGTGAACGTATTGGTCAGTGTATGAATGCGTGTTTGAATCTGTGTGCAATGTGTACCACAATTTCAGTTTTGCAGTAAAGTAGTATTGCCAATCCTTTATGTTCGTGGAGAAATGGTATATACCGAGAAATATCCTCGGTCAAACTGGACACACACTGATGTCGAATCCGGCATATTGGAATTGCAAACCATGCTTGCGCTCAATTTACACCACTACACAAAGCATCTTCCCCCATATCAATTTAAGTATCAAAAGCTGGTACCAGAAATTGAGAAGGTATGGAAATTAGCAAATGAGAAGTATCCCCAGAACGAAATAGACAAATAATCCCTTTTCAAGAAAAGAAGTAACTAATCCAAGCCACAAAGGAAGTCAACCAAACGAAAGACAACTTTTACTACTTTGTTTAACCGGAATAGGCGACATGGGGAGAACCGTACATAATATTCTGATAGCCAGTTACATCAATTTCGATTGGCCCCATCACTCACCGATAAATAGTGAGGACACGAAACACAGCCAGTCGAACATATTCTACAGGTCTGTCTGATGCTTAGACACCTGAGTATTGAGCACTGTCACACAAAGAGAAACTTCCACACGTAGCAGCCATTCAAGAGCCTTGAAGAACTCTCCCGTCACGGTAATCGTTATCAAGGTTCCAGATAAGAGCGGAAAAGATGGCGCCTTACCGAATGCAAGTCTACATTGCTCTGGTGTTTCAGTTCATTATTGTTCACACTAGTCGACGACTTACAATTGTGTTCACGGAAACGTGTCGCTGTTTTTCATTTGGCTTGGGTAATTCGTTGGTTTTTTGTATTGTCTTCTGATTATCCTGGCCTGGACATCGGATATATGAAATAGAACTACACTTAAGCCTATGGCGTAATTTCACGGTCTAGTTCACCCGACTGAACTTCACGAGATTGGCGCCCTTCGCCCTGGCTGCAGACAAAGTCGGTTTTGGTGTGACTGAAAGTTAGACACGGATATAATGCACTAGATCACAGGAAAGAAGTGATACCCTTACAACCTCTTGCGGTTATGGAAAGTCATGACATACAACGATATATGTCATTCCTCTTCGTTGCCTTGCTGGATACATGTATAGAAGAAATGCTTCGAGAGTAAACCCTGAGCAAAATTTATTTTCATCACGTGCTATCTCCAGTTGTCTCGCTAATATCTTGGCACTGGCCAAAGATAGCTCAGGGTCAGATAGTGAGATTGACAAAAAGGCGCAGTTTCTTCCTCACTTTTATCCAAAACACAGCGGAAGTCACCCATTTCAGTGCACATAGCAAAAGAAAAGAGTGGCCACACGGCTGAACAAAGAGAGTGGTCTTCATCACATGTAATGGACGAGCATCAATATCTAGGGAACTAGACTTGGCAGGTAGACATAATAAAACAATGGTCCAAGAGAAGATTATCAAAAGCTGTAACTATTATCACAATTCTAAAAGCTTCAGTCGTTTAGATGAATCCGACGCATTCTACTTTCGATTAACCGATGTCCCCAAAAGCATAAAACTTCTTCTATCCAATGCTTTTGCCACAACAAGTAAATAGTAATTGAACCCTGGCATCCATTAAACTTCACGTTTCACTTAACGCTACCAGATTTATGTAGCAATGTATTCCAGCTCAGCAGGATTGTAACGTGTTTTACCTCAGTATAATTGGTGTTTCTTTGATCAAGACAGGGGAGCCAAGCTCTGTACTTGTAGTAGCGAGCGCAGTATAATGTCACATTCACTTAAAATAAATGCTTCCGACATGCAATTTACTTAAAGTAATTGCTATTTACTTCGTCTTTATATAAACGGCGATACGAATTATTATCGTTGGTTAAGTGACACTGTAATTGTGTTTAACGTTACAGCTTACTTTAACCACTTACAGTTTCGCCTGAATGTTCCGTTAAGCGGTAAGGTGATCTTTAGTTCCCTTATGTGGGTCAAACTTGTCGGTTGCTGTAAGCCGTTTTGTTGTACGACTTCTCTTAGGTCATATATCCACCTGCTACCAGGGCTTCCACGTGGCCTGTAACGAGATCACAATACTTCGTAAGCGTGCAGTGGTAGTTGATTTTGGTTGCATTCTCATAAGTTGACCGAACCATCGTATTTTATGTCTTAAAATGTTCTCAGCACATTGTGTAGTTATGACAATATTTATAATGTCTTCATTTTTCATGTGATCTCTCCTGGAGCAACAACTGGCATTTTATTTCTCACGCCCAAATTGTCATCGCCTGTGCCTTGAATAAGAAGCATGTTTGACATTGGCAGCACATTATTGGCATACATAATTATGTTATTAGCTGTTGCTTTGTTTCCAATCTGATTTTCCGGTGCTTAAGCAGCGATGATAGTTGTTACGTCAGCACAGATGCTTTTCGAATTCTAGTGTTAGTTGCTTTGTAAAACATTTCATCCTCTGTAAATAGAAAAAAAACACCAAAAAACAACGTTTCTTTGGTGTTTTAACTTCTTAGTGCGCTCAAATTTGATATTGTCTGTGATTCTGCTTAGTCGACCTAGTATGTCAATTTGCAAATCATCATATTGTATCTTTCACAGGCGGTGATAAGAACAAGAGCAATCAAGCGTTGTGGCTGTTCTTTGTCATCATTGCACATTACGCTTTGTTCGTCTGAAGAGAGTAATTCATTTAATGAGCTCGGAATCAATTTCCGATGCTGCTATGTCTACACAATTTAGTTTACACATTCGTATAAATAATAATAATAATAATGTTCGTGTAGGCGTCTGAGGCTCGCTGCGTGGGTCGGCCACATCCGTGGCCCACAACTCTGGCGTGGTTCCAGGCATCGTCCAGGTCGGAGGAGGAGGTTGCTACTTACTGGAGCCATATTGTTCGGGGACGGCCTCCTCTACGCCTTAAGTCGGTCGGCAAAAGGCTTTTAGCGCTGAGGAACGACTTTTGTAGTATCTTGTGGGCAGGGGTTTCCTGGTCCAGCCGTACAACACGACCGAACAAAGAAACTCGGCATCGGTCAAGTGTTTCTGAGATTGGGTGGAGGTCTGTTTTAGCAGAGACGTCCATTTTGCAGATGTAATCATGCCATCGGATACCCAGGATACGCCGCTGGTTGCGCATGTTAAATGCTTCCAGTCTCGACATGTCATGTTTCAGCAATGTCCAGGTTTCGGAGCCGTAAAGCAGGACTGGAACAACGCAGGACTGGAACAACGCAGGACTGGAACAACGCAGGACTGGTAGATGCGGATTTTTGTCTCAAGGGAGATCTTGCCATTACTCCACACACGTCGGAGGTCGTGCATATCGGACGTTGCTAGTCCGATCCGCCTTGACATATCGGGACTGCTGCGTCCATCAGATGATATCATGCTACAGAGATAGATGAATTCGTTGGTGCCCTCCGCAGTGTGACCTTGAGTTTCAATATCCTGGAGTGCTGTATCGGAAATGAGATTCTGAACTTTGGATTTAGCACAGGATATAGACAGAACTAGGAAGGGCGTTTCACTGTCTAACATTTACAGAGAGCGCTGCAGCGCAGATCTGTCTGTGCCAAATAGGACAATGTCGTCATCGTAAACGAAATCAGTATAAAGAAGATATAATTTATTTAGAATCACACTGAAGAGAATAGTGAAATAAACGTTGATACGTTTATAGCTGATATCAACAGGGCAAAGCAAAAGTTGTCCAAATAGTAGATTCTGCCAAAATAAACGATGTGGTAGAAGCGTTTCTTTCACTAGGTCTCAGACAGTTCTTAGATGGGATTACCAGTTACCTACCTCGCTGTTCATCCTCCCAAATAGTTATGCCTAAATATACTAGAGCATGTCGGGACTGATGTTGAATCTAGTACCATTGACTTTGGAAGTGAGGGCTATAATCATTATATTACTTAGATACTGTTAGAAGCATACACTTGCGAGACTTACTTCAGACATGAACTATTCAATTGGAAACCATCATCATCATCATCATTTACCTGTCAAGTTGTTGCATAATTCATTGTTTTCTCTCTCTATTCATCCTGCGGCAAGTGTACTCATTTAAGATGTAATTTTCTTAATCGTTTCTAGACTATGTGAGAATGTTTCAGTTTGAACACATTTAAATATGTGTGGTTCAGCAATCTGTAGAAGGATAACTTCTCTGGCGTCGTTTGCGTCTCGCCATTGTTAATGTTATATTATAAACGGACGACTGGACAATGACATTATAGAAATTGATTTGGACATTGTTCTTGCTCCTTGTTTGCTCTAACTCAAACATGTCACAATGCATGATGTAAAGTCACCTAACAAAATGTTTGCACTACGATAAGTATTGGACTATTGTTTTCACGGATAGTTTGATAGTCCCATGCACAATCCAGTATATTTCTTTCTGACATGCTTTACCGATTACTGTAGCCAAATTAAGTATTGCTTGAGGAGGGCGTGGCCGAATGGTTTAAAGGCCTGCCTGCCGACAAGGAGAGCAGTGGTTCGAATCACGGGATGGCATAAGTTGTTTTTCTGCTAGGGTGAAATAAACAATCATAGCCAGCACACGACGTGGCGACGGCAGTAGCAAAGCGGCATGCAGTTCTCAGCCTAAAAACCCCTCGACTACCTCAGCAATGGGGAAAAGTCTTATCGACAGTTTTTGTTGTTGTTGGGTAAATACGTCAGAAATAATTTACATAATATACAATGCACATATTTTCAAACACAATTGGGAATTACATCTTGCAATTATAGACGATTTTACAGTTTAAGTAAAACAAGCATATAAACATAAATTACATAAATATTAACATTAGTTATTTTCTGTCTGATGATCTTTTACCAAACATTCTTCACGTGTATATTTGTTATCCAGTTATCGTCAGTCAAGCCTGCTCTAGGTGTAATGCTGCTCGCTCATTATTGACTTTCCATCAAACCTGTTTCACATGTGTTGTTGTTTGCTGTCTACTAGTCTTCTGTCAAGCCTACATCCCATGAAGTGGTGTTTATTGGTTGGTGATCTTTTCTCAAACCTGCCCAACACTTGAATGTTGTATGCTGTTTGCTGGTCTTCTGACAAACCTGAGTTCCATGCAATCTTTAGTTTGTCAAAAACATATATCATATCTACAACACATTTGACGCTCTCTTCCATTCTGGTAAACGTATCTCATACCTTCAACACATTTGACGTTCTCTTCCATTCTGGTAAACTTGTCTCATACCTTCAACACATTTGACGCTCTCTTCCATTCTAGTAAACTTGTCTCATACTTTCAACACATTTGACGCTGTCTTCCATTCTAGTAAACTTGTCTCATACCTTCAACACATTTGACGCTCTCTTCCATTCTAGTAAACTTGTCTCAGACCTATCATACAACTGGACATATTTTGCTATCTCAAGTCATGATCTACTATAAAAACTACTCCTCATTGTAAACTACTTTCTGCCTCTGATAATAAAAACGTGTTATTCTTAGTGAAAAAAACACTTTTGCAATGACTAATATGAAAACTGCTCTAGACTGCCCTTAGTCTATCATTTACTCATTATTTAAGAAATTAACAGCATCATAATCTCCTCTAGAGGTAATAACCTAACCGTAACTCATTATCTACTCTGGATTAAATAACCTACCCACGAATAAAAATTGAACACTACAATTCTTAACATATCCTTAAACTAAAATCTACACTACACTCAATTACCTACCTCGAAATCACACAATACAATCCATTCATTAACTTACTTATCAATTATAAATCTACATTACATTAAAAAACCTACCCCTAAACATTAATATGCACTAAATTCAGTACGATACCCCCGAATGATAATCTACTCTGTATGTAACAACACCGAATTAATCATAATCTACTCTGTATCCAATTACCTACACACCTCAATCATAATCTACTCTGTATCCAATTAACTAAACCTCAGTCATAATCTACTCTGTATCCAATTACCTACAGCTAAATCATAATCTACTCTGTATGTAACGACACCGACTCAATCATAATCTACTCTGTATCCAATTACCTACACCTCAATCATAATCTACTCTGTATCCAATTAACTAAACCTCAATCATAATCTACTATGTATCCAATTACCTACACCTCAATCATAATCTACTCTGTATTCAATTACCTAAACCTCAATCATAATCTACTCTGTGTGCAATAATTGCGATTCAATCATAAACTTCTCTACATATATATTATGCCTCAATTAATTAAAATCTACTCTACATTAAATAATCGTCTTCAGAATCACAATCTACTGCGCATGTAACAAGTAAAGATACATTTTTGTGACTACGATTCTTAGTAACATCGTTAATTTATAGGTGTACTTGGAAAATTGGGTTATTCTACAACTCGATGAATCATACATTTATATTTGTACTTTTTCACCAATTTAAATGATCACAATTTAAAAAAATTCTTTCAAGATAAGATTATCCTGTCACCAAATCAACTGATTGATGATCCTGTCACGAAATCAACTGATTGATGATAATATCACGAAATAAACTGATTGATAATGATGTCACGAAATAAACTGATTGATGAGGGTGCCACGAAATAAACTGATTGATAAGGATGTCACGAAATAAAATGATTGATGAGGATGTCACGAAATAAACTGATTGATGAGGGTGCCACGAAATAAACTGATTGATGAGGATGTCACGAAATAAACTGATTGATGAGAATGTAACGAAATAAACTGATTGATGAGGGTGCCACGAAATAAACTGATTGATGATAATATATCGAAATAAACTGATTGATGATCCTGTCACGAAGAAATTAATTGATTACCTCGTCACCAAATGAACTGGTCGATGATCCTGTCACGAAATGAACTGATCTTTGGTTATATATATATATATATATATATATATATATATATATATATATATATATATATATATTGTCAACAAACCATATTTATAAATGATACGTTTGTCGCGTCTTACCAGCACGTTGTTGTTGCCGGCGCTTTGACTTTCACGCCGCGACAAAGAACTCAGTGGCAAGCACGGGCGGCCTTTAGTACGCTACATTTTCTTTTTGCGAACATTTTCGCAACTTTATATTTCGCTATGGTAGTTGACTTTCAAAGTTGTAACTTTTCTTTTTGTTGGTCAATAAATATGATTTTTTGTGTATGTAGAGACACAATTGCATAAAAAACTTTTTGGTATTATTGTTTTTGTTGTGTGTTTGTTAGTGTCTGAGATACAAGAATATGGAGGTGAAAATGTATTGAAAAAAAAAAATTGGACTCAACAACTACGTCTAGTCGCTTCGATAGAAATACATGGAAACCACAACAATGTATCGATACTGTGTTGATAATATCGAAACAACTGTTAGTTTCCAATTCAAACGTAATTACATCGAAATAAATTTTTTTGGGGAAAATTATCTTGGTATTCTACTAAAATATGTTTTCTTGACTGAGAAAAGGAAATATAAAGAAAACACGTTTTCTGGTAAAATATTGTGAATAATATGTACAAACCATTACCATTTAATAGATTATCAGGTCGCACTGTGGAGTTTATGCACACCTTCTCAGATGTCTAGGTTATCGCGAAGTTGGCTAACATTGGATAAATAGATGAACACCCTTCCTGATAAGGTCATGTCATGTTAAATAAAAGCTTTCAATAACCGTTCCCTGGTGGATTTGTGAAATGGAAATACAATCTGTATGACATTTGTTGCATTTTCACAATGAATGTTCTGGAACCAGAAGGTGAGTTCAGTACATTTGCTGTTACAGACTTACTTTAAGCAAACATGATGTCACTCCGACAACTCGAATGCCCAAGTAATGCAGCTGTGGTCATAAATCTGGAGGGTTATCCTACAACAAACAAAACATGTCCCCACGCACACCATACAAACGCAGATCTGCGATTACATTTGTATCCCACACTTTATCGCTACCAACAATTTGTGTTATAGAGCCATATTTCTGATTTCTAGCATTCTCAAATAAAAATAACTTACTCCTGCAAGCAGTTCGCAGCGCACATGCTTCGCAATTTATTTTTTTTTTGCGCCGAAATAAAATTTTTAAATATCCCTATGCCTTTACAAAATCTTGAGCCGATGTCCACCAGATCAGAGGAACTTGGTTGACATCGTTCAACGAACTACTCCAGAACACTAACTAAGTAAACCAAGAAGTATTTCCATCAGCATGTTGTAGTAAGAAGATGAACCTCGTGTTGTGTGTTAATTAACAATTGTTGATTTGTATCCCGTCAACTAAGTAAACAATGTAATCAATGCTACAATTGTTTCCTTAAAAACGATACCACAACAATGTTAACACAACGTCTTTCTGTGCTGGGACACAATGGGGAGCATCACCAGAATATCATACCGTGTTTCTTATGGATTTTGGCCATTTGTTCAGCTGAGAGTCATACCAAACTGGATCGTTAGATTATGTATCTTGGCAGTCAGGGATATAGTCAGCGGTGCAGTCAGAGATGCAGTCATCAGGTTTCAGTTTAGGAATAGTGCATACTTGGAAAACATTATTTTCGTCAGATGAGTACGTGTACTACAGGCTTCCTGCTTGTTCCAAGAGGTATCCATGTATTCAGCTATCCAGGTGAGCTCTGGGGATGTGTATGCTACAGAGACAAGAATAGGTCAGGTATAACGTAGCCCCATAGCAGACACGTCTGTGGAGGTTTTGACGTGTTTCAGACTTCGCTATTCTCTGCCTCAGTGTTAATCGAGTTGGGGTGTGACCAGTTCATTTCCCTGCTTTCATGTCTTCCCTTACAGTAAGACAAGTTTTCATTTCTTCCTGTTTTTCTGTATTAAGAATGGTGAATTGTTTATATACATATCTTTCTTTGAAAAAAAACTGCTACACTATTCTCAATTAAGCTCTTGTATGATACGTGCAATTAGCTACTTGCGCAAAAGTATGAATTGGAGAGTCTTCTACCAAATAATAATTAGACCGTGACGTTAGTTTCATCTTACTGGTTCTTAGTGTTCCTGTGGTACTATTTGTGTGAGCATCTCTTTAGCAGAATGATTAAGCACACTTTTTTAAACCATACTTTTATCAGTTTCGATCCGCATAATCGACACGTTCCAGTCGACGTATGTGTACATATGTACCTGACCTACTGTTAAAGAAGGAAAGGCAGCAAAGAAGGGAACTATTCGCCATACCTCATAAACAACTGGAGGAGAGGATATATTGTTGAGAAATATTGATCGCTTCACTTGCCCCGGAGTATAAAATTTAGGTTTTTATAAAGCACCGACTGAAAAAACAACACTCTTACACATGCACATACACACACATACACACACGCACCCATACACACAGACGCTATATTTTTATCGAGGTTTTAATCAAGATAGGAACACTCACACACATCATCACTTTTAGACAGCTAGATAACACTTAAGAATAGCAAACTGAACTGTTGGACCATGGGAAACACGGAGATATAAACATGGTATGCCCTAACGAAGCTAAGAAAAGTCTTCTTTCACTAGGACCAGGTACATGAAACACCATGTATAGAGCTAAATAACAAATAACTAACACTTGCAGACATTATATCACAAGAACTCTAGTGCAGCACACATACATCACGCATCACACATGATCACTTTTAGACAGCTAGATAACACTTAAGAACAGCAAACTGAACTTTTGGACCATGGGAAACACGGAGATATAAACATGGTATGCCCTAACGAAGCTAAGAAAAGTCTTCTTTCACTAGGACCAGGTACATGAAACACCATGTATAGAGCTAAATAACAAATAAGTAACACTTGCAGACATTACATCACAAGAACTGTAGTGCAGCTTTACTCATTACAACAACAATCATGGGTTTTTTTTTCCTTTCACGTTTGCCCTGTTTCTTATGGTTGGTATGGCAAGCTGATTCATGAACATAAAGTGGCACACTTAACGATGTCAAAAAAAATTATCGTGTTTGCGCTGAATGAGGTAGTTGAAATTCATGCTGTAAATGCACTTCTGCACAGTTGTTTATGTGTACTTGTAAATCCGTTCGTTTTGTTTCATTTCTTAAAAGAATATATACCACCCTCTGCTTTAAGACGTGATTAAGTCGCAATCACACAGCTAAACAAAACTGTACTGAAATACCATTTCAATCACACTTTTAGAGCTTGAAATGTAACACGCCCTGCTAGTTGGCTATGAGGAAAAAGTAGCGCGTAATGGCTGCCTCCTAAGCTAGCAATTGACCCGATTCCTACGCTGTGTTAGCCTGGACGCATTAAGCTTACCTTTCCAATAGGGAATAATTCATTCATTTCGCTATTTATTTCTTTTGCTAACATGTCACTACGCTTAAACAGAAATTGTCATTACATTTTCAATTTATATTCTATTTCTCATCTGTTTTCTGCAAAGAAATATATTCTCTAATTCTCCAAAACTGCGATAGCTTAGCCTATGATGGCTAATCTAACACTTCCCTATTGATTCAGATCCGAGTTGGCTTTCTGGGATCACTTTAACAGGGGTAGTAGTTATATCTGACTTTCAATCCTCGCTTTGGAAGATGTCAGGACATAGTGACCTCAAATTGCCATGGACTTTTATGGGTCATATGTCCTTGCCATGTTAAATTTCATGGGGCAAAAGAAGGTGCAAGACTACCACAACCAGATCCTAGTGTGACCTACGAAGAGTCCAAAAGGTTTATTAGGGCCAGATACATGGCCAAATGTAAAACAGAACATACTGGCTACACAAAAAACGATGCCTTCTACCAGTTGAACAGAAGAGAGCAGGTCGTGGTCTTCAGACTCCGCACAGGCCACAACAGACTGATGTATCATCTATTCAATAAACTGAAGATATGTGGCACTGACGAATGCACCTGTGGTACAGGGAAAATCACCGCTGAACATCTGCTGCAAAATTGCCCGACATACGAGGACCAGAGAAAGGTCATGTGGCCATCACCAGTGTCAACACTAGACAAGCTCTATGGCAGTGTCGACAGCCTCAGGATGACAGCTGCTTTCTTCGAACAAATTCAAGTTGACGTCTGACAGCGTACGAAGAAGAAGAAGATTTCATGGCAATGGAAAAACTCAAGTCTTTGTTTCCAGGATACCTTTAGTGAAGTCTTTTGTTCTGGATGAGGGTGATATGTATGAGTCTAACAATGATCGTCTCTTGAATTTTTTAATGAGATGAAGAACTGTCAATGCAAATACTGTATAATTGTGAAATGAATTGTAGGTCGCACATGTAAAACGTAGCAGGAGTATCTGCAGTTATCAAACTACTTGAAACATTAGTAATTACACTATTCACCATTTGCAGAGAGAGACTAAGCACCATTGAGTTTGTTCAGAGCGGAAATATAACTATTCTTGCAAGAATATAACAGTATGGGTTTTTCCATCGTTTGATGCCCCGGCGAAAGCACATAGGGTGAAATAAACTATTGTTATAATAGTTATCATTACTAACCATAAGACGATAAGAATCATGCTATGGATCACTTAATATAAGCGAAAGAGAGGCTGGCATAAGATATCGACAAAAAAACCACGACGCCGACATGAATATCATGAACATCGTATAAAGGGAGATTCCCAAACCTGGCAAAATGGATGTGATTTATTTCATCCATATTGAGTGATTATCACCGATTACTTTGTCAGTCATTAGAAAATGGTCTCTGAAGATAACCAGTAGATCAATGATTAATATTAGTAACAACGGTCACATTAAAAGTCAAGATAATTGAATAGAATGCAGGTTAATAACTCATGTATTTGTAAACATCATAATGATAATAATAATAATAATACTATTAATAACAATAATTACCGTAAAAGAGTATTTGCAATAATAACATTAACAAGGGATTACAGTAATATTAATAATACTACTAACTAAAACAACAGTAACAGTAATAGTAGCAATTCAGTAATAATAACGGTAACAATATCAATATTGACGATAATATTAGTAGTAATAATAGTAACACAAATATTATCAGTAACATCAACAATAAAATAAGTAACAACTACAACTAATATCAGAAAAACTAAAAAAATTAATAATAAAAATAACAATAATAAAGCAATTATTGTAACAATACAAGTAAGGACGGTAACAAAATTAGTTAGAATAACAGCAATAGTAATAGGGATAACAATTATAATAATAAAAACAGCAACAATAATTGTAATCACAGTTACAATAAAAGCAACACTAACAATAACTACAACAGTAATAGTTGCAACAAATAACAATAACAAATAAACAGGGATACACATGAAACGTAAAACAATCATATAAAGTATAACCATGATAGACAGAACAGTAACTTATGCAGTTTGCAGCAAGACTGCGATTTCTGCGCCTTTCGGTCCGAGACAACCGGTTTTAGTCAATCTTTTTTTTGAGTACCGGATTTGCCTTCCCACTGCAATCCCTATTTTCTAAGCCAGACTACACAAGTGTAGTCTGTTTCAAGGGCTACTAAAACAGAATCGCGTCTTGATCAGTTCTGGTTCGTTAATCTTGATGCAATCAGTCAGTTTTGAGTCGCTGGCTGCGGTCAACTCAGTCACTATCCTACATTTTCAAATACGTTGTAACAGTAACAACTATAATATGTAACAATAATAACAATAATAGGAACTCCAGTAACAACAATTATATGTATTAAAGTATCAACAATAATATTAATACGGTAGCAACAATGCTATGGGTAACAGTACTAACAATTACATGTATAACAGTAATATCAGTACTGAGTTGAACAGCAAAATAATACTAGGCATAAAAGTAATAACATTAATAGGGGTAACAGTAATAACAATAATAGGTATAACAGTAATTTCAATAATATATATAAGAGTATAACAATAATATATATATATACACACACACAACAGTAATAATAATAATAGGCACAACAGTAATAACAATAACACTTAAAATAACATTTAAAAAAACAATTATATTGACCGCAATAATAATAATATAGTTATTAAAGAACTCGTTTACTTTGCGGTTACTGGGATACAGTTTACGTATTCATTTTTGGATAAGACATTATCACACTGCTTTTACTACATGTCTTCCCAATGCCTTACGCACTTTCCGTTTTGGAAGTTTTGTTTTTTTTGGTGCAAAATGTGTGTATAACGTCTATTTTGCCTGTAAGGCCATTCATATGTAATCGATGTTTTTACAATACAACTTTTCTATAAACAAAATTTGCCGTAAATATAGTACTTGTTGTTTCATAATTTGTCCAAAATTTACACTTCCCAATCACACGACAATACTTCAATCACGTCTCGTGTCGCGAGCTTGAGATCCATCATCTCAACTTCAACGGTTTGCCACGCCTGCAGGAAGAAATCTGGTCAACTGAAATCATGTGAGGCAAAGACCCAAGTATCTAGACACTCAGTACGACACAAAGTCCTCTAGAATTGCTATATATAACAGTATATAAGTCGACTCTGAATACATTGAGATACGGTCTAGAGTTCGACAAAACTGCGTTTTATCCCCGTTTTCTTCGTTCTGGCTGCTGACTGGATTTGGAAAATAATACTCATCGAATGACATTCCTTGGAGAAGCAACTTGCTGATCTGGGTTTTATTGATGATTTAGTGACTACTGTTGGCTTCAATATGAAATGACTTTAAAATACGCAAAATCGAGATAACTGTGTACGCATATAAATGGAGAGAAAAAACTACGGTTATGCAAATAAGTGCGTTTTTGGACAGGTTGATTTTGCTCCTTACAGGAGGTGACTCTTACATATATCTTATTTGTTATTTCGACAGGGTAGGGAGTGCTGAGAAAGATTTCGTATTGCTCATTCAAAAAGCCAAATGTGCTTTTATTGCTTAGGGAAAAATATGGAGGTCTAAGGATTTTGATCCAGCAAGAAACTGAAAATCTTTAACCGCAGTAAGAAATCATTTCTTTTATTTGATTTCGAGTATTTCTGTATGACGAAAGGGCAGTGCAAATACTTCAAACGTACATAAATGGATGTCTGCGGTAGATTGACGGTCTGAAATGGTATGATATAATCTCAAATGTGACAGTGTTGAATAGAACCGACCAAGTATCATTGTACCTGCAAAGACTGTTTGACACAAGGAATATTGAAAAGACGTATACAGAAGTGGAACAAATGATCAAAGATATTTGTATGATCCACTAAGAACTGAGAAGATTTATAAGTGACCTGGCACTAGATTGGAGTAAAGCAAAAATGAAAGTAAAGAATAAAATAAGCTGGTGCTCTTTCTGGCAAACTTCTATATGCCATGACAGCAGAGGAGCCGCCAATGTAATTACGTAAAGTATGGAGCAATAGGCTGCATATCTGCGTACTTGTCAACTAAACATTGAAAATCAATCTTCGATTATGACAATGACACTGGAAACTTTTTGGGCCTTTTCCTAGCCCTCTAGCCCCACTCTATCCCATTGCTTGTAATGTCGGACATCAGTAATACTTGTCCGTGGGTTTGATATGTAGGTCATTGATTTGCAGTTTGTCTTCGCCAAACAAGAAACAAATGAGTCAGACATGGGTCCTCCCAAGTGAGTTTCTCTTCTAATTCTCCATTTTTTTCTTCATCTCTTCTTTGCTTCACCTTTCTTAGTCTCTCCTTCCCTACTCCATATCTTCATCTCTCCTTTCATTCTACCTATCTTCATCTCTCCTTCACTACTTTCCCTACTACCTAACTTCATCTCTACTTTCCTTTAACTCCTATTTCCGCATCGGCGCTATGAAGCTGCTGTTCTTGATATAATATGAAGGTACGAGTTATCTCACATGTACTCTCTAATACGACTCCTTAGTTATTATAGACGATTAGAGATTGACCTCTATCATTTTTTAAATATTTCTAACTGTAATTGAACTGTGGAATATTTTTTTCTGTTCATTACATGTCCAGCTACATTTAATAGATGCTACTTCCTTTATGATCACAATTTTCTCATTTTAGCACCATTACGATTTTGTCTTTTTAGTTCAATGCCGAATTTAATAACTGTTATTATTCCTCCCTAAAGGTTGAAGCCAGTGACCCTGCTTGTCACATGATACCGATTGGTAGGCCGTGTGTTAAAGGACCCATGTGTTAAGCATTAACTGGCACCATAGCTGCTCTGTTCCTTAGATCGAATTCATTGCCTCTGAAAGTATCCATAGGGGCTCTTATCTCTCTCAATAAATGACGGCCCTGCAGCTCGTTGGTTTGACATACATCTGATCAACCCTATCTAGCTTCCCAGTCCGCTCGAACCTCGTTGATTTCAAAGTTCTGCCTTCTGTGAATTGCTGATTCATCAATTGATGTGGACCATTCAACATGATGTTTTGTTTGACTTCACAATGCCACTCCATCTGTATCTAGTATAATCGAAATTTGCGTTTGTGAAGTCAGGATATCCACTCTGTTCTTTTCAGAAATCAACCATAACTACGATAGTAGATTCACATTAGTTCTGCTCGGCAGCAAACTGGCATCTGGCTCTAGCAGAGAGACCAAAACCAGATAGCTCATTGCGTAGCGTCGTTTCATCGGTATATATGATGGCACCACTTTTCTGAGTGCTATCATTTAACAGCTAGCTAACCTTGAGCTATGTCCATCCGCTCCACTACCTTCTGCATTCCCTGCCTAGAGTTGTGATGACTATAGGGTTATCTATCACTAATTTGAGCCCATGCTTGTCTCATGACTATCGTTTCAACTGTGACCGCTTTCCATCTACCACTCATCCCTTGAAGCACGATACTTGATGTGTGAAGTATTATTGTTAAGTGGATGCCGTCTGTTAGTGGTAAAGTTCATATATGATTTGGTATGTTCTAATCTAAATCTGAAGGTCATTGACCGAAGTTCCATTATGTACTGCATCTTTAAGATCGGGATATCTAGTGCTTCCTAGAGCCAATCGCATTCCTTCATTTTAAATACGTTCCAACAGTTTACGTTGTAATCTTAATAGTACTTACTTACTTTCCGTGTTCAAGCACCACGTTATACAGCATGCATCCAGTATTAAGCGACATGGATTGCCTTGTCATTTGCCTCCAGAATGACGCACCGATTGCATTTTTCCAGGAGTTTGGAGCAGGTCATCAGATGGTCTGGGTCCTGTATTGCGCCACAGTTACTTGCGTCACCATGCGTGTTTCCCGATCGTTTCATATTCCTCTTGCACCGTTATACACCAGTTTATGTATGGCAGATGGTGTCCGGGGGCAGGTTACTCCCGAAGTTCCATCTCTGGGGCCTGCACCAATTCGTGCCATCTCTCGATGTGGAGACTTTCGGAGTTTGTCTGTTTGGGCTGTGTTGATTTTAGGAAACTATGTTTGGATGTGAGTCTTGTGCTCTGTACCTGGTTTCCAAACATTGGGTTCTTTGGGTCGTACTCTTATTTTTCTCGTTCGATTTCTGCTGCGACGCTTCTTCGAATCACGAGTGGTGCTTTATCAATTAGGGTGTATATTTTATCAATGGATGTGGGTTTTAGGCACCCTTCTTCTTCTTCTTCTTCTTCTTCTTCTTTCGTTCGCTTTAAAATATTGTCTATATCTGCAATGTTGTCTCTTGTATAAACTTCACTGTCTTTTGTAGTTCACATACAGGTCCATAAAGTTTCTCTTTCAGTGTTGGGCACCCTGATACTACTCAACCCACCTCGTTTGATAGTGTGAGGATTCCACGTTCGTAATTAATAATATACCAACTGGCACTATAGAAGGAAAAACAGTCGTTTCAAGTTTTCCGCTGCTTTACTTTTTAGGTCTTCTTTGCCTCGCATGCAACTCTATATAGTCTGGTCAACGTTATATTTTTATTAGATGCTACGATAAAAAGCTACTCCAAGGTATTTGAAGGTATTTCGACCTGTCAATTGTACATCCATCAAAGGTAACATCCAGAAGTTTAAACTTCACTATATATCTTGTTAGGGTTGATTTGGTCGCTAGAACCAGCACACCAGTGGCACCTTTGTAAGATTGCATGAGAGGCCTCTTGGATCTATATGATCATATTGTAGGTGGAGAACCTTGCGTCAGGTCTGGACATATTCTCATCGGTTCTTATGGGAACAAGTGAAGTGATATCCAACATACCCGTCATGGTTTGACTCCCTATTGCTTCAAACAGTGCATCAATATCCCACAGGTAGAGAGCGAGTGCAACTATTTCGTACCTAAACTGGAAGTCCTCATTCCTATCATTTGTAAATGTCTCACCTATAGAGGACGGCATGAGCTATTGGTTTAGTGACACGGCTCACAACCCAAAGGTGCTGGGTTCCATCCCCATCACAGCAGCGGCCGTTACTTCGGGGAAGAAAACCCTTATAAAATGCAGGAGGAAGCAGACCCTTATATAAACTGCATGGAGGCAGAGGCACTGAGGGCGGCAGTGGAAGAAATGGTGACACATAAAGAAAATGAAAGCCATTCAGTCCTGCTTACAGATGCTCTGGCCGTAGTCACAGCGCTAACAAGCCAGAAAAACACTGAGCTTAATGACTTAGGAGCAGCACTCTGCCAACTGTGACAGCAGTCCGCACCAAAAAGGGTAGTGGTACAGTGGGTTCCATCATACTGCAACATCCAAGGCAACGAGGAGGCAGACAGACTGGCAAAAGAAGGTGCAAGACTACCACAAACAGATACTAGTATGACGTACGAAGAGTCAAAACGGCTTATTAAAGCTAGATACATAGATACATGACCAAATGGGAAACCAAACATACCGGCTACACCAAAAACGATGCCTATTACCAGTTGAACAGAAGAGAGCAGGTCGTTGTCTTCAGACTTCGCACTGGCCACAATAGACTGAGGTACCACCTATTCAACAAATTGAAGATAGGTGGTACCGACGAATGCCCGTGCGGTACCGGTAAAATGACCGCTGAACATCTGCTGCAGAACTGCCCGACATACGAGGATCAGAGAGAGCAGATGTGGCCATCACCAGAGGAACTGCAAGACAAGCTCTATGGCAGTGTCGACAGCCTCAGGATGACCGCCGCTTTTTTCGAAAAAATAATGGTTACTGTCTGACTGCGTACGAAGAAGAAGAAGAAGATATAAACTGCATAACGAATTTGGACTCACTGGGCCTACAGGCGCAAAATAAAAACCCTAGTGCAACCCACGCGGCCTTGAGGAATAGGAAAATAAGGCGAACGCAGGGAGAAAAATTAATCTTTCCATTATCTCAGGTCTCCTTTGTTGATCTGCAAACTGTCAAACGTATCAGAATGTGTTTACGTTCTTGATGGGGCATTATTTTTCTGGCTATGATCTTCTCAAACAATTTGTAAAGACACTATATAGAGTGATTAATCTGTAGCTGCAAAGGTGTGCGAAATCCAAACTTATAGAGTGTGCCAAAAACCGTTATGAAGCCAGTCTTCTAGCACGCATGCTTTCTCCAAGTTTGTATTGAAATCCTTGACAACATTTCTAATCTATGCCTCGCTCATCTACTTATTGAAGCAGTACTGTACTCCATCGGACCTTGGTGCCATGATCTTGATAGAAATTCAGACATGTGTCACATCTGTTCAGTTGTCAAGTTTACATAAAACTCATCTCTGATGATAGTGTCTAGAACACTTTTATAGTTTCCTGTTGCACATCTCTAGCCGATTGTCTTTCTTGGCAATGCATCGATAAAAAAAATCAAAGACCCTTCTATACCTCTGTCATCATAGGCGTCCCTGTGGAGTCCCAACTAGTGGGGAGGAACTGGTTTGCATTCTTTCCACTCACCTTTTAAAGCTTCTACCTGAACTTCTTGTTGAGGGAATAATCATTACAAACCCCTGTTATAGATTCATCCATCACTGATTTTTGCATTCCGCTAGGCATTTCAAGGAATTGGTGGCTCTGCGCTTTTTCCTATTAATCTCGCCGACTTTCTTTAAACGTTAAAACTTTCCGTCAATCATTTGTTACTTTCTATATTTCCTTTCATGTCTGTTTCTACAACTTCACTTCAGTCAGGTGGTTAAACGAAAGGGAATATAGTGATCGTTAACCCAATTGTTTGGTACAGTTAGTTAGAATATTGTCCTGGCTCTGTGCATAATATCTGAAATCCTGTCGGGTTTCCTGTGTCTGGTGGGTTTTTCTTTCGCGAAACGGATGACACATTGCCTGTTCACACTTCGTCTTTATCTTTCTATTCGCTTACCTTGTTAATTCTTCGAGATGAGGTTATAAAGATATATTTAGAACACGTCTGACTGTGTGCCTCAAGCACAATGGCACTCGCCGCTTCAGATAATACCGTAAGGTACCATTTTTGTGTGCTTGGCATTTGGCTTTGAATCTGTTGTATCTAAATAACATTGCTTATTAGGGGGTTATGTGTGTTACTTGATAAACCATTATAGTTTCTGTCGTTTGATGTAGTGTAATAATGTCTCTTCTTGTTACGCCCAATATTTTTCGCTGGCATTTTATTTCTGTTGTTACATATAATGTGTCGTTTTTTAAATTTGATGCAACTGTTCAGATTTGACATTACCAGCATCGTGTTAGGATGACAATATTGTTGAATAACGCTCATTTGGTAATTATTGCCACGTACTTGCAATTAAGTATTGGAGTTCATTGTTTAATGATCTGAATTTCCTTATTGCATCTTTGTTGAATTTCGCGGTAAATCTTTCGTCTGCTGATGACGTGCTCCGCAAGTATGTGGAATTATTCACCTATTTGGTTAGTTGCTTTTCAATGAAGATATTGATGTTGCTGCTTATTCTACGAGGCATGTTCAAATGAAACCGGACCTAACTGCACCAAGTGGATATACGTACAATGCGCATGATGATGTCACTTCTGATGTAAGCAGCACACACCAACCGTCAAGTGTGCATACTTTCATTATCTTCCTACTCATTGTTTCCTCAGAAGATCGTTGAAAACATGGCGCGTGTGATACGGAATGCGTCCAGAGTTGATTCGCGAGCGGTGATTCGCTTTCTAATAGCTGAATGATATCGACCAGTTGACATTCATCGCATAATGCAGCAGTGTATGGTGACAAAAGTGTGGCGAACGTAAGCTCTGGTGACGGTACACCTGAATTGCTGCATCAATTTTGGCGTTGGCATCTTCTGACGCAACAATATGCGATTGACCTGGTCTCGGAAGATCTTTCGTTAACCCACGTGCTTCTTTAAACATCGTTGTCCAGTTCTTCAGTGCTGTCTTCGACACACTTATGTCACCATACACTGCCCTTATTTTACGATAATGCCAACAGTTCGACATCCTTCACTTGTTAGAAACCGAATCACCGCTCGCTAATCAACTCTGGACGGATTTCGTATTACACCCGCCATATTTCAATGGTCTGCTAAGACGCTATGAATCGGAGGATAATGAAATGTTGCAATCTTGAGGGTTGGTATGTGTTGTTTACATCAGAAGTGACGTCATCATGCGCATCGAACGTGTATTCACTTGCTGAAGTTAGTTCCGGTTTCATTTGAACACTCCTTGTATATATATATAAATATATATATATATATATATATATATATATATATATATATATATATATATATATATATATTTATATATAGTCATGATTTTCTACATTGATTTTCATGCCGTATTCTTTGCATATTGTTTTTAATTTATCAATGTGTTGTTGCAATTGTGTTTTTCTGAATTTGCTATATGACTGCTTGATCGTCACCAGAAAGAAGTTCATTTAAGAGCTCCCCAATGCTGCTACCTTCACTTGGGGTGACTGTTTTACAAATGTGGTCTACATATGAAATGAACAGCACAGGGGATAGCACATACATTTGTTAGATTCCAGATGTGTTATGAAATGTGTCTGATAATCCGGGTTTAGTTTGAGCAGAACACTAGCTATCAATATGAAGACTTTAGCATATGTTGATTAGGTGTTCCAATAATTTCCATAAATATTGTATATCTACCCGGTCGGAAGCTGTTTTATGATCTACTTATCGAATTCAATTGGGATTTATACCAATTGTCTGAGATATAAAATGCATCCGTACAGCTTCTGTTCTTGTTAAATCCAATCTGTTTATCGAGGATCTATCGTAATTTATTCTCTAACATTTTACCAACTATTTAGCTAGAGAGGTTCAAGATGTCCTGGAAACAGTCTCTTTTTCAATCTTTTTTTTAACATGTTGGTATTATTATTGCGTTTCTCCAATTTTATGGCCTATCCTGTGTGTTCCATATTAAGTTATACAATCTTTGTGGTCACAATATCCCAACTTCATTGGCTGCTTTCATTAATTCAACAGAGATTTCTGCAGGTCTTTGGCATTTGTTGAGTGGTTCATCTCGTACACCATTTCTGATTTGCATACGCTAATTAGGTGATCGTTTATACAATAGTGTGCCATATATGTATGCACGGTAGAACGCATTTTTTCTTGATCTAAAAAATCAACATAGAGTTCCTGATCATATTCAGTTGTTTTCATCCATTAGTTGTCTGAGAGTAAAACTTTCATACGTAGAGCTTCTGTTCTTTCTAAAGTACATATGAGTAATGTTGAGTTGTGGTACGATGATGTAGCGTATTCTATTTTCTATGATTTGGAAAATATTTTACCAGTGTGGCTCAGGCGCGATATTATTATGTATTGTGTGCAGTCAATTTTTCAACTTTTTTTCATATTGGAATTATTATTGCGTTTTTCCAATTTGTTTGGCATTTCTAGTGTGGTCCATACAAGGTATACAATCTTTGTAGCCACAATATCCCTACCTCATATTTTGCTTTAATTAATTCAACAGGAATTTCATCAGGCCCTAGACATTTGTTGAATGGAGCAGATTGTACAGAATTTCTGATTTTTGAAAGCCTGATGTTTGGTTCTAACTATTTGCTTACGTTAAAGTTTGGTATCTTCTTTATCATTTATACCAGTTGTTGGTAAGTTGAAATTTCTTTAAAGTATTGCTGCCATATTTTCAGGGCCAGTTGTAAGTCGTTTATTGCGATTCCATTGCCGTCGTTAATAATTTCTGTTAGATTGTAACAATCATCTCTGTCTCTAATACTTTTAATTTTCGTGTATAAATTTGTTGCTGCATTTTTGTAATTCGGATTATAAAGTTCCCTATTACCTTTCCAAAGTTTAGATTTAGCCTACATAATTACCACTATTATCGTGCTAACTAGCTACCTGATAGTCGAAATAGTTTTGTTCCTCTTTGCAAATGGCCCATGTTTTGTCGCTATTTTTCTCCTCTTTTGTGGTTGTTTTGACCTCGCCGCTCCAACACGTCTTCAACGGTTTTTAACCACTAGACTCTGCAGTGCTACATGTTTCCTTATCTGTTTATAGTACATTACGTTTAGACGTTGCCAATTGTTTTCAACTGATATCATAGCTATGGACAGTCTAGCAAAGCTCTCGTCATTTGTCATAACTTTGGTTTTGTGGGTGACCGTATCTTTAAGTTTGTTTGTATTGATTGATTCTTTTGCTGACATGCTCTTTGTTTTAAATGTGTTTTCTCTTTTGAACTTTCATAACCAATATTACAGCTCCGTGATGAGTAACTACAAATAAGTTTGTTGTGGCTCTTGCATCTATTACTGCTCTTTTCTTATTTCTCTTGACTAGAATAAAGTCTAAACAACTTCTACAACGCAAGTCATGACGTGTGTACCATGTAACTGCGAGTGACCGTATGTGCTAAAAAAATGTGTTGTTTATGAGAAAATCTTTCGGACTACATAATTCAAGTAAGCTGCAACCATTTCTTTTTTTTATGTCTCTGTTTGTCTCCGAAGATCATTAGGTATCTTTCACACTCTGCTGCATAATCCTTGTCTGGCATTACAATCGCATATTTCAATGACGTTGTCAGCACATTGGATATTATTTATCGTGTCGTTAATGGTGTAAGAAAACTCATTGCATTTTCCTTCATTATTAGCTGCTTTGCAAGGAGAATATACTTGAATAAATGTCGTATAATTAAAATTTTCTTGGATTTTAACAGCTAAAATTCGCACAGAAACGTAATTTACTGTTGTTGGATTTGTAACTATACTACTCCAAATTTGGCATTTACGTTTTTGTCAACTCCTGAGTTCAGAATATGTGATTGTGATGAATTTGTTTGCGCCCTCTACTTTTATTCCTAGTATCTGCTACACCTATTATTGTTATGTTCCTTACTTACTTACTTAGTCGCTACTCTTCTACCGTGAGGTGTAGAGGTTTGCCAAAGAGAACGCCACACTGCTCTATCCGCCGTCTTTTTCCTGGCCTCTTTCCAATCCAGCCCTCTATCACTTAGGGACTGTCGTATGTTGTCTTCTAAACGTACTTTGGGACGTCCTCGGGGTCTGCGTCCTTGACTTTTGATCTCCCATGACCGCTTTGGTATCCGATCTTCTTCCATTCTACAGACATGGCCAAACCACTGTAGTTGGGACTGCTCCACTCGTGTCTGTAGGGGTTGAACTTCAAGATTGCTACGTATTGTCTGGTTACGGATCTTGTCCCTTTTTGTCACCTGAACCGCCTTTCTTAGGTACCTCATTTCTGAAGTTTGTAATTGCCTTTCTTGGGCTGTAGTCATTGCCCATGACTCACATCCATATGTCAAGACAGGCACATAGGTCGAGCAGTATACATCCATCTTTGTTTTCCTGCTTTTATCTCTTCTACTGAGGAAACCTCTGTTTATTGCATGGAACAGTCTACCTGCTGCTGGCCTTCGTGCAGTTAACTCCTCTTTGATTCCTCCCCTGCTGCCTATTTCAACTCCTATATATTTAAGTTGCTGACCTGCTCTAGTGCTCGTGTTCCCAGGGTTATCTGATCTTCATTTCATATGTTTCATCTTCCGCCTTGCTGTAAAGCCACACATATTGATAGCACAAATCTTAACTTTAACTGTCATTAATGTAAGTTTACGTGTCGATCCAGATCTGTTCCGTATTCTATGAGCGTGAAGAAAAATAAATACAAATCCACTGTCAGCACTCTAGGAAAGTAACAGTTTCATCACTCTAGGCCAGTAACAGTTTCATCACTCTAGGCCAGTAACAGTTTCATCACTCTAGGCCAGTAACAGTTTCATCACTCTAGGCCAGTAACAGTTTCATCACTCTAGGCCAGTAACAGTTTCATCACTCTAGGCCAGTAACAGTTTCATCACTCTAGGCCAGTAACAGTTTCATCACTCTAGGCCAGTAACAGTTTCATCACTCTAGGCCAGTAACAGTTTCATCACTCTAGGCCAGTAACAGTTTCATCACTCTAGGCCAGTAACAGTTTCATCACTCTAGGCCAGTAACAGTTTCATCACTCTAGGCCAGTAACAGTTTCATCATTGCACTTTTAAAACGATACTGGGTGCACTCGACTATATGTTCCGTCCAGAAAAGACATATTCCGATGAACTGGCGTCTGAAATTGGCGGTTAATGAAACTGGACGAAAAACTTATTCCGGACGTGCGGCCATCTTGGTGCGTTTGTTTTTAAAAATAAAAAAAGAAGGTTCACACTATCTTGTGCAATCAATTTATTCCAGTGTGAAGGGAGCATCATCGTTTGATATCAGGGCTAAATCGATGACACCATCTGTATCCTCAGGCCGAGATGGAAATAATGTTTGACGTTCATTATTCACGACTGTGTTGAGTAGTGCCTGGCTCAAAGCGATGATTCCTTGCCTTTTATCACTGACATTTAACACTCTTTTGGCCTAGCTATTGATTGCCTGAAATTAGACACTTTTAACAATATAAAAAAATATCACTTTATAGCCACAAATAGCCGGTTTACGGGTGCATACATGTTAACAATTCTCCAATCAATTGCAATCCCCTGTAGTTCGACATCATTAATTTAACTTGCACTAGTCATAATAATGGCTGTCCATCGTAAGCGATGATAACAACAGCAGTCAGACATGTTGTGCTGCATTTTACCAGGGAGTTCGGAGGTGCCTGTAAAGTCCAATTATGGCACGGAAAATCATTTCACATACCTAGCATTTAACGTCATAATTCTACTTGTGGAATGTCAGTTGTTTTGTCTTTCCTCAAAGTGCGTTTTTTCTGGGCTTCTGAGGTCTGGCGCTTCTTAGCAATGGAGTTGCCTCTGATGGTAGTTCTACGCCATTCCTTGCGGTCATTCTTATGCGTTTGCAACGATGCTGAAGCGTGTCAGAGATACTTTGAGGGAGTCTTTGAAACGCTTCTTTTGGCGACCGGCTTGACGCAGGCCATCTTTCAGCTCAACGTACATTAGTTGTTTTGGGATGGGATTGTCTGGCATGCGCACGACGTAACCAGCCCACCTGATCTGGGTCTTCTGCAACAGTGTGTGGATGAACGGCATTTTTCCCTTCATAAGGATCTTGATTTTTGGTACCCTATCCTGCCACTTTATTTTGAACAATCTACGGAGACACCTTGTATGGACATGGTTTATTTTCCTAGCATGTCTGTTGTACACAGTCCACGTCTCACTGGCATACAGAAGGGTGGGGAGCACTACAGCTCGGTGTCTTTGAGTTTCGAATCAAGCTTAAGTCCTCTCCGATTCCAGACACTGTTGCGCAGCCTTCCAAAGGCATCACTGACCCTGGCGATTCTGTTACTGATCTCGCAATCAATAGTATTTACCCTGAAAAGAGTGTTACCAAGGTACGTGAAGCTGTCTACTGATTTGAGGCGCTCGTTCTCTACTCTGATATGTGGGTCGTGATATGCGTCACTTGGGTCAGACTGAAATATTACTTCGGTTTTGTTGGTATTAATTATTGTTGGTCTGCATGTCTCTTTCGGTGTTGTCAGCAATGGGACAGTCATCGGCAAAAAACATGTTCGACATAGTTGTGTCCTTTACATTGCTGTGTGCTTGCAGTAATCAGAGATTGAAGAGCTTTCCGTCAGTTTTGTATTTTATTTCCGCTCCGATTTGGTTACAATCCTGATATCTAACGCTGAGCATGGCAACAACCATTATGCTCAAGAGTGTTGGGGCTAGTACACAGCCCTGCTTGACGCCATTTGTCACAGAAAAGGCATTTGATGTTTCCCTATCACTCAGCACATGAGTATTCATACCTTCGTGGAATTGTTTGACGATCTTGGTGAATCTGCTTGGACAGCCGAATTTCCCCATGACCTTCCAAAGTCAATCTGTTGGCGGTATCGAAAGCCTTGCTCAGGTCAAAGAAAGTCATGTACAGCCCACGTTTCTGCTCTTGGCATTTCTCCTGAAGTTGCCGAGCCGCGAATATCATATCGACAGTTCCGCGATCCGATCTAAAGCCACGCTGACTCTCTGGAAGAAGATCATGTTCTAGGTGAGTGATCAATCTGTTTAGGAGAACTCGTGCCAGTATCTTGTCAGCAGTCGATAGGAGGGAGATTCCTCTGGGGTTATCACAGGATTGACGGTTTCCCTTCGCTTGAATCAGTAGACGATGGTAGCATCCTTCAGTTCTTGTCGGGCAGTGTTTTACAACTCAGTTAGTCTGTGTTAGGACACAACTACCTGCTTTGTAGATCTTAGCGGGTATTAGGTCCGCACCTGCAGCCTTCCCATTTGATAGCTGGTTGATTGCAGCTCTGACCTCCTCGATATTTGGAGGAGCGGCCAGTTCATTGTTCAAGGGTGTCTGAGACAGGCTTTCTATTGCCTCGTCTCAGATGGAAGACGGTTGGTGATCCATCTGCATTCAGAATTGGAGTTTCATACGACGGTTGAGGGCCATAAACAGTCTTTAAAGCAGCATAGAAGCGTTTTGTGCCATTTCTGACATCATAAAGTTAGATTTCTTTGCCTTGTTTCCCAAGCACGTGTCCTTCATGTTTCTGAGCTACCCTTGGACCACACTTCGTATGGTTGTGAATGCCATCTTTTTGTCAGCAGACAATGTGTCTCTTTGATGAGCTATAAATAGCTAATTTTTTCCCTTGATAAGGGACATAATTTCTGCGCCGTTCTCATCAACCCTGTCTTGACGTTCACGTATCGTGTATCCAATGTGTTCAGAGGCGAAGGCGTTTACAGTCTCTCATAGCGGCCCAGTCTTCATGCACATTGGTCTGACCGAGCTGCATATTCTTTTGTTTTCCATTTAGGTCTCTTAGAAGTCTTTCAGCGATCGTCATGCTTTGTAGTTTTGTAGTGTCTAACTTCTTTTTCCTTTGCCTTCCATCCTGATGTTGGCTTCTGGGTTTGATGTAGAAGTTCAGTTTGGACACCATGAGCCTGTGGACGGTCCAGCACTCTGCACCACACACATCTTTTGTGACTCTTACATCGCCATTGCCAGTTCTCCTGGTGATAACATAATCAATTAAGTGCCATTGCATCCAAGTTGTATTGTTCCGTGTGGAAAAGCGAAACATTGTATTCGTGATTACTAGGTCGTGGACTGCACATAGCCGAAGCACTAACAGAGCATTACTATTACACATGCCTGCACCGTGCACGCCGAGTATTCCATGCCAGATCTGATGGTCGGTCCTCAATCTGGCATTGAAGTCCCCGAGTCAAGTTCTTCGTATAATTTGTTTTTGCTGTCATCTGAGTTGGTCATCGTCGGTGCGTAGATACTGATCATGGTCGCATTGTGGTTTCTTCCCAATGGGATCTGCAAAGTCACAGTTCTATAATTTATTCCCCTTGGGAGCCTTGCGAGGTGGTGTACACGGGTAGATTTGTTTGCGAAACCGTCTCCAGAATGGCGACGTTCATTACTAGCACTAGTATATATCTATATGTGGGGGAGGTTCTTGTATAACGCACATAGCCAGGCTCCGCCTTGCTGTTCCATGGGGATTACAGTAACACTTGTATCCTAGACTTTGATGTTACATTCTTCTTTAAGCAGTTCCCCTTGGCCATAGGATGTCAAAGTCATAGACCAATGTTTGAAGAATGGCTTCACGTTAACTATATTTTAAAAACCAAGTTTGATTTTTTTTTTTTTACCTTCGCCTTATTTCTCTAATCCCCAAGGCGGTGTTCGTTGCACTGTAGTTTTTTTATTTTGCGCCCGTCGGCCCAGTGCATCCGACTTCAGCATGCATTTTATGTCAGGGTCTGCTTCCTCCTGCATTTTCTAAGGGTTTACTTCCCCGGGGTAACGGTAGGTGCTGTGATGGGGATCGAACCCAGCACCTTCCGGTTGTGAGCCATGCCACTTAACCACTAGGCCAAGCCGTCCCCCAAGTCTGATTTAATTCTGCATGTACTCTTCCAAGCCCTTCTCTGTGTGTGTCTCTCCATTTGTCTGTAGTGCCTCTGTTTCTGCATCTAATTTACTTTACACCATTTGCTGGAGACATTGAAAACAGAGCGTGATCTCTGGCTAGTCTTATTTGTAGTCTGTGATCAGTTTTCCTTCTCCTAAACGACCTGTTTGCATATATAACCTGGCTTGTGTCTCTCATTTGTCTCTCCTAATCTTCTCACCTTACACCACCATCATATTTACAATGTTGAGACCACGTTCGTCTTCCTAGTTATATCACAAAAGCAAGAATCCCATTTATGTGGTCTAAAAAATCCCTGTATCTAGGGTACTTATATCACAAAAGCACGAATTCCATTTATGTGGTCTAACAAATCCCTGTATCTAGGGTACTTATATCACAAAAGCACGAATTCCATTTATGAGGTCTAACAAATCCCTGTATCTAGGGTACTTATATCACAAAAGCACGAATTCCATTTATGTGGTCTAACAAATCCCTGTATCTTGAGTACATTGTTACTTCCAAAACCACATACTGATTTCTAATACGAAAATCCACGAATATTTGAAAAAAAACAATCTTGAGAGCGAATTTAAGACTGTCAAGCGACACAAAGGTTCATAACTTCACATGAGCTACGCAGTGTTTATATGTTATAGAGACGGAATGTAATTGTAAGAGAATCAGTATTATTCAATGCTAAGTTGAAACTCCTATATGAGAAAAGTAAACGAATAATGTCTAAATTTGCTTTTTTTTCCCATTGTATCGCTAAGTCACGTAAGGAGCTCAATTTACTTTTCTTTTTCTTGGTAACAAAAGGATTGCTTTGTTTAGTGTAAGCCTATATTATTTTAGTTATCGGCTGTATCATAAATCCATGTATACATGGCCTTCCTGGGTACTTGTAACTAGACCGTATTCTATTGCATGTGTGCAACCGTAGTTGATCCCCTTGTATGCTCATGAGATGACCGAAACATCAGGTTTTATGTCGTGTTTTGTAGACAATGAACAGTATCATACAATTTCTGATGTCATCATTTCTCATTCTATCTCTCCTTGTAATATTGATGTCATTTCTCAGCTATTTAATCTCACTAGACACGTAGCAGTTCGTTCTCGTGGGCATTTGTAAAGGGTCACAACTGACACTGTAAACAAGGTGTTGTCAAAATAAGATTTTAAATCAAATTAAGCCCGCCTTACGGTGATCAAAATAACTTTCTCGATGGTTCTGCCAAAAGTACCAAGCAACAAGAAAGGAAACTCTTGGTAAAATAACATTCCCTTAGCAAGCTATTTTATGATGTGAGCAATGGAGTCCATAAGCACGCCTCTTCCGTAGCCACCTTTGATAATATCAACGGCAGGAGGCAGTGGTTATCTTCTTTGCTCCCCATACAAATATTTCTTGAGTTGGTGTGCTTTTTTTTCCTTTCCTGATCTCTTGAAATACCAATTAACATGTGTATTCCTTAATTTAGAAATTGGGTTAGGTGCTACAGCTATCTCCAAGCAAGTATCATACTAATCTCTGTGCATGAGTTATTGGCGTCCGAGCTGTTTGGATGCCGGGCATTGATTACTAAGACATATAATAACATCCTCGGTACAGCACAGTTGTTCATTGTTTCTTTCAGTAACATCAAAACTTAGGCTGCACTTTGCATTGTGACTGCAAGGACAAGCGGTATTTATTTGTCAACCTCATTAGGTCTTCTGGTTGACGTTAACAATGGGAATAAATACCGAAGTGATAGTGATGTAGAGTGATGGTGATAGCCAGTGATAGTGTATGGTGGTGTGGACAATTTTACGAAGGTGTAAGCGTCGCTAACCTTTTATCAGACGTTCAGTTGTTTCAAGCTTTCAAGTAACACCTGATTACATAATATTATATCTGAATATGATATAGTTTTGCGTGATCAGTAAGTTGTAAATACAATAATCAAATTATCAGTACTTATGGTTTCTAAACAAAGATTATTTCATCCTTTGCACACTATAAAGCTTACACGGCACTACCTTTCCAGAACTGTAAACTCATGTATTTCGTTATAGCTAGCATCATCTGTTATCTCAAGTTCCGTGAATCGAATCATGATTGCCTATTATTTTACTGTTTTTTCTGTTGCCTGGTAAATATGTTTTTTAAGCCCTTGTTGTATACTCTTTTTTTCGATTGTCGTTGTCGCAAATATAAAAATGTACTTATAAATTACCGATACAAATCTTTGTTCTTTGACATGTGGTTGCAAGACAAGGACATTAAACAAAACAATTCTACACACACAAATAATAACATCGTTTGAAATGGACTGCTCATGAAGGAGGCTGAAAGTGTCGTTAATAGATGTGACAAAGTGAGACTTATCAGGTAAAGGGGATTTCTCTGAAGACCGATCGAGATTACTAGAGCACATAACTTCAGAACCTTGTCCAAATTCAAAATAAGCGTCCAGCATCCAGAACAACGAGTGGATTAAACTAGGTATATTTAAGGTCCAACTCCTAAGGATTATTTTTAATGGAGCAGGCTTTGTTCGAAGGTATTCTGTCGTTATACATTTGTCTTACTGCATATGTAGTTAGGTGTGACAAGGTCACTGCTAAACAGAAGGCTAGCATGCACGGCATACGTGTCACTGGAATGTCAAATTTACAATTTGATTCCCCATATTGTTATTTTTGGGGATTGCAAAAATAGAAGTACATTTACTTGCCCCCCCCCCCCCCCCCCCCCACATGCATCAAGCATCAATAGATTGGATGTCAGACATAAGGTCTCTTGTTCAAAATGTATCATTATTTTTTCAGAATAGTTTTGGTTGTCACAGAGAGGGTGTGGGTTAGATAGAGAATACTAAGATCAACTGGTTCCTGAGTTTTTATGTAAGAGTCTCACGTTGTATGAATACAGCTAGATAATTGCATGTTTAAAATGAACAGCTTAAGTCTAGATAAAGATAGACTAACATATACCAATATATTAGACATAGACCAGAGCTTGAGATACAGAATAAACTGAATAGACTGACAGACTTGAGAAAGATTTGACAAACCAAACCAGAATACATTTCCAAGTGTTAGCATTTGTTTATTTATATTGTCGTACATCGTAAGGCGACCATAAACCCAGATCTCTCTGAGATCAGAATTAGATTGGTAGAGTAGAAATCATTGTGGGACAATGCACTCGGTCCATAAACTCAGATATCTCCGATATCAGAAGCGTTTTATTCCACAGTGGAATCAAACGGAAATCATTAGACCAAAGCCACAAAACAAGCTATATAATATACATATACACTATTCAATACAACGTATATACAAAGGAGACACTGTGGTTAGTGCATTGACTGTCCAGCCGAGCGTTTTCATTTGAATTCCAAAGTGGATTGAATATTCGTGTTATGTTCTTAAACGACTACTTGGTGGACCTAGCCTAAAACACAGTTAGCTACCAGAGCAAGTCTGTGAAGTAAAAGATAGCGGCGGCATGCTGCTGACCACATCGCCCCTAGTCTGCAGTTAGTCAAGTAAATATGGGCCTAACATTATATTCCCAATCTTCCACTGCACGTGTAAACTGAATCTGTATATTGCTTTTCTATATACAACAGAAACTCTGAATGCCTAGGTTGAACTACATAACTACTAATAAAAATAGATACAAAATGTATCAATAAAAATATGTAACCTTTCAATAGGGCACTGAGTTATACATGTTCCACTAGTGAATCTCACTCACAACTAGATTACGTAAAATCAATGTCTGTTGGAAACCTCAATGTCAGAGCACATACAGGGCTGTCATGCAGGCTTCCAAAATAAGGTCAACTGTAGTGGTGAGCATATACTACAGCTGGAGTGAGAGAGGATAAGAAAAGAAGACATATTGATTTTCCATATTTGCCCAAAAAGGCTGATATTTTCAAGATGAATAAAAAAAGGACTTTCATTTGATTGAATAGTGTTCTCTCGTGGAAGACCTGATGGAGACTTGCAGAACACGTTGGGACGTTCGAGGAATTCTTGTGTTTTGAGTAAAATCGGTTGAGAATCCCTGACCTCAGAAGTGGCAAGCAGCTTAACAGTAACAGTACACAGACAGAATAATATATGTACACTCCCTCTCTCATGACAAGTCTGATGTCTGTATTGTTCTTTCGCGTCTACCCAGGGCTAATTTTTCAAAGGCGTTGTCGTCACAACGTTTCCTGTGATTCTCTTTAGTTATCGTGAAATATAAAAGATTAATGAGGGCTTGTTCTCTTGAGACTGAGTTTGAAACTTTGGTTTTCATTGAATCCTAGAAGTATTCTTCAGTGGATTAATTATAAATGTCAGGCATACATTTTTAGACCGATACGTTGTGTGACTGTCTGAAATGACACACTACACACTACTGACTCATGCGTGTCCTGACGCTTGAGTCAGTAGTGTGTAACTTGTTTGTATATCTGCATGTATGTCTATGTATGTCTGTATCTGCAAGTATATATCTGCAATTTTCATTGTGCATATATCTGCCTGTATCTAGTTAGATATATGTCTCTGTCTGACTGTCTGTACGTCTATATGTGCATCTCTGTGTATGTTTTTTGTTTGCATGTCTCTGCTGCGTTTGTCTATCTATCGTTGTTTGTATGTTTGCATCTGTATGTCAGTGTACGTTTGTATGTCTATCTGTGACCCCTACTGATTGTGTTTGTAAAGTTTGCCTCTATCTGACTATGTTTGTCTGTCTTTGTGTTACACTGTCTATGTATCTATGTTTATGTCCGTAAGCTTCTAATTATATATATATATATATATATATACATACATGTCTGTCTGTATGTCTATCTATCTATCTATCTATCTATCTATCTATCTATCTATCTATCTATCTATCTATCTACCTATCTATCTATCTATCTATCTATCTATCTATCTATCTATCTATCTATCTATCTATCTATCTATCTATCTATCTATCTATCTATCTATCTATCTATCTATATATCTATCGTTACGTCGGTCTGTTTATATGAGTTTTTATGAATATTTCGGCCTGGCCGTCCGTCCGTTAGTCTCTTTCTGTCTACCTTTCTATGTATGTATTTACTTAGTATGTCTCGAATTGTCTGCCTGTCACTGTCTCTGTTTGTCTGACATTTTAGTTCTGCCAGCATGTTTCGGCTAGAATGTTCCAGGTCAGGTCAGGTCATCCCGTAACCGGTGAGGTCGTTGGGGCACACATGAAGACATCCTCACAACTCCACGCCATCCCTCTCTGTCAGATGCCGCTGCTTGTGACTCTTCTGGTCGGAGACTGGTCCATTATTTTATGTTGTCCTCCCATCTCTTTTTGGGCCGGCCTCATCGTCGTCTGCCATGCACCTTCCCGTGGATGATTGTGTTTGCAAGACCATTTGATCTCGATTTGTGACCGTACCAAGTGAGTTTCCTTCTTTTGACAGTTGCCAAGAGATCTTCGAAAGGCCCTTTTGCCGTTGTAATTCCATTTCGGATTTCCTCATTTGTAACTCGATCTTTGTACGTGACGTTTAAATGTTTTCGGAAACATCTCATCTCCAAGGCCTGTATCCTGCGTTGAAGGTCAGCTATAACTGTCCATGTCTCACACGCATAGATAAATATTGACAGGACCAGTGTACGCATTAATCTGATTTTCGTGCGTAGTGCTAACCGTTTATCTTGCCAGATTTTGTTAAGCCGTGCAAGCGCCGCTATTGTCTGTGCTATTCTGGCCAATACTTCACATTTTGATCCTTCATCACTGACAATCGACCCAAGATATTTAAAACGGTCAACTACTTCGAGTACTTGACCGTTAGCTTTTATCTTGCTGTTGAAGCCCGTAGCGTTGTTTGTCATTAGTTTTGTCTTTCCAGCGTTTATCTCCATTCCATAGTCAAGATCTGTTTCATCGAGCCTTCTGACCCATTCCTGGAGTTCTGCTTCTGAACCCGCCAACCCGTCAATATCATCTGCAAAACGAAGGTTGGTAATCGTTCGGCCCCCTATCTTGACAGTACCAACGTGACCTCCAAGTGCCTCACTCATAATTCCTTCAAGGAATATATTGAAAAGAGTTGGAGAGAGTGTACACCCCTGTCTCACACCAACTGATGTGCGAAACCAGTCTCCTCGTCTCCCATTCACAAGAACTGCACTAGACGCCTTGTTATACAGGTGTTCAAGGACCATTACAATATTTCCGTTGATATTATACATCCTCATGGTTGCCCAAAGCGCTTTATTCCTTACCCTATCAAACGCCTTCTTAAAATCCACAAAAACACATGATACAGTGTTTGCTGCTGTTCTAGATATTTCTCGCTTAGCAGCCTTAAATTAAATATCTGTTCTGTAGTACTTCTTCCCTGTCTGAACCCTGCTTGCTGCTCGGCAATAATGTTCTCTACTTGGGGTTTCAATCGGTCTAGGATTAATTTAAGCATGACCTTGCTAAGATGGCTAATGAGGCTTATTGTTCTGTAATTTTGGCACAGCTTTAGGTTTCCAGACTTATGTAACGGTATAACTATTGATTTCGTCCATAAGGTCGGTCAGTTTCCTGTCGCCCATATTTTGTTACAGATGTGTGTCAGGCCATCCACCACTACCTCTCTACCTGCTTGTAAGAGCTCTGCTGGTATATTGTCCACGCCGGCCGCCTTCCCTCTTCTCAATGTCTTTACCGCTGCAATTACCTCTTCCTTCGTTATCAGTTGGATATCCTCTATATTTGTTTGAGTTGGCGGGAATGTTTTCTCAGGTTTGTTTCGCCCTTCATAGGTGTTTAGCTCGGAACAGTACTCTGTCTATCTTGCCAGTACATCATTTCGTTCAATGAGACACTTGTCGTTTTTATCAAGAATCATAAGGTTCCTGCTTTATCTTGGTGTTACCAGTTCTTTAACCACCTTGTATGCTCCTTTAGCATCATTTATATTTAGTCTCTCTTCGATGTTTGCGCATTGCTCACATATCCACGCGTCTTTCGCCTCTCTCATCGTTTGTTGTATGGATTTCTTGACCTCTTTATAACTGTCGACCTCCTCCTGTGGGTGATTGTGTTTTTTCAGTGACCTTCTTTTATCACACAGGTCTAGAATGTCTTTGGTCACCCATGGCTTCTTTTTTGTTTGGTGGCATCCCATGATCTCTCTGTTGCAGTATCTATGAGAGCTGCGTTTAGAGACTCTGTAACTGTATCTGTATCCAGTTCCTCTCTGAGAGCCAACAATGGCGGAAATCTCCCTCCTACCCTTGCTTGGAACACTTCGGTGATTTTTGGACCCATTAATTTGTCCAGGTCAATCTTTAGCCTGGTCACATCCTTCTTTGCGACTCCCCTCAATCACAGACGCATGATCATCATAACCAGATCGTGGTCGCTTCCTATTTCCGCTCCGGGGAAACTTCTTGTTTTGTCGGAGTGAATGCTCGATCGGAACCTCCTCTGGACCAGTATATAGTAAATCTGGCTATGCACTTCATTGCTTGGGTCATGCCATGTCCAGCGTCTCGACGGCTTGTTTAACCCAAGCGTATTTGTCACCAACAGCTGGTTGCATCTTGCAAATTCTAGAAGTCTGAGGCCCCGGTCATTGGTTTTTTTATTTCCGTATGGTCCACATGTTCTCCTCCAGTCGTGGACACTGCATCTTCTCCAATTTTTGCATTCCAATCACGCTGGACTACCATTATGTCTTTTTTTGGCGTTTCGTGTATTCCACTGTGAAGTTGATCATATAATGCCTCTATTTCACAATCTTCGTAGTCTGCAGTAGGTGCGTAGCACTGTATTATGGTAATATTAAACGGTGCTGCCTTTAGCCGTAAGGTGATACAACGGCTAGATATTGGGCGGCAACCCAATATGCATCTGGCTGTGTCTTTATGCACCAGTATCCATACTCCGTGTAGATGTTTGTCTTCCCTACCACTGAAGTAGAACTTGTGGCCCTCCTCCGTGGTAAACTCTCCAGAATGTTCCATCCTGTCTATATTTGTCGGTATTTGCCTCTAGCTGCATATCTTTTACCGGTTATGTATGTCTATTTCTGTCTAAATCAATATAGGTCATTTTTGACTTGTTTTGATTTTCTAAGATGGCAGCACATTCCTGTCTTGTTTCTGTGTGTATGTACCTGTATGTAATAATGTATGTAATAATGTATGTAATAATGTATGTACTAATGTATGTATGTATGTATGTATGTATGTATGTATGTATGTATGTATGTATGTATGTATGTATGTATGTATGTATGTATGTATGTATGTATGTATGTATGTATGTATGTATGTATGTATGCATGTATGTATGTATGTATGTATGTATGTATGTATGTATGTATGTATGCATGCATGCACGCACGCACGCACGCACGCACGCACGCACGCACACACACACGCATGCATGTATGTATGTATGTATGTATGTTTGTATGCATGTATTTATTCACATGCATTCAAACACACAGACACACACACACATATACACACACACACACACACACTTACACACATACGAACATACACGTTCACGAAAGGAATCAATTTAACACAATTAAAATTGCAAAGAAATTCGATCTGGACATCCGTCAATTTTGTTTGGCCTTGAACCGTCTAAAATTGAATAGCCCGTCGTCTGTGTCGTACTGAAGCCACATTTCAACGTTGCAATCGCCGTAGGCATTCCACAGCATGGCAGAAAACAACATACTGGAAAGTCAAAAATTCAAAATTCACAGGGTGACTATACGTGAATTACTTTATGCATTGAATTATATTACAAAGGTTGGTGTGCACGATTCCATGCATCAGTTGGCCACAGCATTTAAGAATAAACTGGATGCGCATAGCTTTTAGAGCAAGGGGATGTAAATGTAACTGGTTGCATACAGACTCTGCAGGGTCTTCTAAACCAGTATAAAGACGTTAAGTTTAAGTTAAGCTTGCGAACATTTTGGCCCCACCTTCTCGGTCGCAAAGACTGAGGTTCTACATCAACCGGCTCCATTATATGAACTATTCAGAGACTTCAATCACGGTACACGGCCACTGTCTAACAAATGTTAACATAATTACGTACATTAGCACTATTATGGCTCAGCTTATGCAAATAGAGAATGAAGTGAACAAGATAAGCTGGGGCAGGTATGACATTTGTTAGACTTCGAAATAAAGTGTGGGAAAAGTGAGAGATCAGAACTCGAAGAAACATGAAGATCTACGCTGCAGTTGTTCTACCTAGCCTTTTATATGTGTGTGAAACCTAAACCGTCTAAAGTTGTCTTGTCGGGAAATTAATCCCTTTCCCCATGCGCTGCCTGCGGAAACTGTAGAGGATTAAATGGCAGGACCTGTTGCAAAATACAGATGTGTTAGCGCGATCGGGCTTGTCCAGTATACATACCACGATATATGCAGCGCAGCACAGATCAGATCCACTGGTCATGTGGTATGCATATCGGATCAGTGTCTATCAAAAGAGCTGCTCTATGGTGAAACTGCAAAATGGCAAGAGAACAATCGGTGGTCAGTGGAAAAGGGACAAGGGCACGCTTATGAAATCACCGATCCAGTGCGGTATTAATCATGATGATTGGGAAAGAATCGCCCCAAACCACACAAACTGGCCTAGCACTATTGCTTGTTCAGAGACATGAAACATCCATAATAAATGAGGATATACAGAGATGATCACTTTGAAAATGGACTCACATCAACCCTTCTTCAACCCCGGTGGTAAGGGATGCCTTATTTCCTTTTACTAAATGCAACAGACAATACATGGCTCCCATTTGCTTATTTAGCTATATTCAAACTCATGAGAACAGTGAATGTTCACAAAGTAGTCCTCATCGATTACGATGGACAAACAACAACATGTGGTTGTATTCAGTCAACCCTGTTTCCAGATGTTTCTTAAACCTTGTTAACTTAATTCATTTCTGATGATTCTATAATTTCTGATGAATCGTTGAGCTTATATAACGATCAATTTCATGTTGAGAATACAGTATTTGTTGCTGTGTATCTTGACTGCTGAAACTCGTTAACACCGCTGATAATGTTTTCGGTGACCACATTGCGTTTTCGTCTAGCACATTTAATGACGTTAATACATCTTGTATCAAAAATATGCCCGTCCGCTAAAGCTAACCTCTTTGTTTGGAAACTTTTAAATATGCCCTTTTGCTCCAGAACTTTTGTTTTGTAGATTTAATTTAATCATCGTTTTTGTGTTTGTTCTGCAGTCAAGGTCCTTTTACAGAATAGGAATTACAGCTGCATGCAGCGCTATCTGCAAAGTGCGAAACTCGCATTGCGAAATTCGACATTTGAGACTCACATTGAAAATTGAAATTGTTGCTCTAATTGTCACCAAATTTAGATACAAATTTCTCGTTCTGGTCCTGTATGTGTGTGTGTGTGTGTGTTTGTGTGTGATGAGTGTGTACACGAATGATAGAGTGTGTGTGGACGTGTGAGTTTGGGATAGTGTGTGTGATCTATAAAGGGTGTCTGTGTGTGTGTGTGTGTGTGTGCGTGCGTGCGTGCGTGCGCTCTTTCGTTCGATCGTTCTTTCGTTCTTTCTATGTGTTTGTGTGTGTGTCTTCTGCATGTGCGTGTGTGTATATTGTATATATATATATATGCGATGGGCGATCCGAAAGTAATGCCACCCATTTTATTCCATGAAAACCATAACAAATAAAAGGAGCACACTAAAACCATTTGATAGAACAATGTTTTGCTTTCAGAAAACTATTTTTTAAGATAGTCACCACCCTTGACTATACATTTTTTGCAACGATAACCTAGATCATACATGACACGCTCGTAAAAATCAGCACGGCTGCTATGGCGGCGTCGTTGCTAGAAAAATGTTCCACAGACAGTCCATAGTTCATTGGCCGAAACAAATGGAAGTCAGAAGGCGTCAAATTCGGACTTTACGGTAGGTGTAGTACGACAGTCCAGACAAGGCTAACAATGTGCTCAAAGGTCTTCAGACTGGTTTTGGGGGACTGGCGTTAATGTGTTGCAAAAGACAGGTTTGCTTCTTCTCTGTTCTGTCCCTGGCAATTGGATTCTTCAGCTTAGTCAACGTCACAATGGAAAGGTCAGAGTTGATGGTTTGTCCAAGTTCCCAAAAAACTAAGAAGCATTAACCCTTTCCTATCCCAAAAGACAGTGCACATACCTTTACCTGCTGGTGGCTGCGTCTTAAACTTTTCCTCGATGGGGGAATTCACATGTCGCCACTCCATGTACTGCCGTTTTGATTCGGGCCGTAGTTATTGCAGCTCGTCTCATCACCAGTGATGATTCGATCTAGAAAAAAAACTGTCAACTTCATCCTCGTAATGGTTCAAGAGGTTATGCCAAATTTGCATACGATGTTCTATCTGTTCCTATGTAGGGATTCATGGGAACCTCCTGGCGTAAACTTTATGCTATTCCAGCGTTGTCGCCACTATTTCCAACGCATTGACGCCGATATCCAGCTTCGTAGACCGTGTGACAACTGTACATAGCCGTTCGGAACGTGACTTATCTTTCATGTTGCTTTCGCCACTGCTGAAACGCACAACCAACCGCTTCACTATGCCAACATTCACTGTTTGGTATACGTAAAAGCTTAGCAACCGTCCACGAATGTCAATTTGCGCAACTTTTCCCCAATGGAGGAATTCAATAATGCACCTCGGTTTAAAACGCACTTCCGTGAAAGACGCCATTTTGTTATACTGGTCCTCTACTGCCACCTGTCTGACGGAAGCACCATTTTACGAATATTGGCGAGAACGTTCAAAATTTACTGCCATACTGCCCAAATTCACTGACGTCGTTGTACATCATAAAAAAATAGAGTTCACTGCTCGTATGTATGTGTTATATATATATATATATATATATATATATATATATATATGTATGTATATATTTATGTGTGTGTATATGCAGATAAACATCGTCCACATATGTGTCATACGCGTAGAATAGGAGCATGAGAACAAGAACCCAAAGAGTGTCGGCGCGAACACACATCCCTGCTTCACTCCCATTTTCATTGGAAAAGAGTTTGAAGATGATACGTCGTATAGAATTGACCCCTTCATATCAGTGTGACAAGAAATATTCATGCCATGCATTTTTTTTTGGAGTGGGGGGGGAGGGAGGGTGGAGCAGCCGATCTTCTCGAAGAGTTGGAATAGACTCTTTCTACTAACCAAGTCGAAAGCCTTGTTGAAGTCTAGAAACACCATAATGAGCGGCTGGTCTTATTCTCTGCACTTCTCCTGGACTTGGCGAAGCGAGAAAATCATATCAGTTGTTGATCTATTCTAAGCACACCCTGTACGCGAACAGTCTCAAACTGTTAGTAGCATGTGGGCGTAAACTTTGCCTAACACACTCAGGAGCGAGATCCCTCTATAATTATTTCGTGGTTACCTTTGTTTTTATAAATAGTACAATGATGTTGTCACCCATATCTTGAGGGTCCGCACCTTCCTCCCAGCAGAGGTATAGAAGATCAAACAAGGGCTGAGCTAGTGATGATTTCCAGCATGTGATGACTTCTAGTGGGATACATACGCCCCCTGGTGCTTTGCCATTTAAGAGGTAATTGATATTACGCTCATCCAGAGTAGCTAGTCTGTCAAGTTCCGCCATAATGGCAGGACCTGAAGCCCGTACACGGCCTAATCAGTGACCACCGTTTCCCGAGAGTAGAGCTCAGAGTAGTGCTCCCTTCATCTGGCCATCTGCTGATCACGGTCTATGATTCTCACACCTGTCAGAGATTTCAGGAGGGCAGCACCTCTCTCAATAGGGCCCAGTGCCATCGTTATGCCTCTATACATGCCTGGATATTTCTCGTCTCTGCATTTAGCTGCATTTCTTCACATAGTTTTTGCCAGTAATCATTCGCGCATTGTCTAGGGGTTCGTTGATTTGTGCCTCGGGCCCTGCTGAAAGCAGCAAGTGTCCTCTCATTTGGACATGTTTTTAATAATTGATGAAAGCTTCTCGCTTGGCCTCAATTACTGGTTTCATTCAAATGAGCTGCTGTTTAATCTGTCCCGAATGCGTGCTAGGACCAAGGTGACGACGGTGCTATTTACGGAGATGATATTTGCGGATGATTCAGTTCTAGTGGCTAATAGTGAGGAGGCCTTGCAGACTGGGAGACAGATTCACCTAGGGATGCAAGCAATTTAGGCTCAAAATAATCCTGGAAATAACAAAGATCTGCACACAGGACATTACCACTACGCCCTCCATAAACATTGATTGTGTCACTCTGGAGGTCCTCAACAGTTTCACTTATATGGGGTCTGCCATCAGCAACACTCTCTCCCTCGAGAAGGAGATAGACAGATGGCTGAGCAGGGCAAGTACCGTCATGGCCCGTCTGACGAGGAGAGTCTGAAAAAAAAAACACTGAGCTGTCTCACTACACCAAGGTCCGGGTCTATCAGACCGGCGATCTTGGCAATCTCATGTATGGAAGCACGACTTGGAGCACTTGCACTAAACAGGAACAGTGGCTGAACATCTTTCACATGAGGTGTCTACGGCGAATATGGGGATTTGGTGGCAAGAGAGAGTGTCACATATTACGGTCTTACAGAGACGTCTACGGTGGTTGGGACATGTTATCGCATGGAAGACGAGAGGCTACCAAAGGATATCCATTATGGATAGTTAACCAAAAATCGGCCGTCCCACACTGCGATTCAAAGACGTATGCAACAGGGACATGAAGTCATGCGACATCCCATCCAAGAGCTGGGAACAAATTGCTCAGTATCGAGTTATCTGGATCACATCGATTTCAATAGCAGCCAGTCTCCCAACACCCACTCACACCGCAAATCGCATTTCACCTGCCACCCGAGCTTTGCTAAAGATGGCTCGTTCTCCAAAACAACCACACGGCTTTCACCATTTTAAGCAAGATCTCCAGCCAACAACTAAAAAAAATACCATGAAAACTTTGCCTACAAACATCTACTGAAAGCTACTGAATATCGGCGCAGAATCAAATTACCTACTCGTAGTCGCAGTGGTTAGCGAACTGGCGTCGCATCTGAGGGTTCCTAGGTTCATTCTCCAGTGGAAAAAAATAATTTTTCGACCGTGACGGCTCCTGTCCGACCCAGCCTTAAATCGGTACCGGTTTAGTTCGGGAAGTAACAGCGGCGAGGGAGAGGAGATGGCTGTCGCCCTCATATAGCCGAGCCTATAAAATGTGTGATCGCTAACACCGCACACCCTTACGGTTGTAATGTTACTTTACTTCTGTAGCTACGCTGAACACCGCCAAATTATTCCTTGTCTGAAAAATGCCGATGGATCTCGCACAACATCAAAGATAGGCATCGAGTCAATAATGAAAGCATACTATATCAACCTGTTCAGATCACCTGAACTCTCTCCAATGGCTCTCCAATCCACTTTAACCCCTCTTCCTGGCGTCCTGCCTTCATACATTCGTCATGCTGTTGAGTCAATTAAATCACCAGGTGAAGATGGCATCACTGCGGAGGTCATACGAGCTTGCGTTCTTTCCCTTTACCAATTCCTAGAGCAAAATTTTACACACTATCTTCATTTGGGAGGAACACCTGCTGACTGGCACAACTCGACAACAACTTTCTTGCGGAGTAAGGAATAGGAAATCAGAGGATATAGGAAACTATAGTCTGATTACTCTCATCTCTGTCACTTATCAGCTGATCACAAAATGCATCGTTGCCAGAGTCCCCACCACTCTCGAAGAAACGCAACCAGTCGACGTTCGTACAGCACAATGGACCATATTTCAACCTGCCGCCGCCTTATTGAAGCAGCTCGAGAATTCGTCTTTGATACTCACCTTCATCGACTATAAAATGGCTTTTGATTCGGTAGAACTACATTTTGTCTGGCCTTCACTTTTGGAACATGGTGTAAATACTGGTTAAAGTTCTCACAAACAGTTATACGAACTGCACTACCACAATTAGTTCCTTCCAAAGTTCAATCGTGGTACCAATTCAAAAGTGGGTGCGCCAGGGCGATCCTATGGTAACGAACTTCTTCTCTACATGTTTGGAATAAGTCATTGGTCGATGCAACTGGGACACTTTTGGTATCTTTATTGACGGAACACGCCGATGACGTTGTTCTCATCACACAGTCCGCAGCAGAAGCCAATCAAATGGTGCAGCTCCTCGATGGAGAGGGTAAGAAAGTGGGTCTGGAGATGAATGTCTCGAAGTCCAAAGTGTTGCGCAAAAGCTGCGCCACTTATGATCCAGTCTTCCATGGCGAGGTACGATTAGAGGATCTCACCAAGTACATTTATCTTGGACGTCTTCTCAATTATAACAATAACCTTTAACTTGAACTGTCAAGTCGTCGCCGCGTGGTTGGGCAACTTTCTCAACTATTTACACGGTCCTTGACGGTTGTCATGAACAGGACCTACGAGCGTCCCTCTTCAATTCCAATGTACTCCCTGCGATGTGCTACGACAACGAGACAAGGACACTAACAAAATCACTAGATGATAAATTGAGAGTGACTCAGGCCCCCCTTGAGAGGCGCTTGGTCGGAATCACGAACGAAAATCAACGTATGCAAGGTCTCCACAATTTTGTCATAAGACGATTGTCCCTGGTGAACGCTGCGGTAATCCATGCAGACAAGGCAAAACATAGATGGGCAGATCACATGTTGCGACGAATCGATGATCGTTGGAGCACCAGCGACAGCAGTCTAGTACCCCCGAGGTAAGACGAGACCGCGCGGAAGACCTCCAATGTGTTGGTCATACACCCTTGCTGTAAGCTGCAACATGCCTCTTGTGGAGCACTTACACGCACTGGACTTCCGTGGCCCAAGACATGGTTCGCTGAAGACAAAGTTGGGACACCCAGCTACTCTGTGGAACGGGTCATCAAGAGGATTTTATTGTCAGAGATAAGTAAGTAAGTTGCTCATCGCAAGCGAGGATGACATCATCATACAGTTTTTGTCTTGATGATGTAACTTGCGCTGTATTTGGATTATACTGAAGCAGTAGCTGCGGTGGTTATCATCCTCACTCTCCCTTGTCCAGAGCTGCTTTGAGCTACTGTCAACACATACGCCAAGACAAGATAATTCATTATTCAGGAACTCTGGTCCCACCTAAATTGAGCCCAGAGGACGTTTGACATTTGCGGTAGTCGAATCCACGCCGTTTTTGTTTATGGCATTGAGAGGCGAGTCCATTACCTCTCGATCACTTCGACCATATATATCCTGTCGCAGCACATGGCTGCGAATTATGGACGATTTCCAAAACGTATAGGCAAAGAATAGAATCCTTCCAGCGAAAAAGCTACAGAAAGGTCATCACAACACCCTGGACGGAGAAAATGACAAATATTGACATTCGGCCAGAGTTGAACATACAGGTGAACTGGTTTCTAAATTCCATTTTAGCCAGAAATTAAAAATACTTTGGTCACATAAAGAGACACAACGGTTTTGAGAGAACAATGATTAAGACTATGGTGCCATGCACACAAAAAAGCAGGGATAGACCAAGAAGACGATGGCACCAAGATATTCAGTAATGCCTAGGTATGACAGGGGGAGACTGAAGTGCGTTTTGGCAAGGAAATAATTTCTTTCAGACATACTGTAACTGAAGCGACGTTCTATAAAAGACATGCTACATGATGATGTGGAAAAGTTGCCTTCACCCCCTCTTTAACCTAGTTTACATCCTAACGTCCCTGCTTTGCTCAAAAGTCTGGAATCTCGAACTTTCCAATCGTATTTGTACTTGTAGTGAACATTCCGAGGAATGAGCACTAATGTACAAGGAATAAGTAAATATAATGTTTTATCAGGTTTTGAGAAACTTTTCGTTTGAACAGTACATGTGACAACAGCATACACACAGATGGTAAGTGAACAAGCTTACTTTTGAACGACAGAAGACCAAAGTTTCAACTGAAAGACAGATGTACGTACTAAATAAATAATTGCTTAAATTAGAAACGTGAGGGCTATATTTTTCACTTGACGTCAAAGAAACGTACAATACCCAACTTTCTAATAGAAAAGAGATCGTTTGGCAGATGCACAGATGTAATGTGTTGTCATGTATCGGTTGTCTAGTGGACGAATATTTGCCCAACGAGTACACATGGGGGTGAATTGAGTTATGGCAACATATAAAAACATCGAATGTAGTAAAAAGACAGAACTAGTTGACGGACACAAACATGTCGTGACAGAGAAAGTAGAGTATACCAACGTAAATGAAAACGCTTTAATTGTATTTCACAGGCTGAGCAGCGGACGAAGGGAGAAAAAAGACAGCAGAACACTTTCGCTTGAGATAACACAGAAAGCTGATAGATAGAAACAAAGAGACACAAAAAGAAGATGATAGACATGACAAGAAAAGAGACCACAGCGAACAGACTGACGTACCGATGATTGTCAGACAACCAGAGTACTAGATTTAAGATCACAAAGGAAATCTGAAATCGAACAATGGACCTCGAGGTTGAAAATGTGCCTGTCTGTCACACATCTATGAGTTCCGAATATCTAGTAGACTTATCTACACAGAACAACAGCCATTTTTCTGAGACAAAAGCAGTCTTCTTCAACTTTTTAATGATGACACAAATCTTCTTTCTTTTTGCTTATCCTGTTTGCCTTTCTGCGTCAGGTTATGAAGAGATCTCTGGAGCGAGTCTGTTTGTGTGCCTCATACACAGTCGCATTTACTTCTTCAGCTATTTATGTAAGCCACCTTTTTCGCGGTCTGTCTTTGACTTTGTATCCTTTGTATCTAAATAGTATTGCTTTTTTGAGGGTGCTGTGTGGTGGTAGTTTTGTTAAGTTGACAAACCATTTAATTGCTGCCTTTTAATGTAGTCCAATGCTAGTGTTGTTCAATACTAGTACCCTGATATCATCGTTTCTGATCATGTCTCTTCCTGTTACGTTCAATATTTCTCGCAGACATTCTATTTTTGTTAGAATACAGTTGGAACGAAAATCGTGTTGTATAAAGTTCTTTTGGTAGTCATTTTCACGTGCTTGCAATTAAGTATTGGAGTTAGTTGTCCAATTATCTGATTTGCCATATTGTAACTTTGTTGAGTTTCCTACCTAATTCTTCCGTTTGCTGATAATGTGCTCCCTAAATATGTGACATATTTCAAATGTTTGAGCTTCTGTTTTTCAATGGCTATAATGATGTCTCTGGCTAATCTGGATATTTTCATGACAATAAGTTTTTTCTATATTGATTTTCATGCTGTATTCTGCACATGCTGGTTTTAGTTTATCAATATGTTGCTGCAATTGTAGTTCTGAAATTGCTTTGACTGCTCGATCGTCAGCAAACAAAAGTTCATTTAAGAGTTTACCAATGCTGCTACCTTACTGTTTTACCAATGTGGTCTATATATGTAATGAACAACAAAGGTGATACCACACACATTTACTGTACTCCTGATTTGATATGAATTTTTTCTGAGAATCCGGTTATTGTTCGAATAGAGCACTGGCTATTAATGTAAAAACTTTTGCACAGGTTAATTAGGTGATAGGTTACCCCATAGTGTGCCAATATGTTCCATACATGATGTCTATCTACCTTGTAAAAAGGTTTTTCTTGATTTACAAACGCAACATACAGTTTCTGATCGTATTACATTGTTTTCTACATCAATTGTCGGAGTGTAAAAATTGCATCCGTACATCTTCTCTTCTTTCTATATCCTATCTGAGTATCGCTGTGCTGAGGTTCGATAATGTAGCCTAACATTTTTTATGATACGAATATGAAGTTCAAAATAGCAAACTTGCTCTGGTTTTATGGGTGTGGGGGTGGTGAAGGTGTATCAGTCGATAAAACAAAAATGGAATGCACCGAAGTCCGAAATGTTGAGCGCATGATTTTCCACGATACGGATAACCTAGAGCACAAATTGAATGACTCAGTATATATCTTTAATTGCAATCAGATTTCCTTCTTGTCATAATTTGCGTTTTGGATTTTGCAGGTACAGACGTGTAGGTCAAGATGCCTCGTCAATATATGAACATTGCAGATTGCTTCTGTTTTATTTGTGGACAAATTACATAGAAATCTCATGAAGGACAAGGGCGGTGATGGGCAAATGTATTCTAAAACCTGTGCAGTGAATCCACGCTGTTGTCTGAACCGAAGAGGCCGACCGATACGTTTTGCATTTGTAGTGGCATGGATGGAATCGACAATCCATCTTAATGATTCATATTTCGGTTTGACTCCAGCAATTGAAAACGATATTGTTAAGAAGAAATAATGACTGTTGGCCTATTCCAATATCTCTAAATATGTCTCAAATGACTCATGTTGGAGCCTACCTGTTCTGATCCCACACGAAAATTCTTCTTCGTATACTATCAGATGTCGACTTGAATTTGTTCTAAGAAAGCAGCGATCATCCTAAATCTGTCGACACTGCCATAGAGCGTGTTTAGTGTTGGCACTGGTGATGGCCCCAAGTGCTTTCTCTGGTCTTCGTATATCGAGTAATTTTGCAGCGATAATTTTCCCAGTACCACATGTGCATTCGTAGGTAGCACCAATCTTCAGTTTATTGTGGTCTGTATTTAGTCTGAAGACCACCACCTGATCTCTTCTAGTCCAGAATCTCATACACTGTATCATAAAGACAAAAGTAAAGTCTAGTGAACATCCGAAACACCTGAAAGCATCTGCATCAAGAAATCTTATTGAATAGTTGACACATACACCTACAATTATCATTACTGAATTTAATGATCTAGTGAGAAATCTTGAATTACTAGAAAGGAAAATATAGCAGTTGGAGACCAGACTGCAGCATGGAATCTTTCAGAAGAGAATGTGCATGTGTATATCTATGTTTCATGGTCGGTAAACCAAAACTACCTATTTTTATTAAACGACAAATTACCATATTGCTTGTGTTGATATAATGGGTAGTCGATAAACCAAATCTACCTATGTTTAGTAAAGACAAATCACCATATTGCTTGTGTTGATATGGGTGGTTGGTAAACCAAAACTACCTATTTTTATTAAACGACAAATCACCATAATGCTTGTATTGATATAATGGGTGGTCGTTAAACCAAAACTACCTATTTTTATTAAATGACAAATCACCATTTTGCTTGTGTTGATGTAACGGGTCTGACGGTCGCACCACAAATTGACTACAAAGAGACAACGAACGGAAGATTCGTCCAATCTGAGCGTAAACACGATACTGCTCCATAATGATAACGATTCCAAATATTTTTCCAGTCAGATTTGAATCAAGTGGAATTAAGCACAGAACAGCAGGAAATAACTTGTTACACACACCATGAACTTTGACAAATATAAATTGTAAATTTATTGGGGCTTGAAGGACATTGTCATCTAAATTGGGCTATAGTAGGGTTACACAGTTTTACTGATTCCTCTGTCCCCGGGACAGTCAGTACAAGACATTCTACTATAAAATAAGGATTAGCCCCAGGACAATTACTTAAACTGAGGAAACTGAATGTACTTAACGAACCACTTGGATAATCAAGCGAGATCCTGCTCTCTCATCTCCACACCAGACTTAAGACTAATGAAGAATTTTATAACAGTCATGGATCAAAGTGCCACAGGATTTCGTGTACACTAATGAGTAATTCCCAAGATGTTATACGATCAAAATCACCGAATGTGTCTTTGTCGGTTTACTGTTACATTGACTTTCTCGAGATAAGAGGTTTCATGAAATCCTCACAAATGATGCAAAGTAAACTTACAATTTTTTTCAGCAAGAAGGCATAAACTTTCTATAACAAAATCAATCTGGCAATTATCAGGGGCTTCTATAACCCATCTTCCAGTGCTACGGGTGGCTAGGACGCAGCATGCCATTGAAGTTACACTTCCTGCATTCTGATTTGAATTTCTTATGGCTAACTTCAGTACTGTCAGTGCCCAGCACAGGGAATGGTTTCATCTGGGCATTTGTAGATAAAACCTTATAAACGTAGTGGCTGAAATCTTATACACGTAGTGGCTCAGTGACTGCGTTAGGACAAAACGATACCTACGTTACAACCGCAAGGCCTTCGTCAGGTACAAAGAACGAATGAAAACAACGAATCAATACCTAAATCTCAATTCGGTAAAGTCTACCATATTCATATTCAGCTGCCCAAAATAACGAAAAGGAAACAGTTTAATCTGAGATACACACAAGTCCAGTACGCCAACAACACATTATTATCCTTCGACCTACGCACTGGTATCAAACAAGGCTACGTTTTAGCTACAACAAACTTTGGTATTTCCTTCACTGTACTCCTGAATAATGTCTTTGTAGATGGCAATGAAATAATATGCATTCAAACTAGATGACCTAGCAAGAATAAAGCCAAAACACAAGTCAGAAGAGTCACTATAAGGGGATGACGCTGATGACGCTGCAATGATCAGATACAGCGAGCAAGTGCTTTATACTTTGATAAACTGTTTTATGAAGCTTGCAGTAACTTTTGCCTCACGATATGCATTCATAAAACAAATGCGATGTGTCAGGAAGGTGCTGCACTAGTAATTATCATAAACATTTACGGACTATTGACAGTGTAAAAATTCACATATCTGGAATCTACCATCAGCGATACACTCTCGCTTGTACCAGAAATAAACGACCCAACTGGCAAAGCAGCAAGCGTCGGTACCAACCTCTAGTCGCGCGTCTGGTGAAGTCCTAGACTAACAATAAAGAACAAGGGCTGCAGTATAGAATATCTGTGTCCCAAGTATACGGTATACGTCATTACAGCAGTGAGGCTTGGGCAATTTATGCACACAAAGAACATGAGGCTCAACACATACTATATGAGAGACCTGTGGCTCGTTCTCGATGTCTCGTGGGAAGAAGAAGGATGAATGTCGAGATCCTGACTCACACTGGCCTCCAGAACATTATACATTTCTCACCTATCGCAGATTGCGATTACTCGGCCATGTTCGACGCATGGACGATCGGTAAATTTCAAAAAATATATTCTCTTTGGCCAACTGGCTGATGGCAAGAGGACAATCGGGAGACTGCAGTTGTGATTCAAAGTTGCGTTCCAGAGATACATGAAAACACTGGAAATAGATTGCGAATCCTGGAAACAGCTGTTGACCGTAGAAAATGGAAAGATTTCGTGCGGCTCCACCTACAATTGGGCGAAGATAGACTACTACAACACGAAGAGGAGAAAAAGGAACTTGGAAAAGAACAAAATAGTTACTTAAACGGCGTACCATCTCATAGTCCGTAATGACTGAAGAAGGCTATTCACACACAACAACTCAAAATATGTTGTCCAATGTTAACTAACTATTGTCTATTTTGCATCACGCGCAATCATTACGGAGACATCCATGGTTCAATTCAAATTACTCAATTTTCTATTCTGCTGTCTGGTTTGCATATTATCTAAAATTGTCTCTACGATTGTTGTAACTGCTTTCTTTGATTATCAGCCTCCTAGCTTCACGTTGTCCGTTTTACAATCCCAACACACTCGGTTCGAATCACTATCGTGTCCATTTGGGCAGACATGGGTTATTTCTGCACCTTCACGTATGGAAAGTAATGGAAACCTACCATTCTTCATACATGCCGAGAAGATTATAACAGGCAAATAGGTTCTGCATAGGACATGCTACCTACTTTCGTCTTTTATTCATATCTGAAACTCTATCAAAGTAGATAGAACGCTGATTTCTTAGAGAAAAGATCAGTTTCGATTCTCGATCACGGGATCATTCAGTCTACTCAGCTATAATTGGCTACCGGACTCCTACGTTGGAGTCTCATACATTCCATACCGTCCGCTCAGGCTCTTATATTTTTGTTGTATATGCCCTTTGTATTTGTTTTATTATCATTCGTCTCTTTTTTATCCAATGTGAAGCATATGCCGGCTCTGCAACTGGTCTAAAGTTAACCAATTTACATACATTTGCAATCGTTTATCTTTTCGTTTCAATGTGAAGGACATGTTTTGACTTTGGCTGGTCCCATTACAGGAAACCTATGGAGAGAAGAGACTAACATATGGTCAGGCGAAATTTATCAGACTATGTTAGCCAAGGTCAGTTAAATATATTGACCAATACCCCACCTCACATCCATGAAGGTATCCCTGGAAGTAGGCTGTGTCATGACAGTCTGCCTAACGAGGTGGTGATACCCATAGTAGTGAGCTACACGCAGCTGTAGCAAAGCATAGCATAACAGCCTGGAAAATCCCGGACAACCTTCATTCGCACGTCCGGGATGTGAGGGAAGCCACTGCAACCCACCACCTGGTCGACCAACAGCGTAAGCGTACAGCGAATATGTTGGTATTCAGAGTACGAACACATCTCACAGTTTCGATATAATCTCAACAGGTCGCCAAATCAGCTCTAAATGAGTACTTTACTTGCAGTTAGAGAAAATCAACAAGCTAGGACAGGAAATAGTTACTCCACGCTCACAAACAACTGCGATTTCGTGTTGAGTAATGCGTGTACCACTTATTCCTGACAGCCTGAGTTTGTATTTACTCACTAAGATCCACACCCGGTAATGTGTGACCTTGTAATACGATATTACTGCACTGATTTAATTGGTTCATTCCCTCAGATACTAATTGTGACGTCACCGGAATATCACCATCTGCTATAAAGAAAGTATTGATAACTCCCTCTCTATCGTTCGCCCTCTTCTGCTTCGAGAATTTCTTTTTCTGCTGATCTATTTTAGTTCAGGATTTATAACTTAGGGTCACAGGTCATATAGTCTGACGTCCATCTCGAAAAGCTATCAGCAAGGTCGCTGACTCGTGTGTTAGCAGTGTGTTTGTAACATACATGTCATTAGTCTCGTTACACGTCGGTATGGTCAGCATGGTTTGAAATTTGGAGAAATACAACTTTCGTCAACACAAGATATATCGTTAAGTAAAAGTGTATTATTGAAATCGATGGATTGGTGTGTGCATGTAGCTGAATAATATATATATACTTCATGCCTTCTACCTTCTTCTACCCAACATATTATACAGGTTATTTTTATATATACTTGCAATCGATTATGCCTACAAACAAGTGATTGACATATAGTATCTTCGTATCATCATTGGACCATTATTGAATTTGAATTGTGTTACCTGTTTGAATTTTTACCTGAACAGCGGCTAACAGCATGCAGTTTTCAATGTTCTACGCTAATGGTTCTTTTACTTTTACGGCGTGTACGTGAGCCTTCCAAGTGTATTAACAATCCCCGATATGACTACTTGCCTATCTCACATTCCTTGAGATTATGGAAAGCATGACATCTACGGAATCCGTTAACCTTCAATTTCTCACTTTTTATTGTTTGTTTTGTTTAAGAAACGAGCGACTTACTTCCCAGCTCTTCTTTACACACATCTTCGAGAGATAGCTGGTCCAGTGGTTTGAGTGTCCTTCTTATCACACGACGTGTACTTAAAACATATGCATGGCATATGTTTTATTTCCATCATTGTAAACAAATGCAACATTGCCTGCACACTTCCTGTCTACTTCAGAAACAATCGGCCATTATTTCTCAGCTCTGTACATTCATCTCGAGGATCTCAGCAATGGGAATGACTCCCATGATAATAGCGATAATTTTCACACACAGTTTCTTCCTTACCTATCTAATTTTACATCCACTTCTGAGCAGTTTGAAATATACGACTTGTTGTTTAATCCCATAATGAGTATGTTCACTCGATTGTGCTAACTGAAAAGAGAGTAAAATGCCGGGTAGTGGCATGTTATAAGTCAATAAGACCTTACAGAGGTCGGTGTTATATGCCAGCAAGACCTTATAGAGGTCTGATAGGGCTTCATTATGGTATTATTGTCTATGCGTTTTACATTTGAAACATACGTAAATACGCCCAGAAGACAAGACCTCCCAAGTTGAATGAGTGACAATTATTGACTCTCTACACTTTCCATCTCGGCTGTATGTTCCGTATCTCTCTTCTCTTTCTCTTCTCTCTCTCTCTCTTTCTCTCTCTAATATATTTCTCGCGTTTTCCCTCTTTCTAGTTCTCTATTCTCCAACTCTCCTATTAACTTCTCTCTTTCCCTATTTTTCACTCTGGTATCTTCCTCTCCCCTGTCATATCACCCACATCGCTCTCGTTACTGTTCCCCTCCTTTCTTTCTCCCCCTTTTCTCTCCTCTCCCTCTTGCCTCTCTCTGTTTCCCTCTTTCTCTCTCTCATTCTTCTACCCACTGTATTACATTTTTTTCATTGATGTTTAACACTTATTTTTTAAATCACGAATACCGTGTCATGATGGTTTGTGTTGTTTGAAAAACAAGCTAATAGTTCAATGGATTGAGTGTCAGCTTTCTAACCAGAAGGGCATACGTGTCAAAACTTCTGTAGATCATATGATTTCTTTATATCAGAGGTACAATAAAAACAGATCCTGAACAGTTCATGGCGACTGAAGGTGCAAGCTACCTTTATTTCTCAACTATATAAATCCCCAAAGCCTACCTAAAATTAGTCATTTTGATGCTATGGAAAAATGACTCATATTACTGACTTCCTTGCACCTTGGGGCTCCCATGTGTGATCAATCCCATTCTTTGACGACAACAGAGCACGATTTACATAGCTCCCCCGGCGGCTCTAAAATTGTTCCGAGACTTCGCCAGGTACCCATTTACAGCTGTGTTGGCTGAGACACTCGGTTATGCCAGGAAAAGTCAACGGCATGCCAAGTCTGAACACGATGTGATTTAAATCTGGTATGTTGGGATTGTAAGCAATACTAACAATAACTATGCCACATTATCCCCTTTCTTTGAAGTCAAAGACATGATACCATCGTTCGGTTATTGTTTTGTTTGTTCGTTTGTTTGTTAATTATAATTTGTTTTATGCCCCGTGGCACATGATGCTTCCACAATGGCTTTCCATGCTCGTCTGTCTCGGGGAGCAGCATAGATCATCCTCCATAATGCGCTAGTTCTTGATCTACTTTTCTTTCTTGTATCCTCCGGTGTCCACATAAGTGCTGTTTTCACGGCCATGTCCTAACTTGCTCTTAAATTAGTTCAGATATAATGTGATTATTTTTCAAACGCATTTTATTCTTTCTATGCACTTAACTAATTTTAGTTCGTGATTTTAACATTCACGTGAACGATCAATTGGAAGCAGAAATGAGTTTTTGTGGAAGAATTTTAACAATAAACAAAGATTAATGGAAATGTGTTGTTGAAAGTCAGTGCATATCGACGAATAATGTGGACGCTAGTAAGAATAAAGTCCTTGTTTTCTGGAAGGTTATTTTAACAACAGTGCTAGAGAACTGTGTGGTAGCAAGCACATTAGCTAAAAAAGCTGACAGACGACGAAAAACAGAATACAATTAAACAGGTCGGGGTAGAAAACAGCTAACAAGAGAATTAGCACTGCCGTGGTTGGAAGCTTGCCCTGGTTTGAAGCCTACGTGGTTGGAAGCCAGCCTTGATTGGTAGGCAGCCGTGGTTGAAAGTCAACCATGGTTGGAAGCCAACCATGGTTGGAAGCCAGACGTGGTTGGAAGCGGGCGTGTTGAATTGATTTAACTTGCAGTTTCTTTAGTAGCGGGTAACAATGGCTACAACCCAGGACATTGACCTCCTGACTGTACCCCAGGATATTGTCCTCCTGACTGTAAACCAGGATATTGTCCTCCTGACTGTACCTCAGGACATTGTCCACCTGACTGTACCCCAAGATATTTTCTACCGGACTGTATCCCAGGACATTGTCCTCCTGACTGTACCCCAGGATATTTTCTACCGGACTGTATCCCAGGACATTGTCCTCCTGACTATACCCCAGGATATTTTCTACCGGACTATATCCCAGGACATTGTCCTCCTGACTGTACTTCAGGATATTGTCCTCCTGACTGTATCCAATGACATTGTTCTCCTAACTGTATCCTATGACATTGTTCCCCTGACTGTATTCCATGACATTGTTCCCCTGACTGTATCCCATGATATTGTCCCCCTGACTGTATCCCAGGACATTGTCCTCCTGACTGTGTCGCACGACATTGTCCTCCTGACTATATCCCATGACATTGTCCTCCTGACTGTATCCCATGACATTGTCCCCCTGACTGTATCCCATGACATTGTCCACCTGACTGTATCCCATGACAATGTCGTCCTGACTGTATCCCAGGACATTGTCCCCCTGACTGTATCCAAGGACATTGTCCTCCTGACTGTATTCCATGAGATTGTCCCCCTGACTATATCCCATGACATTGTCCCCCTGACTGTATCCCATGACATTGTCCCTCTGACTGTATCCCATGACATTGTCCCCCTGACTGTATCCCATGACATTGTCCCCCTGACTGTATCCCATGACATTGTCCCCCTGACTGTATCCCATGACCTTGCCCTCCTGACTGTATCCCTTGACATTGTCTTCCTGACTGTGTCCCAGGACATTGTCCTCCTAAATGTGCTGCAGTACTAAGCTCTTCGGTAAGCTCAGACCTATGGAGAGTACATTGGCAAATGCCACCACGATGGCTAGACTGATGTGACACAGCCTTTTTTCAGGTAGACCGACGGAAACGCCAAGTTGGGTGTTGTTCAGTATGTTTCACCGGACCCATGCGTTAGTTATTTCTCCCAACGAAACTGATATACATAATAGAGATACTCATCTGTTGCAGTGATGATTCGTGATCGTCTACACAGGTTGACAACAAACGATGTGAAATGCGAAGACCGAACCGGTTTTCACACTGGTCGTTCATACGTATATGTTGTATATAGTGGAGACGATAACTATGAATATGGAAGAGGGTGTGGGGGGAGAGGAGGGGGTGGGGGGTGCGCATACTGATAATAACCATTTACTGAACGAAGATATAGCATACGATGAAATCTATTTCCAGTACACAGACTGCAAGACTTTGGATTATAACTTCAACAGAACTAAGAGTAAATACGAAGAAAAATCACGAGTGCGTACAGCCAGCGAGGGCAAGCTTTCATTGTCGGTACAGGTACCGAAAATGTGTGGAATACGAAGTGATCCGTGCATCGTGTATCGACTGCGATGAAGGATCACGTGTGTGTGCAACCAGCGAGCTGCATGAACTACCAGTATATAAACTGCAAGAGCTTGCAAGTCAACGTGTGCCAAAAAGGGAGAAGCTGTTGCAATGAGGATAGGGCATACGTGTGTAGAACCAGTGAGCTGCAGTAACCACCAGTACACATGCTGAAAAAGTATGGCATAACGTGAGCCTTGCAGGGTGAATATGTTGCTATAATGGGCCATGAGTGTGTAGAACTAGTGAGCTGCAGAAACCGCCATTGCACAGATTAACATAGTGTTGAATATAACGGGATTTGTGTTGGGTGGATCTACTGTTAGGAAGGATCAGGAGTGCGCAAAACCAGAGAGCTGCAGGAACTATCAATATACAGACTGCAAAAGATTGGAAAATAGTATGAACCAAGCAAAGAAGAACTACAACGAGGACGAATCTTGAGTGTGTACGACCAACGTCCTGCAGTAACAATCAGTTTTCATCTTCTGCGATAAGTGTAACGCTAGGATAACAAGACGACAGTATGTTGTTGGAAGTGGTGCGTGTGTCCCAGAAGTTATAGAACCCATTACAATCATTCATCATCTTCATTGACATGTCACTCCAGACGTCAGAGTATACATTCCACATTGCATTTGGTTTACCACAATCAGTTGTTAATGAATCATGAATCTGCTTGTTTGCAGTGTAGTTTAAGTAGCAATCATTTTTACATGTTGAGGTTGCTAGCCCCACGCACAACGTTCACTAGTCGCTAATGCGACATGCGGAGAATGTAGCAGTGACCGTATGTTCTTCGAGAACCACTCGGTTGTGGAGATGAGTATATTAAGGCATGAACAGAAGCTCCAGGGGACGGCAGATTTGCTGATTGTATATTGTGGTATCTGATCAAATAGTACTGAGCACCTATTGGTCTGTCCAGAGTACTGTTATACCACTTCTCAAAACAATAATTTACAAAACGTATTGTTATTTAAAACGCATCCATTATCAAATGTAAGATTACCGTTAAACCTACATCTCCATGTCTGATCCTTCCATGAGTTTATGTTAACATTTTTTTTCGATGTGTAACCTTTTCTTTAACATTATTGCTATCAATCTTTCTATTCCTGTCAATCTTCCTTTTCCGCAATGTCTAAAACATACTTATGTCTAAACCAAAAATAAAAGAAGTAATTGGATGCGTTTCTTGGATTGAAAGCCGACATCTCTTATTTGGGCACCAAAACCTGTCAAGCCCGTAAAGACTTTAAATGAAGAGGTGTCTCCAAGGATTGCCTAAAGGGAGTTGTCAGAAGCGTCTGTCATTTGGAGCAAATGTCATTGCCATTAATGGAAGTCGTTTTACCCTGAGCGAGTGTGTTGCCATTCCTTATTCAAAATAAGGTATATTTACTTTCTGCATGCGATGAAGCAAATAAACGGACTTGATGGTTAGTCAGTATTTTAAATACAAAACTTATGCTTTGTCCAGTAAAAAACACAATGTGGACTTTCTTAGGCATCAGGGCCAGGCTGTTTGACTGTCGGTTTTTAAACCACAAAGACATGCGCTCAAAACCACGTCAATGTATACAGTTTATGCTCTATCTGAGAAAAAAAAACTGCATTCTTGATTCCTTAGTTCTGTCGATACTGTCTCCTCATCACGTGATATATTTGATAGTTTACTAATCCTTACCATTTTATGACATGGCACTGCCTTTTCTCATTCCCGCAACATTCCCGCAGTTAAAAAGCTCGTAATTGGATCTCAGGCGCAGGCGGGCGGTCCGGCTCGCGCCGGTTCACTGCCCGTTGTCTCCTGCCCTACCGTCTGCCGGCTCTCTCCCACGGGTGCTCTTCGCTGAGCGTCCTGGGTGGCCGGCGCGTTTACTTTGAAAAAATTAGAGTGTTCAAAGCAGGCCTCGGCTGCCTGAATAATGGTGCATGGAATAATGGAATAGGACCTCGGTTCTATTTTGTTGGTTTTCGGAACTGGAGGTAATGATTAACAGGGACAAACGGGGGCATTCGTATTGCGGCGTTAGAGGTGAAATTCTTGGATCGCCGCAAAACGAGCTACTGCGAAAGCATTTGTCAAGAATGTTTTCATTAATCAAGAACGAAAGTCAGAGGCGCGAAGACGATCAGATACCGTCGTAGTTCTGACCATAAACGATGCCGACTAGCGATCCGCAGGAGTTGCTTCGATGACTCTGCGGGCAGCTTCCGGGAAACCAAAGTGTTTGGGTTCCGGGGGAAGTATGGTTGCAAAGCTGAAACTTAAAGGAATTGACGGAAGGGCACCACCAGGAGTGGAGCCTGCGGCTTAATTTGACTCAACACGGCCAACACCGAAATGATTGACATGCCGAGACCACTCTTCTGGAGTCTAATAAGGAACTGGTGCTGGACTTAGACCCCCAGAAATCTGGGGTTATGTCCCCTGTGGCTCGGTTTTGTCTGCATCCAGTGTTTAATAAAGGAATTGACGGAAGAGCACTATCAGGAGTGGAGCCTGAGACCTAAGTTAACTTACCACGCCAATACTGCAGAATGACTATCAAAAAGTACACCTTCGTGGGGTCTAATAGAGAACATGTGCTGGAATTAGACCCTCGAAAATTTTTGGGGCTACCCTTTAAGAAACTTGATTGTCTCGCTAAGGGAATTGACGGAAGGGCACCACCAGGTGTGGAACCTGCGGCTTAATTTGACTGAACACGCCAATACTGTAGAACAACTGACAAATTGAGAGCACTGCCGTTTGGGTCTAATAATGAACGTACGCTGGTATTAGACTCACGGACGACAAGTCAGCTCTCAAACACTCAAATGAAAGAACGCTACGGAAATCGTGTTTAACTCCGCAGAAACCGCAGATTTCAAATACCTGGTCATTGACAAACAAAAGCCCTCAATAAATTCGTCTGACCAAATAGTGAACGGGTGCTGGAAATAGATCTGAAGACAGGTCAGTTTTACCCTACAAATGACAGGGCGTTGCTACGGAAAACCAGCTCAAATCGAGAGGAGCCGCAGACACTTTGGTTCACGTACCAGGCTGATAAGCCAAGGGCGCGAGGCTACCATGTGGGGGATTACGGCCGAACCCTTGTAAGCCACAATCCCGCCCAAAATCTCAGCACCACTGCAATGGGAGGCTCCTACATGCTCGGGACCTGGGGCTTGCGCCCCAGCCCTATCAGGTAGAGCCACAGTAAGAGGTCCTTGCCGCCCGCAAATCAAAGCGGGCGGACAACTGCTTGATACTCACCCTATACGGCGATGGGGTGCGAAAAACACCAACCAAAGACTTAGAACCTGGTCGGGGTGTCGAAAACAGTAGAGCAGCCACCACACTGTGAACTGTCAAGACTCAACCACTGACCATGAGAGTTGTCCGCACACCAGGCGATCAACATCTATGTGACATTACCAGGCTTGTCCTCTGGCTAAATGCACTCCGGTTACGATATCTACCTCTGTACGTTATCAGCCATAACTATCATGCTGGACGCAGAAGAGATGCAGACCAGCGGACATTGCACACCTGCCCCACTGTGTCAACACCCCAGGTGGCGGGGAATGCTAGGCGTACCATCCCTGCATAGAAGCCAAGAAAATAAAGGGAAAAAGAGATACCCCACTCACATGCAAATGCTACGTTTCTGGCAGGACGTGACGATCCTGGGATACAGACACACTGGACTGCCTCTCTTCCGCGTAAACCAGTCCATCTCATATATCACATATCATCATTGCACCCTATAGACACGAGTAGTGAAGACTCGATAGTCTGGTAAGACAACTTCCATAGGAGAGAAAACTCCGATCGTAAACAACTGCTGCCTTGCAGATAGGCTGGGGACAGCCAAAGGCTAAGGAGGGCATCCCTACAGAAACGCCTGTTAAAATCGGATGCACGGGGCCGCAAGCCTAACAAAACAGTGCAACGTAAATCACAGTATGATGGCAGCACAACCTATTCGAAAAACGCATGGCGCTCATCCTGAGGAGACCCGCCAGGCAGCGATAGCGCCGGGCCCCACGCCTCGAAGGGGCCCACCCTTGACTACTGGTGGTCACCCACCCATGTATCGTGGAGTCAAGGCACATGGCTATGGGGTAACGTCTATTGGCCAAAACCTCAAGACCCTCAAAATATTACAGTGGAATGCGGAGGGAGTCATTAACAAAAAACTTTCCCTAACACACCACCTGCATGAAGGTAAGATTGACGTGGCATGTATCCAGGAAACGCACCTCAACAATAACCATAAATTCTCAATCAGAGGATACCAGACCTTCCGTCTAGATAGAGAAGGCCACAAAGGAGGGGTCCTGATACTGACCAGAAACAGCATACCGAGTAGCGCGGTACCTGTCAATCACACCGGACAAGCAGAAATTGTAGGAGTTGACATAATGGCTCAAGAGACGAAGCTCCACATTTTCAATCTGTACGGACCACCAAACAGAGACCTATCGCTCTCGAGTATGGAGGTCAGAGACTCAAACTGCATAGTAGTTGGAGATTTCAACAGCCACTCGGAGAGATGGGGATACTCTGACACAGACAGCAGAGGTGACGAAGTGGAAGATTGGGAGATAGATGCAAATCTATCCCTAATCAATAGGCCAGAGGATAGCCCTAGCTTCTATTCAAGAACATGGCATACAACCTCGACTCCAGATTTGGCCTTCTCCACACAGGACATACACTATAAAATAGACCGCCAGGTGCTAAACCAACTGGCAGGTAGCGACCACAGGCCGATCAGGCTAACCATTGACATGGAAGTAGGTCCACAGGAAACAAAACCGCTCCCACGTTGGAATTACAAACGAGCCGACTGGGACAGTTTTGCAATCCTGACAGATGGGCTGTGTGAAACCATCAACACACGAAACACCAAAATGAAGCCCATGGTAGAGAGCCTAAGCAAGGCAATAATGCAAGCCGCCACTGAAACCATCCCAAGAGGAGCTAGGAAAAACTATAAGCCCTACTGGAATGATGAGTTGCAGAAAGTGGAAGATGCAGTAACAAATGCTAGGAACATGGCAGAGCGAGAAAAATCCATGGAGGCAAACATCGCCCTCAAAGCCGCCACGGCGAAGTACAAACACACTCTCAAGCAAACAGCAAGAGAAAGTTGGAAAAATAAAACGGAAAGTTTAAACCTGGACAAAGAAGGGAACAAGCTATGGAAGCTAGTCAGAGCCATGAACGAGGAAACCCCGTCAAATAAACAAATTACTATCAAGCAGGGCGAGAACTTGATCACAGGTAAGAAAGCCGCAAACGCCTTTGTCGATCACTATGCCAGAGCAAACCACATCGAGGTCCCTGCAGAAAAGCATACAGACATTAGCGAAGAGCTAAAGGGACACGAAAACATAAATACGGCTCCTGAAGAGCACATGATGGCCAAACTAACAATGCGCGAAATGGAAGAGGCTATGAGAACACTTAAGAAAAGGAAATCTCCCGGAAAAGACGGGATAACAAACGAAATGCTGATGGGGCTGGGCCAAACAGCGAAGAAAAAACTACTATCAGTCCTGAACCAAAGCTGGAAAAGGGGTATTGTACCCCAGGCATGGAAAGATGCAATACTGGTACCAGTACCAAAAACAGGAAAGGACAAAACAGATCCGAATGGATACAGGCCCATAAGCCTACTGAGCTGTGTCGGCAAGCTGATGGAACGGATGATAAACACCAGACTGATGTGGCATCTGGAAGAAAACGAATACTAATTCCACAGCAAGCCGGCTTTAGACAGCACAGATCCACTGAGGACCAGGTCATCCTCATAGCCCAGGAGATAGAAGATGCCTACCAGGCACAGAAACACACAGTAGCTGTTTGGGTGGATCTGGAAAAGGCATTTGACAAAGTCTGGAAGGATGGACTTAGAGTCAAGCTAAGGAGAAGTGATGTTTGTGGGAAGATGTACAAGTGGATCAACCACTACCTCAAACAAAGAACGGCCAGAGTCCAAGTACAAGGGCAGATGAGCAAAAAGGTGACACTCGAGCAGGGAGTACCCCAAGGGGGAGTACTGTCACCCACACTCTTCCTGGTATATATAAACGACATTACAGAGAATATACCAAGAAGAGTCCATAGCTCAATGTTTGCAGACGTTCTGGCTATGTGGACCTCTGAAAAAAATCTCACCATAGCAAGAAATCGGATGCAAACGGCCCTAACATCGCTGGAAGAGTGGGCGAACTCATGGCTGGTCAAAATAAACGAGGAGAAAACCACGTGCACAATATTCTCGCTCTCATTAAAACCCCAAAGTACCAAATTAAGCCTAAATGGCAAAATCCTGCAGCCAAACGACAACCCAACCTATCTGGGAGTCACATTTGATCGGCGCATGACATGGAAAAGTCAGATTGAGAGAAACCGAATGAAAGCCAGAGAAAGAATGGCGATCATGAGGAAACTTGCTGGCACAAGCTGGGGAGCAGACGAAGGCATACTAAAGAAACTGTACACTGGAAGAGTGAGACCAGTTCTCGAGTATGGCATCGCGGCATGGACAACAGCAGCGAAGGCGAACTTCGATAAAGTTAACAAACTTCAAAACCAAGCCATGAGAATTATAACAGGTGGCATGAAGTCAACGCCAATTGTAGAACTTGAAAAGATTACAAAACTGCAATCCATGACCGACAGAAGAGACTGCAGAGCCCAGCTGCAGTCAGAGAAACTCCGAAGACTGACGGACCATCCAATGTACCAGAGGCTAAAAAATTTGGGAACTGGGAAACTAAAGCGGAGAAACTTTGCAGAAATAGCCAAAGCAAAGATGCACGAAGATCCCATAAACGCACTAACAACACCAAAACCCATCACTACTGTACGAAAACCTACTTGGAGGCAGGATATATTTCCAGAGGTGGTAGAAAATATACCAGGTATTGCAAACAAAAACTGCCAGAGTGAAAAAGAAAGGAGAGACACTACCCTAAGCTTCATAACGAAAAGCTACCCAAGCATGGACTGGACCCATGCATACACCGACGGTTCTGTAACAAACACTACACAGAACGGAGGGGCAGGAGCATTCCTGAACCTACCAAATGGCAGAAAAATAACACTGTCATTCGCTACTGGTAAGTACACGAGCAATTTCAGAGCAGAGGCAGAGGCACTGAGGGCGGCAGTGGAAGAAATGGTAATACACAGTGAAAATGAGAGCCATATAGTCCTGTTGACAGATGCTCTCGAAGTAGTCACAGCGCTAAAAAGCCAGAAATACACTGAGCTTAATGACTTAAGAGCAGCACTCTGCAAACTGTGCCAACAGTCCGCACCAAAAAGGGTAGTGGTACAGTGGGTTCCGTCACACTGCAACATCCAAGGCAACGAGGAGGCAGACAGACTGGCAAAAGAAGGTGCAAGGCTACCACAAATAGATACCAGTATGACGTACGAAGAGTCAAAACGGCTTATCAAAGCCAGGTACATGTCCAAATGGGAAACCGAACATACTGGTTACACCAAAAACGATGCCTATTACCAGTTGAACCGAAGAGAGCAGGTCGTTGTCTTCAGACTTCGCACTGGCCACAACAGACTGAGGTACCACCTCTTCAACAAATTGAAGATAGGGTGTACCGACGAATGCCCGTGCGGTACTGGTAAAATGACCACTGAACATCTGCTGCAGAACTGCCCGACATACGAGGATCAGAGAGAGCAGCTGTGGCCATTGCCAGTGGAACTGCAAGACAAGCTCTATGGTAGTGGCGAGAGTCTCAGGATGACCGCCGCTTTTTTCGAGAAAATAATGGTTACTGTCTGACTGTGTACGCAGAAGAAGAAGAACGGGTGCTGGAAATAAACCCTCTGAAGACAGGTCAGCTTTACCCTACAAATGACAATGCTCTGCTACGGTAATCCTGCTACGCCCGAGAGGAGCCGCAGACATTTTGGTTCACGTACTAGGCGGATAAGCCAACGGTTCGAGGTGAGGGATTATGGCCGAACACCTCTAAGCCAAAAATCCCGCCTAAAAGCAGCCCAGCACAAATGCAAAGGGAGGCTTCGACATGGTGGGGACCTCGGGGTCACGCTCCAGCCCCGCCCGGTCAAGCCGCAGAATAAGGTCTCTGCCGTCCGCTGATAAAAGCGGGCGGGAAGCTGCTCGATATTCACCCCATACGGCGATGAGGAATGAAATCATTTGTAGAAGACTTAGTTCTCGGTCGGGTACCCTAAGCAGTAGATCAGCTACCTCACTGCGAACTGCTGAGACTCAACCCTTGACCATGTCCGCTCCCTAGGCGAAAAACATCTCCGTGCAAGACTAGGCTTGTCACCTGGTCAAATGCACTATTTCGAGAGGAATCACAGGTCGCTGACATTTGGTTCACGTGCTTGGCTGATAAGCTACCATCTGAGGGATTACGGCCGAACGCCTCTAAGCCAGAATCCCGCCCAAAATCTCAGCACCGCTGAGATGGGAGGCTACGACATGGCTGGGGCTTGTGTCCCGGCCCGATCGAGCCGCAGGAATGCACCTGGTAAAATGCACTCCTTCCTCGCTCTTTGCATCTGTCTGCTATCAGTCATTCCAATGGACGCAGAAGAGATGCAGTCCAGCGGACACTGCACCTCCTGTCCTATGGTGGCAAGCTCCCGGGTGGCGGGGAATGCTAGGCGTACCATCACTGCAGATGAGCCGAGAAAATAGAGCGAGCAAAAAGATACCTCACTCATATGCATATGCTACGTTTCTGGCAGGACGTGACGATCCTGGGAAAAAGTCACACTGGACTGCCTCTCTTCCGGGATAGTACAAACTAGTACATAGTCCATCATATCATTTCCAAACACTATAGACACGAGTAGGGAAGACTCGATAGTCCTGCAAGACAACTTCCCAAGAGAGACAACTCTGACCAAAAACAACTGCTGCCTTGCAGTTAGGCTGGGGACAGCCAAAGGCTAAGGAGGGCAACCCTACAGAAACGCCTGTTGAAATCGGATGCACTGAGCCACTGGCTAACAAATTAAATCAGTGCAACGTAAATATCGCTGTAAACAGCGTACGAAGAAGAAGAAGAAATGTAAGATTACCGTTAAACCTACATCTCCATGTCTGATCCTTCCATGAGTTTATGTTAACATTTTTTTTCGATGTGTAACCTTTTCTTTAACATTATTGCTATCAATCTTTCTATTCCTGTCAATCTTCCTTTTCCGCAATGTCTAAAACATACTTATGTCTAAACCAAAAATAAAAGAAGTAATTGGATGCGTTTCTTGGATTGAAAGCCGACATCTCTTATTTGGGCACCAAAACCTGTCAAGCCCGTAAAGACTTTAAATGAAGAGGTGTCTCCAAGGATTGCCTAAAGGGAGTTGTCAGAAGCGTCTGTCATTTGGAGCAAATGTCATTGCCATTAATGGAAGTCGTTTTACCCTGAGCGAGTGTGTTGCAATTCCTTATTCAAAATAAGGTATATTTACTTTCTGCATGCGATGAAGCAAATAAACGGACTTGATGGTTAGTCAGTATTTTAAATACAAAACTTATGCTTTGTCCAGTAAAAAACACAATGTGGACTTTCTTAGGCATCAGGGCCAGGCTGTTTGACTGTCGGTTTTTAAACCACAAAGACATGCGCTCAAAACCACGTCAATGTATACAGTTTATGCTCTATCTGAGAAAAAAAAACTGCATTCTTGATTCCTTAGTTCTGTCGATACTGTCACCTCATCACGTGATATATTTGATAGTTTACTAATCCTTACCATTTTATGACATGGCACTGCCTTTTCTCATTCCCGCAACATTTCCACCTTCAATAGTAAATTAGGTATCCATTTACAGCTGTGTCAGCTAGAGCGTATTAATACCAGGGAGCGAATTAGTTACGTTTGCCATGAGTAGCGAATGTTCTTTCACTGAGCTACCAAGACTCTCATTGTTGAGCTCATTTTCGACCTCGTCTTCTTGGAAACGGGTTACAGTGGCTTTTCTTGCATCCCGCGGCGGACTTGACAATGTGGTCCGAGGTTCGACTGGGTGTAGTTCAATGCAAGGTCTCTTACCACTATGGGGATTAGAGAGCAGTGAGACAGACTCAAATGACACAGTGTCTTAAAGCTTTGCGTCGAGATTGACCTGGAGTCTTGGTCAGTGAAATTCCCTGAAACTGGAGTTAGAATTTCTTCCCTACGTAGCTAAAACTGATAATTTTAATGTCGTATTTACACGCATTGTTGTGACATCCGAATGCCTATGTTTTACCGTGTCCCCAAATAGAAGTAATAATTTGAAAAATTGTAACCTGCCAGAGCTATGTCGTAAGATGCCAATAGGCAGGGCAGACATGGCATTGACTACTCAACCATAACACCATTAATAGATGTTCAATGGCCACACCTGGGGTAGTAAACCCAAAGTATTAGTCGATGCTAGTAGCTGTTAGTGGCACGTAACTCACAAATGATGAATAGTAGTAGTAATACAATCCTATAATGGTAATATTTGTTGGGCAGGTCACATGTTGCGAAGAAACGATTATCGATGGAGCACGGCGATAACAATCTGGTACCCCCGAGATAAAAAGATAACTGTGGGAAGACCCCCAAAGCGTTGATCAGACACCATTGCTGCATACAACAACATGCGAGGCGACTGGAGCAGTGTTTACCATACACTAGACTTCCGTGGCCCAAGACATGGTCCGCTAGAGACGAAATTGGGACCAGCAGTTCGAGATCGAGTCATCAAGATCAAGATATTTTATCAGTAGAATTGTTTAGAAAGTATTTTTGTATATGTCACCTCCACTAAAACCTTTCGTGTGTCTAGACAAGTCGATGCATATAATCAATACGTTCTAAATCTTATAGATATGCAAGATATTTGTATTTGTGTTGAGTTTTTCTGTTGAAAACTTGTAGTTGTTAAAATATATGTTTGTATCCAAACCATGAAAGCCCGAGGGGCTCCCAAGTGAGACCATTATTTCCCTGCTGGAAGGTTGTAAGAGTCGACTAGGCAACACTGTGATTGGATTGGTAGCTCCACTGACGTAAAAAAGGAATTGTTATTAAAAACCACACTGCAAGAAAATGGATTACGGATTCCCTATAATGTATTGTTGAACCTTTGCTCTGCTAATTGACAGGTACAACACATATACACTGTTTCATATATAGCAATATTGTTATACACATTTGCTCAGTATTACCAAAACTCTAAAGTTGAGCTAAAAAAACAGTCTGGCAGCACATATTTTCCTTTTTTCCCCCATCAGCTGAATAATAATTTTAAACTAATTCATTCGTGTGACATAAGGTGGCATTTTTAGATCTATTTGTCTTTGTGGGATACGTTGCAATTGTTATTATGGTATTGATAACTACTTGCACAGGATATTGTAAACATCTGAACGAAGGTGTGCCTGGGCAACATGCTGTAAATACAATACTGTAATACTTGTTTGTCAATGCTCTAAATAGTAATGATTAATTTAGCCACGTTTCCAATGAACACAATACACATATTAAATATTCGAGAAGTAACTGACACACTACAAAGTATAACATAAATGGTTAACATATCAATATTGACATGAAGGTCGTAAATTCAAATGCACAGTATCAACCAGGTACGTGCAAAATGAATTAATTAAAACATACATTAAAAGAACACATTTTATAACAACAAAGACATGAAGCAATATGAATAAAACTATATTCCGATAAAAAATGTTCATACATCCGGGTAGTGCTCACCACATTAAACATATCGTAACATTATATTATGTTAATAGTTTATTTTTCAATTACTAACTCTAGGCGGTATCCATGGCTACATCTTTAGGATCTCATAACGAACGACCTCTCATGGACCTGACAGCGACCTCTCGTAAAACCCAGTTACCTCGAATAGTATTCACAGCAACATCGTATGGATCTCATAACAACCCCTCATGGATCCCACAGCGACCGCTCATAAAACCTAAAGTTACCTCGAATATTACTCATAATGACATCTCATGGATCCCACAGCGACCTCTCGTAAAACCTAATGTTACCTCGAATGTTATTCATAATGACATCTCATGGACCCCCACAGCGACCTCTCGTAAAACCTAAAGTTACTTCGAATATTACTCATAATGACATCTCATGGATCTAACATCGATCTCTCATTCAACAAATAGTTATTACGAGTAATAGTCATAGTGACATCTCATCGATTTCATAACAGTCTCTCAAAGAATTTATAGCGACCTTGCAGGCAACCTGCAGCGATCTCTATTTGAACCAATTAGAACATATCATGGAACCCATAGCAATCTTACATGGATCCAATAGCAACCTTTCATTGAACCAATAGCGACCCCTGATGGGAACCATAGCGACCTATAATTTTACATATTGCAAAAACTCACGGACCTTGTATTAACTTTTAAAAGAACTCATAGCGACTTCTCAGTTATCCTATATTAACCATTCCTTGAACTCCTAACGATTTCTCGTGGAACCCATAGTGTATTTTCATGGAACCCATATCCATCTCTCATTGAACCTTACAGTTAACTATCATGGCACCCATATCGACCTCTAACGGAACCCATATCGACCATTTATGGAATCTTATCGAACCTATGAAATCTTACAAAGATGGCGCCATAACTGGCTGCGAGTCTACATTTCTCTACTATTTTGGATCATTATGGATGCCGCCAGACCACGGATTTGCCTGGAATTCACACTAGTCGACGACTTACACTTGTGTTCACGGAAACGTGGTGTTGTTTTCCGTCGGGACTTGTTATTTCGTTCTTTTTTTGTGATTTCTTCCATCCGTTTATCCTGGTATGGACGCCGGCTAAATCATTCAGTGAATGAAACTACGCTTATACCTGTGTCGTATTTCACGGGTTAGTTCTGCCGGTTCACCGTTACGAATTTGGCGTGTGGGAATTTTAGATGCTACAATGATGAGATGAATACAGCTGGGGAGAGATGCCAGACTCACTCACACGCTAAGTGTTTTCCATACAACCTCTTGTGGTTATCGAAAAGGCACGACAAACTGCGTTAGATGCCTTCCCATTTTTCTACCCTGTGGGTTACCTGTTTACGGAAAGGCTTCGGTGGTAACCCTGGGACAAAATCTGCATCCTATGCTATCTCCAGTCGTCTCGATGAATGTATTGCCACTGGCAAACGGTAGCTTAGGCTCTGTGAGTGAGGTTGACAAAAGGCGCGGTTTCTTCCTCACTTTAATCCAAATCACCGCGCAAGTCACCCATTTCAGCGGACACAGCAAGAGATACGACTGTCCACACGGCTGAACAAAGAGAGTGGTCTTCATCACTTGTGATGGACAACTATTATTGTTATCGAACCTATAGCGACCTCTCATAGATCACATAGCGACCTCACATGGACCCCAAATCGATCTTTCATGGAAGCCAAGGCGACCTCTCATTAAACACATATCGACCTCTCATAGATCTTATCATCACCATGTAACATGTCCTTCATAAAACGTCGCTCTCATCACAACCTGTCTGAAAAACCTATTCCCGTTGCTAAAGCTCCAGCCTCTGCCAGAGTCATAGCAAGGCATTCCTGGATATCTTGGTGCATCGTCTTTTTGATCTACCCCTGCTTCTTTTGCTTGATACCATACCTTCAATCACTGTTCTCTCAAGACCACTGTGTCGCTTGATGTGACCAAAGTTTTTGTCTGGCCAAAATTGAATTGATAAACCAGTTCTTCTCTGTTCACCTTTTACCGAATGTCTATATTCGCCTTTTGCTCCGTCCAGGATATTCTGAGGATCGTTCTGTAACATTTTGACTCGAAGGTTTAGATTATTTTTTTTCTGGAAGTGTTGGTAATCGTCCATGATTCGCAACCATATACTGCAAAGTAAAAACACAAGCTCTCAATACTTTCACTTTTGTCGTTTTGTCGTTCTGAAATTGTTTCTTTATGCTGTTTAGCCTCTATGTTGTCATGATTAGTCTTCTTCTGCTTTGAAAATCGCCATTTTTATCAATTTTGGAGCCCAGATATTCAAAATGCGTGACCTGATCTATTTTCTCACCACTTGTTCAAAATTTCTGTTTTGTTTTGTCGGTGATCAATATCTTTGTTTTGTTTATAAATCTGTTTTAACCTTTACTGTATCCATTTACGGCTGAAAGTAACTGCTCTTGCCCTTCAGCACTTTTTGATTGCATTACGGTGTCATCTGCGGATCGTAAATAAAATCTCGTAACTGCCAATCGTTAATTATCGAGCGTGAAGTGAGTGACCTCAATAACACAGCGACCTCTCTAGTAGCGTATAGGGACATCTAATATAACTCATAAGGAAGACCCATCAGACAAATATGACCTCTTCTAAAACCCATAGTTACCTTGAATATAATCTATAGCTACATTTATTTGAATATATTATAATGTCTTGGAACCTAGTGACCTCTTATGGAACTCCTAGCGACCTCATGGATCTCATAGTGACCTTTCATGAACTCATAGTGACCTCTACTATAACTCATCGTGACCTCTCATAGTGACCTATAATGAACTAATAGCAACTTCTCATGGAAGTCATACCGTCCTCTAATGGAACTCAAAGTGGCATTTCATAGGACTCATAGCGACCTCTCGTCGAACTCATAGTGATCTATCATAAGCTCATAGTGACCTATCATGAACTAATAGTGACTTATTGTGGAACAAGGCGACCTCATTAACTCATAGTTACCTCTCATTGAACTCATAACCATCTCTCATGGAACGCATAACCACCTCTCAGGGAAATCCTAACTTCTCATGGAACTCATAGTAACCTATCATTGAACTCATAACGACCTCTCACGGAACTCATAGTGACCTGTCATTGAACTCATAACGACCTCTCACGGAACTCATAGTGACCTGTCATTGAACTCATAGCAATTTCTCGTGGAGCTCATAGTGACCTATCATGAACTAATAGTGACTTATTGTGGAACAAGGCGACCTCATTAACTCATAGTTACCTCTCATGGAACTCATAACGATCTCTCATGGAACGCATAACCACCTCTCAGGGAAATCATAACTTCTCATGGAACTCATAGTAACCTATCATTGAACTCATAGCGACTTCTCGTGGAGCTCATAGTGACCTATCATTGAATTCATAACGACCTCTCGGAACTCATAGTAACCTATCATTGAACTCATAGCCACCTCTCGTGGAGCTCATAGTGACCTTTCATTGAACTCATAACGACTTCTCATGGAACTCATAGTGACCTATGATGAACGCATAGCTATCTCTCATTGAACCATACTGTTCAGCGGAACGTCGGTTGAGAAACTCGACTAAATGAGATATTGTTTACGAAGTTTTCTTTAAAACCCTTAAGCAATGCCACACACATGATGTTCCCCCCTGAGTGAATGGTAAGATGGAAATATCATGTTGGAGACTTATCTCAGTGTAGCAGTGGACCTATTTTTTAAAATTTATTGCAGACATAACCCTTCCCCTCTCATCCGAAGTAAAGCGTTGGCGAATTCAGTTCTAGTGAAATCCTGACGATCTACACACACGTTCTATGGCTTTATTGGAATTGACATTTGAATTGAGTAAGTAAAAGTAGTGATCGTTTGGCTCGGTCGATCGACGTCTATGCTACGGTCAAACGTTATCTCTTAAACTTTTCCTTTCTCATTCTAACTAGCCAGCACTCTCGATATTTTGAGATTGCAAGCCTAGTTGAGATTAACAGGTTGAATCGGCACTCAACATATTGAAGTCAGAGGTCATTTGATTGTGTACGAGATTCATATACATTTGCCACTGTAATAAAATACGTTAACTACAAGAGTGGTAAGGTGTGAACAACGTAAGCTATAGTGCGTTACACAATGTTTGCTGCTTTTTAAAATTGAATATCTCAGCTTCCATTTGAACAAAATAATTAAAATTGTCTGTATAACCTGCAGATCCCAATGTCCCAATGGTTAATACGTTTTTCTTGCCCACAAAAATATGGTATGCAATTGTCTTTCATTAAAGATTACAAAATCAAGCCCTGCTAATGAATCTAGTCTTCTGAAATGATTACCCCTTCATGACTGAATATTTTGGGAAATTACAATTGTCTACGTGTTTCACGAAATCTTTTCAACTTCAACCCAAAGCGCACTCACAGCCAACTGTAGTAGGCCATGGATCACTAATTTTCAATAGTTCTAGTAAGCCTTTCAGTGTGTAAATGTGCCAATACAAATTATGACGTAGACATGGCTTAACTAATTGTTAACGTTCGCGACCACAAGGAGTCTGAAAGCAAGTTTTTTACACTCATACATAGATGTATACATTTTTTTTGTAAAGAAGCCAAGCGTTGTAAACTATATCTTAGAATCTAAAACCCTGAAAAGATTACTATTCTTTGCTTTGTTTTTAAGTAAATGGCCAGTTCAGCAATTACTGCAAGACTATGGACATTCGTGTTCCATCAAGACAATTATGCAGCGAAAAAAGACAAGGGTATATAGCGATGACAAGGAAGTGATCAGAAAAACGATATTTATAATGTTTGATTACAAAGAAACAGTGACACTAAGGAAACTAAAGCCTCGTCTGAGAACACACAATGATATTGATGTATCAAAATCTACATTGTGGAAAACTGTAAGGGATATATGCTTTACGTTTAGAAACTAGAGGGAGAAACGTCATCTGTGAGAAGCCGTATCTATCATCTATGCGAAGCAATTAGTTACGTTTAGTACGCAAAATGAGTAAACAATTTTATGATATTGTGTATGTAGATGAAACTTGGATAAATGATCACCACACAAGTGATATGAAATGGCAGACAGATGATGGAACGATTAAAAGGATAGTACGAAGTGACAATTTACAGTGCTTGATACTAGCACATGCAGATAGCAAACATAATGGGCTGGTACAGGATGCAGAACTTGTATTTCCTTAAAATTTTACGGACAATTGGCACTATCATACCGAGATGAATAATAACATATGTAGAGAGATGTTTGAAAAAACGTTTCTTTCGTCTTTAGATAGACCCTCTTGTCTAATAATGGACACTACATCATACCACAACGCAGTGACACAGGACTACACAATCCTGACATCATCCAGTACAAAAGATGAGATAACGATGTGGCTCACGAAAAACATATACCATTAAATGAAAAGTACCTATAACCTGAATTGCTTTCCCTTGTCAAGCAAACACGAAAGGAAAAGATATTTAACATAGAAAAGTTGATCCAAGAGCTTGGTCAGGTATATTTGAGACTGTCACCTTACCATTCACACTTAAACTTAATTGAACACAAAGAACTAAAATTTGCCGCCCTCTCAAATATAGACAGAGATTATTGAAATACATATGAGAACCACGCCTTTCCGAAATTCGCAGTTACTTCTTAAAATACCTACACGACATAAACTACAGTTAAAAGGGAATTATGTGGTACCTAATGCATAAAATGTTATTCCAATTGGAGAGACTAAAGACAGACAATTGTTTTAATTTTCCGTAAATAATTTATTGCAGGGACAAAATAAATCTTTATCTAACAAAGATCAAAGGACCTAGCCGTTTTCAGAAAACATATCAAGTGAAATGAATGCCTACAGATACTACCACAGTGATGCACATTCAGTGCTTAAACAGAGACTTTATATCACGAACCAGCTGTAGTTGTGCCTCTTTTATTTATATATTCTTAGTGAGTCCTCTTCTACCTCGACGTGTAGAAGTTGTCTTTATTTTTTTTCTCTTGCATTATAATTTGATTAACGTAGTTGTACAGCACTCGCTTTTCACAGCATAGGTAGGATGTTCATTTTCAGTCGACACAGAGGTAATTTGGTACCTGGCTTTCTGTTAGGGAATGAAAGGCAGCGAGGGTTCGATCTGGTCATTTCGTGTTAACGAGGTGAAGTTAGTATTTCGTGGTACGGACGCAGGATCTTGGCAGCAAATCCACAGCGTCAGAGGTTATTGTAGATGGCAACCATGTCAATTTTACTGAGCATTTCCTTTACTTTGGCAGCAAACAAAACTCTGCTGCATGAATGCAACCGGATATTATTCGAAAAGCCGGCACGCCTGCCATTTCAATGAACCTCATCATGCATCCATCCTGAAACTATCTGAGACTTTCTCTGAAAACAAAGACACGAATTTACATAATCTGTGAGTCGTCCCCATCCTACAGTACGGTATAGAAACCTGAACTTGTCGGCAGAATGGTCAGACGCGCATTGAAGCATTAAATATGCGTAGTCATGCATTCCACTTGTTAAAGTGGGTCTCTGAAGATCACATTAATCATGCTAAACCGTCGCGCCGTTTGGAAATAGTGGGCCTTACTGACCACATATTCGCCAACCGGATCTTAAAGAATATAATGTACACCACGGATTACAAACGACCCTCTCTTTGCGACCCGCCAGGCACCAGGTGGTTTTGTCTATTTGGAAAACCATCATACTCATTGCATTCTGCCTGGGGCTCATGGGCGGTCGAGGTGACGGGCTATTGTCGCTTAAGCGGTCTACATGGGGCTCATGGACGGTCAAGGTGACTGGCTCTTGTCGCCTAAGCGGTCTACATGGGGCTCATGGACGGTCAAGGTGATTGGCTCTTGTCGCTTAAGCGGTCTACCTGGGGCTCATGGACGGTGTAGGTGACGGGCTCTTGTCGCCTTAGCGATCTACCTACCTGCCTACCTAGAAGGAATGCTGTTTGCCAGCCTATTGTGATATGCACCGATCAACTTTAGGGCGTCTATGTTTTTCATCTTTGTTGTGCTGATATGAGAACTGTCCTGTAACATTTCGGATAACAACATTAATATCTTCTTTAGCGTTCTTATGATTGTCCTTGCTGCAGATCTATGGCTTACCAAGTGAAAGATACATATTCTTCTAATTATATTTCTGGTTTTATCTACGTTCGGAAATGCATATCACATTATATTTAACATCGACATTGCTGTAGCCATTATTCCGCTAATTTATTTTTGATATTTTCCATTTTTTTGCAAACAATCCAATTATTAATTAATACATTGGAAACTTTTGGACATCATTTGATAATACACCCACCACAAATAACCATGTTCAGCACCACTGTCCATTCTTTTCTATGACTCATAAATATTGAGACCTGGGAAAACAAGAAATTAAAAAACGTCCTACTTCCATAAATACGTGCGTGAAGGATTGAAATGGTATGATAAGATTGCAAATGTGGAGCTGTTAGAACCAGACGTATATCAGTGGCACACAAGGTCAGCAACACGGGATGGTTTTAGATAGACCATACGAAACGGAACCAAGTTTTTTTCATTACAAGATACTTGTTATTTTGTAACCTTCAAGGTAAAGACGTCGAGGCAGACCAAAACGCAATTTGCAAAGATAGTTTGGAACAAACATAAAGGAAACAGGAAGGATATAAACGGAACTTACCCTAAGACAGAGAGGCTGGCTTGCCAAGTATTTCTTGAAGACATATGCTCAAATGGAGTCTTAAGGGTTCTTATTTACTGATCCTGTGGTTACTGGCTATTTTGATTGACTTCATTGGTCCTAGGTTAATTAATTTTACTGCAAATGGTTCGTTGTTCAGTAGCTTGACTTCAAGTGGCTTTTGGTTAATTAATTTTGCTTCATGTCCTAATAGATTAATTAGCTTCTCCATGTTGAGCTTGCTTAATTAACCTGATTTCTTGTGGCGCATGATTAATTTGCTTGATTTCATGCAGGAAAAGATTAATTAGGCTGACTTCAAACGGTCCTAGGTCAATTAGCGTGACTTCATGTGGATCCTGATTTATTAATTAGAAATCAAATAGTCGTTGTTGATAAGCTTGACTACACATATTCCTAGATTTAATATCATGTGTTTGTTTGGTTCTGGGTTAATTAGATTGACTCCATGTGGTTCTTGGTTAACTAACTTGATTGAATACTGCTTTTGTTAATTAGCTGGACTTCTTGCGGCCACGTGTGAATCATATTGACTTCATACGGAAGAATGTTAATTAGATTGAGTATATACGGCAGATTGTTAATTAGTCTGAACTCGTGTAATCCGTGGTTAGTTATCTTGACGTCACAATGTCCACGTTAATTAGGTTGATTTTTTCCGGTACTTTGTTAAATAGTTTGCGTTCATTTGGTCCTCTATTAATTAGCTTGACTTTATGTAGTTCTTAGTCAACCTGACTTGATGTGGTCGTTGTTATTTAGCTTCCCTTCATGTGGTTGTTGTTATTTAGCTTCCCTTCATGTGGTTGTTGTTATTTAGCTTCCCTTCATGTGGTTGTTGTTATTTAGCTTCCCTTCATGTGGTTGTTGTTATTTAGCTTCCCTTCATGTGGTTGTTGTTATTTAGCTTGCCTTCATGTGGTTGTTGTTATTTAGCTTCCCTTCATGTGGTTGTTGTTATTTAGCTTTCCTTCATGTGGTCGTTATTTAGCTTCCCTTCATATGGTCGTTATTTAGCTTTCCTTCATGTGGTCGTTATTTAGCTCCCCTTCATATGGTCGTTATTTAGCTTTCCTTCATGTGGTCGTTGTTATTTAGCTTCCCTTCATGTGGTCGTTGTTATTTAGATTCCCTTCATGTGGTTGTTATTTAGCTTCCCTTCATGTGGTTGTCGTTATTTAGCTTCCCTTCATATGGTCGTTATTTAGCTTTCCTTCATGTGGTCGTTGTTATTTAGCTTCCCTTCATGTGGTTGTTGTTATTTAGCTTTCCTTCATATGGTCGTTGTTATTTAGCTTCCCTTCATGTGGTTGTTATTTAGCTTCCCTTCATGTGGTTGTCGTTATTTAGCTTCCCTTCATATGGTCGTTATTTAGCTTTCCTTCATGTGGTCGTTGTTATTTAGCTTCCCTTCATGTGGTTGTTGTTATTTAGCTTTCCTTCATATGGTCGTTGTTATTTAGCTTCCCTTCATGTGGTTGTTGTTATTTAGCTTTCCTTCATATGGTCGTTATTTAGCTTCCCTTCATGTGGTCGTTGTTATTTAGCTTCCCTTCATGTGGTTGTTGTTATTTAGCTTTCCTTCATATGGTCGTTGTTATTTAGCGTCCCTTCATGTGGTCGTTATTTAGCTTGCCTTCATATGGTCGTTGTTATTTAGCTTCCCTTCATGTGGTTGTTGTTATTTAGCTTTCCTTCATATGGTCGTCGTTATTTAGCTTCCCTTCATGTGGTCGTTGTTATTTAGCTTCCCTTCATGTGGTTGTTATTTAGCTTCCCTTCATGTGGTTGTTGTTATTTAGCTTTCCTTCATATGGTCGTTGTTATTTAGCTTCCCTTCATGTGGTCGTTGTTATTTAGCTTCCCTTCATGTGGTTGTTGTTATTTAGCTTTCCTTCATATGGTCGTTATTTAGCTTTCCTTCATGTGGTCGTTGTTATTTAGCTTCCCTTCATGTGGTTGTTGTTATTTAGCTTTCCTTCATATGGTCGTTGTTATTTAGCTTGCCTTCATGTGGTTGTGGTTATTTAGCTTCCCTTCATGTAGTTGTTGTTATTTAGCTTTCCTTCATATGGTCGTTGTTATTTAGCGTCCCTTTATGTAGTCGCTGTTTAGCTTCCCTTCATGTGGTTTGTCGAATTAGTTTGGCTTCATGATGTCTTTGGTCAATCAGCTTGGATTGATGGTGTCATTCTTTCTCTAATATGGCTTGATATAGCCCTACAGCTTCATAAAATTAACAGTCTACACAGACTAGCTCTGGAAGAAGACGTATTGAGAAAGCGAACGAATCGATGCAGGCCTAATAAATCGATTTATGGAAGGAGCATGCCTCTGGACATCATCTGCTATACACAACATTGATGCCACTAAACTTGCTCCGAACTGGTTTATCGTGGTGCAAGAAGAACATGAACAAATCTGGATACACAGATGATAACACATGTGACTGTGACGCAATACAGGATCCAGACTACCTGATGATCAATCCCAACCTCCAGGAAACATGCAATAAGCGTGACATGCTGGAGACAAAAGACGTCGTTGAAAACTGGACGCATGCTACATAATTCGTAGGGCTTGGGCACGGAATTTAAGGATAAGGCCCTAAGTCCATCATCGTGACTAAATGCAGCCCTATGGCCTTTTACGTTTTCTCCTCATGCGTCGTCTCGTTTTGCTTCTCCTTTTCTTGCTTTTTCTTCTGTCGCGTCTTTTCCAAATTCATATATCGTTTTACGTCTACTCATTTTACATCTACTCACCTGACATCTTTTCAAATGACATCTTCTCCTCTTATGACTTCTTCTCTGACGGTTTCTGCTTGTACACGTTTCCTCGTCGTCTGCATCTCTTATGCCTTTTCACTTACATCTTCTCCTGTTATGTCGTCTCATCTTACATCTTCACCTCTTATGTCGTCTCATCTTACATCTTCTCCTCTTATGCCTTCTCCGCTTACATCTTCTCCTATTATATCGTCTCATCTTACATCTTCTCTTATGTCGTCTCATCTTACATCTTCTCCTCTTATGTCGTATCACCTTACATCTTCTCTTATATCGTGTCATCTAACATTTTCACCTTTTAAATCTTCTCATCTTAAATCTTCTCCTCTTACGTTTTCTCTTCTTAATTAGTATCCTCTCACACAATATCCTCTCACGCATTATTTTCTTGCACCTTATTCTTAAAGTATATTGTTTGTGTCTTACAAATATTTCCTCCGTTGTCAATGTCAAAAAGTATTGCATTTTACATTACACTTGTTTATACATGTTCGATAAATGCTACATCAGTATCTTAATCAGGTTTTTGTTTCTATGTCATCATTTCAAGAAATTCAGAAAGCCCTGAATAACATCTCCTGAATCTAAATGGAGGTCTAGACCACATTCACGCGCTACTGTAATATGAGATTACGTTTGCCTTTTTAATGAGACGTCAGTGTAACTGCGAATAACAGAAGTGTCTGAAGTGCGAGTGTTTCTCACCCCCTGGTGTACAGACCACATAGGACCATTGCGCAGATGTATGTATATATATTATTAGTACAAAACTGAAGTATGCACATCAACGTTGTAGATCGTGTCAAAAAACGTTTGACAGCATGAATAGTAATATGCTCTGGAAACTTCCAAGACACTACAAAATCTGAGACAAGCTTACCGACACAATAAAGTAAACACAGTAGAACATGCAGTTAAGAGTTTGACACGAGAGACAATACATAAAATCATTAACAGAAAATCTAGGGTTCGTTGGGGGTGTCATCTATCACTTTTTCTGTTCCTGCTGACACTTGAATTAAATATGAAAAAAGTATAGTATATGAGAGAAAGGGGATCTAGTAGACCTTATTTAAACAGTTAGAAGATCTGGATATTGTGGATGACATCAATTCTCCTGTTTTAAAGTCAACTCCAAATGCAGACAAACACAGACACCCTTTGTCAGAATATTCAAGCACTTAGGTTTGATTATTCCTGATAAACTGACACATATTGTAGAATTAAATGTGGCCAGCACATGGCTACTATCAAACTGATAGGAATGCCATCGCATGATATAGAGAGCTTGGCTTACGCAGGGAGCATAAATAATCAGACAGGTAGTGCCGATAATGATGTGAAGGCCAGAAAACAGAAGACAAGAGTGCCTTTTGTCATGTTGAAAACCATATGCAATTCCAAAAATAAAATGATCAACATGCCTACCAAGCTGATAATATTCAACTTCAATTTGGAAAGTTGGTCCTACTATGTAAACCGGAAACATGGAATATCCCCAAATGTAGTATTTAGAGATTACATCATTTTATTAACAAGAGGATATGAGAGAGGATTGTCCAACGTTATAGGAGGAGCAGAAAATCTTAGGAGGAAAGTGGAGCCGGATAAGCGACACACTACGAAACCTTGATGCCAATATAATCATGCAATCTTAATCATGAAGAATCCATGAATAAATTGGAAAATGGAACTTCAAAGAACACGTGAAAAGAGACCTAGAACAACAGACAGAAACTGGAAAGGACTGGATAAAATATCACAAGTAGGTCTGCTTTAAGTGGGTTAGTTAATCGCCTATGCACCTCCGTTTGATAAGGGTGGACAAGAAGAAGAAGACGAAGAACAACACCATCAATAATAATAATGTTAATAATAATTACAATAATAAAAAATAATAATAAACATAGTAATCATAATAACAATAAGCGTGAGGTCACTGTAAGATGTACTTCGAGTGAAACTAATCTGGCAATTACAACCTTTAAAGTGTATGATAGGCGACCAATGAAGGTTGTGCACAGAGCTGGTAAGTTCATCATGTAACATCTTTTGCTACTAAAATCGCCACTGCTATTGTTTGGAAACATGCTTCTTGCAAAATGATCAGCTGTAGTCGTGACCCTATTCTTTCAATAGAGCAAATAGGTGAATGATTGATATTTCTTGATCTAAGATCTGGACAAGCAGTTCTTGACCTGGCAACTGGGCATTTCCTTCATGGTCTTGGATCTAGGCAACCAGTTTTTGGTCTGAGATAAGGGGAAGCAGTTTATAGTCTAAGATCTTAGCAAGCAGTTTTTGGTCTGTAATCTTGGCAAACAGTTCTTGGTCTGAGATTTGTGTAAGCAGTTTTTAGCTTGAGATCTGACCTAGCAGTTGATGTTCTGAGATCTAGGCAAGCAGTTATTTCTCTGGGATCTGGACATGCAATTCTTGATCTGGGATCTCGGCAAGCAGTGCTCGGTCTGCGATCTGTGCATGCAGTGTTTGGTAGGGTATATGGGCATGCAGTTTGTAGTCTGGGATCTGAACAATCACATTTTTGGCATGTGAACTGGCTATGCAGTTTTTGGTCTGGGATCTGGGTAATGAATTCATGCTTAGGGATCTGGGAAAGCCGATCTTGGTCTGAGATCTGGTCTAGCAATGTTAGTCTGGGATCTGGACAAGCAGTTCTTGGTTGGTTATGGTCCAGGCTAACCATGACGATATGCGTACCATCATTACCGGTCAAGGCTGAAACTGGATGATCATGTCAAGAACCGTCAGAATACAAATACCAGAGAGAAAGGACAAGATAGGCTTCTCTGAGGCTCATACATATTTGGTTAAGGCATACTAACAAATCTGTACACGTTGAATCTTTTCAAGCATTACTTAAACGCTGAGATAGCTGCATAAACATTGCAGGAGATTGTGTCAACAAATAAATGACGTTTTGACTTCTTAAGCAAATATACATTGTTTTCCCTTACAAAAAAAGTTATTTTTTGATTTGAACGCTCTTCCTACATTCAAGTACTTAACACTTCATCCCTGAACAAAGTGTTAGATACTGAACTACCGTTGCATGATTTCTGGATCGTGTAGCCTAGTCGACAGTGATCTGGCTTACTAAATTCCGAATTACAGTGTGATACAAATCCAAACCTGTACTTTTACCATGCTTTGAGTCTTGTTGAGTTCAAAAGTGATATAAATTTTCTGACAAATTCAACATATTGATATCGAATATGTTTATATATGTTACGTCCTTAAACTTGCGATGAATGATATTTATATTGTTTAAATGTCCATGAATGCAACCATTGCAGAATTATATTGACCGAATTGTGATTAAAGTGGGACGTGTCTTTTAAACAAAATTATGAATGCATTTTTCAATTTTTTAAAATATTGTTTAATCTTGTTTTGAATTTAAGATACTACAATGAAATTGGTTCGTTCTTTTATAAGAACAAGATATAATTGTGAGATAACGCCAACGGTCTTAATCCTTCATTGATGCTTTCTCTCTCAATGTATCTTTGCTCACTCTATCTCTCTCTCTTTATCTCTCTCTCTCTCTCCCTCTCTCTCTAATAATGTATCCGTGTTACTCGGTCTCTCAATATAGCTGTGTCTCTCCCGATCTCTTTCTATCACTTTCTATCTATCTTTCCCTCTTTTACACTGCTTCTGTATCTTTTTATATGTATATATATACATATATATATATATATATATACATATATATATATATACATATATATATATATATATATATATATATATATAACTATCCATGTCTCTATCCCCTTCAAAACCTCTCTCTGTTTCCGTTTTTCTCTCTACCTCATTCTGTGGCTCTCTCTATTGTGTCACTTTTACTTTTCATACTTTATCATTACATCCATTTCACGCAATTAATAATCTTCTGTGATGGAATAGGTGGCGAAGTTGCCAAATGGATTGAAAATTGGTTAACGGGAAGAAGGCAGAGGGTGGGCATAAATAAGGAGTACTCTGAGTGGAGTGAAGTGAAAAGTGGTGTGCCACAGGGCTCGGTTTTGGGACCAATTTTGTTCTTGATATATATACATGATTTGGACATTGATATGAGATCCATGATTGCAAAATTTGCTGATGACACAAAACTATGCAGTAGTGTCTCATCTAAAGCGGAAGTGGATATATTGATGTCGGATTTAGATAAAATTCGAGAATGGTCTGTAAGCTGGCAAATGGAGTTTAATGTAGATAAATGTACAGTCATCCACATGGGTAGATCCAATATGGAACATAATTACAGAATGGGAGAAAACAATATTAGAAAGATAGATAAGGAAAGGGACTTAGGGGTTATAATAGATCATACAGGAAAGGTGAGTGAGCAAGTTAAGGTAGCAGTGAAAAAGGCAAATGCAATGTTAGGTATGATAACAAGAAATATTAAACATAGGAGCAAGGAAGTGATCGTCAAACTGTATAAAGCTTTAGTTAGACCTAGATTGGAGTACTGTGTACAGGTGTGGAGTCCTTATCATAGAGGGGACATAAACATGCTAGAAAGAATACAAAAAAGAGCGACAAAGATGATAGTGGGATTCCAGAATTACAGTTATGAGGAACGACTCAGAAAAACCGGCCTACAGTGTCTCGAAGAGAGAAGAATTCGTGGTGACTTAATACAGGTTTATAAGATGATCAGAGGAATCGATAAATTAGACTATAACAAGTTTTTTAAAATACAGCCACCTACAATAACACGAGGGCATAGCTACAAGCTGATTAAAGAGAGGTCCAGGTTAGATATTAGGAAATATTTTTTTAGTCAGAGAGTGGTGTCTGCTTGGAATGCATTGCCAGGGGAGGTAGTGGAGGCAGGGACAGTTAATGCATTTAAGAATAAACTGGATGCGCATAGATTTTAGAGCAAGGTGATGTAAATGTAACTGGTTGTATACAGACTCTTCAGGGTCTTCTAAACCAGTATAAAGATGTTAAGTTATGTTAAGTTATGTAGTAATGCCGTAAAGCTTGATATCCCCAGTGTGGTGCTATGGGATCCATTATTAGTGATACTTCAACAGGTCACACCACCACATGGAAGTAATACACGTTGGTAAATCATTATTGTGCATGGAACAAGCGACGCTTCGTGCTAACAAATTACTCAGAAACCATCACTCCAAGATTATTTTGCGCAGGCTACAGTAAATAATGTACGATGTTGTACTCTTATGCTTTCTCTAGTTCGAAAACCAGCCGAAAGCGTCATATATGTGATCGCATGCCCCCTACTAGAAGCCATTCGCCGGTAAGCTGAACAACTCGTATTCAATCAGATAGACTTCCTAATGGTAGGTGACCAACTGCTGTTTATATTCACACCGGTATTTCGCCAAAGAGAACCTTGTTAGACCTAGAACTGTAACCATACCATCTCACCATCTCATTAGTGGACTACCGAATAGATACTTGTTGAAGTAGGCACAACAAAACGTTACTTTTCGTGTTCATATATTGTCAGGCATGGCCGTGGCGTAGCTAATGTGTGTGCCGCCTATGCGGTTTCTTATGGTGCCGCCCTTCTCAATAGAGGTCCCATATGCTGTGACAAAAAGGCAAAACAACGTTTAGAAAAACATCATAGATATGTTTATTTTCTAAGCGATAAATGTAATGTTAACATTAAACAAAATTACCTTTTAGGGGATGATCTATATACATTATGACAATATTTCGTAACCGCGAAGTATTCATTAAATTGTATGTCAATTTTAATTTAGAAAAAAAAAATATCTCACAGCTTTGTCCACTAACAGCAATTGTGACGTACATTTGTACACTAATTTAAACTGCCTTCCCAAGACGGTTTGAAATAAACAGTAAATATTCAAAGGAACCTTTCTCGCACGTCTCCCTTTCGTCTTGCGAATACTACGATGTTGAGTGAAACGAATATGGCTTGGCTTCGTTCGTTCTCAATCTCCCCCCACCAACCCTGAAAGAACTTAAGTAGCAGAATGTAGTCCAGAGAACGGAATGCGTTGTGTCGTAGTTTACAACTTGACTGCGATATTTGCACCTTTCGTTCCAATACATCTCACTTCAGCAACCATTTTTTAATTACCGAGTTAGCATTCCCTCTTCGATCCCTTCTCCTTAGCCAGTCTGCCTTGCTGCATCCTTTTATCCAGGATCACCGCGTGGAGGTGTAGAAGGGTCTTGGCTGCTCTGGTTCGCTGGCCCTGACGCTAGCAGTCAGCTATAGGTCGCTGACCGCTGCAGCTTATGCGCTGCTCAGCATCTTGATCCCGAAACACATATGATTAAAGTTATGTTCCCTAGTGTAAGTCTCCTCGCTTCTTAAACGTTTCAGATCAGGGTAGGTCAGGTCATCGCGTAACCGGTGAGGTCGTTGGGGCACACATGAAGATATCCTCACAACTCCACGCCATCTCTCTCTGTCAGATGCCGCTGCCTATGACTACTCTTTTGGTCGGAGACTGGTCCATTCTTTTATGTTGTCCTCCCATCTCTTTTTGCGCCGGCCTCTTCGTCGTCTGCCATACACCTTCCCGTGGAGGATTGTGTTTGCAAGACCATTTGATCTCGATTTGTGACCGTACCAAGTGAGTTTCCTTCTTTTGACAGTTGCCAAGAGATCTTCAAAAGTCCCTATTGCCGTAGTAATTCTATTTCGGATTTCCTCGTTTGTAACTCGATCTTTGTACGTGACGTTTAAAAGTTTTCGGAAACATCTCATCTCCAAGGCCTGTATCCTTCGTTGAATGTCAGCTGTAACTGTCCATGTCTCACACGCATAGATAAATATTGACAGGACCAGTGTACACATTAATCTGATTTTCGTGCGTAGTGCTAACCGTTTATCTTGCCAGATTGTGTTAAGCCGTGCAAGCGCCGCTATTGTCTGTGCTATTCTGGCCAATACTTCACATTTTGATCCTTCATCACTGACAATCGACCAAAGATATTTAAAACGGTCAACTACTTCGAGTACTTGACCGTTAGCTTTTATCTTGTTGTTGACGCCCGTAGCGTTGTTTGTCATTAGTTTTGTCTTTCCAGCGTTTATGTCCATACCATAGTCAAGAGCTGTTTCATCGAACCTTCTGACCCATTCCTGGAGTTCTGCTTCTGAACCCGCCAACCCGTCGATATCATCTGCATAACGAAGGTTGGTAATCGTTCGTCCCCCTATCTTGACAGTACCAACGTGACCTCCAAGGGCCTCACTCATAATTCCTTCAAGGAATATATTGAAAAGAGTTGGATAGAGTGTACATCCCTGTCTCACACCAACTGATGTGCGGAACCAGTCTCATCGTCTCCCATTCACAAGAACTGCACGTTTCAGATTATAATTATTTCACAGGTTTAGTCAGAGTGTAGCTATTGAGATCAATAGTGACACTTAACGTCTTTATACTGGTTTAGAAGACTACAGAGTCTGTATACAACTAATTTCACTTACATTTCCTTGTTCTAAAAACTATGCGCATCCAATCTATACTTAAATTCAGTAATTGTCCCTCCCGACAATACTACCTGTGGCAATGTGTTCCAAGCATTCACCACTCTCTGACTAAACACATATTTCCTAATATCTAATCTGGACATTACGTTAGTCAATTTGTAGATATGCCCTCTTGTTTTTGTAGGTGGTAGTATTTGGCAAAGAAAACTTGTTATAGTCTAATTTATCATTTTCTTTGGTTATCTTATAAACCTGTATTAAGTTTTCTCGAAGTCTTTTCTTTTCTAAACACTGTAGGCCTATTATTGTTAGTCTTTCCTCATAACTGTAATTCTGGAATTCCACTATCAGCTTTGTCGCTATTCGTGGTATCCTTTCCTGTATGTTTATATTTTCTCGACAATAAGGACTCCACACCTGCATACAGTACTCCAATCTAAATCTAGCTAATGCTTTATTCAGTTTGACAATCACTTTCTTGGTAACCAGGTAACCAAGTTGTAAAGAATGGTACCTACAGAAAATTGCGCAAAGGGCGAACACATAAACATGCGTATAATGAAAACACAACGGCTTTAAATGTTTTCTTGGGCGGGGAGCTGCTCGATACTAACCTCGTACGGCGTGGAGGTGGGAAACCACTAGTAAAAGACTTAGTTCTCGGTCGGGTTGTCGTACGCAGTAGAGCATCCACCTCACTGCGAACTGTCAGACTCAGTCCCTGATCATGAGATATATCCGCACACAAGACGAACAATATATCCGTGCCATGACCAGGCTTGTCCCCTGGTTAAATGCACTCCTGTCTCGCTCTTTACCTCTGTCTGCTATCAGTCATCCCAATGGACGCAGAAGAGATGCAGGCCAGCGGATATTGCACCTCTGCCCTATTGTGACAACCTCTCATGTGGCGGGGAATGCTAGGCGTACCATCACTGCACAGGAGCCGAGAACATAAAGGGAGCAAAGAGATATCCAACTGACATGCATATGCTACGTTTCTGGCAGGACGTGACGATCCTGGGACACAGACACACTGGACTGCCTCTCTTCCGGGATAGTACAAACTAGTACCTAGTCCATCATATAATATCATATCATCACCACAACCTATAGACACGAATGGTGAAGACTCGATAGTCCTGGAAGACAACTTCCCTAAGAGAGAAAACTCTGACCTCAAAGGCTAAGGAGGGCATCCCTACAGAAACGCCTGTTGAAATCGGATGCACTGGGCCACAAGCTTAACGAAACAGTGCAACGTATATCGCTGTATGATGACAGTACAACCTAACAGAAAAATGTGTTGTGCTCATCCTGTGGAGTCCCGCCAGGCAGCGAGAAGGCCGGACCACACGCCTCGAAGGGGCCCACCTAATGCTACTGGTGGTCACCCACCCATGTGCTGTGGAGTCAAGGCACAAGGTAATGGGACAAAAACTATTGACTAAAAACCTAAGACCCTCAGAATACTACAGTGGAATGCGGAGGGAGTCATTAACAAAAACCTTTCCCTAACACATCACCTGCATGAAGGTAAGATTGACGGGGCATGTATCCAAAGAAACGCACCTCAACAACAACCACAAATTATCAATCAGATGATACCAGACCTTCCGTCTTGATAGAGAAGGTCACAAAGGAGGTGTTCTGATACTGACACGTAACTGCATACCGAGTAGCGAGGTAGCTGTCAATCACACTAGACAAGCAGAAATTGTAGGATTCGACATAATGACACAAGAAACGAAGATCCGTATCTTCAACCTGTATGGCTCAACAAACAAAGACCTGTCGCTCTCGAGTATGGAAATAAAGGACTCCAGCTGCCTAGTAGTTGGAGACTTCAACATCCACAGATGAGGATACTCGGACACAGACAACAGAGGTGATAAAGTGGAAGACTGGGAGATAGACACAAATCTCTATCTTATCAAATGGTCGGAGGACAGCCCTAGCTTCTATTCTAGAACATGGTATACCACCTCTACTCCAGACTTGGCCTTTTTAACGGTGGATATTCACCACAAAATAGACGGGCAGGTGCTCAACCAATTGGCAGGTAGCGACCACAGGCCACTTAGGCTAGACATTGATATGGAAGTAGGCCCACAGGAAATAAAACCGCCCCCATGTTGGAACAATAAACGAGCCGACTGGGACAGATTTGCAATTCTGACAGATGGGCTGTGTGAAACCATCAACACACGGAATAACAATATGAATCCTATGGTGGAAAGCCTAAGCAAAGCAATAATGCAAGCAGCCACCGAAACCATCGCAAAAGGGGCAAGGAAAAACTATAACCCATATTGGAATGATGAATTGCAGAAAGCGGAAGACGAAGTCTCAAATGCTAGGAACATGGCAGAGAGAGAACAATCTATGGAGGCAAAAAACGCCCTCAAGACAATCACGGCGAAATACAAAAAAACACTAAAGCAAATAAAAAGGGGCAGCTGGAAAAACAAAAACAGAAGGCCTCAATTTAGATAAAGAAGGGAACAAACTATGGAAGTTAGTCAGAGCCATGAATGATGAAACACCATCAATTAAACATATTACTATCAAGTAGGGCGAAAACATGCTTACTGGAAAAAAAAGCAGCAAACGCCTTTATAGAACAATATGCCAAAGCAAACCACATTGATGTCCCTACAGACAGGCAAACAGACATTATTGAAGAACAAAAGAGCTACGACAACATCAATATGGCACCAGAGGAGCACATGATGGCAAAACTAACAATGAATGAAATGGAAGAGGCCATGAGAACTCTAAAGAAAAATAAATCGCACGGAAATGATGGGGTAACAAACGAAATGCTGATGGGGTTGGGCCAAACAGCAAAGAGGAACTTACTATCAGTCCTGAACCAAAGTTGGAAAAAGGGAATTGTACCACAGGCATGGAAAGATGCTGTACTTATACCAGTACCAAAGAAAGAACAAATAGTACAGATCCAAATGGATACAGGCCTATCAGTCTACTGAGCTGTGTGAGAAAACTGATGGAGCATATGCTAAAAACCAGACTGATGTGGGATTTGGAAGAAAAACACATACTAATTCCACAGCAAGCAGGCTATAGATAGCACAGATCCACTGAGGACCAGATCACTATCATAGCCCAGGAAATAGAGGATGCTTACCAGGAGAAAAAACACAGAGTAGCGGTTTGGGTGGATTTAGAGAAGGCCTTTGACAAAGGTGTGGAAAGAGGGACTTAAACTGAAGCTACTAAGAAGTGAAGTTTGTGGGAAGATGTACAGATGGATCAGCCACTACCTCGAAAACAGAACGGCCAGAGTTCAAGTACAAGGGGGAGATGAGCAAAAAGGTGACACTTGAGCAGGGAGTACCCCAAGGGGGAGTACTGTCACCCACACTTTTCCTTGAAGTATATAAACAACATCACAGAGAATATACAAAGAAGAGTCCACAGCACCATGTTTGCAGACTATCTGGATATGTGGATCTCTGAAATAAATCTCACCATTGCAAGAAATCGGATGCAGCAGTCCCTAACATCGATGGAGGAGTGGGCGAACTCATTGCTGGTCAAAATAAATGAGCAAAAAACAACATGTACGATATTCTCGCTTTCAAACAAACCACAGAACACCAAAATACGTCCTAATGGCAAATATATGCGGCCAAACGACAACCCAACCTATCTGGGAGTCACATTTGATCGGCGCATGACATGTATAAATCAAATCGAGAGAAACCGAATGAGAACCAGAGAAAGAATGGCAATCATGAGGAAACTTGCTGGCACAAGCTGGGGAGCAGACGAAAGTATACTAAAGAATTTGTACAATGGAAGAGTGAGACCAGTTCTCGAGTATGGCATTGCGGCATGGACAACAGCAGCAAAGGCGAACTTTGATAAAATTAGCAAACTTCAAAACCAAGCCATGAGAGTTATAACAGGAGGCATGAAGTTAACGCCAATTGTAGAACTTGAAAAGATTACAAATCTGCAATCCATGACCGACATAAGAGACTGCAGAGCCCAACAGCAAGCAGATAAACTCAGAAGACTGACAGACCATCCAATGCATCATAGACTAAATAGATTTGGAAATGGGAAACTAAAGCGGAGAAACTTTGCAGAAATAGCCAAAGCAAAGATGATCGAAGACCCTTTGAACACATTAACACCAAAGCCCATTCCTACTGCCGGCAAACCTACCTGGAAGCAGCATATCATTCCGGAGGTGGTAGAGAATATACCAGGTATTGGAAACAAGAATAGTGAGACAGAAAAAGAAAGAAGAGACATAACACTGAGGTACATAACGAAAAACTACCAAAGTATGGACTGGACCCATGCATACACCGACGGTTCTGTAACAAACACACCACAGAACGGAGGGGCAGGGGTATTCTTGAGCCTACCAAATGGTAGAAAAATAACACTGTCATTGGCAACAGGAAAATACTCAAGCAATTTCAGAGCGGAGGCAAAGGCACTGAGGGCTGCAGTAGAAGCAATGCTCACCGAACAAAGCAATGACAGCCAGATAGTCCTGTTTACAGATGCCCTAGCCGTAGTCACAGCACTAAAAAGCCAGAAAAATACTGCACTTAATGATTTAAGAGCAAAACTCTGTCAACTATGCCAGCAGTCAGCACCGAAAAGAACAGTCGTACAGTGGGTTCCATCCCACTGAAACATCCAAGGCAACGAGGAGGCAGACAGACTGGCAAAAGAAGGTGCAAGACTACCACAGCCAGATTCTAGTGTGACCTACGAAGAGTCCAAAAGGCTTATTAGAGCCAGATATATGGCCAAATGGGAAACAGAATATACTGGCTACACAAAAAATGATGCTTATTACCAGTTGAACAGAAGAGAGCAGGTCGTGGTCACAAGCCACAACAGACTGAGGTACCACCTTTTCAATGAACTGAAGATAGGTGGCACTGACGAATGTACTTGTGGTACAGGGAAAATGACCATTGAACATCTGCTGCAAAACTGCCCGATATACGAGGACCAGAAAAAGTACATGTGGCCATCACCAGTGGCAACACTAGACAAGCTCTATGGCAGTGTGGACAGCCTCAGGATGACCGCTGCTTTTTTCGAAAAAATACAGGTTGACGTTTGACATCGTACGAAGAATAAGAAGAAGAAGAAGAAGAAATTTTTTCTATTTCGTTGCAGTAGACCGATGTGCTGCCCCCTACCCCGCAACCAAGAACAAAACAAAACAAACATTGTTACTCTACGGGACAGGAGCGCGGCATTCCGAGCCCATCTCCTTAACAAGACAGTATATAGGGCATGCTTTGCACACGCATAGGTAATTACTTATATGCACGGCACGCTGTCATGTCAAGAAACTTATTGTAAATATACATTTTGCGTTAGCTCATTATTAAATGAGTTATTTTGGAAATGTAAGCTTCCGAGCGGCGTAGTAAACGAGGATTTATGGGGTTCCTTCACATGCCAACGATTCTGGATTCTCCGTTATTAATACGCTCCAGTCGACCCACTTGTAATGAGGAACTAATTTACTGTTAGTGACGGAAAGTTAGCGTAGAAGGAAACGATTTATCCGAACTTCTAAAAGCTCTGAGCTCAAGTATATCGAATTCTCTAGTCATTCTAACCCACACAGCAATGTCAGATATGGAACTGTACTGCCCTTTAAGCTTCTAAAGTAGACTATATTTTCGGACAGCTGTTCTTAATGATATTTTTCTTTGATACATACCATGTGTTCGTATGAATGAAATGTGTAAACGTGTTTGCGACAGTCAATTCAGTACATCGTGTTGTCGAATTAGGCCTCTATCGATATCTCTCTTAATTCTCGCAATATATATATATATATATATATATATATATATATATATATATGCGTGTATCTGTGTGTATAAACTCTTTATTACTATTTCGGTCTCTCCGTCTCTCCTTCCCGCTTTCTCTCACACATATAGGTGTATTTGCGATAGCCAATGCGTTATTTACAATTGGTTTTTCGAAGCTTGTTCTCATATATATATATATATATATATATATATATATATATATATATATATATATATATATATATATATATATATATATATATATACATATATATATATAAATACTCTCTCGATTTCTATTTGTACCTCAAAATATTTATATGTCTTAGTATGGGCACGTCACGAGGTCCAACGTAATTACAAATTCAATAGTGCATGGTTCTGTAGCAGGAAAGAGAGGACAGGAACGTCTAAGGAAGAGATGGGCAGGCAACATCACTGAGTGGTAAAACCTTCGTCCCGGTGAGGCAAGACTGGCAGCAGCCGACAGAGAGAGGTGGCGTGGGATTGTGGGAGTGTCTTCAAGTGTGCCCCAACGATCTGATGGGTTACGAGATGAACTGAATTGAACTGCTTATATATATATATATATGTATCTGTTTGAGGAAGGGTGTGGGATAGTGTGGCCATTGGATTGTAATCTTAGTTCACAAACCCAAAGTACCAATTTCAGTTTACTCACTCCTCGGTTTTCGGTACTGAACTTATCCAAAATTTGTGCACTTGGTGAACTGTTCTCCCAAATGGACAAAAATAAGAATATATTGAAATAAATCCAGAGTGACATGGTCGTAGTGTGTAAGTGAGATAGATAGATAGAGAGAGAGAGAGAGAGAGAGAGAGAGAGAGAGAAAGAGAGAGAGAAAGAGAGTGAGAAAGAGAAATGCAAAGACAGAGAGAAGCTTACATCTGTAAATAATTAGAAGCTCTATTGAGATGTATGTAGATCGTACACAATCGTCGCACTATCAGCAATGAAAAGGACTCAGCACGAACATGTGCCAGGTGCAATTAAGAATCTACTATGAACTATATTTCACACCTGTTTACCATGTCCATTTTACAAATCCTGACATATTTAACTGGAGATAAAGGTTGTTTTATTATAATAATAGCTCCGTCTAAACATAATAATACTTATGTTATCTTAGGCATCGTAGGTCCATTGCGTCGGTCTGCCACATCCATGACCCACTGCTGCGGCGTGGTTCCAGGCCTCGTCCAGGGCGGAGGTTGAGATTGATATCGGCTGGAACTGTTCGGGGACGGTCTCTTGCGCGCCACCGGCCGGTCGGCGGCAGACTTTATTGGCTGATGAACGACTTGTATGTAATTTGTGGGTTGGGGTTCCCCCGTCGAACCGTACAGCATGGCCGAACACAGAAAATCGGTGGCGGTCAAGTATTTTCTGAAATTTGGAGGAGTCCTGTTTTAACAGAGACCTCCTCATTGTGGATGTAGTCATGCCATCGGATGCACAGGATACGTCGCTGGTTGTCCATGTGGAAGGCCTCCAGTGTCGAAATGTCATATTTGACAACAGTTTTCGGAGCCGTATAGCGGGACTGGGGCTACGCAGGACTGGTAGATGCCGATTTTATTTTCAATGGAGATCTTGCTGCTACTCCACACACGTTGGAGGTAGTGCATAGCAAATGCAGCTAGACTAATCCGCCTTGACGTATTGTCTACACATCTTTTATTAAGTTGTGCGAGATGCAACATACCAACCAGGATGTAACCAATTGCCGACGCTATGCACATGTAAGCCTGGTGTGCTAAAGCAACCGAACCAACGAAGTTGGGGTCGTCACTGTGACTCCTGCACCTGTGAGTCTGCAAAGGATCACTGTATTACACTAAAGAGAGTAAGGCCCATGCCACCTTCTTCCCTTCGCCCCAGGATGTAATAAAAGCTACCACAACCAAAAACAAGAAAAAAAACAATCGTCAAGAAGGATGAATTCAGTAAGTGTAGTATTAAAAACAAGCGAACAGAACAAAAGCGTATCCGCAACACACTAAAAAATGTTTCCAATGTGCCACAAGACGCTACATAAGCTAACAAGAGCTGTAGAATAGGTAGTATTCAAAATGTAGTAGAGTTAGCTTGATGACATACCGTAGAAGATGGTGAGAAAGAGGTCTGCGCTAATTATATTTATATTCAACCAAATTCAAGTAACACTATTCAAATAAAAATAATAGAACAGATGCTTAATTACTACTAGCTATACATTTCTAACAAATTAAATTCTCTTACACGCTTGCTAAAACACTCCTACAATTTGATTAACGAAACTAGAGCTTGAATTACGAAACTTCATTTGATCGAACTAAAACTTGATTGACGAACTTACACCTTGATTGATCGAACTAAAACCTAATTGACGAACTGTTATTGGATTGCCACAGAATGGATGATTCGCATTTGTTGGTAAGCCCAGATGATTGGTCCGAGGTCCTGTTCTCCCCGTCGACTATGGCTCGAAGTGATCGTCGAAGAGCTGGATCCCTGTATACGTTAAATATATCTTTATCTAGTGACTATATTTTTTAAAAGAATTTCTGCTAAACACTTGACTTCAAATATATCACAAGTAGTGACAAGATTTCTTGAGAGAACTTCTGCGAGATGCCTGAAGAAGCTGTTATGAAAATGGCTACTTTATGTGGTTCCTTTGTGTTGCACTTCTATCTTTATTGCTAACACTTTTGCTATTTGAATCATAATATTCTACATCACTAAGCCCATCCATAATTACCTCATCTTATAAAGCTGCTGGACAACTGTATTTGAATTAACGTGGTCTGGTTAACGGTGCATCACCTCTTTCTCTCTGCCAATATATCGTTGACCGAGCTTTTCCGCTCCTCTCAACTGCTTTCTCTAAACTGTCTAAAGACTGTGTATTTCGAGGTCCTCTCAACCGCTTGCCGAAGACTGATCCAGACTCAGGAGTTCCTAACTCCTTATATTCGCAGCTTAACTCACTACTGATCACGCCACAACAGGCGTTTTGACGTTACGCAAAAGCACGTCCATGTTTCGTAGGTCAACACCTTCATGGCTTTGAACACAACGCTATACATTCCATAAATTTTAATGTCGGGATTTGAGTGAACCTGCATTGGCTCGTTACTTAGCAGGACTTCTTTTTACACACTCTTGTTTCATTTTACTCTGTTCAACAAGCACACTTTTGCACACCTTTCACACGCGCCTTCATGGTGAGGCCCTACCATTGCACTTTGGTTGGGCTGGCTTCTGAGAGCGCACAGACCTAGCATAGGTACATATAGACGCACACATACATCCAAACACTGGTGAATGCGTGTTAATATCGCCAATTGACTACGGGCTGGTATGTAATAGGCGCTCCTCCGCCGGTAGAAACTAGTGAGGCACACACGTAAAATTAAAAAAAATTTAAAAAAATCTGCACTAAGTTCAATTCCATTAGAACATGAATGGCAAATGGCTATCAATACTTTACTCCCAACCCTTCTAACTTAAACATGTCTTAAAGCATATCCCTAATAAACCTACAGAGCTAAGATATGTTACAAAAACACGTATTGTTACATTTTGTAATATGTATATGTATTATGCTAATAATGCTTTAACTAAACCAATGTACGCTACATTCACCTTATGTTATTTTAACTTAAATTTTTGTAATTAGTTATTTAAGTTATGTGAAATTATTATGCCGACCTCACACTGCACTTATACAATATAAATGGGTTAATAGTCATGTTTGGTTGGGAAAAGCTTCTTACCTGCATCTATATTTAAATTGCATTACATGTGAAAAGGCTAGAGTAGAACATAGATGTATGATAGATACTAATATTGATCATCAACCATGAATGCTTGCCTGCAGAGACTCAAACAGATAGCACATCACAACACTATAGTGGTTTTGGGAGAGGATCTACTTTGTATATTGAACATATTCGGACACTATCACCAAAATCGCAGGAGAAATATAGACCAACATAAGACAATTTGGCAAAAACAACAGGAACCGAAATAAAAATCATGAATCAAGATTTAGACACCGTCGGAAGGGTGGTCATATACATAGCAAAATGGACGGAATGTGCTGCTGCCAGGAAACGCGTAATGGCTGGTTCTGATTGCATTGTCAATCATCGGCTAAGAGTACGAGAATAAGAAATATCATTGCTCCGCAGCTATTGTTAGCGCAGGTGACGTCAGAAATATAGTTCCTAACTAAGATTTTAATTGTCGCTTTGAGAATTTAATATTACAGTCCTGAGAAGTGTATTTCTCAGTATATATATATATATATATATATATATATATATAGATATATATATACGTTTGTGTGAATTTGTGTGTATATATATATATATATATATATATATATATATATATATATATATATATATATATATATAAATATATATATATATGAATACATACATACATACTCGTGTATTTGTGGTGTTCTTTTTAATTGATACTATTCTATAATTATGTTCAATTAATAAATGACATGGCTTAACCAGGCTAATGTTGTGATTGTTAAATCAACCTTCGAGTAACTGAATTAATAACGTTTTAAGTCTTCCTCCGTAAATACTTTGTTTATGACTTGCAATGCGATCAGTGACCGTTACACCCAGTGGAGTCTTTTAGTGCAATCATACACTTCCTTTCACTTTGCCCAATCGAGAACTAACTTTCGTTTAGTTTTCAAATTATATTTATAATGGCTTGTTTTGTTCGTCGCCACGTAATCTTAGGTCTGCCTTTCTATCGTCTGCCGTCTTGGGTCAATAGCTTTGTGGTTCTGTACACTTCTCAGGACTCGGTTGACTCAATTCCATCATTGACCAGTTGTGATATTATTTTTGTTGAGCTGAACAAGCCGTTCACCCATTAAGTGTGATTAATCTTCCATAAAAACGTTGTAGCGATAAATAAAAAACATGGACACTTCTTTCGCAACTACTCTCAAGCTAGCAAACATTTACAGATGCATATATAGTATGCAGTTATTGTAAAAACCTTGCTGGATATTTTACTGTACGTGTACACATAACCATTACGAAATGGCTGCCATCATGGATACGCAATGTTAGATATTTCATTGCGCCAGGCCTTCCATTTTTATTAAGCGATGCGACCAGTTCCAATCCTCGCGGCAAATCTCTCATTAACAGAAATCCACGTACCCATTTGCAGGTGATTTGACTGGAGCGTGTCGATCGAAACCAATACCTTTTCCATCAAATATGTGTTTTGCTGTATTACTTTACGTGTGCTGATGTAAACAAAAAGGTTGGGATTAAAGGTGAAATGACGCATATAGAACAGGTAGCGGAAGAGCACGAAACAACACCGACACATTTAGCTATTCCCAAGTTTCACATTCTGCTGCCCTCACAAAACATCTGTAGCAAATTTGACTCTGGTCGGGATGTTCTAGCTAGAAGAAGCATATAGATGTGCTAAATATTTATGCACCCTCTTTTTTTCCGGGAGTGTATACCTCATGTTGGCGTTTGTAAATATGTCAAAATTGTGAGTACAGTTTCAAAGGTTGCAGGATTTCTAGTGTAAATAATAAAATAAAGAGTAAAATAAAATGGTGATAAAAACATATAAATATATATATGCATGAGTCAGTTACTGGAACTAGACATAATCTTAACGAAACCTCCGTTTCGGCAACGAAACCTTCGTCAGGAAAAAAACAACACATGAGAACACCTAACAAATCACAAAATAATGATTCAGGAAACAAGAGGATGTGGCGGTAACATAGCAACGTTAAGTGACGTTATGTCGCAAACATAAAATGGATTAGGTAAAAATAAATCAATACAGCGGAGGCACTGAAGGTCAAACGTCCAAAAAACATTTGCATATGTAGTTATATATAACGGAACAAAAGGAAATGCACGGTAAGGCTGCTGCTATAATTGTTTTGTTTCGTTACCTGCACAACTGATTGTTGAGGGCCTCGTTATTTTGTGATCTGTTAAGTCTTTTCGTTTGTTTATTGCCCCTTCTGAAGACCGAGTGTCCGTAGCCTGGGTTTCGTTTAGTTTTTGCTAAGGTCATACCTGAATATGGTTGTACCGACCTTTGACCTTAACTACAGCCGTAGTCTCAATTATAGTATAGGGTAGGACATAATGGTTAAGGATGGTAAGTGATGTCGGAGAGCTGCAAGAAATCACGCACCGTCTGTGTTTGTTTTGTTCATTGTAAAAAAGCTAACGGTGGTTCCCTTGCCAACATTGCCGTCGTAATAAAAGAGAACTTTTCATGGACTAAGCCGCAGCCTGTATTAGACATATATCCCCTATATCAGGGATAGCCGGTTCTCTTCCTTAATTTTTTATGATTTTTTATTTTCAGCATTGTGAAACTGTTAAGCTGTACTTATAAAATAAAAATGTATTAACTTTGGTTTGCATTACAAAAGGGAGTCCGACAGGGATGTATGCTACTATTTCTCGAATGTATGATGTTTTGTCTTCTGACAATGTGCGCCATTGGACTTCGTTCGGTCCAACTTTACTCTAAATTATTTGAGGGCCGTGCTGTGTTCTAGATTATGTCCTTGCCATTTGATCTGCAACTTTCTGTTCGCCTCTCTATTTCTGAGATGGTAGGCACATACTTGAGCTTTGCAGGGGTTTGGTTTGAGGTTATTTATTTCGGTGTTACAGAGCAAGAACATCAAGGGCGTTATCAGTTTCTGTTCGAGTTCTTCGAAGCCCGTTCCCAGAGCAACCATTGGTGTATCATTGGCATATATGAATTATGTCACCCCCTGTATCTAAAGGTTGATCCTTGATATATATATATATATATTATACAGCATAGCTGCCAGGACACTCGAAAAGAGCCTCCACAGAGATTGCAACAAATAAGGCAGTCGGGCGTCCACCGGAAACGATTTTCAATCGACCAATCCTTTTAACACCTAGGCACTAATCATACTATGGAATGTAAAAAATGTCTTGTGTTGATTTCAATCAACATTGATGGACTCTGCGTCAACAAAGAAACACTTCTGTCTGAAATATGCATTTAGCGGAAATGCGATGTGCTAATGGTCCAAGAGACCCATCGCGCAATCGCTGACAAAAGACCAAAAATAGACAGAATGCCGCTTGTTGCGTAGATACCACATAAGCAATATGGGAGCGCCATTCTTGTCACATCAAACCTAGATATAAGTTCAGTGAGCCAGACCTCTAGATGAAACACAGATATCCTCGCGATTTAAACCCAATCATGTACAGTGACATCAGTATATAATTCACCGAATGAAAACTTTGTTTTCAAAGAACCTGACAACTTCAGATCACAAAGCAACAAAATAGTCATGGGAGACGAACTGTCACAGCACTGCATATAGCTACACAGAATCAAGGTGATGAAGAAGAGCTGGAGAACTGGGCAGAGCAGAATGGACTGCATCTCTTGCACGACCCGAAATTGTGACCAACTTTTAATAGCTGCAGATGATGAAAAGGTTACGATCCTGACAACATATTTGTTAGTGACAGGATAATACACCAAGTAGCAAAATTTGTAGAGGAGACAATACCACGGACGCAAGACAGGTCCATATCATGCACCGCCACGGCGGTTGTCAAGTCGGAAAGCGTATCATTCAAAAGACACTTCCAACTTCCAACGAACTAAATGGACTCCACTGGCCTATGCCCTAGATAAAGAGGTGCATATATTAGGACCAACGCCCGCAAAATATGAGTGCTGTCAAACTTGTAAAAATAATTTCTATACACCCTTACCAAGAGGCTGCAGAACTCAGTATTTTCCAGATCTTAACGATGAATCAAAGACGCCATGCGAGCACTACCAAGCACTATTTGAAAGTGACCCTATCTCTGATGAAACCATCCAGGCTGGGGAAGACCTACTACATGCCATAGGGTCAAAAACAGAAACATTGCGCTACATGGTGGAAGGCCTTGATATGAAACAAACAAGTAGACGTATCTGGAAACTTATTAAAAACTTAAGTACTGATCCAGCGAGCGTTGCTCCAGGCATAACACAGGTCAACCCCAATCAAATAGCCCACCACTTACAATCACTCAAAAAGCAGAGCAAACCAATATCTAGCGAGATTGTAAACAGGAGAATGAGATACTGACGATACCTTTCTCCTTGTAAGAAATAAATGATGCAATACATAAAATGAAAAACAGCTTGCCCACATGACTTCAGGACAGAGGAAATTAAAAACTTTGGACCAGAAACCATCACAAGTTGCTGAAGCTTTTCAACACATGCATCGGTTATAAGCAAATTCCTATCATCTGGAGAAAATCCCATGTGGCTGCGCTACTAAAACCAGGAAAAACCCCATCAGAACCTAAGAACTTCCAACATGTTTCCCTACTGTATCATCTGTATAAAGTCTTTGAAAGAATGATCCTGAACGGTATTGCCCGCCCCCCCCCCCCCCTCATAGACAAAAAAAACAAACTCATCAAGGAGCAAGCAGGCTTCAGACCTGGAAGATCATGTTGCAACCAGATTCTTAACCTGGCACAACTGGTGGAGGACGGTTACGAACGTAAACAGATCGCAGGATTAACTTTTATTGACTTTAGCGGAGCTGGTGAAAACATAAACCCCCATACGTTGTTTGCTAAGAAATACACCATGACAAAAGACTGACGTTTCACAAACCTAATTAAATGTATCTGCAAAATAGGCGATTTTACGTCAATTTTGGGGGTACAAAAAGTCGATTGCAAAACCAAAGAAATGGCCTAGCACAAGGAAATGTCCTGGCATCTATGCAGTATAATATAAATCCCGGCGATGGTTAGGTTGTTTGTTAAGACCAGCACATATGGCATCTAGCTGTGGGGCTACTTTGATCTAGTGTTTGAGGCTATTAAGATGGACTCGCACATCGGTTGACCACACACATTATTGACAGACATACATTAAGACAAGGATTGCATTTAATAAAAGACTAAAGAAAAACTACAATTGCTAACTTCAAGGAATATCATGATCGAACTGAGGATAAGAATGATCGAACTCATTTATTGATCATTTGTATGGGACTGAAACATGTATTCTTGCAACTAAGGAGGGCACACGTTTAGAAGCATTTAAATTGTGGGGCAGTCGAGGAATGGAAAGAGCAAGTTGGACATCTATAAGATACAGTGGCACTGTCCTCACTGATGTAGGTACACAAAGATACTTGTTGGAAATGATACAAAAACGAAGATTTATTAATCTCTCCGCGTCCTACTTACCTCTTTTCGCCTCTTGCAACATTATTGTCTGTTTGCAGCATTTAGGTAACATTTGGGAGTTTACAGTTGTTCATAAGACATTATATGTCAGGATTAAAACACCCCTGCGGATGATTTTAACGGTTTTCCCTAGCGGTTTCCAAATTTGTAAATTAAAAATAACAACGAAGTGTCAAAATTTCAGTTCATGGTTTGGGCAGTGAAAGAGATTTGGTCCTTTCGTGAACTGATAGCAGGCATGGAAATAAGGAGGCAGATATACTAGCCAAAGGCTTAGGATGCAAAACTTAAACTAAAATAAATGGTTACATTTTAAGAAATTAGGACAATTATAACAATGTACTTCAAATACAAATGAGAAAGATAATACGATAAAATAAGTGAAGCAGAAGCATACTGATTATTGCTAAGAATAGATCAACTGAAAATACTAAGATGAAAACGGACTAAATAGCGGACTGAAAAATCACCTCTTCAAACATTAAGAATCAGTGAAAACAGACATGACCCTATGTCAGAATAACAAACAGTAGAGAATGTTCGTCGAAGTGTCGGCTTCACAAGTGTAGTAGAGTCAGAAAATTGCTCTCCCTAACTTAATTAAAAGATATATTTTTTTATGGTGGCGAGAGAAGATTCAGACACACCACCATGTTTATGATCGAAAAATATGTGATAATTTGAGATGGAACGTCAGAGATGAGGGAGTAGAAAAAGATGGCAGATATTGAATCTTACTAATCATGGCCTTTTGTAGATATTTTGATCTAGTCACACTTGGTGTCCTTTACTGGACATGAAAGAAATAAAACCATTGCACCTTAACGCGTGTCGTCTTCCTTCTTCTTCCTTTTTTCTTATTTTTCTGCGCTCATGTATTTAGTCATGGCTTGAAATGCAGTCCCTGCGTCAGGACGAAGTTTATAGTCTGTTCTAGGTCTGGACGCCAGCCCCCATAGCTTCTGCCTGAGCTCTGCTGCTCCTAGCCAAGTTCGGCGTGGCTGGTCTGGGCAGTCTTGTAGGGCATGTTCTGTGGTCTGGACGCCAGCCCCATAGATTCTGCTTCAGCTCTGCTGCCCCTAGCCACGCTCGACTTCATTGGTCTGTGTTAGCTGGGCAGTTTTGTAAGAGATGTTCTGTGGTCTGGATACCGGTTGAATATGAACATTCGTTTGTGTAGGATATGTTGAACCACTGGAGGTGTCTCTAGTGGCCTATACTCAACCGAACATAATCATTTGTTGGCGTCTTTGAAGTTGCTAGATTAGGTCAGATCTATCGTTCACAGCTATTGCTTTCTTCCATATGTTGTTGTAATAGTTGTCATCGACAGCTTGGGCCTCGCGGTATGAAATTGTATGTAGGAATTGTTCCATTTGTTACCAGTTCTGGACATGAGATCAGCTACCTCGTTCTGTGTAACCCCACCGTGGGAGCGACGCCGTTGAGGTCCTTGGAACACTGTCAGCTCGAATCTTTTTTAATTAACCATGTGTTCAATCATGTTTGTGTGTAATGATTCAAGAAGGGATCTGCAGTCAATAAAGAAAATACTCTTGGCTTAGGATGTCGTCACTGGCGACTAAAGAGAGTTATGCAAGCAAAATCAACGTGTAAAACACATTATTATATAAACCACAACTGCAGTCGACGTAAAGTGCAATGTCCCCAAAAACCCAACTGTATTGACGGCCCTATAATTACGGATGGAGTGGGTAAACAGTTAGAAGAAGAACATGCAGACAAGAAAGTCTTAATAAAAATGCCTTTTTTATAGAATTTTAGACCTGGTTATACCTGGTTCCGTTCACAAAAAATAATTATAAACATTTAAATAGCCCATATGCTGCCAATAATGCCTAGATAGTTGTGGTATTGATCCCTTTTAAAAGCAAAGAGATATAGGTCCGTGTTTTCTCAACAGAAGTATATCGTTTACTTCTCGTTATGGATATTCTCCAGTCTACCCAGCTGTAGATTATGAGGTGGTTTAGTGTTATGGAGTTGAAAGGCAGAAATAAATCCTGACAACTACCCACCTCATGATAATCTGAACAGCATTTAACACTCTATCCCTGACAGCAGTGTCGATATTGGAATACCTTTACTAAAAAAGAGCTCAAAGCCACCGACCTAAATAATGAAACTGTCATTGGTGATACAGTATTGTTAAGACTGTTTGGGCTTATAAATTGAGCTTTATCCTGGAGAAGAGGATACTGCTGATGTTTATTCATTGATCATTGTAATGGAGTTAGAGAGACTGATGGGGCTTATAAATTGAGCATTGTATTGGAGAAAAGGAGACGGTTGGGGTTTATGAATTTTAAGTACATTATCCTTGAGAGGAGACTGCAGAGGTTTATGACCCAGCTTTCTGGGTCTGGTGCTCCCCGTTTAAACTAACCGGGCAATGGCAAACAGCGAGTATCCGGCGCTGACAAACCGGATTCCCGATGCCTGAAGGGATAAAATAGCAGGCTATGAGTGGGGTAACCAAAACATAACCCTCTGGGGAGTTTGACCCCTCTGTCAGGTGCTGCAGATGCTGGGCCCAACGGCGCGTGGACATGACCCGATCCCCACCAAGGTCACACCCAGGGAGCTACCCTGGTTAAAAGAAAAGCAACTGAAGCCCGGCAGACAGTGTTTGGATGATCCGGGACATGGAGAGGAAGATTCCAAAACTTCCCTCACCAAAGACGGAACATGCCGGACAGAATGGCGTGGGTACCCAGAAATGGAAAAGGACTAGTACGCATATACGGTTAATGAGTATGCTCAGATATATCACAAGATATGGGGCCACCTCCGTGGACTGCCACCAGGTGGAGGCAGCGCTGGATCCCAAGCCTCGAAGGGATCCACCCCAAGCTACTGATGACAGCTCTGCGTATCGGTGTACCAGGATTAAGCAGAGTAAAGATACTGGACTACAAAACACTGTAAAGATTGCACAATGGAACGCAGAGGGGGTGATGGGGAAGAAGCTAGAACTGCACAATTTCATGTATGAGCACAAGATAGATGTCATGTGCATACAGGAAACGCATGTAAATGCAGATAGACGCTTTGGTATTAGGGGATATGAAACACACAGGTTGGACAGAGAGGGTCACAATGGAGGTATCATCACATTAGTAAAAAAAACTCCATAGAAACCTCCAGCAGCATCAATGGGCCAGAACATCTGACAGTCAAAATACATTTCCCCCCAGAACCCCTACAAAATACATATCATCCCAGAACCACTACAAATTACATATTCTCCCAGAACCACTACAACATACATATCCTCACAGAACCACTACAAATTACAAATTATTACTGTTCCAATAGCAAAAACCTGGAACTAGATATAATTCCACTAGCCGATAAAAATCATATAGTTCTCGGGGACTTTAACAGCCACTCACCAAGTTGGGGCTACAACACCATGGATACAAGAGGAGAGGAGGTGGAGGTTTGGATGGTAGAAAATCTTCTCATTCTAATAAACGAACCAGACACAGAACCAACCTTTTACTCAAGATGCTGGAGAACACAGAGCACGCCTAACCTGGCAATGGCAACTGAGAACATCCAGAGGCACATACAAAGAGAGGTAATGAGGCAGCTTGGAGGTAGTGATCACAGACCAGTCATAATCACAATAGCAGATTTAGAACTATCCATAAACAGAAAGAAGACAGCCAGCTGGAATTATAAAAGAGCAGACTGGAACCTCTACAAGCACTTAACTTAAGACAAATTAAAAATACCCTTCGCATCAATCAATGTAAGACGAAACGCTGCAATACTTACAAACATCATCACAGAGGCAGCGGAAAAATCAATACCACGAGGTAGAAGACAGAATTATAAACCTTTCTGGACCAGGGAACTACAAGAACTGCATGACAGGGCTACCAAAGCAAGAACTACCATGGAGCAAGATCCATCAGACTTTAACATTACAGAACACAACACACAGCAAGCTATATACAAGAAGGAAAAACTCGCGTGTGTCAGAAAATGTTGGCAGGAAAAAACCGCATCCCTCAATATGGAGAAAGACACCACACAACTTTGGAGTCTGGTGAGGAGCCTAAACTAGGAGAACACCATCAGCCATGCAAAAACGGTACTTGAAGAGAGTGGCGAGACATATACAGGAAAACAAGCAGCCAATCTCCTTGCCGCGGGTTTTGCAGAAGATACCAAAATAAACATGCCCAAGGTAAGAGTTAGAGAGGTGGAAAATGAACTAAAAAAGAGAAGGAAAAGGAAAAAAATCAATAAGGATGAAATAAACAAGTTTTTCAGTATCCAAGAATTGAATTGGGCAATAGGAAAACTTAAGATGAAAAAGGCACCTGGGCCCGACGCAATAACAAATGAAATAATTTCACACTTGGAACCAATAGGCAGACAGCGATTCCTGGACCTGATCAACCTTTCGTGGACTCAGGGATTGTTCCCAAAAGAATGGAAGGAGGCAGAAATAATCCCAATCCTCAAGAAGGGAAAACCAAAAGAAAACAAAAAAAGCTACCGTCCAATCAGCCTCCTTAGCTGTCTGGGAAAGACAATGGAAAGGCTAGGGAACAATAGGATGCTAACTTTCCGTGAGAAAAACAAATTCCTGGACGAGTGCCAGTCTGGCTATAGAAAATACAAGAGTACCGACGACCAGACCGCTTATCTGACCCAGGAAATCGAAGATGCCTTTCAGAGGAAATTCAAACTATTGGCCACCTTCTTTGACCTGACAAAAGCTTTTGACAAAGTCTGGAAGAAATGACTAATGCTAAAATTATCAGGCTGCGGAATAAGGTGGAAATGCTTGACTGGATCAAAGACTACCTCCGCTCACGATGTGCGAGAGTCAGGCTAGAAGAACACAAGATCAAAATGGTCAAACTGCATGATGGGTTTCCCCAGGGAGGATCACTATCCCCTACCTTATTTATCCTCTTCAATAATGATCTGCCAAAACAGTTCAGACCACACATCCACAAGGCACTCCATGCGGATGACCTGGCCATATGGACCCATGCAGAAAACATTGGAACCGCAAAAGCAAGAATGCAGGAAGTAATTAATGCAGTAAAGAAATGGGCAGACTCATGGGGTGTCACAATAAACAAAAGCAAGACCCTCTCAACACTCTTCTCGCGCTCTACAAAGCCAGAGCAGGTCGACCTATATTTAGAAAATAGCCTACTTCCTAAATAAAACAATCCTACATACCTAGGAATGGGATATGACAAAAGATTAACGTAGGGCCCACACATAGAGGATACTCAAAAGAAGGCCACACTCAGACTAAGGCTGATGAAAAAAGTGGCAGGCACAAACTGGGGCGCAGATGCAAACACAGTCAGACAGGTCTACACTAATTACGTACGGCCAACACTGGAATATGGCATGGGTGCCTATGCAACAGCGGCAAAGACAAACCTACAGAAACTAGACAAGGCACAGAATACCGGACTCAGAATTATTACCGGAGGTCTACGAAGCACCCCAATTAGAGAACTGTTAGCGGTAGCAGGCCTCCAGAGCCTCGGTGAGCGCAGAGAAGGAAAAATACTAAACCTGACTGAAAAATACAAGCGTATGAAAAAACATTCATTGCATAGAAAAGTCAATGAATTAACAAAAAACCGCATAAAAAGAACAAGCTTCAATCATCTATCAAAAGCCCTTAAATCCATGAACAGTGACATCATATCAAAATGTCCAACAACATGGGAAATGATACAAGTATATGAAAATACAGACCAGCAGCCCAACTTCATGGTGGAAGCGAAATACCAGGTATCGATAGAATGGTGGAAGAATCAGACCATGCATTGAGAGAAAAAAACCCTAAAGCATATTTGAGACGCCTATCCTCAACCCATGTAGACGCACGTCTACACAGAAGGGTCATCAGAGGAAGCCTTGAGGGAAGAAGGGTCGGGACTCATCATATTTCTACAGGATGGAACGGTTATAGAAAAAGCAAGAGCTGCCAGGGAGCCCTCGACAAATATAAGAACAGAGCAGCAGGCAATACTTGAAGCAGTCAAACTATTGGATGAAAAGGGGATAAAGGATAACAAAATAGTGATTTTGTGCGACTGCATAGAAATTTTGCAGGCCACACAAAGAGAACCACGAAATAGTATAGAAAGGGAACTGATATGCCAGCTAAACAAACTCTCAGACCACAATAAAATCACCCTCCAGTGGATTCCAGCTCACTGTGGCATACCTGGAAATGAATGGGCGGATAGGCTAGCCAGGGAGGGCAGACAAAGAGAACAATTCACCCACCCAGTGTCACTGCCAGAAGTCAAGGCAAACATCAGAACAAAAATATAAACAGCAGTGGATCGAGGGAACAAACAGTAAATACCCACAGGACCCAATCAATAGACTGAATAGGAAATAGTATACCACAATTTTTCGCCTCAGAACAGGTCATTGCAAACTAAATGCACACATGAATAACATGAAAGCAGCACAGACTGCACAATGTACAGGTCAGAGAGGACCCCAGACTGCAGAACACATCCTGCAAACATGTCCACTGCACCAAGACTCCCGTGAGAAGACCTGGCCCGAGGAAAGAACATACAAGACAAACTGTGGAGAACCAATGAGGACCTGTGACTGACGTGTAACTTCATGGAGGCAGCCCATCTGGTGGCATAAAACGAGCATACGAAATCGAACACAAAGAAGACGAATTTTCAGTACATTATCCTTGAGAGGAGTCTGCAAGGATGTATGAGTACATTACTCTTGAGAAGATAAGACTTTAGGAGTTTATGAATGAAATGTATGTCATTATTGAGAAGATGATATTATAGTTGCTTGGAATTTAACGTAAATTTATCTAGAGAATAACAGGTTGCCGTGAATTTAAATTTAATCGAGGTTACCTGAAGAAGATGTCATTATGGTGTCTAAAATTGTAATGCAATGTATATTTAGCTGAAGAAGATGACACGCGGCCGAAGATGCGTCACGGTGAATGAGGTGAAAGCAGCCAGATGGTCCATGGCTAGCTGACTGCATGAGAGTCAACGAACCATAGTTGACAAAGACGCCATTCCCCACCTAAGTTGTGGCCCTGGAAATATGCTGCACTAGTGTAGTCTAGCTAAGGAAATAAGGGTCGCAGACGGAAGACATATCGGGTTACTCAAAAATATCGTTTTGAAATCGAACGTGCCCTGACGAAAGGTACATATATCGCAGCCTCACTGGAAACTGTGACTGAACGTCACATTGTTCTTTTCAGGACAAACATCAAATGGAAGGAGAAGAAGAAGCATAACATACGATTGCAATGTTTAGTAATTTACTCGTTGTTTTGCTTGAAAACATGCGATATAGTGATTGGGAATTACACGCATATTTAGCCTTAGCTGATTAATGAGGTTTTTATGTAACCAGCCACCTTTAGGTCGAACATGTTAGTATTTATATCTATTTATCATCTGCTAAATATGTATAGCCCGTACATCATGCAGCAAATAATATGGTCGCTTGTCATTGCATGTGCGTTGCAATTTACAGGTTATCTTGTATTTTTTTACTTTACAACCTAGGCGATCAGACCAACTGGGTAGAAATGTCATCTTAACCACTTTCAAATTTACACCCACATCAATGATTTTAAAAATATATTAACTTCTTTTATTTTTCATTAATAAGCAACGTCGCTGTGTCTATGTTCAAAAGTACCCAGAAGCACACAAAGAAAACATTTTTGGTGTTGAAATAGATTTAGTTTTTCTTGATACAACCCATGTTCTAATCTAATGAAATAAGTTGTTCCGATTTAACGCAATGTTCTTTGTTACAGTTTTGCAGCTCAGTTGAGAAGTTGTACTTATAGCTCTTGTAATGATCCGCACATTAATTGGAGACTTTAATAACTGACACGTCGAAAGATATGTTGCCAGGTACATCACTCTAGACCAGTTGCATGTCCTTTGCAGAACGTCGATCTCACAACAGCCGATCTGTAAGACTTTCGATTTCTAGCTAGAACTCCCGCCTCTGGCGTTCTAATTTTCTTTATCTCCGTGATGTCTTGTGTCCATCTTCTCCTCGTTCTGCATCTGCCCCGCTTTACAGGCACTATACACACCAGCATCGTTCTCTCCAAGCCATTATGACGTTTGATATGGTCAAAATATGTTAGCTCTCTAGACAAGGTATTGTTTACCAATTGTCCTCGATAACCAGTTCTTATAAGATATCTGAATTTGTCCTATTCGCTATCCATAGTATTTTGAACCCCCATCGGTAGCAAAAAGGTTCTGTTCAAAAGATTCAATTCTTTTCTTAGGTGTCTGTGTGGGATAAAGACGCTGGGCAGCGCATGAGCTGCAGTATTAAGCCACCCATAACTGACTGCTAGCATCAGGGCCGGCGAACCAGAGTCGCCAAGACCCGTCTTCACCTCGACGCAGTGATCCTGGATAACATGCTGCAGCAGGGCAGACTGGCTAAGGAAAAAGGATCGAAGAGGGGATGATAACCCGGTACTCAAAATATGTTTGCTGAAGTCGGATGTGTTGTACCAAAAGGTGCAAATATCGCAGTCATCCTGTAAATTACGACACAACGCATTCTGTTCTCTGAACTACATTCTGCTACTTAAGCCCTTTCAGGGTTTGGTAGCGGGAGATTGAGAACGGACTAAGCCAAGCCAACATATTGTTTGTGTGAAGTTCCTCGTTTCACATCAGTACGTTGCACCGAGAAGACGCAAGTTTGCAGGATTTTAAAATCCGTATTTTATTTAAGTTCTGTCATAAGTTTCTCATTTTATTCAACCTCTGCCATGCGATGGCCATTCTCCGACTGATTTCCTTCAGGCAATCACCAGTGTTGCTTATAATTGAGTTAAAGTATTCAAAACTTGTGACTTTCTCATTTTCCTGTTGATCTAGAATAACTTTAGGTTTCGTCTTTGCCTCATCTGTGCTCATTTGTGTGGTTTCACTTATGACCCGGTATAGATATTGGTCGCTGTGTTGATTTACCGACAGGGTCATCCGTTATAGTGCAGAACAGTGGTTCTCAACAATATTTACACCCACACACCTGTTTCACCTCGGTCGCTCTTTTTCCAGATTGTCTTGCTGATTTACTTGACTATTTATTTAGTCTTTTGCAAATGTAATAACAAATAGAAATAAGTGGATATATTTTGAATTTGTAATATAAGTATTTAAACAAATATTCATAACTAATTACTTAACAGACAAAACTAAAGAATATTTCAATAAACAAAAAGTTCACTAGCATGTCAGTTTAATATAATTTAATTTATTCAGATTTAGTTTCAATTCTTGGACATGCGGAGGGTCCTTGAAAGAGTAGAATGTCATTCATTTTCAACCTCCGATCTACACCATTGGTTTGTTTCCACTTGCATGCGAGTTGAAAAGTAGGACTAGCAAAGATGGCGACTAAAATCAAAGCAATGGTCGAATACATATTTCTGTCACCTTCAAGTAAGAAACACAAATAACCAGCCCACATGATGTGATTGATTTCTCATCGAACATACATCTTACTGCAAAATCAGACTTAATTTCAAGAAATTCAATATTGATAATCAGAAAATTGTTCAACTCACAATTTGAATGTGTTTCGCGCCAATATTACACTCCTAGTCACCGAGGGAGCGTCTGCTGAATTCATTTTCAAGTTTTGTCTAATGCTACACAATCTCTTTTTTTTCATATTATTGAGGCCCATTTTCAGGGGCAAGATATAATTAAAGTTTTAAAACATTGCAACACTTGTTTATACTTACTTTGTCTTTTTACTTTATCATCACGCGCAGCAACAAAAACTGATGACAATTTCAAAACATTGCAAACATATTTATCTCCACCTTTCTCTTCCAATGTTCTAGCAGGCCCACGAGAGCTTTCAATGAATTAAATACTTTTATGTTTGCATTTATCCCTTTCGTCTGGCAATTTTGTTCAATCAGCTGCTCAAGAAAGTCAGTCAAATAGACATGATCCATTCCTCATTCTACCAACCAAACAAACAAACACAATCATTCACGTAACTTAATAACATAATTTGACTCATCCATAAGCTCAAAAATTCGCTGTGACATTTCTTCTTGAAAGTCATCGGAAAAAAGTGTAGGAAAGAAGCAAAGGAAGGCCTATATTCATGTCAATAAGAAAGTGCTTGTAATGTGCTAAGTTTAGAGCTCTTTCTTTGACTGAGTTAGTATTTTGAATTGTTTGATCCAAAACCATTGGCTGACGATGTCTCACACATTTTACTTATCACTGTTGGGTCTCTTGTTTACACTAAATGTAAATTACGATTGAATCCCTAACACATATGATATGTACAGTACACACTTATATTATCCTGCAGCAGTTTATCTGATCTAATTCAAGTAAAAAAGAAATTTACAAAATAGCTAAGACCACTGTAACTATTTCAAGAGGAGAGCTAAAGAGAATCTCATCTTTAAAACGTACTTGAGTGACAATATCTTGCGAAAAAATCAGCAACTGGGAACGCAATGTAACACCAGTCAATTTATCCAGTTTAGTTGAAAAACAGCCAATTGCTACGTACTTGATCGCCTGAGCAACTTGATCCTTGATGACATGGTCATGTCGCTAATTCGCCATTGAGCAGTACTAATCGGTAGTGAAACTGGCGCAAGTTTGTTTTATTTCTAAAATGAATCTCCCAACACAACTCCCACCATTTTGGTACCATATGATTGGATCAGCTTATCAAATTAAACGTGTATGTGGGAATATAGTGACGTTCCCTATCTTAACGAAAGAGAACAACAGATGGAAGTGAACGCGCATGATATGTCGTCAATACACAATAACGTGTGACGTTCTGTACGTTATATTCTATCTATATAATTGTAGTGTATAGAAAGATCGATATTCCAGCCATTTTGATTTGTGGTTCCATTTCCGTTCTTGATATCCTAAAATTCATCATAGGGAGTAAAACGGAGGGTTGGAGGTAAGTGAGAAGGGAATAATGAAAATCTCCCCACCCCCATATGAGAAACAATTATTTTAATTTAAACCTATGTTTTCAGTCAATCTGTTAAGCCACTCTGTGATAATTAATTCTAGATTTAGATCAGGACGTCATTCAATACTGCAGTTTTATTGACTGTTCATGTATCTACTAACTTCCTCTACAACGTGCATATACTAATTTACTGTGGTATTCCTCAGTAACGTGAACAAATATGATAAATTAAAATCTACAACGTCAAATATGTATCTCTTGCAACAACAACTAGAAACTAACAAGAAACAAAAGATACTGAAGAGCACTGGCAACAGATAAAACATATATGGAATGAGACTTGTGCAGAAGTTATAGAGAAAAGAGCACGCCAAAACAAAGTATAGATACCAAATGGAAAAACAAACACAAAGATAAAATTCAGAAAAATATTTGAACATACGCGTAACCAAAAATACCAGTTCCAAGGATCAGAATATATACTCTGAAGCCAACAAAGAATAGGTAAGAGTATCAAAAGAAACAAGTAAATCGTAATGTTCAGTTAGTTAGAGTGGCAGAGATAGCGGACGCAATAGGTACTTATTAAAGACCTGCACAACAGCACACGTACACTAACAAATATGCAAGCAAGAATGAGAGAATATTTGCTTAATAAACAGATGAAGAGACGAACAAAACACTTATAATAACTTCCAAACACAACAGTGTCAGCAGATCCAACAACCTAACATTTAATTGTAAGACACGGAAATACAGGTTTATTTCGAGAACGAGAATCTAAACACATAATAAATTGGGACAACTCTAATGATTCTGAGAAACTATAAAACACCTCACCTAAATGGTATCTCAACAGAAACAATCAAATAAGACACTGGCACTTCGGCAGACATATCATATAAATTACTTCAACGAATTTGGAAAAGAGAAGAAATACCTGCAGACTGCAAGGACATCTTTGTGGTCAAGTTGTTAGAGAGAAACGAACTGTAGAGGTGTACACATTAAAGAGGAATACTGTTATCAGTGCCTGGGAAAATATTGATCATCATCATACTAGGATGATATACAAGCTGCAGACACGCTTCTGTGACAAGAAAATGCTGGCTTTCAACAAAATAGATTCAGTGCAGGCAAAATAGTTACAATGAGAATAATAGTTGAATAAAGTGTGAAATACTCACCTCTTTATATAAGATTTTTTGGAAAACAAGCATTTGACAGCTTAAATTGAGAATCACTTTAGAAGTTGGTCATGTACTACAAAGTACTACTGAGTTTCATTAACATAATTTGGAAAATGTATGAAGATATAACATGTACATTTCTACTTGAAGGTCAGCTTTCTAATAGCTTTGAAGTAAAAACTAGTTTTCAACAGAGAATTTCATAATCACCCATTCTCTCCTATACGATGTGTGCTGACAAATGAACAAACCATCTGCTTTTTATTGACCATTCTGCTCCAACATAGATACGCAGATCCATGTCATTAAAATAAAACACTGAATGCTAGTATATTAAAATACAAGAACCAAATAATAAAGTCAACACACATATCCATCTTTACAGATTCCATATTAATTGTACAGCCTCTTGAAAAGGTAGATCCTAGCACCCGAGAAAACAGGAAAGACGATTCCTAAATCTCTAACTGTACTTCCATAACATGGCATCACGTACCACCCTGCAGCAAATAGCCGGTCATACCAGCATCTCTGGCAATGACATTTCTCATATACTAGCAGAAGTTGTTGCTAACAATCTACATCCCAACTTTTCCACCAACTTTGATGACTACTAAAAACATAATGTACAACAACTGCTCGCATCAATAGATGAACCGATGTCAAACATGTGTGACTGTAAAAGCGTAATGTGCAGACATGTCTCAACCCTTTCCTTTAGAAAATAATAACAATTTGAGCCAAAAATATCGATTTGCAATGTTCATATTCCGTAGAAAAACCTACACTGATTGGCCGCAGACCAAATATCATACTGCAAACACTGCGACTGGCAATAGAAAGCAGTAAAAGACCATCTTTTAGATGACCCATTTTCGTCAATATTTCACTGCTTGGCAAAGGGAAACGAAGAGTGAATACTTGATTTTTCAGGAATCCAAAAAAGTCTAATCACGTATTTACATTTCTCATTCTGTTTTCTGTTGTCTGGTTTATTAATACCAATATCGATCAACCAAATGAAATTCAATGGAATGCAAAATAACTTAATAATCTAGTCAATGTCATGGCTCTGCAATCAGATGCAAAATAAAATAAGTCATACTTGATAAAATCTTGATCTTAATGACCCGTTCCTCAGTGTAGCTGCGGGTCTCAACTTGGTCTCCAGAAGACCATTCTTGAGTCACGGAAGTCTAATGCGTGGTAAGTGCTCCTCTAGAGACATATCCGATGTTGCAGCCTACATCAAGGAAATCTGACCAACGCATTAGAGGTCTACCTCGCTGTCTCTTCTTACCTCATTGATACCAGATTTATGTCGCTGTACGGCATCAACCATCATTTCGTCGCAACATAAGACCTGCCCACCTACGATGCCTTGTCTGCATGGATTACCCCATCCTTCACCAGGGACAATCATCTAATGATTACATGTCATATAAATTGTGATCTAGAATTTACAGAAAGACACACATTTAGATTATTAAAAAAATGTAACTATCAAGAATCATGGTGTACTAAAAGATCCTACATAATCTAAAATCATTAACACATTTTAGAAGGAACAAAGGCACATTGTGATATGTACGAGCGATGTTTTAAAATACAAACGTCCTTTACGCCGGAAAAATATAATTTCTCACCTGCAGATTTGAAACTCTAACTCCCTTCAAAGTCCTCCCCGTAGGACTCTTCATAATTCCCTCATCGATCCCGCCCAGTACCGTGGCATGTTTTTGCCGTTCGCCTCGCTCGTAGCTCGAGTAACATTTTTCCCCATTTTACAGCAGGTCTCTTTTATGCTGTCGGTCCACATTTTCTTTGTTCTACCGCTATCCCTTCTGATGTTCTCCTGTAGAAGGTTGCAGGAACAATATGGTCCGGTTGCATTCTTACAATGTGGCTAAGCCAATTCATGCTCTGTTGCTCTGTGTACTGTAGGCAGGGAATTGTTCCAACCTTCTCATCTTAGTTGTTGTTAGTGACCTTTCGTAGGCATCGCATTTCGCAGGTGGCTAACTTCCGTCCATGTCCATGTCCATGTCCATGTCCATGTCCATATTCAATGCCAATGTCTGGTACTGGTATCACAGCGTTGGGATGAAGATATTATTTATCATCTGCTTTTTTGCTTGGAGGGAAATCTTAGGGTGTCTTAGTAGTAGAGACAACTGGCATATGACATCATTTGCTCTCTGCACTCTCGTATCTATCTCTTTGCAAAGTCTGCCATCCTCAGTTAGAAACAGCTCTTAAATACCAACATTCATGTACCTGCTTTATTTTTGATTCATTCACATGCATATCAAGTGTGGTGTTCTTTCTACATAGATTCATTGCCTCTGTTTTTTATTTATTGATATTCATATCGTACTTTTGACAGTTCAAGTAGAGTGAGTCAATATGACTTTGAAAGGTGTCGTTTATTGGAGTAGATCAAACATTGGTCGTCTGCAAAGAGCAATTCATTGGTACTTTCCTTTTCTGTATTTGCCTCTTGGGTGATTTTATTCATATACATGACAAAGAGGAGTAGTGACAGAACACAACCCTGACTAACGCCTGATGAAATGGGGAACCACTCTGACATACCTTCTGCTGTTCTTGCTGCACTCTGGCTGTCCTGCTATAGGGCTTTGATGTTACTAAGGAGAGAACCTTGCAGTCCATAATCTTCTAAGATCAACCACAGTTTACTTCTGTTGACTCTATCGAACGCCTTTTCTTGATCTTTGAATATAAGGCCGGTTTTTTGATCATATTATATAGACCATTCGTATATTTGTCTCAATGTGAATATTGCGTCTGTGCAGCTCTTTCCTCTCCTGAACCCGAACTAATTATTTCCTAGTTGGGGTTCCAGTATCGGTGTTGCTCGTCTTTCTAGTATCTTTCAATATAGCTTGCATATGTGGCTTAGAAGAGAGATTCCCCTATACGTTTCGCACTCTCGCTTGTCGCCTTTTTTTCCAAATAGAAACGATGATTGCACATTGCCAGTCTGTCGGTACCTTTCTCGACGTCCAGGCCACATTAAAAATTAGGGTCAGCCAGTCAACTGCAGGTATCCTGCAGGCTAGTAGCATTTCTGTTGTGATACCATCAATGCCTGCTGTGATACCATCAATGCCTGTTGTGATACCATCAATGCCTGTTGTGATACCATCAATGCCTGTTGTGATACCATCAATGCCTGTTGTGATACCATCAATGCCTGTTGTGATACCATCAATGCCTGCTGTGATACCATCAATGCCTGTTGTGATACCATCAATGCCTGTTGTGATACCATCAATGCCTGTTGTGATACCATCAATGCCTGCTGTGATACCATCAATGCCTGTTGTGATACCATCAATGCCTGCTGTGATACCATCAATGCCTGTTGTGATACCATCAATGCCTGCTGTGATACCATCAATGCCTGCTGTCTTATTTTTCTTGCTGTCTGGGCCGGCCGCTTCCACTTCGTTGTACACTATTCACTATTGAACTCTTTCTAGAAACCTTTACAAAGTTATATATGTCCTTTTCCTGAATCCACATTCACGAATACAGTTACCAGCGCGTCCTCTTCAGCCTCATTTAGTCAACTCACTGTTCTTGTTTTGTGTTGATTATGACCCAGTGAACGTTTTATTAGATATAAATGTAAGCGTTGGCATATTTGTGTTATGTATAAGCGAGTCCCTTACAATCATTAGACATGTCAACAGATCCAGGTAACCATGTGATGAGCATACTATGGCCGTGGAATTCATCCTATAAATCTGCACGGTCACACTGAAATAGAAAGAATAATACTGACCTCACGAGTCAAAAAAGAGATGAAAGCAACGGTGTACTTTTGCTTCTTTCAAAATAAGAATCTGAAATGAGAATGAACGAAAAAAAGAAAACCTAGAAAAAGAAGATTAGGAAGAAAAAAAAGAATACAAAGACAAAAAAAGAAGAATAAGAAGAAATAGAAAAAAAAAGAAAAAGAAAAAAAAAGAAGAAGAAGATGAAGAAAAACTAGAACAGAACAAGAACGAGAAAACGAAAAGGGAGAGTAAAGAAGAAAAATAAATACTAAGATGAAGAAGAGGAAATAGAAGTGGAAGAAGAATAAGAAATCTCCACCTGCTAAAATAATGCTTGAAAAATATATTTGTCCATGGCACAGAGGCAAAGCAGTCAAAGGACATCGAGGCAAAAATAGCTTTTTCTATATTATATGGAAGTAGCCTGCTTCGTTCCTCTCGTGTCAGCACATAATAGTAAACACATGTTGGCAGGTTGGAAGTTCCGCGTTTCGTTTTGATCTAATTTAGGGATTCATAATACGTGCTGCTCGGAGTTCTCAAGAACTTCGAGACCTTTTCAAAAACTCTCTAAGATCACTTGTATGGTTCCAGGAGATATATAAGAGCACTCGCAAGTATCCTCCAAAATATCACCACTGATCTTGACACCATAACTATCCTCCAGAGTACGAACTACGCTGAAGAACTCTGCATTAACATAAGCAATATCTACCTGACTTCCTCGAGAACTATTCATTGACTCGCCAAATATAAATTTTTGATCGAATGCGTTAAAAATGTGGGAACGTGGAGGAATCAGCATAACGACTAGGCTCAAGGTATATACCATGCCACCATTCTCCCAGTCCTGGTGTCCGATTGTGATAGCTGGACTGTCTACGGTGGTGACGCCAGAAAGCGAAATAATTTTCTTATATATATATATATATATATATATATATATATATATATATATATATATATATACATGTATATATATATTATATATAAATATATATATATATAAATATATATATATATATATATATATATATATATATATATATATATATATACACACATATACTAGGGGTCTTTAAATACGAATCTAAAGCAGGGTAGAAATTAGAAAAACCACGCCTTTGTATTGTAACTTGATCATATGGTTGCTAAGGAGGCCAAAAGTACCATGCATGTGCCTTCATAGTGCTGACAAAAAGTGGACGTCACAGTTGCAGTTAAAAGATGTCCGTCCCACTATTGACTTGTATCAATGAGGAGCAGCGTTCTTTTATCCGTTTTTTGTTTTTTAAACATCGAAGTGGCAAAAACCTGGATAAATTCTTCTGCGATTGAATATCCAGTACGGTGATGCATGCCTTTAACTCCAGCAAGTGTATGATGGTAGTAGGATGTTCCAAAACGGTGATTTATGTGGCAGACTGTTCACGACCTGGTCAGGTACACCGAGCAGTTACCTCAGAGTCGATTGAAGCCGTTGACCGCCTATTCAAGGACAATTACAGTTTGAATGTGAATTAAATTGCCGCACATCTGCACAGCAGTCAAGGCTCGGCACATCACATAATTCATGATGTGATACAATACCACAAGTTGTCTATAAAGTGGCTACCACAGCAGCTTACTCCATAATTGAAACATCCACGCGTTTATGCATGTCAGAAACTTTAGCGGCGCTTTGAAACAGAAGGTTATTTTTTCCTATCAAGAATTGTTCCAGGAGATAACATCTGTGTTTACTACGGCGAGCCTGAAACGAAGAATGCAAAGAATGGCATCATACCTCCTCACGGAAATTGAATAAGTTTCTCACCCAGCAATCTGCATAGACGATTATGCTGACTCTCATTTGGGATGCATATTTTAGAGCACCACATGCCCAGGGCGAACATTGACATCAGTGACACATTTACATATCGTCTCAGGAATCATCTTCGACTCGCAATCAAATCCAAACGATTTGGACTTCCGAGTTAGGTTGTCGTTTTGGAACATGACAATGTTCAATCTAATACTGCATATGCAACTATCAAAGACCTTTACTTTCAATGTCTACCACATCCACCGTACTCACCAGACCTAACCCCAAGTGATTTTCACGTTTTTGGACGACGAGAAAAGACATTCGGATGACAGACTTTCAGTTACGACGAAGTGGTCCAGGATGGGCTGCATGAGTGGTTACTCACGCGACCAAGAGAAGCTGTTTTTACAGGAATCCATGCACTTTATATACGCTGATGGACTTGTATCGAACGCAATGATTACTAAGTCGAACAATTAACCATTTATGTTTCAGTTTTTTCGGGAAAAAACATATTTAAGGTTTTCATTTGGTAGTTATGTATAAATGTATGTATGTATGTATATATATATATATATATATATATATATGTATATATATATATATATATATATATATATATATATATATATATATATATATATATATATATATATATATAATTTAGCAATATTTCAGCTTTAAGAAATAATACAATGAGGAAGAAAAAAAACTCTAATGAGACTCACATGCAATGTTCTAACTGTAGATGTAGGTGGATGATGTATTGTGGCCATATCTGTGCATGACAATAAAGCAATTAGTCACGAAAGGACAGGTGAAATGGTTAGTAGTGAACGACTATGTGAACATATATTTGAAAGGCTTTATGCTGTCTGTACAAGAACACCGTCGGACAATGAAGTGCAGGTTAACATCTATCCTGTATATACTCGTACAACTAAAATATTGTTTTCATTATCGCTTCCAGCTTGTTTAAAAAAGGTACATCATAACAAGTGCAAATGGAAATGTACTCGAAGCTTCTATTACTCTTACATTTACAAATGTATATCCCATTCGTATAATTTAGGAGGCCATGTAGTGCACTGGCATGCATACATTATCGATGCATATAGTTTATCGCGTAAATTAGTGATATGTGCACATTCTACGACTTTTTTTTTATTTACACTACAGCACATACATAAACACATGCACACAATTGTCAAGCTGTTCATTATAACTATGTCCAGACCGTTGTGGGTTCAATCTACACAATTGGCTGGAGGGGGTGGAAAAACACTGACAATTTGGCAACGACACCTGATAGTCAGGATCGAAGTAGAAACTCCGTTAGAATAGAAATCGCACCGCATTAGTGGAAGACAACCGTTGTTAACGAATAGACACTTTCAAGAGTCATAAGGGCCCCAGGCTGCTTCGAGTCTTCTTTCACCAGTACATCCATCAACACTGTCTTTATGTTCACCTAACTGATCCTGCTACAGTGATATCATTCTGAGACTGCGTCTTATCTGACAATAAACATCTTTTGGATTCCACAGAAGATGTCAAGTATCACTGAGAGCGCACGTCAAGTTTGAAAACCGTTGTCCCGGTGTATGCAATTCCCTGGTGGTCTGTTTACTATTATGAATATCTAGTGCACTGTTCTATGCTATTCTTGGCAGCGTATAGCGTGTGCTTATTCCAGTATCCAAAGCATGACATCGTGCTAATGTGTTTTAAGTAATTAGGAGTGTTTGTCCTTACATGCACATTGAAGGATGCGTTGGCCTGGAATATCATACATGAAATGATTAGCTTAGAAAATATGTGTTTGTGTATCTGCTGGCCGCTAAATAAGAAAACTAGTATTGTACACACGTCAATGATGCATAAGATAAACTATACCAATGAGGCAAGAATAATTACTCATTAGCAAATGTTTTAGTGTATAGCATATATATATATATATATATATATATATATATATATATATATATATATATATATATATATATATATATATATATATATATATATATACATACATACATACATATATACATACATACATTTCTGTACTCAAATGCTATAAGGTATCCTAAGCAGTCTGCGGAAAAGACATACATGTCAGATAAAGAGTATTGTACACGTACAATTGGGCTAGCAACCTTTTTATGTACAGCACATTACTCAAGAAACCACAACTGTTTAGTAGATCCCAATAACTTAATGGACCTCAATAATTTAACGTGCATACGGTTTTCCAATAAAACGGATAGTTTTACTGAAATCCCTTTACTTGAACAAACCATTTATAAGAATATGTTCAAACATTGAAATATTAACGTGTGCTCTTTTATTTGCTGTGGATGCTCAATTCATGTAACAGCCATCTGCATTTTGAGCATTCCATCATTTAGGACATTACTCATTTGCCATTTCAGCTTCTAATGATATTCTACATCTGTCGTCCATAGCTTCTCCTGGCCTTTATATTCAGCTATGACATTATTTCTGTATTAGTACATATATATATATATATATATATATATATATATATATATATATATATATATATATATATATATATATGCATGCACTCTGAAAAGATGACTGAAAATGATCACTGTCCATAACCTTTATGGCTTCTTTAAAGACATCAACAAACTCCTGCCATCCGCCTGTTATGTGACCATCCGTTATATTATACCCGAATGTTGATTGCACTATTACCATTCCCAGCTTCCATTTCTAAATGTATCTTGATCTTGATCTTAATGAACCATTGCTCAGCGTTGCCGTAGGTCCCAACTTCACCCCCATCGGACTATGTCTTGTGCCACATAAATCTCGAGTGTTGGTGCGGACAGCACGGAAGTCTGACCAATGAATATGACGCTTCCACGCGGCATCGTTTTGGTTTTTGCGCACCAGATTGCTGTCGCCGTTCGACATCGACCATCTCTTCGTTGTAATATACGAACTGTCCATTTATGTTATGCCTTGTCTGCATATATTACCGCATCATTCACCAAGGACAGTCAGCGTATGTGGAGATTCTGCATGCGTTTGTTTTGGATAGTGATTTTGCGTAAGCGTCTCTCAAACGAGGACAGGGTAACTCACATTTGTTCTTCATTGATTATGTAAGTGTTCGTGTCTCTGCATCATATCACATGGTAGGGAGCATAGGGGAAATGGAGATAAAGGCACGTCAGTTCTGGTCTTGACAGCGGTCCAACCCGTGTAAATGGACGAGAAGGCTCTGCACAGCTCAAGTGACTAATTCTTGCTAGTTCAGTTTCCAGATTTTTCTGTAAGTTTCAAAGGCTCCCAAGATAGATGTACTCGTCGACATCTATTAAGCTAATCCCGGCAAGGAATACTGGTTCAAAATTTCCCGAATCGATTTGGCCAACACATTGGGCTTGAAGAATTTCATTTCTAGTCTGGTTTTATTACCCTCATCATCTAGTAGCTGTATCCTGTGTATGACTCCCGCTGCTGACTCCGTGATGAGCTTTATGTTGTCGGCAAATTTAAGATGCTTGATGCGTCTGCCGTCAATATGGATGCCAAAGTTGTCATAATTGCAACGACTGATGACTGATTCTAATTATTGCGAAGACTAAGTTCAGTGAGATATGATCCCCCTGGCGGACCTTTTTCTCTACCGATACAACAATATGACGTTAGGAGGGATGAAATGTGGCATTGCCATTCGTGTAACTGTTGGCAAGAATTGTGAAGTAACCGGGAGCTAGACCTTATTCCAACAGTGAACATCAGACAAAACGTGTTTCTACCGAATGGAATATTTTTTTGTACTCGATGAAGTTAAATATCAAGGATGTCTGGAACTATATGGCTGCCTCAATAAGACGACAGCAAGGTTTAAATGAGGTTCATTGTGCGGTACAAACGCCAGAAGCCTGCTTATTCAACTGGTTGCGAGTTTTGGAGAGTGGTGCGGACTCTGACAAGAATACATTTCGTTTCTTTGAAGAGACTGGACAAAATTGGACGATAGTTGTATCCCTACTCATTCAAGAGTATCATGTATTTCGTTTCTTTGAAGAGACTGGAGGAGGTGTAATTAGACGATAGTTGTATCCCTACTCATTCAAGAGTATCATGTATTTCGTTTCTTTGAAGAGACTGGAGGAGGTGTAATTAGACGATAGTTGTATCCCTACTCATTCAAGAGTATCATGTATTTCGTTTCTTTGAAGAGACTGGAGGAGGTGTAATTAGACGATAGTTGTATCCCTACTCATTCAAGAGTATCATGTATTTCGTTTCTTTGAAGAGACTGGAGGAGGTGTAATTAGACGATAGTTGTATCCCTACTCATTCAAGAGTATCGTTCTTGAGTTGCCCATTTGTTATGTTACCAATACACAAGACTCTAACTTGGCTCATTTTCGGTCTGCATCTTCTTTTTCTTTTTCTAATGATTTCAAACGTCAACTTGAATACATCTAAAGCTATCAGTTGCTAGCTTGAGGCTATTTGTATATCCATAGAGTTTGTCTAGGAATGGAATTGATGATGGTCATTCATGCGTTCCCTGTTTCTCGTATGCTGGACACCTTTGTAGCAGATACTCAGTAGCCATTTTTCCAGTGTCGCAGACACTTTCAGCAATTGGTATTGTATTCATAGTCTGTTTAACAGATGATATATCAGTCCACTGTGGCTTGTGTGGATTTTAAAGATGAATGCCTGCTCACCTATATTGACTTTGTAATTTGCGTTATTTGATTTATGACCTGTGTGCTCTCCTTTCGTCTTGTTTTTATATATACATCTAGCGAATCTCTTGACACACAGAACGTCCCTGTAGCCGCCCACTTACAGGAGGGCCGTAAAAATAAGCTCATCTTCCAACACTATTGCTTCTGTAACAATTAGTTTACATGATTAAGTTGATAGCCTCATCCACAATTATCTAGTCACTGGGTAAGGCATGATTGGGAGGTTGCTAAAGTGCTAAGTGTATCTCCCCGGCATCACCCAGGATCTAGAAGATATTGATTGACATAATTTACCGAATTAACCTAACATTTGGCCATATTTCAGTGTATAATATCCAAGTGTCTGCACGTATACTTATTTTTTAAACTAAATAGAACAGTAACTTTACTTGTCGTAAGATGCCTTTTCTCATATGAACACTAACTGACTTACCATCCACTTGTGCCATTAAACGACGATTCTTGGCTTGGGCCACGTGTGTTACCTTAGTTGCTGTAAACCATAATTTGTATAATTCTCGAATATCTATCTATTACTTTAGTATCTGTAAACCAGTATTTGTGTAATTCTCCTATGTTTATTCATCCCCTTAGTTGCTGTAAACCAGCATTTTTGTATTTCTCCTGTGCTATGTATCCATCTACGCGCGTACTTCCTTGTGTTTTCCATGTAGCTATAACCTTTTGTGTTGTTAGCGTGGAGTTGGTTTATCGGGTTGCAGTCTCGTGAGTAGATGACACCATCGCATTTTATGTTTTTAATGCATTCATCACACGATGTAGTTATCACCGTATCTCTAACGTCATCGTTTCTCATGATATATCTCCTAGCGACGCCAATGAATTTCCTTATACATTTCACGCGTTATGAAGTTTATTGTCTACAATGAGTAAGTTCACTCTTTTGTGCTCCCTGAAAAGGGCGCTAAGTGGCGGGTTGTATTCCTCACATGCCAAAGAATATTTCCCAAAGAACATCAACACTCATTATTGCGGACAGACAAAGACGAACAATCACACAATAAGACCAACATGTATTATTATGCGCTTGTAATAATGTCGTAAGGAGACTAACATAAAATTAGTCTGTGCGCAAGCAATGAAGAACAAGCGCAAAGAACATCAACCCGCATTATTATACCCAGATAAATGCAGACATAAACATAAAATAAACTCACACATTTATATACTCAGACATTCAACTAATAACAACTAAGAAATATATCCATACATGTGTGAGTACAGTTTTTGCCCATCGCGAAGCGATGGTTTTGTCTTATTAATGGTATGTGCGCTGTATTTAGATTACAGTGAGACAGTGAATGCGCTGGTCATCAATCTCACTCTTGACCCAGTTACTTTCGATCAGACTGTTGGTCAAGACGACTGGAGGTAACTCAGGATGCAGACACTCTGGTCCTACCTCCCGTGAGACCAGGGGTCGCTTGAAACTTGCGAAGTTCGATCGCCCACCGTTTCCGTTTATCACTGTGAGAGTGACTTAACTTCTTGACTACAGCAACCCCCATATACCAAAATGAACAAACATAGAATACTGTATCATATTCTTAAGGCGTTGATAAATCTTTCACCGATTGTAAACAGTTTAAGAAAAAGAAGAAATGAGGTTCTACTTGTATACTAAGATGCAACCACATAGAAAGATAGTCAAATCTGATGATGTTGTAGTCTGGCGCCTCCTCTACTGAGCTCGCAATTAATGACATATTGACTCCTTCATTGGCTTCTCTTGCATCCTGAGGATTAGAAGAAGGTTTGTTTGGACCCTCCTAGTAAAATGCAAATTGAAGGGGGGAGTCGGGCGAGAAGGGGCGGGGGTTGGGGCGCCACAGGTGTCCAAGTGTCGATTCCCTACTTGCAGACTAGACTGCTGTAATACATCATGTCTCCAGGTGTGCAGCCTTGTATGAGCTGAAGTCTTCGTCATAATGTTGTACCTGACCCTAAAACGAGTTTAGCTGGCATGAACAGAAATATGACATTTGAATGCGAATTAGTTAAAGGAACGTCTTGCATAAAGTTTGTTGTTAATGAAAGTTAATGTGCTGTTATGCACTTTTAACAAATTGGATTCTTGTTGAATATTGTAGTCTTTTACTTGTCATTTTCCGACTACAGACGGAATGTAAGGCCATCGCTATACCTTCTTTAGGAAGTCTACCATCAATGTACTTTGTGTGCGGAATGTAAGGCCATCGCTATATGTTACCTTCTTTAGGAAGTCTACCACCAATGTACTTTGTGTGCGGAATGTAAGGCCATCGCTATATGTTACCTTCTTTAGGAAGTCTACCACCAATGTACTTTGTGTGCGGAATGTAAGGCCATCGCTATATGTTACCTTCTTTAGGAAGTCTACCACCAATGTACTTTGTGTGCGGAATGTAAGGCCATCGCTATATGTTACCTTCTTTAGGAAGTCTACCACCAATGTACTTTGTGTGCGGAATGTAAGGCCATCGCTATATGTTACCTTCTTTAGGAAGTCTACCACCAATGTACTTTGTGTGCGGAATGTAAGGCCATCGCTATATGTTACCTTCTTTAGGAAGTCTACCACCAATGTACTTTGTGTGCGGAATGTAAGGCCATCGCTATATGTTACCTTCTTTAGGAAGTCTACCACCAATGTACTTTGTGTGCGGAATGTAAGGCCATCGCTATATGTTACCTTCTTTAGGAAGTCTACCACCAATGTACTTTGTGTGCGGAATGTAAGGCCATCGCTATATGTTACCTTCTTTAGGAAGTCTACCACCAATGTACTTTGTGTGCGGAATGTAAGGCCATCGCTATATGTTACCTTCTTTAGGAAGTCTACCACCAATGTACTTTGTGTGCTTTTGCAGAGCTGTTTACGTAGCTAGTTGGTGTACGTTATGATATTGCGAGCTCCCTAGTTTTCTTTTAGGATAAAAAGGTGCAGAAACCTATTTTCTTTCTCCCTAGTAAGAGACCTAGGGATCAGTAGGTTGGCTAGGCTCGGCTTCGTTCGTTCTCAATCTCCCACTACCAAGCCCTAAAAGGCTTAAGTAGCAGAATGTAGTCCACATAACGGAAAACGTTGTGCCGTAGTTTACAGCTTGACTGCGATATTTGCAACTTTCGGTCCAGCACATCCGACAGCAAGCATTTTTTGAGTACTGGGTTAGCGGTTAGCATTCCCTCTTCGATCCCTTCTCCTTAGCCAGTATGCCCTGCTACAGCCTGTTATCCAGGATTCGGCGTGGAGGTGTAGAAGGGTTTTGGCAGCTCTGGTTCGCTGACCCTGACGCTAGCAGTCAGCTATGAGTCGCTGACCACTGCAGCTCATGCGCTGATCAGCATCTTGGATCAGTAGATTGAAATGGTTTCTCTTAAAATCTGTGACCTCCACATGTATATGGGCTGCTGCTCTATGTTAGGATTCTTAAGAAAGTTATCTACTCCGACAGTCAGATTTACAATTGCGTACCTATTTTTTTCTTCTCAAAGGGTGGAATGAAGGTGACTGAGAGAATATCGTAACGTGATCCTATTCGAGTTGATACCAGATCGAACCTCGGTAAGTACCTAGGTTATTTTTCACCAGTGGTGAAATAGAAACACTACATGTGCAATCTACGAGTGACATGCCAAGTGACCTTCATTTCTCAGCTCATTATACCCTAACCCACCTTTCACCGCAGCCTCCACAGACCGACAGCAATGAGTAAATACATTATTCATATTGTATGGGCAAGTGTGTGCATGTTCAGTTACATGCATTTTCTTTTCATTACATACAAACGTTAAGTTTATCAAAATGTTATCACCACTCTGGCCAAATATCTGGCTAAAATCACTGCTCTGAGAAATGATACCATATCCCATGCCTTTTTGAAGTCTCTTCTGTACATTCCTCATGTAATTTTTTATATTCCCCTATTGTCTTTCTAGCCCACATCTGATGTTCATGTAAACCTACTATGCTCTGCATCCTCACCTGTCTTTCTCATCATAAGTTCATGTATGTATCATTGTATAGAGGAAGGCAGCATGGCGTAGTTTCACAATCCCAACGCACCAGGTTCGAATCCCTTCGTGTCAGTATAGAATAAACCATTTTTCTTCTAGTTTCGATCGTTCCTCCGTGTACGGAAAGTAATGCCACCCTACAGTACTGTTGTACCTTGCCAAGAAACTTATAACAGCAAAATAGTTTGGTGGTTTCAGGTAGCAACGTTCTGCATAGGGCATGCTACTTACTTTATGTAGAGATCATTGTATACGTATCTCTGTATTTGCATACCTACTATATGTATGTGTGTATATGCGTATGAACATATACGTGTCTTTATAAATTAATGTGTATGTATTGGTATCTACCCTAGGGGTTCCGGAGGCAGGTAGAATAATACCACGTGCATGTCGTATGAAGCGACTAAAGAAGGATGTGCTAGGGAGTTGAGAACCTCAACATTTCAAAATCATTTGCTATGAATCAAAACTGCAGATGATCGGCTCTCTTTAAAGCTTACTAGTGTATGCCAAATTGAGTGTTGGACATAATTGTGCGTCTGTGTCTGTGTGTATATGTATTTGCCTGCGTGTGTTGTTTGTGTATATCGATATGTAAACTTTTGATTGCATGCATATAACGGTATATGTTATATGTGTATGTGTGTATGGACTTTTACATGTCTACACATTGTAGAAAAAAAAAAGTGTTTTTGTGTAATCGCTTTAGCTTATCCATTCGCTGATAGTGGAATTCCAGAATTACAGATATGAGGAAAGACTAAGAAGAACTGCCTACATTGTCTAGATAAGAGAAGAATTCCAGGAGAAATAATACAGGTGTATACGATAATCAACGGAAACGATAAATTAGGCTTGAACAATTTGTTTTCTTCAAAATACAACAACTTATAAGTACAAGAGGGCACAGCTAAAAATTAACTAAAGAAAGGTCTAGAGCAGACATCATGAAATATGTGTGTTAGTCAGAGAGTGCTGAATGTATGGAATGCATTGCCACAGGTATTGGTGGAGGCAAGGACAATTGTTGGATTTAAGTATGGATTGGATGCGCATAGCTTTTAGAGCAAGGACATGTAAATGAAACTGGTTGTATACAGACTCTGTAGAGTATTCTAAAAAGTATAACGACGTTAAGGTAAATTAGGTTAATTTGCAGTTCAACATTTTGTAAACACATGTTGGAAAAACAATCATATTCAAACAATACATACATACACACACAGACACACATACACAAATATGTTCAACACTCAATCAATTCAAACGCCTGTCTTCAGAGAAGAGATGAGGATGATGTTGATCCATCACGTGTGATGAAGACAAACTCTTTCTGTTCAGCCGTCTGTGCAATCGTTTCCGTTTGCTCTGTCCGCTGAAATGGGTGACTTGTGCAGTGATTTGCATTCAAGCGATGTAGTTTACGCAATATGTCACCTTCACTCTATCGTCCTAAGTTACTTTTGGCTAGCGGCAAGACATTATCGACAAAATTCGAGAAAGTACGACATGTATATGTTTCCTTAGGGTTTACTCCCGAAGTCTTCCCGTAAACTGGTATCCCACAGGACAGTCTGGATGTGACATCCAATAGATTGGGAATGTAAGACGGCCAGGACTATATCACTATTTTCATAACAAATTACACTGGAAATTGTAAGTATCAAATGATGTTCCAGATATTCAGAAAGTGTTGTTACATAGTGAAAGTCAAAGCCATCCACATAGTAAAAGCCAAAGTCACTCACAGAGTGACAGGCGCACTATGAGTATTCCGGTTTTCTCACAGGAGGAAGTGGAGGTAATCCAGACAGATGGAATTTATGTGCACGAACAAAAGATACATGTCATAAAAATGGCATCAATGGGAATGACAAGTGAATAACTAGTCTAGCGTTGCTGGTAATCCATTTGCACCATCTTGACTTTGAAATGGCACACGAAAAAAGGTTTCACAGACAAAGTACAGAGCGTAACATTTGGCAACGGTAAAAACCACACAATAGCAATGTTTATATCACATGTCACAGGACATTAATGATACATACATTAATCCGTCTTGTTTCTAGATGACGAAATACACAGAAGCGTAACAACACCCGGTCAGCCATCCAACACCCCAGTAGCATGTGTCCAGACTCTCTATTTAACGGTTCAAAAAATTTCGGGTTATAATTTAGGACAAACCAAAATGATCATTTACAACTATTTAAATAAACAAAATCGAACATCAATTTTGAACACTATGTGACGTCATACCAGAATTAAAAGCCACATGAAAGCAATCTCATCTATTGTCAGTCATCGTCTATAATTGGTCTAATCGGCACTTCATGTCTTTAGGGGACAATTTCATATGTACATCAACAAAGACATTTTGCGAAGTTTTTATTATTTTACTTTTAAACTGTAATTTAATTTTGCTAATGCATGATATTGTTCTACATGTCTGATTGTCACATAACTTTGTGATATAATGTACAAACTGCAGGATTGTCCAGGAATAATATGTAGATATGTCGTGACGTGACTTGAAAGGACATGAGTAACTTGGCATAACAAAATATGATGCGACAACAGGAAGTGATGGGACTTACCTTGATGTGACACGATCTCGGTGGACTTTCCGTTACGTGGCATGACTTCATGTGAAACTGCAATAAATGTATTTGACCTGACGCGACTTGGCATGATTTTAGTGATATGACACTACGTGACATGATTTGACTTGACAAATGTTAGTCTACATGACTTGATATGGTTTCATGTGACTTGACATCGATTTAGGGTGAAATGGTATGACGTTAACGACGAGACTGACATGACAGGACAAGTATCTTGATGTTACTCTACATTACTCAGGTTTGACTTGGCTTTAATTGACATGATATTACACGACATTACGTGACGTAATCATTCCGCTGATCTGGAGTACAGGACTGGAGAAGATGCTTCCATGTACCCCAAATTTGAGCCGTTTCTCTATATCCTCTAATGGTAATCGAAATGATTTGGACTGCTCGTGCTCTTTATTTTTTAGATTTTTGGTAAATTGCAGCAGGTTTTCACTCCTAATGACACCAGAAAAAAACAGGAACTTCACCCTGTTTGCAGTCATCACACATAACAAGCCCCAGTTCAAGTTTTATTATTTGGCCACCTTATTTTTCTGTTTCTGCGTGTGTTCCAACGCAGCGCATATCTGCTTATATTATTAGTTGTATTTCTGAAAACGTGTTCTAATCAGTCTCATATTTCCTTTCCCAATCTTCAGATGTACTTATTGCTACTGTGTTCTTTCCTTCAAATATGTTTGTTATTCTTCTTTATTTATCACATGACCAAATCAAAGGATTCATCTGTTAGCAAAATACCAGAAGTCTGGATGTGATACTTGTAGTTAGCTGTCTTGTTTCCTAGCCTGGCAGCAGGTAATCGGTTTACGTAATAAGAACACATTCCTGTCACTCTGTATGTTTGCTGTTCTGTATTCGCCCATCTGGCGATAATGATAAAATCATCATGATTTCAGCGTAGATGTTTGCTTTTTCCATTAGTATCATGATGTGCTAATGTTTATCATGAAACACACTTTATACATATGAATGAATCCGCCGTTTGTAAAACGGTTACGTTTTTCGTGTCTCTTCTACCCCAACAATTCTTTCTCTCTCCCTCTCTCTCTCTCTCTGTCTCTCTCTCGCTCGCTCTGTCTCTCTCTATCTCTCTCTCCCTCTCTCTCTAAATATATATATATATATATATATATGTATATATATATCTATCTATCTATCTATCTATCTATCTATCTATCTATCTATTTGTATATCTATCTATCTATCTATCTGTCTGTCTGTCTGTCTGTCTGTCTGTCTGTCTGTCTGTCTGTCTGTCTGTCTGTCTGTATGTCTTTCTGTCTGTCTGTCTGTCTGTCTATCTATCTATCTATTTATCTATCTAATCTAATCTAATTTAATCTAATCTGATTTTATCTTCTCTTATCTCATCTTATCTTATCTTATCGTATCTATCTAGTTAGCTAGCACACATAATCTCTCTCTTTCGCTCTCAATCTAACTCGGTAATAATATTCATGCAATAGAGCTCACCCGAGCATAAGAAAGTCATGGTGTGCACTTTTATATTCACAATGTTATATTTGGAGGTTTGTTCTTAGAGCGTCCTATCAATCTACCGTTTATTCACAAATCTGTTAAAAGTTATTCTGCGCTGGATTTTTAGACAATGGCAGCGCATAAATGAAATATCCTTACGACATCTTGTGATCATATGTGTTTTTTTTATAAGTATTATATATATATATATATATATACATATATATATATATATATATATATATATATATATACATATATATATGTAGATATATATTGTGTTGTCAGTGTCTTTACCATTGAGAGTCGCACACTGATTCTTATTATTTTTATTTGCGTTTTCACTTCTCATTTTCTTTCTCTTTGTTATGATTGTAAACAGTTTTTCCGTAAAATAATCTGCATAATTACGTTAGACGATGTCCAACATATAAAGATATAGGGTAAGCACTTATGTGCTAGTACCGTTATATACGTACCTTTTTTCCGCGTGTTTCCTATCTCTGAAACTGGAACGGAAATCATAAGCTGACAAAATACTCGTAGTTGTACATTTTGGTCAGCAACCTCATCATGTGGAATGGATTGCTTCAAATTCACGCATATAAAGCCTTTTAACGAAGGTGTGATCTAGATACACGGTTGTATTATTCATAAGGTGCAACACGTATAACACAAGGAAGAATAAGAGTTCCTTCCAGCGTAAATATACATAAATCAAAGCTGCAGTTTTGCTGAATGGCAAATACCGATAACAACATGTATGTAAGAGTTTATTGACCGCAAAGACAAAACAAAACAACACTCTCAATATGGATACATGGTGTTCGCTTGGGATAATGAAAAAATATTTACTTTCAATGTCCAAGTACCGCGTCATGTATCGTGTATCCAGTATTTAGCGACATGGGTTGACCTGCCATTTTCCTTTAGCATGTTGCGCCTATTGCATGTTTCCTGGAGGTTACGGCAGGTCAGCGGGTAGTCTGGGTCGTGTATTGCGACAGTCATATGTACCATCATCTGTATATCCCATCTGTTCTTGATCCTTTTGCAACGTGATATACCAGTTCGGAGTCTGCTTAGTAATTTTTATGTTGTGAATGGTAGATGGTGTATGGTAATTAAATTTCATATCCAAATCAGGCATAAAAGATAATATACTTACATATGTAGTTTTTATATCAACTACCAGCCTATTATAATATGTAACATCTACAAATGTTACATTGACACACAAATTGACGTTCATAGTTACATTCGAGCCATACTTTACATTATTTTTATATCTGCATGTTACCATTAGCTGACGGTCAGATACAAAATGTCTGGTACATGATCAAAGTAAATTCATATATAAGAGCTCTGAAAGAATCTTTGAAGTTTCCTCACTGATGACACATTCATGGTGCTCCTTATCCTGAAACGCTCAACATGGCACACTACCTGTATAACAAACGGTGCTCGCACTCTTGAGTCGTGAATCATTACTACAGAACATAAGAGATGATAAAAGGACATGATGCAAGACAGCCCAATTACTAACGCTGCATGTGAACGCTGCAGTTCCTATTTGAATTAACATGTGTGGCAATGTCGTTATCTTGTAGTGCGATAGACAAATATTGCTATTATTCTTATGTACCAGCAGAATGACGTTTTTACAAGAATATATCTAATGAGGGATAATATTTGATATCACAAACTTGCATATGTTTGAAGTCGTTCTGTGTGCTTTTGTAACAGGGTTATGTGTCAGGAAGCAGTATGTAACAGTGGTTTGTGTCAGGAAGCAGTATGTAACAGTGGCATTTGTCAGGGAGCAGTATGTAACAGTGGTATGTGTCAGGAAGCAGTATGTAACAGTGGTATTTGTCAGGGAGCAGTATGTAACAGTGGTATGTGTCAGGGAGCACTATGTAACAGTGATATTTATTAGGGAGCAGTATGTGATAGGATTATGTGTCAGGGAGCAGTATGTGATAGGATTATGTATCCGGGAGCAGTATGTGATATGATTATGTGTCAGAGAGCAATATGTTATAGGATTATGTGTCAGGGAGCAGTATGTGATATGATTATGTGTCAGTGAGCAGTTTGTGATATGATTATGTGTCAGGGAGCAGTATGTAACAGGATTATTTATTAGGGAGCAGTATGTGAGAGGAGTATGTGTCAGGAAGCAGTATGTAATAGGGTTATGTGTCAGGGAGCAGTATGTAACAGGGTTATTTATTAGAGAGCAGTATGTGATATGATTATGTGTCAGGGAGCAATATGTAACATGGTTATTTATTAGGGAGCAGTATGTGATATGAGTATGTGTCAGGGAGCTGTATGTAATAAGGTTATGTGTCAGGGAGCAGTATGTAACAGGGTTATTTATTAGGGAGCAGTATGTGAAAGGATTATGGTGTCAGGGAGCAGTATGTAATAGGGTTATGTGTCAGGGAGCAGTATGTAACAGGGTTATTTATTAGGTAGCAGTATGTGATATGATTATGTGTCAGGGAGCAATATGTAACAGTGTTATTTATTAGGCAGCAGTATGTGATATGATTATGTGTCAGGGAGCAGTATGTAATTGGATTATGTGTCAGGGAGCAGTATGTAATAGGGTTATGTGTCAGGGACCAGTATGAAACAGGGTTATTTATTAGGTAGCAGTATGTGCTAGGATTGTGTGTCAGGGAGCAGTATGTAATAGGGTTATGTGTCAGGGAGCAGTATGTAATAGGATTTATTTGGTTATGTGTCAGGGAGCAGTATGTAATAGGATTATGTGTCAGGGAGCAGCATGTAATAGGATTATGTGTCAGGGAGTAGTATGTAATAGGATTATGTGTCAGAGAACAGTATGTAATAGGATTATGTGCCAAGGAGCAGTATGTAATAGGGTTATGTATCAGGAAGCACAAATATTAAAAACAGCAGCTTGTTCGCTGGAGCTAATATTAGTTGGGACAGAGATGAAATATAGAATTATATATGGGAACAGTTCAGTTAGAGTTCAGCTTCGCCGTCTCCGGGTTAGCGAGACTAGCGTGTCATGAAGAATGATGAATTACAAAAATATAGTTAGGGCATAGACCGGCCCCCTTGGCTGTAGTATCTGGAGTCCAGAGTGCGTGTGTAGGAGATATGGCACAATTAATCGGATGTCAGGAAATCACATTTAGCATGACAAAGTGACAAGTAGCCATGGTAGTCAATATAATTTCTGGGTGGCGGTGGGGGGGGGGGGGGGGGACTAGGTAAGATTGACTGCTGACCAGTCAACGGGAAAGGAGCAGAGTACATTGGGACCATTGTCATCGTTGATTAGGTGGAGTTAAGGGGCTATACCAGAGACAAAAGACAGAGAGGCAGAGCAGGACAGGGAGGTTAATACCACTATATCAGGGGCATTGCACAATTACCCTTCGGTACGAAAAGCAGACTCCTTGTAAAGCGATACGAAGAGGAAATCTGTTCTGGTCGGTTGGAAATGAAAGATAACTAATCGTACGTACGACTCAGTTCGGGACAAGCGTATCTATAGTCTTTACATACATCAGCTCTTGATGATTTGATGAGAGAGGGAAAGAGAAAAATGGCTCATGTCTGAACGTATAGAAACGGTGTATGAAGGGCTCCTAAAAGAGCAGTCTCGTAGATTGACTCGTTTTCTGCTCATGTTAGGTTACATCGGAAACATTATCTGAGTTAAAATGGTCAGAGGGGCGACCACAGCCCCCTGATCCAGCCCAATGGATCCTCAGGATGCAACCCCAGAATAGTAGCAAAAGGTTACAAATAGCGTGCAAATCAAATCGTGACTTTATGTTCTTATTCTACCTGTATTTGTCATAGCATGATGGAACTACTTTCGTTAGTTAGGGGCACTTGTGTTCTATTACTACTAGGTGGTCCACTTGTCATGGACCAGTCATTTGAGAGGTAAATTAAAATGGCGGACAACGCTATTAGGGCTTGTATCAATATACCATTCAATATAGTTCATGTCGAGAAATATTAATGATGATTGCCATATATGTATTTGCACTTGCACATACGTTACATCATTTGTGTACATTAATAAATCAGTTATCATTATATTAGTGCTAACGTTGTACTCATAAATAGTTTATTTCATTTGTTGGTACACTAGCTGGTTCTGATTGTGCTGGGACATGGGGGGAGACTCAAGATAACTACTTGTTCACTCTAGCTGATCTAGTAATATTACTAATTTGCTTGTGTGGTCTGGACTCACTGCATCCCACTTCTTGCTGTCTCTACTCCTACTAAGCCTGGTGTTCCTAATATGTGGAGTGTGACAAGGGCTTTCCTTTCTCCAATTAATCTTTTCAAATTAATTGACAGCAATTTGTTAGAAACCCAGGACATTGGCATGATTAAATGTCATGGAAGAAGACGGATAATTTTAGCTTTGTAGGCGACAAATCATTGATAATAAATACTAGTGCACACGAATTGCAAAATATAAGATCATATAAAGATAGTTTCACAGCAGACATTGCTGTCGGGGATGAAGTGTTAACGATTTAATTGCAGTACACCTACATTTGTTTTTACGCTGGAGTGATCGGACCCCTATCCCCCTGGTTTTTCTTCGCTGCCAATCATATCGTTTTCTAGATGCAGATTAATCAACCGGAGCATGTAGATAGCTGGGAATAAATCCACTAAATTTGGCGGGGAAATCAAGCACTGTCCCCCCCCCCCCCCCTCTGTTTCTCAAACACTGCAAAAGTTGGTGATGTCAAAACAAGAAATGAACATTTTGTCAGGGAGATTTCTTGACTGTAATCAATCAATTAATCAATCAATCAATTAGTCAAACAATCATCACAACCTTGTTCACTCCCAGTGGAACTTAAGTCCTTAACAAATAGTCGCTAAACTGGTATGTCAAAATAAAGCTCTTCTGAATGTGTCTACTTTAAATTAACATTTCTTAAGATTAACTATATTTCCCTTCCTATGTAACTGTGGGCTCCACAATAGGGAATGCCTTACAAGTATATTGTGATTTCAAATCTACAAAAAATTATCATTCTGCTACGATCATAAAGCTTAGATACATTAAGAAAAATGATCTACTGCTAGTTGGTCCAACCTTCACAGGCATACGATCTGGGTCTCACTTGTAATCTTCTTCTACATCTGTTTCAGGCTGTAGTTGCGTGAACACATTCTGGATATTTGTAATCTATTTCTTCTCGGCAAAGAATAGTAGTTACTACTATATAGGACTATATGTGACATCTGTTTCATGCGTTGCATATTTGTTTTTAAATCATTACTTTTATTGATTTATAAAGATCTGAAGAGCAATACGAATCAATAGAAACATGCTGACAAAGATCCCACCTCGCTTCATCGATTGTGATTCTGGAGACATCAGTCTTATCATCGAGGTGAGAATTAACACGGTAATCCCCAGAGAGCTTACTGAGGGACCTCGAATTACACTACACCCATAATGATAGTGGTCCACCTGCTTACGACTGCATTGTGATGCTAGAATAGGAACATCACCGAAAGATAACTCCAACTCAGCACGGCTAGTTTCGAACAACGAAAGCAACATGTATTCATAGTGATTAATTAATGTATTGATTGATTGATTTCTCATTCCGCAACAAGTAAAGAATATCGCACTCCCTACCGATGACCCATTAACAGAAACAATGTAACTGAACACTTACATGGATTGTATCATAGCAATTGCTTATACTCAATGATAATGCTAGCCCTATTCACAACTCTCTGTAATTATTTTACGACATGCTGACGAGTTACAGAGGTACTGTTCCATTTTACCCCGCAACCACCTGGCTGCTTTCTTCTGTTGTTGTTCTAATAATCAATGAAGTACTTGAAGGTCCATTAAATATATGGATTCTGGATGGGAATCTAGTTATATTTGGACAGCATTGGCACCACAAACAACCGTCTTTGTCATAAAAACGATTTCTTCTGACAGATGATAGCCATTGAACACGGTTTCTACATTCGCTACTGTCATCGAGTTCTCAGGATTCAGGTTTGTGACCACTAAAGTCACACAATTCTTGCACTTTTTTGTTTCTTTGGAGATCTGCGCTTGGAAACAATCCAGCGTACGCGTTGTTATGTGGAGGAAAGATAACGCTACGTGAAGCAGACTGATAACGATGGAGAATGTTGGAGTTATTTGCAGATATTGTAGTGTAGGCTACAGACTGAACTAGGTTTGTCGTAATTCTGTTCAAGGTGAGGAACGTGTGGACATGCTGTTAGGGTACACGTCTTACAGAATGGCTATATCAGTTGAACCTTAGTAAGGTTTTCGTTTGCGTGATAATTATTTGTTACGTTCTTGCTGTACTTGGATTCCAGGTATTCAAACAGACATATGTGTACCACCTACCAGGTAACCGAAGGATATCCGTAGTATGTTATTTGCGACTTACTTCCTGCGGTTTACTAATGAAATGTTAGACGTAAAAATTAAATGCGTGTGAGAATTGCATGTGAGTTCCCGTGGTCTGAAACGGGAGTAATGAATGGTAACACATCACCCTGCCAGTTCACCCGAGCACGTGGTAAAAGGTATGTCAATGAGGGTTGTGCTTGAGATTAGCAATATTCTAAAATGTAATCAATGCTGCTGAAACTGCCACTTCAAGCACTCGGTTACAAGTTTCTTATAAGGACATCAGTTGTTGTGTGGCCCTTTGCTTTGCGTGGGACGAGATGAATGAATGAACCTGCCAGGTATGCGGCCAGAAACGATTAATCAGCCATGGACATAGAGCCAAGTATCCCTTCCAATAGAAATTATAAAGTATTTTAACCTCAACAATATGGACAATTTAATTTAAGTAAAATGAAGGACAATTATATAATGCAGATGAAAACGGCATGATAGTCGTTATTTGTTTCAAGCTACTCTTTCTGAATTAAGTTGATTTTTGACGACGTTTCTTTGGTAGCATCTGACAGTGTCTTTACTTACATCCCGAGACGTACTTTTAACGGTTGACCGGGTTCAACTTGGCTGTAGGGCAATGCGATGATCTTCACTAAACTCACCACTGTAGGGCTTACAGTAGCAATCCCCACCTCGCATGCCTGCCTGCTGTAGCACAGCTTGTTTAGAAGAGCACAACGAACAAACATGAGATGGAGTATGAATACTATCTTTGCTTTCATCTGTCAATGGTACAGAGCGTTGAATACTGACAGGTATGTGCACTTCTCACTTTCAAGTTGTCGTCTAGACAACCCTATAGCTGTGATACCATGGATAACTATAGGTTTATAAAGGAGTAATACATAGTACTAATGTAACCTGTCATAAGAGACTGTAATTGAAGGTTGTGTATAGGCCTGACTACTCTAAAAGCTATAAACCACAACAAGTAGAACAAGAGCAACAACGTCATCAGTAATAGAGTCTGAAACACAGAAGAGGCAGGTGTGCAAGAAGAGGTTAAGACAGATGGAAATGTTGGCACGGTATATGAGAACGTGACGTGTGCTTGTTGAGAACATATGCCCCACAAGAAGATGGGTAAATTTCATTGAATGAATACTAAGTGTCAATATGATAAGGATTCACATGTACTCTCCAAGTGAGGCATTGAAACATTACACAAGTTGCAGCTATAGTATAGTAGTGTCTTATTGCCCACTAACATTCACGAAATACAGGTGAACTTCGCCTTTTCAAAAACTATTTTGGCTAATTACCGTTTGGAATTTGGAGTATGTTTTGATAATTATGGCCACATGGATTAAAGGGGAACAGTGACGGCCGTGATGCAAATTGAGCATGTGTCTCGTCCAGGCCTTTTGGCACACGATGCAAGTTGTATTGTACGGACTACCCTTTATGTTAAACTTTAAATATACAAATAAATCAGTATTAATATTTTCGAACAAACGCTTGTGTTAACTTAATAGTAGATCTTGATCTTGATGCTCCGTTCCTCAGTGTAGATGCGGGACACAACTTCGTCTCCAGCGGACCGTGTCTTGGGCCATGGAAGTCTAGTGGGGATTAAGTGCTCCTCTAGGGGCATCTGGGATGTTGCAGTGTATTGCAAGGGAGTCTGAAAAACGTATTGGAAGTCTTCCTCGAGGTCTCTTCTTACCTCGGGGTACGAGTGCTGTCGCTATGCTCCATCGATCATCGATTCGTCGTAACATGTGATCTGCCCACCTATATTTTGCCTTCTATACACGCATTACCGCATCCTTCACCAGGAATAATCGTCTTATGTCAGAATTGTGGAGACCTTGCAGAGTAATTCCAACCAAGCGTCTCTCGAGGGAGGCCTGGGTCACTCTCAATTTGTCATCTAGTGATTTTGTTAGTGTCCACGTCTCGGCACAGTTGCACATCGCAGGGAGTACAGGGGAAATAAAGAGTGAGGTACGTAGGTCTTGGTCATGAAAACCATCCAGTACCGTGTAAATAGGCGAGAAGTCTGCCCAACCTTCGCGGCGACGTCTTGTCAGTTCAGGTTCCAGGTTATTCTATATATTGAGAAGACGTCCAAGTTAAATGTATTCGTTGACATCCTTTAAACGTACCTCGCCAAGAAAGACAGGATAACAAGGGTCGAAGCGATTGTGCAACATTTTGGTCTTCGAGACACTCATTTCCAGACCCGCTTTCTTGTTATCTCCATAGAGTAGCTGCATTATTTGGTTGGCTTCTGCTGCTGACTCTGTCATGAGCACTACGCCATTGGCAAATCTAAGATGATTGTCTGCGTCAATAAGAATGCCAAAGATTTCCCAGTTGCATCGGCTAATGACTGATTCCAAACCTGCAGAGAAGAGATTCGGTGAGATAAGATCGCCTTGGCGGACCTTTTTTAATTGGTACCAACATTGGACGTTGGAAGGAACGAAATGCGGTAGTGCCGTTCATATAACTGTTAGTCAGACCTCATATGTAACCAGGATCGAAACAGGATTAAATGCCATTTTATAGGCGATGAAGGTGAATATCTAGGACGTCTGGAACTCTCGGGCTGCTTCAATAAGTCGGTAACAGGTTGAAATTGGCCCCATTGTGCTGTACGAACGTCGAAAGCCGGCTTGTTCGACTGTTTGCGATTGTTCGAGAATGGTGCGGGCTTTGGCAAATGCATTATGTAAACAGCTTATAAGAGACCTGGGGTAGAGTAATTGGACGACATTTTCCTAGATCCTCTTTGTCTCCCTTCTTGTGCAAGAGTGTTGTCCTCAAGTTGTGCCAGGCAGCAGTTGTTTCACCCGAATGAAGATAGTGTGCAAAACGTTGCGTTAAGGCTTGGTAAAGGGGTAGACCGCAAGCACGAATGATATCTGTAGTGATGCAATCCTCACCTGGCGATTTTCCAGATGGATATGACTCGACAGCATGGCAAATTTCTGAGAGAAGGAAGTCTCGAATAGGCGGCAACGTGGATGGCAGGGCAATTAGAGGGGATTCTGATTATCTAAACAGCTTGGTATAGTATGCTTTCATTATTGACTCCATGCCTAGCTTTGATGTTGTGCGAGACCCATCGGTAGCTTTCAGACAAGGAAGGATTTGGCGGTGTTCAGCAAGGCTACGAGTAGCTAATTTGATGCTGCGCCGATATTCAGCTTCTTTCAGCAGACGTTCGCGGGCAAAGTTGTCATGATCTTCTTTGAGTTTTTGGCGGCAGATCTTGCTAAAGACTTTGTGGTTGTCTGTAGAACGAGCCATCTTTCGTTGATCCTTTAGCGAAGCTCGAGTGGCAGGCGAAATACGATTGGGGTTGTGAGTGGGTGCTGGGAGTCTGGCTGCCTTTGAAATAGATGTGATATTTGCGATAAGATTTACATAAACAGCATCGATGTCGGTGTCGATAAAAACTCAGTGTTACTTGCTAGCGGCGAGGGTGGTAGCAATAGAGGGGACGATGAGCGTTCCAATCTGATCGATGCTGCTGAAACTTTACAAGTTTCAGATCGAAGTGGAAAGGGGCACGGATGACGCGATGGTCGCTTCCAGTGCAGAAGGAATCAATCACTGAGACATCAGTTGCCGATCTACGATTGGACACGCCATGGTAAATTTAATGACGATGAAGTTCACCGATTCCTAAATATGTGCACCTATTGTAGATGAGCTTCTGGAAAAAGCTATTACCGTAGTAGAATACTTGTTAAAATCCAGTTAACTGTCATGCTCCAGTTGACGCAGTTATAAACGGGCACCTGACAAACTGCCGCAGGAAAGAGAGGCATCGAGTAAGAAATTTGCCCACCCACCCCATAAAGACGTGACATCGTACAATGAATTTTCTAACACAAATATCTTTCACGGCAATGTGTCAACCTTAACCTCTGCTAAGTATCGTAGTTGGGTATCAGACACATGATTTTATCCTATAGTAATATTTTGACAAAGTTTGTACAATTAATGAGCAATCAGCCCCTCCAACTCAGACGATTAATTGTGCTAGTATATTAACACTTCACCTCCGATGACAGTATGTGTGTATTATCCTTGATCTTGTCACTCCATGTAGTCTAAAACTGAATGTCCTTTAAAACCTAACCAGCTATTCGCGTATTGTGGAACCATTTGTGTGCAGTGTGGTTTCAGTTACAATGGTATTATATGGTGAGCTTGTTAGCCATAGGCGCATGCGTCTATATTCGCCTATAACGACGTATATGGAAATATACATGTGTCCTATTACGTTTGGAATAGGAACCACAAGAGCGTCGAGGCATGTTCGTTTAGTTTTTCATCAACTTTATTTTACGCTTTTGGAATTAAAACTACCGGGATCGTTGTCACCAGACTTTCTCTACAATTTGTCATCATTCAGTATGAGGACATCTCTATCTGTTCCCTACCGGAGCTCAGCACCTGTATCCATATCCAACGACGAGGCCATATTAAATGTTGGCGTGTTTCTTCAACAATCACTCCGTAATGAGTACCATCAGCCCGGAGATAAGCGTTACTTATTCTTTTTGTCTTTATTTTGTTCTTCACAAAGCATATATCTACCACTTTAGCTGGTCCTCTTTTGGGAAGTCTGTATTGGATTATTCACTTACGGTTTTGTAGTGCTTACTTCTAGGGAAATTTGTGATACGTGATGAGGCAGCTAGTCCCATGTCTTACCACCGAAACTGCTGTTTTTATTTTCAAGCTTCTTTTGGTAAAGGTACGCTCTTTCAACTACGGAAATAGTCTTTATGTTAAAATTATAGATCTTAAGCAATCACTCGAAATGTAACATCCAGGACTCAAATCTTGTGCAGCTCAAAAAACCACTTAGCACTGAAAATTGTTGTACTCCGAGCTAACTAATAGACTGTCGAAACTCAATTACTGTTGCCACACAATTTGAAGTTCTTTCCTCCCAGACGGCACTGTCGAGCGAGGTATAGCATTCCTTCAAAACAGCTTTCCTCAACCCTTTTGAGCCCCCTCAAAAGGTGAATATAGACGCATCCATTTGCTATCGATTGCGTTGTATTTGAAGCAGATTCACTGCTGATAGGTTCTTATAAATGGTTTAAAAAGCAGTTTACTTTCTTGCCAGAGAAGATGCTAGGACAGCCTATTCCCAATTTCTGGCTCGAAATGTATGTGAAATTAACGTAACTAAACCGTGTTTTACCCTCAAAGTCATTGTGTAGGACAATCAGCTATGCAGATGTTTGCTAACAAGTTCTTACGTCTATATAAAACGGATCCACCACACGTTCTGATAGTGCGTTTTTACCAATATTTAAATATAAAAATCATATTTTGATAGTCTCCAGGTGACACTAATAGATTTCCAAATCTGCATCTTTTAGACCGTCCTTATGTAACAGCTGCAAGCATGGACAGTGAACGAGTTTATAGTGGCAGATCTTTTTTTTCAACAATGCTAATTTGCCAATGAATCCCATGATAACTTATTTGCCAATGAATGCCATGATAACTTATTTGCCAATGAATGCCATGAAAACTTATTTGCCAATGAATGGCACGGTAACTTATTTGCCAATGAATGGCATAATAACTTATTCGCCAATGAACGCCATGATAACTTATTTGCCAATGAATAGCATGATAACTTATTCGCCAATGAATGCCATGATAACTTATTTTCCTTTGATAAAGCTTGTGTCATGTCTCTGTAGCTTAGGATGGGCATTAATTAACTTTTAAAATGTAAATGAACGATAGACGACATAATTTCACAGTACTTCAGTTCCAATGCTTAGCTGTTCAGAATCCAGAAATTCCACAATGGTATCAAATAATGCCCAAAGTATTTAACAATGAGTTTCTATTAGACAGACATTATTACTTCAGTGTGTAGGAGAAAACGATACATTTCCTTATTACTATTCATTACACAATTTGCAACATAGTATATAGCTCTTAGTTGATTTGATTAATTACACGACAGGAGGCTCACTCTGGGGGCAATTCTTTCCCCTTCTCTCTCTTCTCACCTCACTCTGTTTTTTTTTACTCTGTCCCACAGTCAGACTTTTACACAACTTTCACACGTGCCCTCATGGTGAGGCCCTTCCATTACACTTCGGTTGGGCTAGCTTCTGAGGGCGCACAAACCTAGCATAGGTACATACAGACGTACACATTCATCCAAGCACTGGTTTATGCGTCCTGATATAGCCCAATAGACTACAGTCTGGGGTGGATAATGGCGCGCTTCCGCCAGTAGAAACTAGTGAGGCAAACATCTAAGCAACAAAAACATTAATTACACTGATAACTGCATTACATGATTTGTAGAATCTGTCGCTAAATTGTTGCTTACTATGTACTGCCAATAAATAATACTGCAGAAGACATGCAAATGACAGGTAAAAGAGCACAGAGACAAGTTGTACTCTTCACAGACGCGTCATCATTTGTTTCTGCACTATGGAGCCTGAAAAATCGTTTTTTAAGAACATAGTGATTATCTATTCATTTGTATCGGTTCGAAAGGGTTGTTATACAGTGGATTGTACCTAATTGCAAAATTTTGGGCAATGAAGAGACCAACAGGCTGTCAGTATACGAAGGAAAGCTAAGTTAATTTAACGTAGATATAACTTATAAAGAAGCCAAATGGTTTGCCAGCTGTTGATGCAGAAACAATTAGAAAGCAGAGCACGCAGGTCATCAACTAAGTGAGACATATTACCAGCTCAACACATGTGAACAGGTAGCAATGGCTAGACTTCAACAAACTGATACCATCTGTTCAACAAACCAACATACCAATTTACCACCCGTTCAACAAACCAACAGAATAATATACCATCTGATCAACAAACCAACAGACTAAGATACCATCTGTTCAACAAACTAAGAATATGACACACAGATAAATGTGTCTGCAGCATTGACTAAATGACTGCTATCTGCTACAAAGGTGTTCAGTATACGAGGTAGAGCGAGAAAAGGAGTTACCAATACACATCCTAGATAAACACTATGGAGAAACCAATATCCTCAGACTAATCACTATTTTTTTTAGATATATTAAAACTGGCGTTTGAATGCGTGCGCAGAAGAAGAATAGAGAAAACATTGATAATACAAGTGGTGCCACATTTTAAATGGGCCAGAAAACCACAATGTGGACCAACTGTTGCAGGAACTCTATCTGGCCTTTATAATATGACATTAGAAAAAGTACCGTTTTTGTAATGCGTTATGGTTAAATGATTTCAAAGATAGACAAGACACTGGAGTCTGTTTGTGGCCAATCATTTTGAAAATAACATTTTCTCAGCGTCTTATTCATTCTTTTCGAAAGTAACATATGTAAGGAACACGGTTTCATTGACACGTACTGTGCTTCAATCAATCTTAAAATGATAGTTTGGTTTATTGTAAATCATAACACAGTTGATTTCGACATATGTTGCCATCTCATCAATTATTTTGGAACTAGTGAAATAGAGGTAATTGTCTCCCTTTGATTTATTTCACTCTGATACTTCTTCTTCTGCGTTCGTTCTCAATCTCCTGCTACCAAGCTCTGAACAGAGCTTTGCAAGTGGCAGGATGTAGTCCAGAGAATGGAACGCTTTGCGTCGCTAGTTTACAGCTTGACTGCGATATTTGCACCTTTTTCGGTCCGACACATCCGTCTTCGGCAGGCTCCCTGATACTAATCACCTCTTGTTTAGCTGGTAATATTGGATTTTCACCAATACTTTGTGGCTTACCAGATGCACCAATCAGTTGCGCTGTCATGTGAGATACAAAGCGGCTTAAATAATTATAACTAGAAACTTTATAAAACATACTATCAACTATGTGGCGGCTTGCAAACATCTTTATTGGAATTATGAAATATTTCTGCAAACTTTATTGTCGTGTTTCTTTATAAAATGTTGGCTCAATTCCCAGAGTTTGAAGATCACATTGCGGCATTGCGGCATGGACAACAGCAGCGAAGGCGAACTTCGATAAAGTTAACAAACTTCAAAACCAAGCCATGAGAATTATAACAGGTGGCATGAAGTCAACGCCAATTGTAGAACTTGAAAAGATTACAAAACTGCAATCCATGACCGATAGAAGAGACTGCAGAGCCCAGCTGCAGTCAGAGAAACTCCCAAGACTGACCGACCATCCAATGCACCAGAGACTAAACAATTTGGGAAATGGGAAACTAAAGCGGAGAAACTTTGAAGAAATAGCCAAAGCAAAGATGCACGAAGATCCCATAAACGCACTAACAACACCAAAACCCATCACTACTGTACGAACATCTACCTGGAGGCAGGATATATTTCCAGAGGTGGTAGAAAATATACCAGGTATTGCAAAACAAAAACTGCCAGACTGAAAAAGAAAGGAGAGATACTACCCTAAGCTTCATAACGAAAAGCTACCCAAGCATGGACTGGACCCATGCATACACCGACGGCTCTGTAACAAACACAACACAGAACGGAGGGGCAGGAGCATTCCTGAACCTACCAAATGGCAGAAAAATAACACTGTCATTCGCTACTGGTAAGTACACAAGCAATTTCAGAGCGGAGGCAGAGGCACTGAGGGCGGCAGTGGAAGAAATGGTGACACACAGTGAAAATGAGAGCCATATAGTCCTGCTGACAGACGCTCTCGCCGTAGTCACAGCGCTAAAAGGCCAGAAAAACACTGAGCGTAATGACTTAAGAGCAGCACTCTGCAAACTGTGCCAGCAGTCCGCACCTAAAAGGTTAGTGGTACAGTGGGTCCCATCACACTGCAACACCCAAGGCAACGAGGAGGCAGACAGACTGGCAAAAGAAGGTGCAAGACTACCACAAACAGATACCAGTATGACGTACGAAGAGTCAAAACGGCTTATCAAAGCCAGATACATGACCAAATGGGAAACCGAACATACTGGTTACACCAAAAACGATACCTATTACCAGTTGAACCGAAGAGAGCAGGTCGTTGTCTTCAGACTTCGCACTGGCCACAATAGACTGAGGTACCACCTATTCAACAAATTAAAGATAGGGTGTACCGACGAATGCCCGTGCGGTACTGGTAAAATGACCGCTGAACATCTGCTGCAGAACTGCCCGACATACGAGGATCAGAGAGAGCAGATGTGGCCATCACCAGTCGAACTGCAAGACAAGCTCTATGGCAGTGTCGACAGCCTCAGGATGACTGCCGCTTTTTTCGAAAAAATAATGGTTACTGTCTGACTGCGTACGCAGAAGAAGAAGAAGAAGAAGATCACATGATGAGAAGAAGATCAACTGTGAAAAGACAGAAACTAGGACAATGAAATGACAGCCGACACAGCATAGCTTTCACACTGGCTGCAAAACCGTTAAACAGGTGCGGGAATTTACCTAACAGGGAAGTTTCTTCACTGATAACGGCAGACTGGACATAGATACAAAATATAATTTACAAAATAAACAAGGAGCACATCCAACTAGCATCGATACTGAAACAGCCAAGGGTCACGAAGTCCACTAAACAGACGCTGATCAGCACTTTGATTATGTTATACTATAATTGTCAAGTGTGGGCACTATTAGAAAGGCACACACGTAAGATTGCCACCTGCGAGATGCGCTGTGTACAAAGTGCAGTTGGAAAGACAATTCGCGAGAAAATTCGCAATGGGACGCCGAGAAATATGGTGGAGACTACTATATTGAAGCACAGAAAATAAAGTGGTTTGAACACTTACACAAGATGCAATATGGTCAACCTGCAGCTCAAGCATAATATATGGAGCTTTCAGATCCACGTGCAACAGGTTGATCCGGAAGAAGACGGGTATAGGGGATCAAAGAAACACTCCGAGAGTGTAACATGTCCACAGCCCGAGCCTCACATTCAGCGCAAACCAGAAATCTACTCATAAATTACTCCTCAACGCAGCAAGGCAAGAGCATAAGAACACAATAATAAGAAAGAAGAAGAAACTGAATATTGTCCATTTACTTGTGATATCTGAAATATATAGCAGGTTTTAAATGAAACACAATCAGTTTGACTTAGGTTGAAACATTGTTATATTGTTTGTCTTTGATTGTGTCCTTTTAAATGTATAAATATTGTTTAAAATTTGAAAGCCAGTCTCAAAATGATTGTAAATAGTGTGTAAAGATGCGCCGTATGGTAATGCTTGCAGGTTTTAATATTAATAATTAACAGCGAATGTAGCACTTTAAAAAAAGATTTGCAAGTAGCGGAATGTAGTCCAGAGAACGGAATGCGTTGTGTCGTGGTTTACAGCTTGACTGCGATATTTGTTCCTTTTGGTCCAACACATACGACTTCAGCAAGCATTTTTGAGTACAGAGTTTCCCTCAAACTTCGATCCCTTCTACTTAGCAAGTCTACTCTGTTGCAGACTGCTATCCAGGATTACCGCGTGGTGGCGTAGAAGGATCTTGGCAGCTCTGGTTCGCTGACTCTCACGCTAGCAGGTCAGCTGTGGGTCGCTGACCGCTGTAGTTCATGCGCTGACTATCGTCTTGATCCCTAAATCATTGATACGATACCGAACGATTATCAATCACCACATAAACAATTGTGCACCTCAATATTTATGACAGTTCAAAACGCCCCTGATGTTTCTAAAACGCCACCTGGGGTACGGCATCGCCCCTTTAAGAAACACTGCCCAGAAGTAATATAAAATTTTACCGTAACAGATTGTGCCTAGAGGATGCAGATAGTAAAACGATATGTATATGTGGCATTGTATACAAATACTCAGCTACAAATAAACTTCATAGTTAAAAGGCTGTCTAGAAAATCAATCAATAAAGCAATCAATAAAGTTAAAATCTTCCACAGACTAATAAAACGATACACATCAAGTATTGCTCTTCTATCTTTGCCGTTCTAGTTATCTTTCGGTCTTCCTTATTTCGTGTATGTCTGCTTCCATCTGTCTTCTCAAATCTGTTTTGTCTGCTTTTATTTATCCTACTCTATGGATTCCAGAAACAAAAACTGTCGTGTAATGATATTATATTCTACGCCAACACCTGTTATATGTCTTTTATTCAAACATTAGAGACAACAGAAATACACATTAACAAAAATAACTTCACCAATGAGAAGGGCATTAAGAAAATTCACTTTAAACCTATACATACTCTAGCATGGCCTACCAAGAAGAGACAGTCTAAACTATATATATGTGTATATATATATATATATATATATATATATATATATATATATATATATATATATATATACACACACACACGGAATACTTGGAATCCTGGTATTCAAACATGCATGTTAATGTTGCCGGGTAGCCGCAGGATTCGGCTATACGTAGTAAGTATTTTAAAACGTATTGCTGCTAAGTAGGCCTGGGGAAAGGTACAAACAATTTCGGTAGATTTTTAACTATAATTAATGAATGTTGTCCGGGCAGGGGTAGTTAAGCCTACTCTTTCCGATTTCTAAATATCAAGAGATTTTTAACGTTCTCAACGCTGAACACGAGAGTCCGATCTCACCACCCAGAGATCAGGGGAATTAGGAACAAAAGATTCACGTATATATATATATATATAAAGACAAAGAGAGAGAGAGAGAGAGAGAGAGAGAGAGAGAGAGAGTAAAAGCAAACGTAGCGAATGTAGCATAGTTTTTACGTCATTGCGCTAGATCTCCAGGCTTCTGATGTGTGAAAAGACGTTCAATTTCTCCATGCCTTAGTTTTCGTAACTCATTGCCGAGTCAGGTATCCAATTTGTACACTTGATTAATCTTGGCGTAAGCTAACCTGACGACGAATGCCGTTTACTGATGCCAGATACATGCTATCTCACAGCTATGCCAAACTCTATTTCACAGTCGTCACATAAAAACACAACCACACACTGAAGGGATACAACTGCCAGACACTGGCAGCTGGTTTTACAGAGCATTGCGTAATTCGTTGGGGTGTGCTGTTTGTATTTTTTAACTAAGCAAAGACAACTTTCTTAATGAGTTTTCGCGGATGTGCTGATAATTTGTATATTTGATCAACAGCACAATAAATACTGGACTATGCTGGCTGCTCGCCCATCAACTCCAAAGTTAATTTCAGTACAATAACCATACACACAGTGATTATTATCTCTGCTGAGGTCAACTGGCAGTATGGCTGAGAAAAACAGTTCATTTTTCATTGCAGTTTCTATGAACTGCACTTACTTAATTTTTATTATAATTCCGATAGACAAAAATATCTACCTTAACGAGGATTTGAACTTGTGGTCAAATAACGATAAACACGTTCTACCAGCCGCTTCCACTACGTCAATAATAATGTGCATGTTCGTTGAACAGGATAAGAGAAGACGTCGCTGCCATGATGAAGCTGTGGGATTTTAGTTTTACGATAAACCAAGATATACACCTTCGCACACACTCAAAAACATTCATGCAACACATACAATTTCACACTCAGGCACACACATACGCATACACCCACACGTATATACCACATGCACAGGCACACAAACACACCACACGCACACTTACCACAAACATACAAACCAAGCAGAAAATATTTTCCTGCATGTTATCTCCAGGAAGAGCCATTCTTAATTGGGACAGTCAACATGTTTCTTTTGAATGTTCAGTCAACCTTTGTGAATCTTGTTATCAGGAACCCTTGAAATGAGATTCATCCCTTCAGGAAGCCAGAAAGCAACAATAAGTGTAGAAATATCTCTATGCATGTACGCGTGAACAAACTGCATATACAGTTATATAACGTTGTTGTTGTGTGTGTTCTTGTTGTTGTTCGAAGCTACTGGTGTTAAATTAAGTTTACTCTTGACAACGTTTTTTTTTCGGTAGCAGGTTGCAGTGGTTCTTCATTCATGTCGGGGCATACTTGTGGACGTTGACACGGCCATCTTAGTTGTAGTGGCTCTTCTAGCATTTAAGGCGCACTTGAGAGTGGATAAGGACACAATGGTTGTAGTGGCTCTTCTTGAATTTAAGGCGTATTTGAGAGTGAATAGAGACATTTTGGTTGTAGTGGCTCTTCTAGCATTTAAGGCGCACTTGAGAGTGAATAGAGACATCTTGGTTGTAGTGGATCTTCTTGCATCTCGAGGCGTACCTAAGGACGTGGACAGGGACATCATGGTTGTAGTGCAATGAGAGTTCCCCAGTAAGCTCACTATTATGGGGATCAAAATGTCAATCTCCACTTCGCTGGCCTGACTGCTGTGATACAGCATGAACCCACGAACACTAGCGACGACCTGAGGTGTTAGTCTTGATTGATATGTGTTACCTGATTTGATTACTCTTCGTATCCAAATATGCAATAGTTATTATTACGCCTCTGTTAATTTAATTGACTAATTATATGCATTACTCTAAGTCAAGCATATGGCTAGAACTACAACTGGTACATTTGAAGGAAATATGCATTCGCGTATTTGCGATGGTTGTTTCCTTTGAATAGTTGTATTCCTTGAAATTAAGAAATTACAGAACATTATGTCTGAAGGACATGATGTGGTCTATAATGAAAGGCCGTTCTACCTGGCGGACAGTTGCAGAACACACAATTTTCATCAGCTTGACATGGCATGTTAGAACGCTAAAAAAAAACAAATAAGAAGAATGCACGTAATAGGGCCAATACTGATAAGGAAAACACATGCAGACGAACATGAACGATTTCGGCCCATCTCACTAACATCGCGCCTGGACAAATTATCAGAGCGAATGATAAACGCGCGCTTCTATTTGTTTATATAGACAGATCTACCACATTATGCCGGGAATAATCAGGGTTTGTAATCGACAGTTGCACAGCTGACCAGCTTTTAGTGCTAGGCCAACACATAAATAAAGTCTCCATGAACAACAGTTGCACGGCGTCATGTTCTTTGACTTGCTACAGATTACTAAGGGGTCTACAGACAAGGCCTCCTGGTGATGATGATGTAACATATCAATTCGTGGCAAGCTGTACAACTGGATCAAATTATTCAAGTCTGAGCAAACGATGGAGACTAAGGATGCACTCTCTTTTTTTTAGTCTTAAAAAATACCACAAGGCTCATCTTTAACCTGTACTGTTATTCTGATATACATTAGTGACTTATCAGATCAGATTGAAACATGAACAAGCTCTACATGATGATAACCTGACAATCGGACTGAACCATAACGATATATAAGAATGCGGTAAGAATGTTAAGCACAAACCTAAGATGAGTAAATGATTACTGCCAAAAATGTAAGCTAAAGGAAAAACAATGAAAGCCGTATTCCCGAAAATCAACAAAGCTGCAACACAAAATATACAATTAATATTTAAGGAACATAAACTGCTAAGTAAGAAACATCTCACATAATATTTTGTCACAATTAATTGATAGATTAATTTTAAACACTATATTCAAAACGGAAAAAAAATTTAGCAAGAAATGAATACAGCTATTAGAGACGCGCGCTTGCACATCAGGTGATTTAGACACATATTCTTTTCTCTGACATATTCTCAGTTTACAACGGGCTAAACAATATAGCTTGCAATACTGGAGAGGGAGCATACCAATGTAAACAGCGTGATTAGTGAAGTGATTAGTGAAGCAATGAAGTCACCATCAACGTTGATATTTGAAATTCAAATCGATGTGCAGTCCTTGAGAGGTTCAGGGATAAAGTTATTGTGGATGCTGTTGAACCAAGTAGCAAAACGAAACGCGATAATCGCAACCAATGACTAGTGAAATGTGCAAGAAAGCTAAGAAATGACTAAAATATGTGTTCCATATCATCAGTGAAATCAATGAAATAGCCACTTCCAAGAAAGAAACCATGAGTTGCAGAGAAAAGTCAGTAATTCTGACAAAATTAATAGATAACACAACACCTACATACTCAATTACACATCTAGAGAAAGTTAGGTTTAGAATTATAGACGTGATACATCAGAACAAGACTACCACGCCTACAGTTTTTTGGAAGTAGAGAATCAACTATACGAATGTAGGTCTACCTTCCAGAAATTAACTTCGTGATGAGAACAATACGATATTTCAGTGAATGTCTTTCAGATATTAGCTGACTTTCATAGATTATATAATTGATGATTCCTGCCCACGAAGTCCATTAACTTTCACGTTTGATTAGATGAATGCATGCCATTATAAGCAGCGCAAAGGATTTGATTGATTGACTGCTTTGAAACATTTAGTGATACCACGTTAGAGCAAAACATCAATGGAAAAGAACTTGTCCTTCATTCTAACTGGTGTTCGTCCTGAAAAGAACGTTTTGTGAGACTGCGATATATGAGCCATTTGGGTATACATTCAGTCTCAGCATAGGATATTTTCATAGAGTGGTGTTCAGAGGAGTGTGTTTCGCAGAGGGGTGTGTAAGGGATGCCAGGGAGGGATATTTCCTCTAATAGAGGACATGTTGTGTTCTATTTTAATTAGTTTTTTCAGAATTGACACTCAACTCTCAACTGTGTCTCCACGTAGCTGCCAGCATGCGGCAGCGGCCACACCACGGTCTCAACATGACCGGCTAAACCAAGTGAGAGTAGCCGATGGGTCTAATAAACGGACGGTGATATAGGGTTTGCTTACCTAAGCAGGCGAAGAATGGATTCAGCGGTCTGTACGGAAGAACCACTGGCTGATCAACGGACAGCAAGACGACTACTAGCAGCTCGCTGTTGAGCGTTTGCAAGGCTAGACGCAGAAAATCAACTTGGTCGTCTACTGCATACATATTATTGCTCCAGTCGTCATGATCATGTCTTGCCACTTGATTAATTAGAACCAGGACTAGAGAGTGAGGCTGACGGTGTGCAGCACACTCTCACTTAAATCCAACTCACGCGCAAGTCATATTGCCATCTACAAATAACAATGCGGTCGTCTTCGGAAACGATGGACAAAAAACAACAGCATATTTTGGACCGGGGTACTTGCGTCCTAACTCACCTCAAAATGTCGGGTTAAGCGAAGTATAGGTCAATATAATGCTATTTTAAATAACTAAATAGGAACTTAGATGCAAATAAAGATGTAGAAAAGATTAGGGTTATGGTTATGTTTATGGCTAGGATTATGGTTAGGTTTAGAGTTAGAGCTACGGTTAGGGTTAGGTTTATGATTATAGTTCGGATAAGGGTTAAGGTTATGGGTAATGTTATGTTTATGGTTATGGTTGTGGTTAAGTTTAGGGTTAGGGTTGTGGTTAAGTTTGGGGTTAGGGTAAGGATTAAGGTTAGGTTTAGGATTAGGTTTGATGCTGGCTGTGGAAAATTATGAACTTCAGGTGGCAGGACAAGAAAACAAACACAGAAGTACTGCAACGCGCACATATTCCTTCTGCTAAAGGACTGATACGTGCAATAAGTTTGGCCGGTCTGGGTCACGTGAGTAGAATGGAAAATGGCGCAATCCAAAACAGGTGTTATATGGTGAGCTGTCAGAGTGGAGGAGACTCCTAGGCAAACCCCTGCTCAGATATAAAGATGTCTGCAAGGCATCAATGACAGACTTTTCCATCGACCACAAGGCATCAATGACAGACTTTTCCATCGACCACAAGGCATCAATGACAGACTTTTCCATCGATCACAAGGCATCATGACAGACTTTTCCATCGACCACAGTGTTTGGATATTTCAGCCGCAATGCGAACCACATGGAAGACATCACTCCGAAATGGATTATCGACATTTGAAACTACTCGGAAAAACTCGAAAATAATGGTATACGTCAAAAGGAGCAAAGACCGGCTAGTGAAAAAAGACATAACTGTTTCAAGACAGTCTGCATATACGAAAAAGGCCATTTAATTATGGAATTAGGGTTATGGTTATATGTAGGGTTATAGTTATAGCTAGGGTTAGAGTTCGAGTTCGAGTTAAGGTTATTGTTAGTGTTAGCATTATTGTTATAGTTATGGTTTGGTTTAGGGCTTGGGTTAGCGTTAGGATTAGTGTTCGGGTAGGATAACATTGTTTTCTATTAGATCGTCTGACGCATGGGAAATGTCATGCTGCTGTAGAAACTGGGTGGAACTCTCCTTGCCATCGACAGATTCCAGAAATCCATCGGTAGTACACATGCTCGTATATGCTCGCTGAATGTTTGACACTTCCAACAGTTTTAATAAGTGGACTATTCTGTGCTAAAAATAGGTATTCTTTCTGGGTGAAATAAGACGTAAGCATTCGGCGGGTTTGTCCTTTCATTTCGCTCCCTATTCTCTTCGACAGAATATATGGTTGCTGTCTGTTTAAAAGGTCGTCACTTGGAGACGGAATATGATTTTCATACACGGAATCAGCTGTGAGTCGCTGGCTGCTACATCTTCGGTCCAAAGAATGACATATATGAGTCTTCATTGAGTAGATTCTAAAAATAACAAACACCACCAATTAACGCCAGGTTGAATAGCCAGGATGTAACATCACAAACTGATGACATAATAACAGTACAAATACGAAGGACAAACGTGACATACTCTACATAATTCTCAACATTATTATAGATTCTGACAATCTATCAGTGATAATTATACAAGAAATATCGCACCAGGTATTATATAACATACATAAGCCAACAGCCGTAATAAATATACAAAGATTAAAATAAACTTTTGAATATAAATATACAAGAAACTGATAAATATGTTCAAGACACGTCACAATGACGTACATGGCATAAATAGTAAATGGAACATCTTTAAAGCATGTAAGATGGATACACTAGGTAAGAAATGTGGAGCAAAGAAGATACGTCGCGGAACACAAAACACCTTAGTGGAAATATAAGATAAATATTCAATATATACTCAAAGCAAATAAAAAATGCGTACTAATGTCGATGAGCAAAGAGATTTATATTACGAGTTACATATCAATTATAAAAATTAAGTCGCTTGGCTTGGCTTTGTTCGTTCTCAATCTCCCGCTTCCAAACCTTGTAAGTGCTTAAGTAGCAGAATGTAGTCCAGACAACGGAATGCGTTGTGTCGTAGTTTACAGCTTGACTGGGATATTTGCACCTTTCGGTCCAACACATCCGACTTCAGCAAACATTTTTTGAGTACCGGGTTAGCATTCTCTCTTCGATCTCTACTCCTTGGCCAGTCTGCCCTGCCAGTGTGTTACTCAGGATCACCGCATGGAGGTGTAGAAGGGTCTTGGCAGCTCTGATTCGCTGGCCCTGACGCTAGTAGTCAGCGATTGGTCGCTGTTCACTGTAGCTCATGCGCTGCTCCTTAAAATTAAGTATCAATCAAATAAACACAATTTCTAAAAGAGGCTCAAAGAAGAAATGGAGAACAACTGACATACAAATATACTAGGTGTGTTCAAATAAAATCGAAACGAACAGCACCAAGTGAACATATGTTCGATGCGCATGGTGACGTCATTGGTGTATACATCACATATCATCCGTCAAATTGACAAAATGTAATTATCTTCCGAATCATAGTTTCCTCACCAGACCGTTCGTTGACAACATGGCGGGTGTGATACGGAATCCGTCCAGGGTTGACCAGCGAGTAGTGATTCGGGTTCTAACAGCTGAAGGATGTCGACCAGCTGACAATCAAAGCAGAATGCAGGCAGTGTATGGTGACAAAAGTGTGTCGAAGACAACAATAAAGAACTGGACAACGATGTTTAAAGAAGGGTAGGAGCTAATAAAAGATCTTCCGAGGCCAGGTCAGGTGCATTTTGTTGCGTCAGAAGATGCCAATTCCGGTGGACCGTCGCCGGAGCTTACGTTCGCTAGCAGAGGAATTTAATGTGTCGCTAGGGACAGTTTCAAAGGTGGTTAGCAAGAACATGAAGAATCAGAAAGTGTATTCACAATGGGTACCTCGGTTGCTGACCAACCACCATACGGAAGAACGCATGGGATGGTGTTTGAACCACTTGCTGCAATACAAAGAGTAGGACGATTCGATTCTTTTGCGCATAGTGGCAGGTGATGAATCGTGGTGCCATCACTTTGAGCCGAGCAGCAAAACTGCTAGAATGCAATGGAAACATCCAGATTCACCGAATCACCAAAAAAAAAATCAAATCACATGTCCGCTGGTAAGGTTATGCTGACATGAGAGTGGACTTTAAAGAGTCATGCGTAAACATCAATGCCATCCGCTACACACTGGAAAAGCTGCATACATACATCAAGAATAAACGATCTGGCATGCTTTCATGTGATGTGATTCTATTGCACGACAAAGCGTGTCCACATGTCGTGAACATTGTTCAGAAAGCGATAATATAGAAACGGTGGGAAGTACTAACTCTGTGACATGGTTGCTTCATAATAATTGCTATATTTCATTATGTCACACCAGCTGATGTCACTGTCACATGTTTGTAATAAAGCCACTGGGTCCGGTTTCATTTGAACACGCCTTGTAACAACCACCACTAGATATTTTTTGGAGTATCAAATAGATTAAACGTTGTAATCCTAGTCCATTCGTTGGTAACAAAAATGGATTCGTTATATTTAAAAAAAAGCACTTAAGAAAACAGTAGTTACCAAGAATCTCTGAACTCATCAACACTCAAGACCAATCAATTTATAGCTAACGACATAAGGAACTGCTGGAATCCTAAATATTGTTGGTTTTTCATAGAAAGCTTTTTAAAGAACAATCTCAGAAATAAGTCACCGCGAATAGACGAAATAACTACTGAAGCAATGCCAGCTAGTGAAGCGAGATGAGTGAAGTGAGTGTAAACACATTTTAACAAGAGTAAAAGCAAAAAGAAGAGAACAATGCAGGATTGTGTACGACAATCAAGCTACAGAGACTATCAATATTCATATACATCGCCATGTCCTGAAATATTCTGAGACTCTTTCGATCTACCCGGAGAAAAGTCATGTCGATTTTAAATAACATAATATAACATAGGAGGTGCGAGTTTGTACGACCTTATTAAGAAAAGTTCACCAAATGGATTTATCTAAATGGCAGTGCACTCCACCGACGTGAAGCTAGTCAAACAAACACAGGACCACTAATGGAAAGGGCAAGAATGACACATCTTCTTTCTTCTACTTGTTTTACTCACTGACATCAAACATTGATATTATTCTCCAATTACACTGATATTATGTCACTGGGAAAGGTCTACTACGCTTGTGATCACACACACACACACACACACACATACAAGCACACGCACCACACACGCATGTACACACACGAACGCACATGGCTGAGCTGCAGTACATCAGAAGCTGTTTCCCCTTACTGCCATACCTCCACATAAATGATTATAATGCAGTAGTCAGCTCAAGGTACACGGCATTGATTTGCAGCTTCTAAAGCAAGAATGCATGTTGCGGCAACGTGTCTGTTCTTTGATTAGCGAATGTCCGTCACTTCAAATCACAAGGTCTACTTCATATTCATCTCCAATTGTTTGTTTTTCATATCGATTTGTATTATCATTAGTATTGATATTTTCATTGTGTTCTTCTTCTTCTTCTTCTTCTTCTTTTTCTTCTTCTTCTTCCTTTTCTTTTTCTTCTTCCCTTTTTACTATATCTATGAAATCTAAAAAAAACTCAGAGGCAAAGCCTTCAAAACATACTGAAGATGAATTGGAGTTTTTGTCGACGCTTTAAAAGTGGTCTAATGTGTCAGAAGCTAGTTCCTGTAAAAAGAATTCAGCAACAAAACACATCATATTGCAATCATAATTTGAAGTAGCATTGGGCGTTACTAAACAATAATACTTTACACGATTGAAGAATCGCTCACCAAATCTTGCACATTGGAGATTGTAAAGTTAATTGTTTGTGAATCAAGCGAGGTAAAAGAATGGATAAATATATGTGACCAATAGTCCAGTTTATATGCTCGTTTCAGATATATATGAAGACGTGGAAGAGCAGTAATGAAATCAACGTTTCTCTTTGTTTCTATTTCAAGTTGATGAGGAAATGTTGTCACTTATTTGTCTTCGTGAAATATATGAATTCAAGAGGCATCAAAGAACAATTCATGTAGTGTCGAGCATTTAAAACTACTACACAAGATGAAAGGATTATTGGAATATAAACTGTTCGGTTCAAAGTTTGGCTCTCAGAGACAAGTGAAAGAGCGTGCTTCACATGAACATGACATTTACTGCATGATTAAACGAAGGGCTCTTGACAGAAAGACTTCCATTTCTTTATCAAGAAATACTTGATTCTATTAACAAAATTATGAATTACATCAAATCTAGAGCCTTCAGCACATGTTTTTTAAAAGAACTCTCTGTGAAGACATGGATTCTTTTAACGAAGTTATTTTTACTGTTTACACTGCTGTATACTGGCTGTCGAAAGGAAAAGTTGCCATTTATGACTTTGCGTTGAAAGATGAAAACAGTTCATTCTCGAAAGTTCAAAGAAAACGTGACTTTAAGGTTACCTTTGATGAAGAAAATGTAAAGGAAATAGTTGCTGAGCAGACAATTTATACCAGCTAAATAAACTGGTACATAGCACCCCAGAAATAAAAACAACTCTCACATAACAACAACACTAAGCACACGGTGATTAGGAGGTCCAAGTGATGTAATGTGCTATAGAGTAAACACTGAGGCCAAAATATATTATAGCGATAATGGGTACTTGAATGAGTTAGTTGGAATGGGATCTGAGGAGGATATAGTTGGGATGAATTATCAGCGAGCTAGGAATGAAACATCATAACTACATTATAACAATCACCTGGAATCAAGTCCTGAATAGAATGATATACGAAGGGACAAGTCCAGAGAATCTAAGGAGATTTAAATAGATTACATTACGGGGTAAAAAAAAAAAAGAAACACGCTTTAAAATACATAGATATTGCTTACCCTGGTGCGAAGGCTGATATTGATCACAATTTGTTTATATGAAATGCTAAATAAGATGGAAGAATCAAGAGATAGAGCACGAATTAACAATGTGGAATTTAAGTGCTTTAAACGAGTTTTGGCTTGGCTTGGCTTCGTTTATTCTCTGTCTCCCACTGCCAAACACTGAAAGGGCTTAAGTAGCAGAATGTAGTCCAAAGAACGGAATGCGTCGTGTCGTAGTTTACAGCTTGACTGCGATATTTGCACCTTTCGGTCCAATCTATCTGACTTCAGCAAGCATTTGTTGAGTACCGGGTTAGCATGCCCTCTTCGATCCCTTCTCCTTAGCCAGTCTGCCCTGCTGGAGTCTGTTATCCAGGATCACTGCGCGGAGGTGTAGAAGGGTCTTGGCAGCTTTTTCAATTACATTCCAAAACTCAGTACAAGTCAATGAAGTGGGAGGTTAGGCACTAGACCTAAAAGAGGCAGCAGAGATAGCATTGAGTAAGCAGAACACATGAAACCATGGGTAATAACAGAAATGTTAAGACAAGTGGAGAATGGCGCAAATGGAAGCACAGTAATACAGAACAACTCACTGCTAAGTATAAGAATATCAAAAATGAATTAAATCGGATAGGAAAGATGACACAAGAAAAATGGTGGATAGACCGCTTGGAGGTAATTGAATACCTTGAGAGAATAAGGACATTCTAACAAGTACAACATTAAAAAAAACAAAAAACATCCTTTAGTAAAAATAAGAGCATGGGTGATTAACGCTAAGGTTGGGTAAATCATAACAGACCTAGAGAACAAAATAGATAGATGAAGAGAATATGTTTTGAGATTGTATGAGTACGAGGACCGGTATCAGGTCACCAGATCCTTAAATAACATCCCTTTCATGGAATAGACATTATCTATACAAAGAGAATAATTTAATATGGCATTTCACTCAATCCTTCTTCTTCTTCTTCTTCTTCTTCATCGTACGCAGGCAGACAGTAACCATTATTTTTTCGAAAAAAGCGGCGGTCATCCTGAGACTGTCGACACTGCCATATAGCCTGTCTTGTGTTGCCACTGGTGATGGCCACATCTGCTAACTCTGATCCTCGTATGTCCGGCAGTTCTGCAGCAGATGCTCAGCGGTCCTTTTCCCGGTACCACACGGGCATTCGTCGGTACCACCTATGTTCAATTTGTTGAATAGGTGGTACCTCAGTCTATTGTGGCCAGTGCGAAGTCTGAAGACAACGACCTGCTCTCTTCTGTTCAACTGGTAATAGGCATCCTTTTTGGTGTAGCCGGTATGTTCAGTTTCCCATTTGGTCATGTATCTGGCTTTAATAAGCCGTTTTGACTCAATCCAGAATACAACTATAAACCATGGATAGATATGATGTCTCAAAACAGCGGGAAACACTTTATACAATTTTCATTTTACGCATGCTGGTGGTATTTACAAGAACGGAATCTCTGCAAAGAAACACAAAACTTCAATAATAATTCCTTGACCAACAAAATCAAATTCAATAGAATACGCGTCGTTATTGTTATTGCTAAGATGTTTGCCTCACTAGTTTCTACTGGCGGAGGTGCGCGCATTCCACCCCAGACCGTAGTCCATTCGGCGATACCAGGACGCATAAACCAGTGCTTGGATGCATGTGTGCGTCTGTATGTACCTATGCTAGGTTTGTGGGGCCTCAGAAGCTAGCCCAACCAAAGTGCATTGGAAGAGTATATTCATAACGATATCCTTAATAACGCATGCATCTACTATTATATTAAAGTTAATCAAGAAAACTGATGGTAAAATAAAATGAGCTGATTAAAGATAATCAGTTTGGATTTCGCAAGGCCAGAGGTGCAATGGATGCAATCAAATCATTGCGGATTCTCACTGAAATAATGATCTCTATAGGACGACAAATATGTATTGGATTTATGGACTTACTTATGGACCTTTAATCGAGTCCCCTGGAAAAAAAACAACTGTTTTGGATCTTGCAATAAATATGTATATAGAGACCAGTCACTAGATTAATCCATAACCTGTATCAGAATCAAGAGGCGATTACTACAATCAAAGAAGGACAAACAGGTCCAGTTTCAATACGACAGTGGGTCGAACATGATTGCTTACTTTCACCAACTCTCTATAACGCAAATTCTGAATAACGAAGGAAAGAGATGTGTTTGGAGTTGTTAGGTGCGTTACAGTCAATGCCATGACAGTCACTGCTATTACATTTGCAGATAATCAAGCCAGAGTGAGATGATCAGCACCAACGTTCCAAAACTGCTACAAATAATGAACAGTTTTACTTAAGAGTTTGACATGAAAATAAACACATTACAAACACATACTATGGTAGCAGATAGACATCATAGGCAAACAAATTAAATCATCAATGGAGAAATAATTGAACAAGTATAGAAGATTACACATTTGGAGCAAAGCATTACATTAGATGTTCGCAATGAGACGGAGATTTTGACAGGATTTGCATTTGCAAAAAACAAAAAACAAAAAACAAAACAAAAACAAACAAAACAAAAAAAGCCGCTGGAGTAAAACATAAATTGCTAACCTCATAGTATATAGGGATAGAGCTGAGAAAAAAGAATAGTCACTTCTTATGTATGACCAATTGAACTGTTTCAGGGCTGAAACATTTACTCTAGCAAAAATAAAAGCTTGGAAGCATTTGAAATGTAGTGGCATTGTAGAATACAGCAAGTGAGTTGGACATGAACAACAAATTCCAATGACAATCTTCTCATTACTGTAAGGACCCAAAGACAAACATTGAAAATTATACAGAAACGAAGATTGAGTTGGCAAAACATAATATGTGACATGCAAATCTTCTATAGAATATACTATAGAGCAAAATCCAGGTGAAAAGAGGAAGGGAGCGACCAAGACAAGGCATGCAGAGACATTACAATTTAAAACAATGGTGAAATGAAGAGAGTTGCAGAGGATAGGGTCCAATGTAGAGGCATATTCAGATAATATTACAATCAGCCTTAGGACTGTCCAATCAGATGATGATGCAATAAGCTGAACCTGATAACAGAGAAAAGAAATACACGTCAAATTTCAAGATAATCTTCAGGGAAATGACGCTCACCGGCATAACTGGAAAGAACACTTCAATCTGTGAATCCAATCTGTATAACATCGGTCAGAAAGTAAATCCTGAAAACATTAAACAAATGTGTAGTGTCATAGAGAAATGTGAAGGTGAACTGAGTACAAATATGAAAGAAGAGTTTCTTTCTCACCTTAAAAACTCTGAAATAATAATTTAAATTATACTTCCATGAGCTTCTATAAGACGTTGCTGCACTGGTACGAAAAAACATGCTTTGCTTCCTTAATTGCAGCCAGCTGTCCCGATGAAGTACATGATATACAATATAAAGTACATATTATTAGACCTATCCTTTTCATGTAATTTGTTTTTTTTTAAAAGTTTGCTAACTCAGTTCTGGTGTGCTATGTATCAGTCATTTTTAATTGGCGCCATGTGGCATTTGCATCTGCATATCTCTGCGAGAGTAGATTTCCAACGCCTCTTGATATCTGACCAAGGCAAGAAATGAAAATACTAAAAGTCGCAGTAAAAAAACAAACAATGACTTGATTTTTACTATATATATTTATCAGTAGACGTCCTTGGCATGACTGTCTTTACCTCGTTTCGTGACCTCTTCACAAATGTCTACCATAAACCTACTGACACACATAGCTATCTCTCTACACTTTTCTCACACTCAATCTTGCTGTGACTCATTCCCGTAACCTCAAATTCTACTCCTTTGTCGCCTATGCCAGGAAAACTATGATTTTTTCTATAAGACACATGAGATGCTTGACGTTTTCTTGCAACCGTATATATCATGAAGCTATTATTACTTCCGTCCGTCAGCGTATGGGCTCAATATGTCGCACCAACGTCCACATCCTTACCCGCCGTCCTTCAACTGACCGTGTGTTGGTTCTTACATTACATCATCACACCTCATCAGCTCAGGAACCTACTTCCGCCATCTTTCAATCCTGCTTGCAGATCTTTCTGCGCTAGTGGTTTTTCTTGATCATCCATTTGACGTCTTCGAGCGTGATTGATACTCGTGTGACCTGTTGTTAGCAACCAAATTCAAAACACCAAAACGACCCCTTGCTTTGCAAAAACAAGCGTGGTTGCGTAACATGTCCATGTGTTATTCAAACACGTTCTGATTCCTTTGCGCTGCCAGTTTTTTTTAGATAAAACTTATCTACAATATTATTTGCTACCGCTGCAAATAGAAATACAACCGGGATACTGGCCTTACACTCCTTGCTCGTTCCTTACAACAGCTCAATGACATTTCAATAAGTTCGACTCTTGCCACCCACCACTTCAATAGTTATGGACACTAGGATCAGGTAGACACTGACATCGTTTCCTGTTCATGCGATGAAAAAATCGAAAATGTCACAAATTTTGAATACCTTGGCCCTACGTTATCCAACGACGGAGACTGTTTGATAGAAATTAGAAGACACTTGACCATTGTGATGCAGAAGATAAACAACATGTATAATTTATAGCAAGATACTAACAAGCAAAACTAAAACTGATGATCCATTCTGAGAACACGCATATTACCTTTGACAATGTATGGGTGCGAGACATGGGCAATGACACAAGCAGCTAGGAAGAAAATTGAAGCGTTCGAAACAAAATGTTGCAGAAGTATCCTAAACATTTCTTGGATAAAGAAAGTAAGAAATCCGTGCATCCTAGAATGTGCATCCCTGAATATTGAAGAAACCTGGCTCATAAACAATGTTATGTTTCGGAAATTAAATAATTAAATATTTCGTCATTACGGACTGAACAGAACGGTAATAGAGCGCATGGGACCATGAAGATGGCGCACGGATCAACCAAGGCGAAGGTGGATTCAAGAAATCAAATATACTCTAAACATGAATATGTAGCAGGTAGAAAGAATGACTGCAGACCCATATTCATGTCGGCTGGTTGTGATGATAGCGGCGTTCTACAAAGATCATGGTATATGATGAGGATATATAATTAGTATAAACTATGTGGGAAAAACCAAGGGAGCAGGATAGCCCTGGTAAGGTGTCACATTCTGAAGAAAGGTCGCCTCCAGAAGTGCCCTCGCAGCTGCTGGCCAAACGGGCGAAGTATCAAACATTTTGACAACGGCCGCCAGGGCAGGAGCCAACAAGGCCTGGTATCGGGCTTAGGGCGCACCAGGGACTAAACATGGTAAGTGGTCAAAACCAGTCGGAAAGCAATGGCAAACTACTGATTGTACAATTTCCAGGAAACTAAGGACAGTCACAAATATTGAAACTCAAAGGTCCGATGGCGAGACTCCCAGGCTAGGCAAGTCGACTGTACCCACTGGAAACAAGAACACGGGCAGAGTTAGTAAAAGTAATTATGATTACGGCCAAAAGCCTACGACATTGCTAAGGAAAACTTAGCCCTTAGGCTAAAAGCGAAGATAAGAATAGATACGTGGAACGTTAGGAGATCATGAAAGGGAAAACTCATGATGGTCAATAACGAAATGGAAAGAACAAAAACATAAATATTGGGAATCTCAGAGCACATGTGGAAATGAACTATGGACATATTAAAACACATACTGGAAGGAAAAGTGCGGGCAAGGAGGAGTTGGCTTCTTCCTAACAGAGAAATCATAGGCGGAGAAAGAGCAGAAGATGAGAAAGAAGCACAAGGGCCTTTTGACCTAGGACACATTAACGAAAGAGGTGAAAGACTAATCGATTTCAGCTTGAAGAACAACCTCACAAGCACAGACACCTTGTTCAGACAACATCCCATAATGTTATATTCATGGACATCTCCAGATGGGAAAACTAGAAACCAAATAGACTGCATCCTAAAACAAACAAAATGGTTGTCAATTATAGTTTCAACAAAGACACTCTCTGGAGCAAATTGTGACTCTGATCACCAACTACCTGTAGCAGAATACAAAACACGACTAAAGAAAATCATCAAAGGTGAAAGGCAAATACGCTTCATTGAAGACGTAATACGAAACGAATCCGGCATTAAAGTACGAAACAAATTCGAAGTATTGATGGCAATGTTAGAGGACATATCAACCGATGAGCTGGCAACACACGTGAGAGACGTCTTATTCACAACAACACAAGATATAATACCCAAGAAAGTAGATAAGAAACATAATTATTTCACAGATGAGATACTGCAACCCATAGAAGAACGAAGGAGACTAAGGCAAACATGAATGGAACACAATAGTGTTGAATACAGAGGCTGAACAAAATTAATCAGGAGAAAGATCATAACTGATAAGAAACAATATATAACAAACACGTGCAACAAAATAGAAGATCTCCAACAACAATAAAAGGAAAGAGAATTATTCAAGGAAATTAGAACACTGACAGGATAATGCAAGAGTTCACTACAAGCAATCAACCAGAACACTGGCGGGAGAATTCAAGCGTTCACTACAAGCAATCAACCAGAACACTGACAATATAATTCAAGCCTTCACTACAAGGAATCAACCAGAACACTGACATGAGAATTGAAGCCTTCACTACAAGCAATCAACCAGAACACTGACAGGAGAATTCACGCGTTCACAGCAAGCAATTAACCAGAACACCGACGGGAGAATTCAAGCGTTCACTACAAGCAATCAACCAGAACACTTACTGGAGAATTCAAGCCTTCACTACAAGGAAGCAACCAGAACACTGACAGGAGAATTCACGCGTTCACAGCAAGCAATTAACCAGAACACTAACGGGAGAATTGAAGCCTTCACTACAAGCAATCAACCAGAACACTTACGGGAGAATTCAAGCCTTCACTACAAGGAAGCAACCAGAATACTGACAGGAGAATTCAAGCCTTCACTACAAGCAAGCAATGACAAAAATGACAATATGATGACAAAGAGCAAACATATGCTTGAAAGATATAAGGCATACTGTAGCGAGTTGTATTAAGACAACACAAAAAAGAAAGACTTGATTACAAGTGACGAAGAGAGATAGCGAGAACCGACATTGGCAATAAAGGCTAAGAATAAAGGACGTCACCAGGACGTGACGATATACCAACTGAACTAATACACGCAGGAGGAGATTCATTCATCCCCATGCATCACACATTATGTATGAAGATCTGGTGCAGTTCAGAATGACCCACGGCATGGAGAAGATCAGTATATATTCACATACCAATGAAAGGAAAAATAAAATTATGCACCAACCAGCGCACTATTGCCCTGATAGCCATGTCAGCAAGATCTTATTACGTATAATCATGAAGAGATTGAACATAAAGTTAGCGTATGAAATACACAAAAACGCAGGCAGGTTCCAGACCAGGCAGAGGCACACGAGATCACATCTTCAATATGACACACGTCTTCTAGAAGTGAAGAGGGGACAATGTTACCTGCATACGTGCATCGTAGATTACACCAACGCTTTCGATTGTGTACAACATCAGCAACTATGACAAATAATGAAGAACATGGGTTTTTGCAACACACCTGATACATCTAATAGAAACATTCTACAGTGGACAACAATCCATCGATAGAACCAATGAAGGTACAACAGATTGGTTTGAGATTCACAAGGGAGTCAGACAAGGTTGCATTTTTTCCCCATATTTATTTAACATCTACGCAGAATAAGTCATGCGAAAGGTAAAAACAGATGACTGCTACATGAATTTTTATCCGTTCACAATAGGAGGGAGAAAGATTCCAGAGTTAATTTATGCAGATGGCACAGTAATGCATTAAAACAACGGCAAGTCCTGGAATGACTGCTCAATTCCGTTCAGAAGCACATTGAAGCTCATAATTGTTTTCGGAACATTAAGAAAACTAAGATAATGTCTAGTCAAAAAACAGGACATTAACCTCAGATTGCTATTAATAATTAAGAAATCGAAAATTTCACGTATTTTGAATACCTTGCCGGTACGTTATCCAAAGACGAAGACTGTTTAAAAGCAAGTAGAAGACGTTTGGCCATGGCGATGCAGAAGCTAAAGAACATGCACAATGTATGGCATAATGCTAACAAGCAACTACAACAGAAGATCATGAGAACATGCACAATGTATGGCATAATGCTAACAAGCAACTACAACAGAAGATCATGAGAACATGCACAATGTATGGCATAATGCTAACAAGCAACTACAACAGAAGATCATGAGAACATGCACAATGTATGGCATAATGCTAACAAGCAACTACAACAGAAGATCATGAGAACATGCACAATGTATGGCATAATGCTAACAAGCAACTACAACAGAAGATCATGAGAACATGCACAATGTATGGCATAATGCTAACAAGCAACTACAACAGAAGATCATGAGAACATGCACAATGTATGGCATAATGCTAACAAGCAACTACAACAGAAGATCATGAGAACATGCATATTTCCCGGGCAATGTACAGGTGCGAGATATGGACTATGATACAAGCAGATAGGAAGAAAATTGAATCGTTCCACCCCAGACTGTAGTCTATTGGGCTATATCAGGACGCATAAACCAGTGCTTGGATGAATGTGTGCATCTGTATGTACCTATGCTAGGTTTGTGCGCCCTCAGAAGCTAGCCCAACCAAAGTGTAATGGAAGGGCCTCACCATGAGGGCACGTGTGAAAGTTGTGTAAGAGTCTGACTGTGAGACAGAAAAAAAAACAAAAAAACAAAAACAGAGTGAGGTGAGAAGAGAGAGAAGGGGAAAGAATTGCCCCCAGAGTGAGCCTCCTGTCGTGTAATTAATCAAATCAACTAAGAATCTGGGGTAGTTGTCTCGCCGCAGCGACTCAATTTCAACCAGTGTTCGTAAAGCGATCTCAGTCCCGCCAGGCGGAGCGATAGCGCGGGCTTGCGGAAAACGCTCGCCTGCCTTTCCCCGTAGTGCGAATTGGGTGCGGTTTGTGGTAGTGGCTCCTCCACCGAGGTGCGCTAGTCTGGTCCGTATCAGGAAACGTGGTCCGTCCCTGGTGGTTTATCTAAGGCTTATAGCAGAGCTCGACAGTACGTCTCGCTGGTGGTCCGACTCTCGCAAAGAGCTTGTGACCGGCAAATGGAAAGCAGGAATCGTTGCCTCGAGGCCCTGCGTTCTCTCCCTACGGAGAAGGGCAGGCCGGCAGGCCAAATTGTCTCTAGTCCCAGTGAAATTCATCGCCGAGGTCGTTGGGATCCGTTCTGCACAGAGCGCTGCCATCCCTCCTCGAGCGAGCCCGGTCGGTCGGTCGTCTGGTGCGTGTGGGAGGCCCCAGTCAGGCGGTCCTAGGTCGACGGAGTGAGGGACGGGTGGAACAACCGTCCGTCCGTCCCGTCAGTCGGTTCCTGCGGCCGTCCCAGTGAGGCTTTTTACACACCCTTCCTCCGCCGACCGGTGGGCGCAGTACGTACGTCTCCGACAGATATCTGGTTGATCCTGCCAGTAGTCATATGCTTGTCTCAAAGATTAAGCCATGCATGTCTAAGTTCACACTGTCTCACGGTGAAACCGCGAATGGCTCATTAAATCAGTCGAGGTTCCTTAGATGACACGATCCTACTTGGATAACTGTGGCAATTCTAGAGCTAATACATGCTTACCAAGCTCCGACCCTCGCGGAAAGAGCGCTTTTATTAGTTCAAAACCAATCGTCGTTTCCCCTCGCGGGGTTGCGGCGTCCCCACTGGTGACTCTGGATAACTTTGTGCTGATCGCATGGCCTCATGTGCCGGCGACGCATCTTTCAAATGTCTGCCCTATCAAATGTCGATGGTACGTGACATGCCTACCATGTTTGTAACGGGTAACGGGGAATCAGGGTTCGATTCCGGAGAGGGAGCATGAGAAACGGCTACCACATCCAAGGAAGGCAGCAGGCGCGCAACTTACCCACTCCCGACACGGGGAGGTAGTGACGAAAAATAACAATACGGGACTCTTTCGAGGCCCCGTAATTAGAATGAGTACACTTTAAACCCTTTAACGAGGATCTATTGGAGGGCAAGTCTGGTGCCAGCAGCCGCGGTAATTCCAGCTCCAATAGCGTATATTAAAGTTGTTGCAGTTAAAAAGCTCGTAGTTGGATCTCAGGCGCAGGCGGGCGGTCCGGCTCGCGCCGGTTCACTGCCCGTTGTCTCCTGCCCTACCGTCTGCCGGCTCTCTCCCACGGGTGCTCTTCGCTGAGCGTCCTGGGTGGCCGGCGCGTTTACTTTTAAAAAATTAGAGTGTTCAAAGCAGGCCTCGGCTGCCTGAATAATGGTGCATGGAATAATGGAATAGGACCTCGGTTCTATTTTGTTGGTTTTCGGAACTGGAGGTAATGATTAACAGGGACAAACGGGGGCATTCGTATTGCGGCGTTAGAGGTGAAATTCTTGGATCGCCGCAAGACGAGCTACTGCGAAAGCATTTGTCAAGAATGTTTTCATTAATCAAGAACGAAAGTCAGAGGCGCGAAGACGATCAGATACCGTCGTAGTTCTGACCATAAACGATGCCGACTAGCGATCCGCAGGAGTTGCTTCGATGACTCTGCGGGCAGCTTCCGGAAAACCAAAGTGTTTGGGTTCCGGGGGAAGTATGGTTGCAAAGCTGAAACTTAAAGGAATTGACGGAAGGGCACCACCAGGAGTGGAGCCTGCGGCTTAATTTGACTCAAAACGGCCAACACTGAAATGATTGACATGCCGAGACCACTCTTCGGGGGTCTAATATGGAACTGGTGCTGGACTTAGATCCCCAGAAATCTGGGGTTATGCCCCCTGTGGTTCGGTCCTGTCTGCATCCAGTGTTTGATAAAGGAATTGACGGAAGAGCACTATCAGGAGTGGAGCCTGAGATTTAAGTTAACTTACCACGCCAATACTGCAGAATGACTATCAAAAGTACACCTTCGTGGGGTCTAATAGAGAACATGTGCTGGAATTAGAGCCTCAAAAATTTTTGGGGCTACCCTCTAAGAAACTCGATTGTCTCGCTAAGGGAATTGACGGAAGGGCACCACCAGGTGTGGAACCGGCGGCTTAATTTGACTGAACACGCCAATACTGTAGAACAACTGACAAATCGAGAGCACTGCCGTTTGGGTCTAATAATGAACGTACGCTGGTATTAGACTCACGGATGACAAGTCAGCTCTCAAACACTCAAATGAAAGAACACTACGGAAATCGTGTTTAACTCCGCAGAAACCGCAGATTTCAAATACCTGGCCATTGACAAACAAAAGCCCTCAATAAATTCGTCTGACCAAATAGTGAACGGGTGCTGGAAATAGATCATCTGAAGACAGGTCAGTTTTACCCTACAAATGACAGGGCGTTGCTACGGAAAACCAGCTCAAATCGAGAGGAGCCGCAGACACTTTGGTTCACGTACCAGGCTGATAAGCCAAGGGCGCGAGGCTACCATGTGGGGGATTACGGCCGAACCCTTGTAAGCCGCAATCCCGCCCAAATCTCAGCACCACTGCAATGGGAGGCTCCTACATGCTCGGGACCTGAGGCTTGCGCCCCAGCCCTATCAGGTAGAGCCACAGTAAGAGGTCCTTGCCGCCCGCAAATCAAAGCGGGCGGACAACTGCTTGATACTCACCCTATACGGCGATGGGGTGCGAAAAACACCAACCAAAGACTTAGAACCTGGTCGGGGTGTCGAAAACAGTAGAGCAGCCACCTCACTGTGAACTGTCAAGACTTAACCACTGACCATGAGAGTTGTCCGCACACCAGGCGATCAACATCTCTGTGACATTACCAGGCTTGTCCTCTGGCTGAAAGCACTCCGGCTACGATATCTACCTCTGTACGTTATCAGCCATAACTATCATGCTGGACGCAGAAGAGATGCAGACCAGCGGACATTGCACACCTGCCCCACTGTGTCAACACCCCAGGTGGCGGGGAATGCTAGGCGTACCATCCCTGCATAGAAGCCAAGAAAATAAAGGGAAAAAGAGATACCCCACTCACATGCAAATGCTACGTTTCTGGCAGGACGTGACGATCCTGGGATACAGACACACTGGACTGCCTCTCTTCCGGGTAAACCAGTCAATCTCATATATCACATATCATCATTGCACCCTATAGACACGAGTAGTGAAGACTCGATAGTCTGGTAAGACAACTTCCATAGGAGAGAAAACTCTGATCGTAAACAACTGCTGCCTTGCAGATAGGCTGGGGACAGCCAAAGGCTAAGGAGGGCATCCCTACAGAAACGCCTGTTGAAATCGGATGCACGGGGCCGCAAGCCTAACAAAACAGTGCAACGTAAATCACAGTATGATGGCAGTACAACATATTCGAAAAACGTATGGCGCTCATCCTGAGGAGACCCGCCAGGCAGCGATAGCGCCGGGCCTCACGCCTCGAAGGGGCCCACCCTTGACTACTGGTGGTCACCCACCCATGTGTCGTGGAGTCAAGGCACATGGCTATGGGGTAACGTCTATTGGCCAAAACCTCAAGAACCTCAAAATACTACAGTGGAATGCGGAGGGAGTCATCAACAAAAAACTTTCCGTAACACACCACCTGCATGAAGGTAAGATTGACGTGGCATGTATCCAGGAAACGCACCTCAACAATAACCATAAATTCTCAATCAGAGGATACCAGACCTTCCGTCTAGATAGAGAAGGCCACAAAGGAGGGGTCCTGATACTGACCAGAAACAGCATACCGAGTAGCGCGGTACCTGTCAATCACACCGGACAAGCAGAAATTGTAGGAGTTGACATAATGGCTCAAGAGACGAAGCTCCGCATTTTCAATCTGTACGGACCACCAAACAGAGACCTATCGCCCTCGAGTATGGAGGTCAGAGACTCCAACTGCATAGTAGTTGGAGATTTCAACAGCCACTCGGAGAGATGGGGATACTCTGACACAGACAGCAGAGGTGACGAAGTGGAAGATTGGGAGATAGATGCAAATCTCTCCCTAATCAATAGGCCGGAGGATAGCCCTAGCTTCTATTCAAGAACATGGCATACCACCTCGACTCCAGATTTGGCCTTCTCCACACAGGACATACACTATAAAATAGACCGCCAGGTGCTAAACCAACTGGCAGGTAGCGACCACAGGCCGATCAGGCTAACCATTGACATGGAAGTAGGCCCACAGGAAACAAAACCGCTCCCACGTTGGAATTACAAACGAGCCGACTGGGACAGATTTGCAATCCTGACAGATGGGCTGTGTGAAACCATAAACACACGAAACACCAAAATGAAGCCCATGGTAGAGAGCCTAAGCAAGGCAATAATGCAAGCCGCCACTGAAACCATCCCAAGAGGAGCTAGGAAAAACTATAAGCCCTACTGGAATGATGAGTTACAGAAAGTGGAAGATGCGGTAACAAATGCTAGGAACATGGCAGAACGAGAAAAATCCATGGAGGCAAACATCGCCTGCAAAGCCGCCACGGCGCAGTACAAACACACTCTCAAGCAAACAGCAAGAGAAAGTTGGAAAAATAAAACGGAAAGTTTAAACCTGGACAAAGAAGGGAACAAGCTATGGAAGCTAGTCAGAGCCATGAATGACGAAACCCCGTCAAATAAACAAATTACTATCAAGCAGGGCGAGAACTTGATCACAGGTAAGAAAGCCGCAAACGCCTTTGTCGATCACTATGCCAAAGCAAACCATATCGAGGTCCCTGCAGATAAGCATACAGACATTAGCGAAGAGCTAAAGGGTCACGAAAACATAAATACGGCTCCTGAAGAGCACATGATGGCCAAACTAACATTGCGCGAAATGGAAGAGGCTATGAGAACACTAAAGAAAAGGAAATCTCCCGGAAAAGACGGGATAACAAACGAAATGCTGATGGGGCTGGGCCAAACAGCGAAGAAAAAACTACTATCAGTCCTGAACCAAAGCTGGAAAAGGGGTATTGTACCCCAGGCATGGAAAGATGCAATACTGGTACCAGTACCAAAAACAGGAAAGGACAAAACAGATCCGAATGGATACAGGCCCATAAGCCTACTGAGCTGTGTCGGCAAGCTGATGGAACGGATGATAAACACCAGACTGATGTGGCATCTGGAAGAAAAACGAATACTAATTCCACAGCAAGCCGGCTTTAGACAGCACAGATCCACTGAGGACCAGGTCATCCTCATAGCCCAGGAAATAGAAGATGCCTACCAGGCACAGAAACACACAGTAGCTGTTTGGGTGGATCTGGAAAAGGCATTTAACAAAGTCTGGAAGGATGGACTTAGAGTCAAACTAAGAAGAAGTGATGTCTGTGGGAAGATGTACAAGTGGATCAACCACTACCTCAAACAAAGAACGGCCAGAGTCCAAGTACAAGGGCAGATGAGCAAAAAGGTGACACTCGAGCAGGGAGTACCCCAAGCGGGAGTATTGTCACCCACACTCTTCCTGGTATATATAAACGATATTACAGAGAATATACCAAGAAGAGTCCATAGCTCAATGTTTGCAGACGATCTGGCTATGTGGACCTCTGAAAAGAATCTCACCATAGCAAGAAATCGGATGCAAACGGCCCTAACATCGCTGGAAGAGTGGGCGAACTCATGGCTGGTCAAAATAAACGAGGAGAAAACCACGTGCACAATATTCTCGCTCTCATTAAAACCCCAAAGTACCAAATTAAGCCTAAATGGCAAAATCCTGCAGCCAAACGACAACCCAACCTATCTGGGAGTCACATTTGATCGGCGCATGACATGGAAAAGTCAGATTGAGAGAAACCGAATGAAGGCCAGAGAAAGAATGGCGATCATGAGGAAACTTGCTGGCACAAGCTGGGGAGCAGACGAAGGTATACTAAAGAAACTGTACACTGGAAGAGTGAGACTAGTTCTCGAGTATGGAATCGCGGCATGGACAACAGCAGCGAAGGCGAACTTCGATAAAGTTAACAAACTTCAAAACCAAGCCATGAGAATTATAACAGGTGGCATGAAGTCAACGCCAATTGTAGAACTTGAAAAGATTACAAAACTGCAATCCATGACCGACAGAAGAGACTGCAGAGCCCAGCTGCAGTCAGAGAAACTCCGAAGACTGACGGACCATCCAATGTACCAGAGACTAAACAATTTGGGAAACGGGAAACTAAAGCGGAGAAACTTTGCAGAAATAGCCAAAGCAAAGATGCACGAAGATCCCATAAACGCACAAACGACACCAAAACCCATCACTACTGTACGAAAACCTACTTGGAGGCAGGATATATTTCCAGAGGTGGTAGAAAATATACCAGGTATTGCAAACAAAAACTGCCAGAGTGAAAAAGAAAGGAGAGACACTACCCTAAGCTTCATAACGAAAAGCTACCCAAGCATGGACTGGACCCATGCATACACCGACGGTTCTGTAACAAACACTACACAGAACGGAGGGGCAGGAGCATTCCTGAACCTACCAAATGGCAGAAAAATAACACTATCATTGGCTATTGGAAAATACATAAGCAATTTCAGAGCGGAGGCAGAGGCACTGAGGGCGGCAGTGAAAGAAATGGCAACAGACAGTGAAAATGAGAGCCACATAGTCTTGCTGACAGATGCTCTCGCCGTAGTCACAGCGCTAAAAAGCCAGAAAAACACTGAGCTTAATGACTTAAGAGCAGCACTCTGCAAACTGTGCCAACAGTCCGCACCAAAAAGGGTAGTGGTACAGTGGGTTCCGTCACACTGCAACATCCAAGGCAACGAGGAGGCAGACAGACTGGCAAAAGAAGGTGCAAGGCTACCACAAACAGATACCAGTATGACGTACGAAGAGTCAAAACGGCTTATCAAAGCCAGGTACATGACCAAATGGGAAACCGAACATACTGGTTACACCAAAAACGATGCCTATTACCAGTTGAACCGAAGAGAGCAGGTCGTTGTCTTCAGACTTCGCACTGGCCACAATAGACTGAGGTACCACCTATTCAACAAATTGAAGATAGGGTGTACCGACGAATGCCCGTGCGGTACTGGTAAAATGACCACTGAACATCTGCTGCAGAACTGCCCGACATACGGGGATCAGAGAGAGCAGATGTGGCCATTGCCAGTGGAACTGCAAGACAAGCTCTATGGTAGTGGCGAGAGTCTCAGGAAGACCGCCGCTTTTTTCGAAAAAATAATGGTTACTGTCTGACTGTGTACGCAGAAGAAGAAGAAGAAGATATTAGGAAATATGTTTTTAGTCAGAGAGTGGTGTCTGCTTGGAATGTATTGCCAGAGGAGGTAGTGGAGGCAGGGACAGTTAATGCATTTAAGAATAAACTGGATGCGCATAGTTTTTAAAGGCAAGGTGATGTAAATGTAACTGGTTGTATACAGACTCTGCAGGGTCTTCTAAACCAGTATAAAGACGTTAAGTTAAGTTACACTCTTCCTAGTGTATATAAATGACATAACAGAGGATATACCGAGAAGAGTCCATAGCTCAATGTTTGCAGACGATCTGGCTATGTGAACCTCTGAAAAGAATCTCACCATAGCAAGCAATCGGGAATATAGCAGGCCCAAACATCGCTGGAAGAGTGGGGGAACTCATGGTTGGTCAAAATAAACGAGGACAAAAACGACATGTAATATATTCTCGATATCAAACAAACCCCAAAATACCAAATTAAGTCTTCCTGTGAGTCACATTTGATCGGGGCATGACATAGAAAAGTCAGATCGAGAGAAACTGAATGAGAGCCAGAGAAATAATGGCAATCATGAGGAAACTTGCTGGCACAAGCTGGGGAGCAGACGAAAGTATACTAAAGAAACTGTACACTGGAAGAGTGACACCGGTTCTCGAGTTTGGCATTGCGGCATGGACAACAGCAGCAAAGGCGAACTTCGATAAAATTAGCAAACTCCAAAACCAAGCCATGAGAGTTATAACAGGAGGCATGAAGTCAACGCCAATTGTAGAACTTGAAAAGATTACAAAACTGCAATCCATGACCTACAGAAGAGACTGCAGCCCCCAGCAGCAAGCAGAGAAACTCAGAAGACTGACTGACCATTCAATGCACCAGAGACTAAACAATTTCGGAAATGGGAAACTAAAGCGGAGAAACTTTGCAAAAATAGTCAAAGCAAAGATACATGAAGACCCCATGAACGCACTAACAACACCAAAGCCCATTCCTACTGTACGAAAACCTACCTGGAGGCAGCATATATTTCCAGTGGTAGAAAATATACCAGGTATTGGAAACAAAAACTGCCAGACTGATAAAGAAAGAAGAGATACTACCCTGAGCTACATAACGAAAAACTACCCAAGCATGGACTGGACCCATGCATACACCGACGGCTCTGTAACAAACACAACACAGAACGGAGGAGCAGGAGCAATCCTGAACCTACTAAATGGCAGAAAAATAACACTATCATTGGCTATTGGAAAATACACAAGCAATTTCAGAGTGGAGGCAGAGGCACTGAGGGCGGCAGTGGAATAAATGATGACAGGTAAAAGGAATGAAAGCCATACAGTCCTGCTTACAGATGCTCTGGCCGTAATCAAAGCACTAAAAATCCAGAAAAGTACTGAACTTAATGATTTAAGAGCAGTACTCTGTCAACTACGCCAGCAGTCCGCACCAAAAATGGTAGTGGTACAGTGGGTTACATCCCACTGCAACATCCAAGGCAACGAGGAGGCAGACAGACTGGCAACAGAAGGTGCACGACTACCACAACCAGATACTAGTATGACATACGAAGAATCAAAACGGCTTATTAGAGCGAGATACATGACCAAATGGGAAACTGAACATACTGGCTACACAAAAAACGATGCCTATTACCAGTTGAACAAAAAAGAGCAGTTCGTGGTCTTCAGACTTCGCACTGGCTACAATGGACTGAGGTACCACCTATTCAACAAATTGAAGGTAGGTGGCACGGACGAATGCCCGTCTAGAATCGAGAAAATGACCGCTGAGCATTTTCTGCAAAACTGCCCGACATACGAGGATCAGAGAGAGCAAATGTGGCCATCACCAGTGGCAACACTAGACAAGCTCTAAGCCAGTGTCCATAGCCTCAGGATGACCGCAGCTTTTTTCGAAAAAATAAAGGTCGATGTCTGACAGCGTAAGAAGAAGAAGAAGAAGAAGTATCAGTGATGTGAACACATTCATCGGTCTTTGCTATCATTAGTCTGTTGAACGGATGGTAACTCATTCTGTTGCGGCCTATGTGACGTCTAAAGATTACCAATTGCTCACCTATATTGAGCTGGTCATTTTTTATGTTGACCTATGCGCTTTGTTTCCCAATTGTTTATGTAATTAGAACTCAAAATATTATTGATGTCGTTATAAGTTAAACCAACTTAATTTGTTCCAACCGTTCCATAACATTCGGAAAACGTAGGCCGATTCGTTATCATAGAAACTTCCGATTAGTGGCCCTGTTTAGATAATGATGATTATCGTAAGACAGCTTCCGATCAGGGACTAATTTCTGCTGTGATTGATTATGGTCGTGAAAGCTATTGACTATTTGAATGCAGATTGTGTTCTGACTTTCCCGAGATGTCTGAATTTTACGAGAAGCGAATCATCATGACGGCTTGCTTAGAGCTCGAAAATACGATCACAAACTCATGAAATATCAAAATACATTTATGGAACTCAGTGCTTTGTCCCTATATATTATTACTAAGAATTAAGAATTGTCAGCAATCAACAAAGGACGACGTAAGTTATAGACAAATCACGAATTCACCAGTTGACCTTTATGCTTTCCATAGTATTGATGTCATCTGTTAACAATGGCCTACTTTTTTCTGATCAAGTTCAATTCAATCGACATTAACAGGGACATAATATATGTTATCAATACAAACGAGAAAGGAGGAGTACATATTATCTCTTCAAGAGCAATGCTGTCAGTAATACAAGTTAGAGTCTTCAGTGAAGATAGCTTGGTTAGATCCCCTCTCTGCGATCTTATATTCAACATCTCATTCACAACTGTATCGACTAGAGCTTTTCGATGACGAGAATCGAACACGTTACCTCTGCTTTAAGAATCTTGCGCTCTACCACTCAACTGCCCAAATGCTCAAATGTACAATTCCATAATTACAAGTTACGAACACTTTTTCCTTTCTTCATTTTCATTTTCTTTTGTTCTCGTTTCTTGTGCTTTTGGGAGGCTTTAAAATGACATTATCTGTGAAACATCATGCCTGCAATGAGTTTAACTGGTCTAACACCGGGATTGATTAGAGCATCAATGAAAACAAAACAGAAAGACACGGAGTTGTGGAAAGGGAAAACAATAAAAAAGCAAGGATGTGATTAAAACTCGGAAAGAATATTTCAGCAGGAAGTCAGTCGGAGAAAAAAATGAAGACAGCTAAAAGAATGTGATCTGGGAGGCAAGGAATTTATTTTAAAAAAATAAAACGTAGAGACAAATGAAAGGAAATAAGAGAAACTGAGGCTGAAAGGTAAACCATGTTAAAATGAGAGGCTGGGACTTGCGTCATCCGATAATAAAGTGTCCAGAGTTTGAGAAACTAAAAAAAGCAGCCTTCCTTAAGTGGGTCATTTAATCTGGTCATATATCACTCCAAGCTGAACTGCCAACCGCCGCCATTGAATATCAGGAAACTGATGTTAATGACATCAGCTAGGCTTTCTCGCTTCCAGAGGCGGTGCTCACAGACGGTGATTGGTTAGTAATGGCGCCCTAAAATTTGAGTTCACCCGTATTTAAAGACATGCCAGGCTACCAGGCTAGAAAAAAATGACCAATGTCCCCATCAAAGTTCTATATTCCACGACTGAATTCCATGACCTCTTAACGGAGAGGAAAGAGGAAGGCCACTGTATCTCAATGATTGGGATAGACGACGACACAAAGAGGGTTGTGCATATGATTATCAACATCATCATTTTAATTTTAATTGCTGCAGTCCGACACTGCAAGAACACGTGTTGAAGCGTGTTTTCGGTGTGAAGACTTCAGTAGTGAAGGCGGCTGTATGCTCAATACGAAGCGAAAGGCAGAGAAGAAAAAGAGGCTTGCCGTAAGCATTGAATAACGATAGACTTGTTTGTGGCTAGCAACCGCTTCACGTAAACTATTTCTATCGATATCACCACTACAAGTGATGGGATACATGCTTGCTGTAAATTTGTAAGTTGTAGTTATGACCTTTTCTTCAGTTGCAGTGAAAAGCAAAGTCAATCAATCAATCAATCAACCAATCAACCAACCAATCATGTGAATACAGATCCTGAGGTATTACCACACTGGTCTCACAGTCCGGATACATCGGATCCAATTCTACCTACATTGTTTTTACCTCTATTTGACAAACTGTGATATTTTAACTACTGAATCATTGTCATTATATCAGTTCTATTCTTTTCTAGGAGTCGACTTCACTGCACTCTGAGCATACCAATAGGTGCTCAGTCTCTCTCAGCAAATGGCGCAAAGTGTGGATGCTGATGGTGCCTGTAGCCTGTTGGTTATATACCTTCCTATTTCGTCCTCTCAGGTTCACTGATCCACTGAATCCTAATTTGATTCCAAAGTGCCGCAGCCTGTGCCTTGCAGACTCATCCTTCTTCTTCTCCTTCTTCTTCTTCTCCTTCTTCTTCTTCTTCTTCTTCTTTTTCTTCTGCTTCTTCGTACGCTGTCAGACGTCAACTTGAATTTATTCGAAGGAAGCAATTGTCATCCTGAAGCTGTCGACACTGCCATAGAGCTTGTCTAGTGTTGCCACTGGTGATGGCCACATGTGCTTTCTCTGGTCCTCGTATGTCAGGCAATTTTGCAGCAGATGTTCAGCGGTCAGTTTCATTGTGCCACAGGTGCATTTGTCAGTGCCACCTATCTTCAATTTATTATATAGATGGTACCTCAGTCTGTTGTGGCCTGTGCGGAGTCTGAAGACCATGACCTGCTCTCTTCTGTTCAGCTGGTAGTAGGCATCATTTTGTGTGTAGCCAGTATGGTCTGTTTCCCATTTGGCCATGTATCTGGCCCTAATAAACCTTTTGGACTCTTCGTAGGTCATACTTGAATCTGGTTGTGGTAGTCTTGCACCTTTTTTTTCCAGTCGGTCTGCCTCCTCGTTGCCTATGATGTTACAGTGGGATGGAACCCACTATACCACTACTCTTTTTTGGTGCGGACTGCTGGCATAGTTGACAGTGAACTGCTCTTAAATCGTTAAGTTCAGTTATTTTCTTGCTTATTAGGGCATCTGTAAACAGGACTATCTGGCTGTCATTGCTTTCGCCTGTGAGCATTGCTTCTACTGCAGCCTTCAGTGCCTCTGCCTACTCTCTGAAATTGCTTGAGCATTTTCCAGTTGCCACTGACAGTGTTATTTTTCTACCATTTGGTAGGCTCAGGAATACCCCTGCCCCTCCATTCTGTGTTGTATATGTTACAGAACCGTCGGTGTATGCAAGGGCCCAGTCCATGCTTGCGTAGTTTTCCGCTATGTACCTCAGGGTTATGTCTATCCGTTCTTGTTCTGTCTGGCTGTTCTTGTTTCCAATAGCTGGTATATTTTCTACCACCTCCGGAATGATATGCTGCTTCCATGTGGGTTTGCATACAGTAGGGATGGGCTTTAGTGCTATGGTGTTCATAGGGTCTTCGCTCATTTTTGCTTTGGCTATTTCTGCAAAGTTTCTCTGCTTTAGTTTCCCTTTTCCAATTATATTTAGTCTCTAATGCATTGGATGGTATGTCAGTCTTCTTAGTTTCTCTGCTTGCTGCTGGGCTCTGCAGTCTCTTCTGTCGTTCATGGATTGCAGATTTGTAATCTTTTCAAGTTCAACAATTGGCGTTGACTTCATGCCTCCTGTTATAACTCTCATGGCTTGGTTCTGAAGTTTGCTAATTTTATCAAAGTTCGCCTTTGCTGGTGTTGTCCATGCCGCAATGCCATACTCGAGAAATGGTCTCACTCTTCCAGTGTACAGTTTTTTGAGCACTCTTTCGTCTACTCCCCAGCTTGTGCCAGCAAGATTTCTTATGATTGCCATTCTTTGTCTGGCTCAAATTCAGTTTTTCTCGATCTGACTTTTCATGTAATGCGCGATCAAATGTGACGCCCAAGTAGTTTGGGTTGTCGTTAGGCCGCAGATATTTGCCGTTAGGACCTATTTTTGTGTTCTGGGGTTTATTCAAAAGCGAGAATATCGTACATGTTGTTTTTCATTCATTTATTTTGACAAACCATGATTTCGCCCACTCCGCCAACGATGTTAGGGCCTGCTGCATCCGATTTCTTGCTATAGTGAGATTTTTTTCAGAGGTCCACATAGCCAGATCGTCTGCAAACATGGAGGTGTGGACTCTTTTTGGTATATTCTCTGTGATGTTGTTTATATTCACCAGGAAAAGTGTGGGTGACAGTACTCCTCCTTGGGGTACTCCCTGCCCAAGTGTCACTTTTTTGCACATCTGCCCTTGTACATGCACTATGGCTGTTATTTTTTCTAGGTACTGGCTGATCCATCTGTACATTTTCCCACAAACGTCACTTCTTCGTAGCTTGACTTTAAATGCCTCTTTCCACACCTTATCAAATGCCTTCTCTAAATCCACCCAAACCGCCACAGTATGCATTTTCTCCTAGTAAGCATCCTCTATTTCCTAAGCTATGAGAGTGACCTGGTCCTCAGTGGATCTGTGCTGTCTAAAGCTTACTTGCTGTGAAATTAGTATGTGTTTTTCTTCCAGATGCCACATCAGTCTGGTGTTTATCATACGCTCCATCAGTTTTCCTACGCAGCTCAGTAGACTGATATGCCTAGATGGCCTATTTGGATCTGCTCTATCTTTTTCTTTCTTTGGTACTGGTATAATTACATCATCTTTCCATGCCTGCGATAAAATTCCCCTTTTCCAGCTTTGGTTCAGGTCTGATAGTAACTTCCTCTTTGCTGTTTGGTCCAGCCTCATCAGAATTTCGTTTGTTACCCCATCTTTTCAGGGCGATTTCTTTTTCTTTAATGTTCTCATGGCCTCTTCCATTTCATGCATTGTTAGTTTTGCCATCATGTTCTCCTCTGGTGCCATATTGATGTTGTCGTGGCTCTTTTGTTCTTCACTAATGTCTGTATGCCTATCTGTAGGGACATCAATGTGGTTTGCTCTGGCATAATATTCTATAAAGGCGTTTGCTGCTTTTTTTCCAGTGAGCATGTTGTCGCCCTGCTTGATGGTAATTTGTTTGTTTGATGGTGTTTCGTCGTTCATGGCTCTGACTAACTTCCATAGTTTGTTTCCTTCTTTATCTAAATTGAGGCTTTCTGTTTTGTTTTTCCAGCTGTCTTTTGTTATTTGGTTTAGTGTTCTTTTGCATTTCGCCGTGATGGCTTTGAGGGCGATATTTTCTTCCATAAATTGTTCTCTCTCTGCCATTTTCCTAGCATTTGAGACTTCGTCTTCCCCTTTCTGCAGTTCATCATTCCAATATGGCTTGTGGTTTTTCTTTGCCCCTTTTGGGATGGTTTCGATGGCTGCTTGCATTATTGCTTTGCTTAGGCTTTCCACCATGGGTTTCATATTGTTATTCCGTGTGTTGATGGTTTCACACAGCCCATCTATCAAGATTGCAAATCTGTCCCGGTTTTATTTCCTGTGGGCCTACTTCCATGTAAACTTCTAGCCTAATTGGCCTGTGGTCGCTACCTGCCAATTGGTTTAGCACCTGGCGGTCAATTTTGTGGTGAATATCCACCGTGGAAAAGGCCAAGTCTGGAGTATAGGTGGTATGCCATGTTCTAGAAAATAAGCTAGGGCTGACCTCCGGCCTATTGATAAGAAAGATATTTGTGTCTATCTCCCAATCTTCCTCTTTATCACCTCTGTTGTCTGTGTCCGAATATCCCCATCTCTCCGAGTGGCTGTTGAAGTCTCCAACTACTAAGCAGCTGGAGTCCTTGATTTCCATACTCGAGAGAAACAGGTCTTTGTTTTTGTGGGCCATACAGGTTGAAGATGCAGATCGTCGTTTCATGTGTCATTATGCCGACTCCTACAATTTCTGCTTGTCCGGTGTGATTGACAGCTACCGCGCTACTCGGTATGGAGTTACGTGTCAGTATCAGAACCCCTCCTTTGTGACTTTCTCTATCAAGACGGAAGGTCTGGTATCCTCTGATTGAGAATTTGTGGTTGTTGTTGAGTTGCGTTTCTTGGATACATGCCTCGTCAATCTTACCTTCATGCAGGTGATGTGTTACGGAAAGCTTTTTGTTAATGACTCCCTCCGTATTCCACTGTAGTATTCTGAGGGTCATGTGTTTTTTGTCAATAATTGTTGCCCCATCACCTTATGCCTTGTCTCAACAGCACATTGGGTAAGTTCATCAAGCTCATTACAGCGGGTAACACAGTAAGAATTCCCACCTCGTTTGTCAGTCTGTAGTGCGATAGTCTTGCCCCAAGTGTATAGTACTGGCGTGATGGGGGGGTTTGAGACACTATGTTGTACCTGTTCTGGAAGTTTGTCACATAAAAAAAAGACAAAGGCCGCCGTCCATCGTAGACGATGATGGCATAATTTAATTTGCTTGCGCTATTTTTAGTAAGGATTAACTGCGCTACTTTGTTACATGACTCTCTCATCTCGTGCCACCCGACCCCACTGGTAAGTCAATGACATGACTACGAGATACAGGGGACTCTGTATCAATTACCGGTGAAAAATACGGCGGAGTCCGGAGTCGAACCCACACCACCTGATCACGAGTCCGTTCGGCTTAACAGCTTCGCCACTTTGTCACATCACTATCATCCAATAGCATATAGTGTCGTTGTAGATACGGCGGTAGATGGTGAAATATTAGATATTTCATCGGACCAATCTTTATAGATGCAAGTTACAATACACTTCATCACGAGATGTCTCTGCCTCCTTGAAGCAATCAGCAAGGTTTGTCTCCTCGCTGCTGAACCTTCCCTATAACGATCTGGTGCTGGTAATACGTTATTCAGCATACTAAGCTGGAATGTGCAGCTAATGAAACGACCAAAATGTGTGCACACTTCTCTACCAGGAAACTCATCTCTATGAACAAGCAAACACTGTACTAGTCTCTGGAAACTTTGATAAAATATATTGCATGATTTTTAAGCGGAAGACTTAGAAAATGTTTGCCTCTCAATGAACCAACATCCAGTCACATAATTTCATTCTGGGTGCCATCAAGGAAGTCCAGCACACCATTGATAATTGGCAGGACACATCAATGACACACCCATTAAGGTTAATGCTAGGGAGTTTGTTGTTGTTTGCGAATGAACACAATGAGTAGGTCACTCTTGTGTACGCTCTGTAAAGAACGTTAAGTGGCTGATTGCAATAGTTTTCTTTACATGCCAGTGTGCTGATGAAGGTGGACCAAGGTCCTCCTGGAGGTTGTGCTTTGCTTTGCTTCATCTGCGTGTCACTCACTGCTATGGGGATCACGTCGATCCCTCACCTTGTTGGCGAGCTGCCATGAAAACAGTTTCCGGGAAGAGCTAAGAGGAAGCCAAGGTGAGGGTCTTGTCCAGTATGTTTTGCCTGAAGCTGACTACCATGTCTGATCAGTATATTTTGCCTGCCCAGTTGTTAGGCCCCCTTCCCATGCTAGGGAGGTAAATCTTTACAAGAGTTGCTCAGTTACATATCACACGAGCATTTATGGGATTGTTCTGTGAGATTCCCTTCCGACGCCACTTTAGCATTGCTTGTAAAGTCTCTTATATGTGTTTGACATATGTCTATCCAAGCTAGACCTGTATGCGAAAATGTCTCCTACAATCGTCAGTCTTCGCCATGGTCATTTGGGGTAAGCTATATAAGAAGAACAAATAACATACACGTATAATCTTTAGGTAGAATAACGTACATGCATTCACTATAGATATAATCATATGCATGTATAGACTGCAGTTAGAATAATATGCATGCATACAATAAATATGGAATCACAGACATGCATAGATTATAGGTATACTAATGTGCATGTATAACCTACATGTAGAAAAGCATAAATATTTATCACTGCAGTGGAATAATCTATACGTACATATGCAGTGGAATAATAAACATTTATACACAATAATATAATAATATACGTGTATACACTCACTTTACGTGGAACTAATATGCATGTATGCACTGTAAATATAATAGAATACATGTATTTATTACAGGTATAATAACATACATTTATGTTGTTACTCCATCTTTAGGTATCGAAATACATGATTGTATGGACGGAGGTCTATATAACTGAGAAGTAATGCGTTAGCCTCTCAAGACGTTAAGGAAAGCGCCAGATGGTAGGAATCTCGCAGGTTTCAAGCGTTACCTAGTCCCAATCAAAGGCTGTGAGACTGGCTTGCAGTTCTGTCGGAGCTGGACGATACATTATGATATTGCGTGCACACACTGTGCACACACTGTGCACATAAAGAAACGCATGGTATTTGAAAATATTGGATCGATATTCTGAGCAGTGTATGCACTGCAACGGTCAGCGAATCAAAGCTTACTGCCAGCGTCAGGGCCAGCCAACCAGACCTGCAAAAACGTGTTGTCACCTCCAAGCGGTGGGGATTAAGCGTAACGTCTGGTCATGCATACTGATCAGACATGTTAGTCAGGGTATGGAGAATATACCGGCCAAGACCCACACTTCGATTTCCTCGCAGTCCGTACTGGAAACGGACTGTTTTTACGGCAGCCTGGCTAATGAGGGGTTGGGGGGCATTGACGTGTTCCATATGGTAGTGAGCGTCACGGAGATGAAGCCAAGCATAGTACAACTGCCTGGACGATACAGGGACACTTCCATCATCACGCTCTGGATGTGATAAACGCTACAACAACCTGCCACTACAAGTCATTTTCAAAGGGCACAAAAGAATAATCGTACTCATTGGGGGCAAACAACATCATCCTCCAAACGGAGATTATAACTGGCTGCAACAGAGCAGACCTGCTAATGGAAATACATCATAGAGGAAAGCCTAATCCGGTACCCAAAAACGGTTGTTGAAGTCGGATGTCTCGGATAGACAGGTACAAATATTGCAGTCGATCTGTAAACAACGACACAAGACATTCCGTTCTCAGGACAACATCCTGCTACTTGCAAATATATTTTAGTAGCTTAGTAGCGGGAGTTTGTGAACGAACGACAAAAAGACATTTCAAAATGTGAAACAACAAGCTTATGTCCGCAATGTATTGAAGTTCAAACCAAATCGTGGATTTCTCGAAGGTTAATATGAAGCATCTACCTCATAAAACAAAGACACGACATACCATTCCCTTCGTTTATCTGCCTGGTCGACTACAAATACTTCTACGACTCCTGTGCACATGAGTAGTTTTCTTCTTCTATTTCGTCTCGTTCACGATGCTTTTTCCTGTTACATCTACATGTGAAGTCCAGATCTCTGGAAAAAGGCTGCCGCAGTGGAGAGTTCTGTAGGGCGTCCAAACAGCTTTGTGGGGATATATGTCACAGTGGGCCTGGTGCTCAGTACGCAATTGGCTAAGCATACAGCAGTCTTGCAGGATATGTTCTTATGTCTCTGCTGCCTGCCCACACATACACATTGGCGATGGAGCTAAATTTAGCCTGTGCTAATGGCTATTCAATCTGCCTATTTCGTCATGTATTTGTCCTACTCCTAGTTTTATTTAACCTGTGTTCTTATCCCATTACATGATGTCGTATTTTTCTTTCCTTCTTTGATATTATGTCATTGTTTTAAAATATTTGTGTACACTTATTCTTTATATTTTACTATATTAATCCCAACCGGTTTTTTTTTTTTTAAATTATTTTTTTTAGGGGGGGGGGGGGGGGAAGTAAAGAATATGTTAAATGCAGCCTGCATGTAGCAATACGTGATTAAGTAGGGCTGTGCTTTGTTTTGGCATATTCATCACATAAAACAATGTTTCACAGAAACTGTCTCAACAAGTGCACGCGAATATATTGAACCAGTCGTCCTGCACACGTAAATCTGATGCTGGGCATTACCTACTACTACAACTACTACTACTACTACTACTACTACTACTACTACTACTACTACTACTGCTATTATTACTACTACTACTATTATTACTACTACTAATATTACTACTCCTACTACTACTATAACTACTACTATTACTACTACAACTAGTACTATTACTACTTCAACTACTGCTACTATAACTTGTTAGCGCAGTTTTCTAAACATTTTTCTTTTAAATGTAAATAAGTACATCATTTCCAGTTTGCTGCTAGTTGTTTATATATTTTTTGGACACTATTCAAACTACATCCATTATGCTTACGTGCCAAAAAACATCCTAATCGTCTTACTTGTTTGTTCTGTTTAGTCTAGAAGTTGCACTAACGGCTATCTCAATTACCAATGCTGAATGTCTAGCTCATGGTTTGACAGTGTTAGACAGCCCCCAGAAGACTCGATGTCTGAGGTGTCAGTTGAAGATTGATCTTGTCAGCTTCTAAATTTAATTATTAAGCCAGGTATTTTAAATGAATGTTGTAACAGGAAGGCACGTTTAATATTCCAGATGATGACAGATGTTTAGCAGGAGGTGTGTCTGTGGTCGATCTTAGTGCTCGGTTATATGGAAGCGATTCCTCTGATACTACAAACTTTGGCATGTGGTTTGTGAATACGTAAACAGAGTGGGCAAATGGTCTTCGTCTGTTAAATTTGATATTGACACTGGGATGTGCTGCTTGCTTGAATGTGGTTTGTGTTGGAATGTGGTATTTTGGCACAAACCCGAAATGTATGGAGCTGAGAAAAAAAACTGAATAACAATTTTGTCAGAAAAAACGTCAATAATTCAAAACGTGGTGACATCACTTGTCTATATATCAGAGAAGTTATCGACTTCAAACCTCAATCGTGCCAATCTTCAGTCAGGGCATGCTCCAGCAAGGGCGGGTTACAGTCGGGGCACGATACAACCAAGACAAGACCAGCTCGTTAATGCTTCAGTCGGGGCACGATACAACCAAGACAAGACCAGCTCGTTCATGCTGCAGTCGGGGCACGATACAACCAAGACAAGGCCAGCTCGTTCATGATCCAGTAGGGCACGATACAACCTGGGACAGACCGGTCAAGGTGTGCTCCATTCGGTGAAAGGGGCCTGCTGCAGTCTTCAAACGTTCCAGCCGTGGCACTTTCAAGTCTGTAAATTCATTGATTCTGGCTTAACATTTAATGCAGATCTGATTGATGATGCGCGCGATTGGTACCCGGTAGGTAAGAATACAAGTTATTGCCCATCGCCAAACGATGATGACGACAGCAGCAGACGGTTTTGTCTTAATAATGTGATGTGCGCTGTATGAGGATTATAGTGAGAACGAATATGCCCTGGTCGTTAATCTAACTCTTATCCTGAGCTACCTTTGACCAGTGGCAAAACTATTAGTCGAGACGACTAGAGATAACTCGGGATGCAGGCACTCTGGTCCTACCTCCTGCGAGACCAGGGGCTGCTTGAAACTTGCAGGATTCGATCGCCCACCGTTTCCGTTTCCGTTTCCCACTGTGAGAGGCGAGTGTTTTAACCTCTTGTCTACAGTGACAGATAAGTATAAAAATCCCACAACATAGTACTATAAATAGTGACTACAGAGGGCTTTACATAAGTGTTGCAGCGACGTCCTGGAATGTTAAAGTGCTATCAACCTGCCACTGCGAATGCTCAGATACAGGTTTCGTGTAAGCTGACTAACTGTAATAGAAGCCAAATACTTGTCTTGAAGCAGAAAAGACGAATCAATTTACGTTCTTCATGACATCCTCTTCTGTGAGGACATGCGGTAGTCATAAAAGCAATCCATTTTAGAGGTTACACCATAAGCGTGGGTTGTTATGCGAATTTCACAAATAATCTCTTTTGCGTTTCCCAAAAGTGAAGCATCAAAGTGTGTAAATTGTGCTGTTAGAGGGTTTCAGTACCACGTATGTGCGTTTACAGACAACGCAGAATGAACAAGGAGATGAAAGCAAGAAAATTACAAACACGGTGGCATGCTGGCTGATACGATTGGAAGACATTCAAACATTTCAATGGATACAGAACGACAAATTATGAGCAGTTAACCCATACAAAACAAAAGTTACAGTGTTCGGACGTCGAGCCCAACAAAGACAATACGGACTGTGAAATAGCTTTTATTTGTCGAAGAGGGCGCATGGTGCTACATCAGGCACATAGTGAACAATGAGACAGAACATGTAAGCAATGCCATGTCTGTCGTATTGAAGATTAATTGGTTTGGTCATATGACAAGAATACTTAAATATCTACTCCTCGCACATGTTTAAAACAACAGGCAAGAAGGACTTTAGACCGAAAGGTGGAACAAATAAAATATGAATACACGGTGTTCAGAAACTGATTGGAAATATCAACGGCCGTACATATGGCAGACGAAAGAAGTTTGCATGCACCATCGCTGTCCAACGACATAAGATGATATGATAGGGTATTAAGTCGTGACAATAGCAGAAGAGATCAACATACGAACCATTTTATTTGTTTGTGGAAAACCAATAATGAGGTTCTGGAACAATTCCAGGTGGAATAGACACTTCTGAAGGAAATAACAATCAGAAAAATAAAATATTTTGGTCATGTCAAACGCCACGAAAGTATGCTAAATGTTATTTTGCGGGAAAGTTGAGGGCAAGAGAGCCACATGGCGACAGAGGTACAGATGGACAGAAAACATCATGATGTGGTCGGGACACAGTTTGACTGCGTGCACCAGCCTAGCGCGAGACAGAGACAAATGGAGATCATGTAAGACAACCTCCGTTGCCAAGACGGCACTTGATGATGGTGATGATGCTGATAATGATACCTGTTTGTGTACACAAAATACTTAACTTTAGCGTTTTGTGTACTTTCCAAGTAGTGTTCTGAACGGAAAGAATATCATTTTTTTAACCAAACCGTGAAATGTACTCACAAAAATGTATGCACGGGGTTTGCAACAACACCGTTTGCAGCGAATTGATACATAACCAACCGACAACTACAATAGCGAACGTAAGTTCACTTTTTCCTCGCTTGCACTATTGTTTGTGTTCAGATCGTCGTGGCTCATCTCCGACAGACTAAGATCAAATGTTTTATCTGAGGTATATCCCCATGCTGCACTATAAATGACGTATTTTTCAAAATGGATACCTATGAGGTCAGCCTTCCCCATATAGTGTTTGACAGAGAATCACATAACGAAGAAGTTGTTGGGATTGGTTTCGGAGCTGCAATCCACACGAACATGAGACTTCTTGTAGAGCCCCATGGATGTATATGATCAACTCATACCTATATCAGCGTGTCATGTATGTCAGGCTGTCATCTACAAATTGTAATTTTCGCCCTGACCCTGGACGTTGAACATGTACTACTTCTATTGTGTAATGGTGAACGTTTTATTTGATTGAATGATTGATGGATTGATTGTTTGATTGATTGACCATTTGTTTCTTAAAATCGGGATTAGAAAATTGTAGTGTGCTGGCAGGGGAAGGCAGTTATGCAAATATCTAACTTTACTCATGTTAAAAACTTGCGTAGAAACTGACATTCCTCCAAAAGCACAGGAGTTTCAAATTTAGAAAACAAAGAAAAATAGCAGGAAAATTCGTCACTAGAGATAAAAGTCGAAGCCGATGGTCAAAGTATCACATAAACAAAACGTGTATTTCGAATTGCTAACTGACACCAAATATCGTTTGCCATTTTAAATAAACAACACATACCAGAGTTGCACGCAGGTCCAATGTAATGTAGTCAAAAGTAAAGACACCCAAGTCTGCTGCCGTATAATAACTAAGATAATAATAATCTCTTAATCTATATCAGAAGTATGCAAGATCATCTTAAGCGCTGGTCGGCACGCGATGATTAAATATATCCGCAAGACATACGGTTATTAGTTGTTTTTTGAAAATGACAATACATTGATATTTATTTCAAGATAAAAAGAAATATAGTGTTAATGTTTGTATTTGATATAAGTTTTATTATTAGTTTACACAAATTATTAGAGAAGATTAACATTTTAGTCTCATTTCATGTGTAATTTATTCCGAATTTTCTCATGTAATGACTGTCAATGTTCTGGTAAATAACTGATGTTGCAAGATGTAGAGTATGAACTCTTTTACTAGTTCCTGTTTTAAGATGAAATTATTTTTTATAAATATAAATTGCTCGCTGTTATAAATGCTTCCAAAAAGAGCTTTTCTCTCTCAAAACAAAAGCTGTGAGTCTCGAGTATTTGTTCTTTAAAAATATTTTGTAATGAAAGTCATTTAGTCTTGTATTTTGTTTTTAGATCCGAGTTCTTTGATGTTCAATTAGTTCCATTTGCAAAGAAGGTTAGACTTACTTCACGTTTATATCAAATGGGAATATGACGTTTGTAAAACGGGCTTCCGCTGCTAGATTAATCACGTAATTATGGGTTGAATTTTTCATTCAAAGACTTCAACTCGTGCGCAAGTGAATCACAAACAAACGCTTTATTGCGGATTGTAAGTATTGCAAACACAAATATAGTATCTATCCATACTTAACCTTTGTAGGATTGAGGTTTTTGTTTTCTAAAATGACTTAATCTATCCATACTTAACCTTTGTAGGATTGAGGTTTTTGTTTTCTAAAATGACTTAATCTATCCATACTTAACCTCTGCAGGATTGAGGTTTTTGTTTTCTAAAATGACTTAATCTATCCATACTTAACCTTTGTAGGATTGAGGTTTTTGTTTTATAAAATGACTTAATCTATCCATACTTAACCTTTGTAGGATTGAGGTTTTTGTTTTATAAAATGACTTAATCTATCCATACTTAACCTTTGCAGGATTGAGGTTTTTGTTTTATAAAATGACTTAATCTATCCATACTTAACCTTTGTAGGATTGAGGTTTTTTTTTTCTAAAATGACTTAATCTATCCATACTTAACCTTTGTAGGATTGAGGTTTTTGTTTTCTAAAATGACTTAATCTATCCATACTTAACCTTTGCAGGATTGAGGTTTTTGTTTTCTAAAATGACTTAATCTATCCATACTTAACCTTTGTAGGATTGAGGTTTTTGTTTTATAAAATGACTTAATCTATCCATACTTAACCTTTGCAGGATTGAGGTTTTTGTTTTCTAAAATGACTTAATCTATCCATACTTAACCTTTGTAGGATTGAGGTTTTTGTTTTCTAAAATGACTTAATCTATCCATACTTAACCTTTGTAGGATTGAGGTTTTTGTTTTCTAAAATGACTTAATCTATCCATACTTAACATTTGCATGATTGAGGTTTTTGTTTTCTAAAATGACTTAATCTATCCATACTTAACCTTTGTAGGATTGAGGTTTTTGTTTTCTAAAATGACTTAATCTATCCATACTTAACATTTGCATGATTGAGGTTTTTGTTTTATAAAATGACTTAATCTATCCATACCTAACCTCTGCAGGATTGAGGTTTTTGTTTTCTAAAATGACTTAATCTATCCATACTTAACCTTTGTAGGATTGAGGTTTTTGTTTTATAAAATGACTTAATCTATCCATACTTAACCTTTGTAGGATTGAGGTTTTTGTTTTCTAAAATGACTTAATCTATCCATACTTAACCTTTGCAGGATTGAGGTTTTTGTTTTATAAAATGACTTAATCTATCCATACTTAACCTTTGTAGGATTGAGGTTTTTGTTTTCTAAAATGACTTAATCTATCCATACTTAACCTTTGTAGGATTGAGGTTTTTGTTTTCTAAAATGACTTAATCTATCCATACTTAACCTTTGCAGGATTGAGGTTTTTGTTTTCTAAAATGACTTAATCTATCCATACTTAACCTTTGTAGGATTGAGGTTTTTGTTTTATAAAATGACTTAATCTATCCATACTTAACCTTTGCAGGATTGAGGTTTTTGTTTTATAAAATGACTTAATCTATCCATACTTAACCTTTGTAGGATTGAGGTTTTTGTTTTCTAAAATGACTTAATCTATCCATACTTAACCTTTGTAGGATTGAGGTTTTTGTTTTATAAAATGACTTAATCTATCCATACTTAACCTTTGCAGGATTGAGGTTTTTGTTTTATAAAATGACTTAATCTATCCATACTTAACCTTTGTAGGATTGAGGTTTTTGTTTTCTAAAATGACTTAATCTATCCATACTTAACCTTTGTAGGATTGAGGTTTTTGTTTTCTAAAATGACTTAATCTATCCATACTTAACATTTGCAGGATTGAGGTTTTTGTTTTATAAAATGACTTAATCTATCCATACTTAACCTTTGCAGGATTGAGGTTTTTGTTTTATAAAATGACTTAATCTATCCATACTTAACCTTTGTAGGATTGAAGTTTTAGTTTTTTAAAATGACTTAATCTATCCATACTTAACCTTTGTAGGATTGAGGTTTTTGTTTTCTAAAATGACTTAATCTATCCATATTTAACCTTTGTAGGATTGAGGTTTTATTTTTCTAAAATGACTTAATCTATCCATACCTAACCTTTGCAGGATTGAGGTTTTTGTTTTCTAAAATGACTTAATCTATCCATACTTAACCTTTGCAGGATTGAGGCTTTTGTTTTCTAAAATGACTAAATCTATCCATACTTAACCTTTGCAGTATTGAGTTTTTATTTTTCTAAAATGACTAAATCTATGCATACTGCTCGTGCCTCTTGTTCGTGAGTTTGTAACGTATCATTGAGTTCAGTGAGATGACTTGCAACGTATAATTTCATCGCACACTCAGCTTTCCATTTGCAGCCCCCATTGTCCACGAATACACCTGTCTCATTTTTCAAGTCATAAACCCGATTTAGTCAACTTCTCCTTTCTGAGCTATCGCTTATCTGAGGAAAAGGGCATGTCTCTATGCTTAGATTGAGCATCTTCCAGAATTTCTGGAAACTGAAAGTTGTTTTGTGCTCTCGTCGTAAGTAAATGTCTGCAGGAATTTCCTGTTATCGTTACATTGGGGAACTCGTCGAGTCTGTACATATGTTTTCATGATGTAAAATGCAGTTAAGCCCTAATAGATTTTCTTTATTTCTTTTCATTTCACATAAATGTGATCTGATTTTAGTAACAACGCCAAAATTTGACCCAACAGTTGCTGGAACCCAAATGAAACATATCTAGTTTAGCTTTTCACACGTACGGTCTAATTCATTTGAGACATGCTTGGTACTTCCTGAAAAAAATGTTTTCTTCTACCATTTTTTAAAAGGAAATAATTATTCCGTAAAATTGAATTTACCATAAACTTTGCAGTATCGATAGCGTCTGTACTTTCTTCTAACACAATTACAAATGGTACAAATTGTGACGCGAATTCTTGTAGATTTAATTTTATGTCATATGCCGTTCTTTCGATACGTATCATGGTTATCCATCAGAGATTTTTTTGCCGAATGTGACTTTTTCAGTCGTTTAAGCATTTTCGGGCTTGTTCAATTGTATGACTGATAAGCACGATATCATCTACAAATCGTAAATGGGTGAGCCACTGACCATCTTTATTTCCACCAGTGTTCATCCTAAGGAAATGATCTAAAATCTGTTCAATAGCAGCTATAAATAGTTTTGGAGAGATGGTGTCGTCCTGTCGTATATGGGGTAAGATCCGCAATGAAGAAAGTCGACATCAAACTCTTTTTCTAGACGTTTTGAAAGCAAACATCGTTCGTGTGTGCAAGGGGTACGCATGCCTGACAACAGATGGACACGTATAACACTGTTCTGGGGGCCCTATGCCCATACACATCCACCGGGTCGCCAACCTATGCGATGGCGAGATGAACTGACCAAAAACCCAGGCCCGCATTGGTATAGCGTTGCAAAAAATTAGGCACATACATAATATTGCTCGCATACGACACATGTGCCGGACTAAACGTCTAGAATATAGGGTGTGTGTGTCCTTGTTTATTTAACGCCACACTAATGTAATGACAAAACTTATAGTTTTTTGGACCATGTCTCTTTCGTAATATGACTTCGAGTGATTTACAATTGCTGCACTGATTTTAAAACTTTCCAAACAATGTTGCCAACATAAGTATTCCGTTTGTGGAAAAACATATGTTAGAATATGTATTCTTGTTTTAAATTTTCTGTCAGTTCTTATCTGCCATTTGACGCCGCTGTAATTGGAGTACTTGGTGCTATAATGAATGTCCATCGGAAGTGATGATGGCAAATGTGTCAGAAATGTTAAGTCAGATGTGTCCACATATGCTGTACAGTCTGATCTCGATCTATGCGCACAAATTCAACATTTGGACACACAGTGATGGTATCAGCAGTTGGGCTGTTTTGAAATATATCCTGCTGGGCAGCTTGCTATTGTCATTCTCAACGATCGCTCAGTCATGCGAATACCGTGCGTGATGGCAGTGCATTAGGCTGAGCGATCGGGAGCAAGCTGCTTCAATAGGGCGACATCAATGAGGAATTTGTTTGGATATGCTTGCTTTCAGAGGGTCTTTACATCTGTTCTTTTGTTCCTTCCACTCCACCTTTGCTCCATCACCCAATGCTTGTCATGAGCTGACAATGCAGCTTATGCTAAAGCAGGCGTAAATCGGGCAAGCAAACAACGTGCCCAGTTCATCTGAATTGATATTGTAATGTCTTTGAATGTTCTATACTTTCATATTAGAAATAGTTTCAAAGGAAATCATACAAACAGGGTTTTCTTTCCCCAGACATAAAAGTAATCACCAATTCGCCTCTCTAGATACATACAACACGCACTGCCAACCTTACTATACTTTAATCATGTCATATTAATCATTTAAAGTGTCGACACAATTATCACAAAACAAAACTAATTTAATCTATCGCAACGTGCCGCAATATATCAACATAGCTAAATATAAAAATACTGGCACGCGTCTAATGTTGGAGGCACGTAACATCGGATTGTAGAGGTTAAGATTTGAACATTGTCTTTGTGTTTAAGGTAGTTCAGTCTCGATAGAACTGTCGCAGAGAAGGTTTGCTTACGGATTGTAGAGGTTAAGATGTGAACATTGTCTTTGTGTTTAAGGTAGTTCAGTCTCGATGGAACTGTCGCAGAGAAGGTTTGCTTACGGATTGTAGAGGTTAAGATTTGAACATTGTCTTTGTGTTTAAGGTAGTTCAGTCTCGATGGAACTGTCGCAGAGAAGGTTTGCTTACGGCAACGATCAAGTTTATCTTACTGATACAAATGTACATGTTATACAGTTATGAAGACCAGACGCAATAGAGATAGTCGGTCAAACCACAAATCGTAACATTGAAATTTGAAATATTCCATCCACAAAGTACTGCATGCTTTGGACTGTCGCTACTTAACAAAAACCATGTTGTGGAAACCAGTGGTGCCGAATTAGCTTAACTGTCGGTGACGTTCATTTGATGGCTGTTTGGTTCATCGTGCAACGGAAAGTATAATTGCGAAGATGAACTATAGTGCGAAAGCGAGACTACACCATAAACTCAATACTATTGGGAATATAGTGTTCACGCCTTTTTGGGCATATCACAGTGACACAGCTATCTTCTTTGTAGCCTGATGTGCAAGTCCGATGTGTTATTGATTTATTATGCTTCACATAACCGTGATGCTATTCTTCGTTTACTAGAAAGACGTTCTACCATTTGATGATGCTAAATGATAATTTTATCTTATTACTTTCGAATTGGAGCATGAAGCCTCGACTTCTGTGGTCTACTTGTAGAAAGGAAGTGCCAGCCTAAGCGTGTTTCCGCACTACAATTTGTGTAGCATTTTATTTGCATTATGATGTTGCTATCCCAAACACAACCATTTGTAAAAGGCTTTTACAACATGCTTTGATGGATTCGATGAAAACTAATGTTAATGAGGTAAAACAGGGTAACCCCATTGTCACAGTTAATATTGAAATTGCAACCATACACCCTCCTGTGTATAACAATTAACACAACGGCTTTTTGAATGGGCAAGGTCAACCACAAAAAAATGAAGCAATTGTCGAGTACAAGTACAAGTTGTGTTTATCATACATAACTGATCGCATACAGATACACACACACACACAAACACGCACACACCCACACTCACACGCACGCACAGACAAATACACACACACATACACACATATATATATATAATCCTGTAGCATGTCCTTTATAGAACGTCGCTTCCATAATAGCATGTCTGAAAGAAACGCGTTCCCTTGCCAAAACTCCAGCCTCCACCACAGTCCTACCCAGGCATTCCTTGATTTTTTTGTGCCATCGTCTTCCTGCTCTACCCTTGCCTCTTTTGCCTGGCACCATACCTTCAAACACTGTTCTCTCATAACCGTTGTCTCTCTTGGTGTGACCAAAGTATTTACATTTTCTGGACAAAATGGAATTGATAAACTAGTTCTCCTCTATGTTCAACTCTTGCCGGATGACTATATTTGTCTTTTTCTCTGCCCGTGGTATTCTGACGATTTTTCTGTAAACTTTTGAATAGAAGGATTCTTCTTCTTCTGCTTCTTCGTACGCTGTTTACAGCGATATACGTTGCACTGTGTTACTTTGTTAAGCCTGTGGCTCAGTGCATCCGACTTCAACAGGCGTTTCTGTATGGATGCCCTTCTTAGCCTTTGGCTGTCCTTAGCCTATCTGCAAGGCAGCAGTTGTTTTTGGTCTGAGTTGTCTCTCTTAGGGACGTTGTCTTGCAGGACTATCGAGTCTTCACCACTCGTGTCTATATTGTGTGGCAATGATATGATATGATGGCCAATGTACTAGTTTGTACTATCCCGGAAGAGAGGCAGTCCCGTGTGTCTGTGTCCCAGGATCGTTTCGTCCTGCCAGAAATGTAGCATATGCATGTGAGTGGGGTATCTCTTTGCTCCCTTTATTTTCTCGGCTCATCTGCAGTGATGGCACGCCTAGCATTCCCCGCCACCTGGGATTGTCACAATTGGGCAGAGGTGCAATGTCCGCTGGCCTGCATCTCTTCTGCGTCCATTGGGATGACTGATAGAAGACAGAGGTAATGAGCGAGGCAGGAGTGCGTTTAACCAGGAGACAAGCCTGGCCATGGCACGGAGATGTTATTCGCCTGGTGTGCGGACATATCTCATGATCAAGGGTTGAGTCTCAACAGTTTGCAGTGAGGTGGCTGCTATACTGCGTACGACACCCCGACTGAGAACTACGTCTTCTACTAGTGGTTTCACACCAACGCCGTATGGGGTGAATATCGAGCAGCTTTCCGTCCGCTTTGATCGGCGGGACGGAAGGGACCTCTTTCTGCGGCTCGACCGGGTCGGGCTGAGACGCGAGCCCCAGGTCCCAAGCATATCGTAGCCTCCCATCGCAGTGGTGCTGAGATTTAGAGCGGGATTCCGGCTTAGAGGTGTTCGGCCGTAATCCCTCCTATGGTAGCCTCACGCTGTTGGCTTATCAGCCAAGCAGGTAGACCAAATGTCTGCGACCTGCTATTCCTCTCGAATTAAGCAGGATTTCCGTAGCAAAGCCCTGCCATTAGTAGGGTAAAACTGACCTGTCTTCCGAGGGTCTAATACCAACATCCGTTCCTTTTTAGACCCAACGAATCAATAGAGGGCTTTTTAGTCAGTCAATGACCAAGTGTCTTCTTCTTCTTCGTACGCAGTCAGACAGTAACAATTATTTTTTTCGAAAAAAAAGCGGCGGTCATCCTGAGGCTGTCGACACTGCCATAGAGCTTGTCTTGTGGTTCCACTGGTGATGGCCACATCTGCTCTCTCTGATCATCTTATGTCGGGCAATTCTGCAGCAGATGTTCGGCGATCATTTTCCCGGTACCACACGGGCATTCGTCGGTTCCACCTATCTTCAATTTGTTGAATAGGTGGTACCTCAGTCTATTGTGGCCAGTGGGAAGTCTGAAGACAACGACCTGCTCTCTTCTGTTCAACTGGCAATAAGCATCGTTTTTGGTGTAAACAGTATGTTCGGTTTCCCATTTGGTCATGTATCTGGCTTTGATAAGCCGTGTTGACTCTTCGTACGTCATACTAGTATCTGTTTGTAGTAGTCTTGCACCTTCTTTTGCCAGTCTGTCTGCCTCCTCGTTGCCTTTGATGTTGCAGTGTGATGGGACCCACTGTACCACTACCCTTTTTGGTCCGGACTGCTGGCATATTTGACAGAGTGCTGCTCTTAAGTCATTAAGCTCAGTGTTTGTCTGGCTTTTTAGCGCTGTGACTACGGTCAGAGCATCTGTAAGCAGGACGGTATAGCTTACATTTTCTTTATGCGTCACCATTTCTTCCACTCCCGCCCTCAGTGCCTCTGCCTGCGCTCTGAAATTGCTTGTGTACTTACGAGTAGCGAATGACAGTGTTATTTTTTTGCCATTTGGTAGGTTCAGGAATGCCCCTGCCCCTCCGTTCTGTGTAGTGTTTGTTACAGAACCGTCGGTGTATGCATGGGTCCAGTCCATGCTTGGGTAGTTTTTCGATATAAAGCTTAGGGTAGTATCTCTCCTTTCTTTTTCAGTCTGGCAGTTTTTGTTTGCAATACCTGGTATATTTTCTACCACCTCTGGAAATATATCCTGCCTCCAGGTAGGTTTTCGTACAGTAGTGATGGGCTTTGCTGTTGTTAGTGCGTTTATGGGATCTTCGTGAATCGTTGCTTTGGCTATTTCTGCAAAGTTTCTCCGCTTTAGTTTCCCATTTCCCAAATTGTTTAGTCTCTGGTGCATTGGATGGTCAGTCAGTCTTCGGAGTTTCTCTGACTGCAGCTGGGCTCTGCAGTCTCTTCTATCGGTCATGGATTGCAGTTTTGTAATTTTGTTCAAGTTCTGACCAAGTGTCTGAAACCTGCGATTCCTCTAGGGTTGAGCAGGATTACCGAAACAACGCTCTTTCATTAATTGGGTAAAAATGACCTGTCTTCCGTGGGTCTAATTCCAGCACACGTTTCCTATTAGACCCAACGAAAGTGCTCTCAGTCTGTCTGTCATTTTACAGTGTTGGCGTGTTGAGTCAAATTAAGGCGCAGGCTTTACTTCTGATGGTGCCCTTCCGTCAATTCCTTTAACTTTCAGCTTTGCAACCATACTTCCCCCGGAACCCAAATACTTTGGTTTCCTGGAAGCTGCCGCAGAGTGATTGAAGCAACTCCTGCGGATCACTCGACAGCATCGTTTATAGTCAGAACTACGACGGTATCTGATCGTCTTCACGCCTCTGACTTTCGTTCTTTAATATACGCTATTGGAGCTGGAATTACCGCGGCTGCCGGCACCAGACTTGTCCTCCAATAGATCCTCGTTAAAAGGTGTAAAGTGTACTCATTCCAATTACGGGGCCTCGAAAGAGTCCCGTATTGTTATTTTTTGTCACTACCTCCCCGTTCCGGGAGTGGGTAAGTTGCGCGCCTGCTGCCTTCCTTGGATGTGCGAACCGTTTTTCATGCTCCCTCTCCGGAATCGAACCCTGATTCCCCGTTATCCGTTACAAACAAAGGATTCAATTCTTTTTAATAGAAGTTTTGGCAATCGTCCATGATTCGCAGCCATATGCTGCCTCGTGAAAAATACAGGCTTTCAAGACTTTCACTGTTGTCGTTTTTTTTTTGGTCCGTTGCCATAATTTCTTCAGGCTGTTCAGTCTCTGCATTGTCATTGCTAGTGTTCTTCTGATTTCTTTCGAGCAGTCGCCTGTAAATTCTGGGGCCCAGATATTCTTCTTCTTCTTCTTCTTCTTCGTACGCAGTCAGACAGTAACCATTATTTTTTCGAAAAAAGCGGCGGTCATCCTGAGGCTGTCGTCACTGCCATAGAGCTTGTCTTGCAGTTCCCCTGGTGATGGCCACATCTGCTCTCTCTGATCCTCGTATGTCGGGCAGTTCGCCCATATATTCAAACAGCGTGACCTGATCTATTTCCTACCCACCCCCCCCCCCCCCCCCCGCCCACTCTCTTTAAATTTATATTGTCATCGTGTTTTGTCGGTGGTCATTTTTTTTAGTTTGTTTGTGGTTATAAACAGGATTTGATCTTTACTGTGTCCATTTGCTGCTCAAAGTAGCTGCCCTAGCCCCTCTGCACTTCTTGATATCACTGTGTCCTCTACGTATCATAACTCTGAAATCTCGTAAACGCCAATCGTAGATGTACCAAAACTTTCAATGAACTTGCCTTCTCTAACTTTTCTCATTATACATTCCGCAAATATGTTGTATAGATAAGGTGAGAGGATACATCCCTGTCTTATTCTCTTTTGTACTGCGAACCAATAACATGTATGTCCAAATACTTGAACAGCGGCTTGTGGATCTGGGTATAATGTTTCAATGATATGTATAATATGCACATAAAACCCTATTTCCTTCATGGTGTTCCACATATTTTGCTCTATGACATTCCTCTGCATCTCTTTCCCTATGGATTCTATGACAGGAATTGTCTGCTGATACTGACTTGGAGATTTTAAATTGTGTGTTCTATATAGCGACATCTTCTTACCAAGATGTCTTGTTCTATCTGTCTTCGTCCTGGATTCTCCCGTGTGCTTTCATTTGTAACTATATCAGTGTCAGAGTCTTTCTTATGGAAATATTGACATAACAATTTCTTAATATTGAATTTAGTCATTCACCCAGTTTCTGCTCTCTCCAAATAGAAAGACGGACTTCACAACAATATTGAAAATCCTCATTTTCGTATGCAGTCTGACCATTTTAGAGTTCATCTCGTTTTTCAACTTAGCTAACGACACGCTTGCCTTTTGTACGATCGTTTGTTAGATCTTCATCTGCAACCTCTGTTTCATTTGTGGTGCTTCCTAGGTACGTGAAGGTTTCTATCACCTGCATTGATTCCTTTCAGAATAATTGAGGCCGTGTTGATGACCGTTTTTCGTTTTACAATTTGTGAATTACCTGCATGTACATGTTGCCCTATTTCCGGATACATCTTAATATAAGTGTAAAATGTGAACTTGGAAAAACGGCAATCCTGGTATTCAAACGGGTTATACCTGCTGCAATGTTTATCTTTTGCGGCGCACAATACTTGTCGGAAAATATGGTGCGTAAACACTGCAATAGCTGAGTGGTAAAGACGTTTGTATTTAAAGAAACAGTAATGCACAAATAAGTGTGGTTTTGAATTCCACAAATTCCAATGGCCATTTAGTATCAAGGAATGTGAGACGAGCGGCCAATTACATTGAAGTGTGACGAGAACACTCATATATACCATGTACACACTGTTCACGTAAATGAACACTTGGCAGTTGACCATGTACACACTGTTCACGTAAATGAACACTTGGCAGTTGACCATGTACACACTGTTCACGTAAATTAACACTTGGCAGTTGAAACTCGACAACGTTAAGTAAAAACAAATAAGTAAAGTATAACTAAATGACGAAGATTAAAACATTGCAGAAATATCGACGTGAACCAAATATGTGTAAGACTGCAGAATACCAATAATGGTTTATTTGCGTCCAAATGTAACTTTACGACTATTTTTGTTCTAGTGTAAAACTGTTTTTCAACTAATATTTCTGTTCAGATTTGCTGCAATCACACACATATCATTATCTAAACGTTGAATACAAATAAAGACGTTTATTAAGTATCGTCAACAGAATCAATATTGGCCATGTCTACATACACAGAAAAAATGGACCTCTGAAACGTCTTGTCCAAATTGAAGTTAATCAATTGTTTTTTCATGAAGTTAAACAAACCAGTATAATTTCTAGAATTATCACGATTTTTACCAGATGTTTCAGCGTCCTTCATCGACACTTGACTATAAGAACAGTTTTGACAATCTTCAAAAACAATCAAACAAATGAATAGGTTAAAAATTACATACCAAAACTTGAGTTGCTCTTAACTTTCTACACTCAATAATTTGCATTTGATGGCACGATTTGCGTGGCAAATTCAGACACACATCAGTATTTAAAAACAACTAACAACTAAACTATGAATATGACATTCAATCACGGTCTCGGCTCCGTCGATAACATTATAGGGTTGAGGTTGAAAAACCGCTTGTCCCTACAATCGCCGTGCATTGCGCAGGCCTTGATTTGTACTTTTACTTCGTAGTGTTGCTAGAAGGTATTCATGCCTAGTTTAATTTGCTCTTGATAAGGTTTCTTGTGTAGATGGTTGCAGTAGCCCTTCTTACTTCACAAGGAGCATTTGAGAAGGTGGAGCGCGGACGTCCTAGCTGTAGTGCAACGCGAGGTTGCACGGGAAGCTCCTAACTATGAGAATTACAGTGTTGATTGTCTGTGATGGTACTGCTTTGATACAACTTGTATAATGGAACACAAATTTAAAGGCGAGGTGGGGTCTTAACGTCTGGATTATATAATATATAGCTTTTCCAGGTTTGAATCAATTTTCCCTTAGTCAGGGAACCAGTGTCACGCCTGATCAGCCACCCGCTCATACAAATTAAACTTGATATTATCTAGTACAAGTAATGATGAATTTGACAGAAAGACTATAAACAAAAACAAGAAATGGACTGGACTGAACACTCACTGTAAGAGAAGACTAGAAAAAAGGAGGGGGGATGGAGGCGGAGGTCAGTAATTGGAGGGGGTTTCAAATATATATCTAGTAGAGCTACGACAAGTGGGAACACCCGAATTGGACTCTCATAGTCCGATCTCCTGAAAACAGCCCAGAATGACAATTCATTGATAGTGATCATTGGAGAAATATACATTTTTAGAGTGAGTAAAGAGACTGATATGTTATGATGCGCGTTTTGAAATATAATAGATGTCCATTTGATCTGGGGAACTGATACGCTAAGTCCGGTCGGACACAGCATTCTGACCAGGACGTCGCGCCAGATTCAGGAACATTATACTGACCAAGAATACGACATCTCTTCCATGTAGCTTTCTCTAGAAACATGCTGTTTTCAAGGTAGTCTGACTGACGAGATGTGTATCGATGTAATCGCCGTAGTAGTGAGCGTAACGCATACGAAGCAAAGCGTAGTATAATCTTCTGGAGGACCATAGCCCCCCCCCCCTTCCCCAACACACGAGGGATGTGTGCATAGCTACGACAGCAGGTCTCGTAACGCCCTTTTCATTGTGCACAAAAGAGTAAACATACTCATCATAGGCATTAAACAACAACATTCGACTTTCTGAACTAATTAGCATGTTTCTTTATTAAGTCGGCTATCAGGCCTGATAGGATAAAAACCCTATAAACCATGTTTAAAGAGAGAAACTTGGAAAAACCCAATGCTGGTTAATTACAAACAATCAATCTTTTTCTTGGTCGTTATTGTGCTCTCTCAAAGTACCACATCCTGTTTTTGTCTCTTATAGCACCACAAGAAGCATTAAACTCATTATATCTAGTGCCCTTGCATGAAGCTGCATGACCAAACTTAATTACGTTTTGTTGAATTGATAAAGATGGAGGAACAAGCAAAGAGGGTATCGCCAGGATTTGCAAGACCAGATTTACGTTTAACTCTCTACGCCCAATATAGAACTTGCAGTATTCTTCATAAATAGTGCGATTAGGCTAATAAACGCGAATATGAATATTTTGTCCTGCTATGTTGTTATGTTACATGGCATGGGACTACGAGTATCCCATACAGACTGCATACCTTCATTATTAAGTGTCTTCGTCGTAAACCTCACTTTAGATGGTCACAAGTAATAGCACATACAGATATGAATGAAGGAATTCAGCAACAGCTGATAGAGCAGGTGTAACAGTTCCCGCCGGAGCAAGGGGAGTTTAGGATGCCTGAACATGTTAAAGCTTAAAGCTACATGAATGCATGTCAAGGTCACTCACTATCTCAGCAAAGGAGAACAGAGTTGGGTTAAGGAATGTGGACAGGTAGAAACTGACCACTGGCCTTCCGATTTTGGTAGGGGGAGATTGATTGACAGACGAAATTGGCAACGGGGCTTGCTGCGAGAGAATGAGTGACAGGTGTGCAAAGTGTTTCGTTCCAATTGGAATTGAAGATGACCATACCTGAGATCGATTGGTCAAGCTCTGGCCTTGCTTGAGGATATATAACTCGAGGCTGGAGAGAGAGACAGGCTGGAGAGAGAGATGCTGTATGGAGGAGGCTGAAGAGAGAGAGAGAGACTGAATGTAGATAGTGTGTTTAACTCACCGACTTTAGATAGAGGAGCGATTGATAGACTGTTGGACGAATGTTTAGTGATAGAACAGGATCGCTCAAATAGGTGTGTGAGTTTTGCATTAATAGATAACGTGAAAGTGTGTTTGTAAGCAAGGACACATTGTGAACGAGTTATGCCGAGATCGCCCGCCTGAGGGGATTTCAGTGAGGAAGAGTATTTGATAAGGTGTGTTGAAGACGCAGTTAAGGCGATGTGTGTGTGATGTCATTGCAAGGCAATAGAACTGGGTTTTTAGATAGTTGGGAATTCCATCAATAGCTAATGCTTACAATTCCCGTTTTAGACGAATGTTTAGTTAAGATATGTATTATATTGTGTTTGTAATTTCTCTACTCATTCTATGATATGAGTATGACTTAATAAATATGCCACCTGCTGTATGATGTCATTTACTGAGTATGGTCATGATGATGTGGATGAGTGTGAGAATGTTCTAAGATAGATCACGGCCAAGGCAAACAGTGGGATCTGTTACACGTTATTATTATTTTGGTGCCTGTTGACCACGGATAGTCGTGGTAGATTTATAAATATAGTGCGTGTGCAGCTATAGATCTTGATTCGCATGTTTAACACAAGTGTCGCAGTTATATATAACTTGTGTGTGTAGTTAGGAATAGAGGAGTAGCTAGTGGTTAGAGTGTTAGTTACCATAGACAGCTTTTCCAATCATCTGACTGGTAAGTGTGACATTTTTCTTCCACCCATTGTTGTATTATTGACAAGACTTTGTGCGTACTTGACAGTCTTATAAAATTTTTTGGTGGGCCAGACGGGTTTATTCAATATGTCGAGGTTGGACAATGTTAAACAATGTTATCATTGTCTAACTTTTGGACATTTGTCTATAGGATGCCCAAATATAATTCGGAACACGAACGTTATCTGGAGAAGAGGACTGTTTGTCAAAAACAAGCCTTTCATGGCACGAGCTACAGTCAGCGATAAGTGGGAGGACAAAAGTCAACTACAAAACCAGCTAAGAGAACTAACAAGCAGAGTCATTCGGCTGGAAAAACAGGAAAAAGATCTCCAATGGAAGCTGCGACAGCTGTTGCAACAGTTTGAAAACGGAGCTTTCAAACCAGCTGGGAAGGAGAGAAGAAATAAAGAAATCACAAGTGTAAACACGGCCCAGTATTTTGGAAGGGGACAGAGTGGTAGGAAAGTGAGTAGGAAACCCATCCAACTTCCACATTCCGATCCGTGGAGGGACAGAGGTGGAAATCTCAGGACGGACGTGTGTGGACGACTGGAAAGAGGTGTCGAAAAGCGTAGGAGTTTGACCCAGGTGCAGAGGCCAAGTCAAATGAGAGGAGGAGGAATGGTTGGGCAGAAGTTTGAATCGGGCAGATTCTTAGCCCAGAAGAGGCCTTTTGCACGGTTACAGATGGAGAGGCAGGACAGGAGCTATCAAAGAGACTTTAAGCACGAGGCGCATGGACAGAAAGAAAGAGATACAGGTTTTGTGTATCCAGAAAAGTTAGGGACGGAGGGCAGGTTACGCAATGCAAACGAAACAAACGTTCGCTCAGAGGTCCAGATAAAATGTTACCGCATCGGACAGTGTAGGCCGAGAATTCAGGAAGAGGGTATTACGTCGATTAACATGGTCGGGCGTGCTGAAAGGAGCCAAGTTTACCAGGAAGTCAAGCCTGGTAGAACATTAGTTAAAGTCGACGAAGAATCGAACAAGGAAATAGTCAAAGATTCGTCAGATAAAGAAGAAAGGAGAGGAGGAGGAATGGTGGCAGGACCAGCTATGGTTTCGTGCCCACCCAAGCCAGGTTCTAGCCATGCGGGAGAAGTGGTTGAACAGACCGAAAGAAGGGACAACCTTTCGGCCACCGAGGAAGGAAGTGGAAATGACGCACAGTTGGAATGCGAAACGGACGCACCAACAGCAGCCAACAAAGGAGGAACAGAGTTTCTAAGGAAAACGAAGAAAAGGGAAAGACAGGTTAACCACAGCCAGGACAGCGAACCAGTCATCGAAGCAAAGATGAAAAGATCTCAGTTCGAGATAAGCCAACAGTCAAACGAACAGTGTGAAAAGTCTCTCCCACAAATAGTGAATACAGATGGACGGAAGGCTGAAGTAGCGGACGATGTAAGTGTACGTAACACTAACAGAGAACCGGTAGGTACGAACCAAACAACCGTGAAACAAACAGACCAGACGATGGGCGTTTTACAGGAGGAAATCGCGCAGCAATCAGAGACAGCTGATGGGGCAGCACATAGTCTGGTTAAAATAAGCAGTAGTGATAAGGAACGGTTGATGCAATGTTTACTGACGCTAGCCAAAAACATGGAAATCAGAAATTGAATTAGGTAAAGTCGTGTGGAGTACTTACACACATGGGCTATCTGTGAAACTCCAGTTAATGTATGCATTTGCATAAAATTTGTTTCATCTACCGTTATGCTTGGGAAACGGAGATTTGAATAATTAGGGGGTAGGGTATGGAGATGGAGGAATGACCAGATGTTAAAAATTCCTTTGAATTCGTTGTCTGAAGTCCAAGCCAGACAATGAGCGGACGGTCAGTCGGAAGCGAAGACTGACCGAGATCAAAGGGACGTTTCCGACCAGAGAAACGGACAGAACGAACAAGAGACGCAGGATAGCTGGATGCGCCAGGTAATGATTACGCGATGCAGGGTAACACGTGGACGTGATGTTTCGGTTAATATCTGACCAGGTAGCTTTGATGCGGAGAATTTGGGGAAATAGCGGTGAATTAGTTAGATCACAACACTCGGTTTTGATTCCTCGGGACAAAGACTGCACCCGGACTAGTAGGGTTACAGCATGACGTAATTCGACAGGTGGACGATTCGGTTTTTGACTTTTGACTCAGACATAGTTTAGTATCTGATTAAGTTACAACTTAGTCATAGTTTAGTGACATAGTCTAGTAGAACTTAATCATAGTTTAGTATCTTATAAAGGGGGCATTAACAGGTGCTCATCTGTGGGGCACGAGCAGGAGTGAAGGTTGATGGCACTTGGTCATGTTTATGTGTGTAAATATTTTGATATTTGGATTTTGACAAGCGTATTACTTGCACTTTAATTGATTGTTGTTGGTTTGTTTAAACATGATTATGTGTCCTGACATAAGTATCAATGTGTGATACGGACTGAAATACTGATATCATGAGTATGCGTGCAAATATTTTGACATTTGTATTTAGTGTTTGGGTTTCGACATTGTATGCAATGCATTTGTCTTGTGTTTTTGATGTTGTTTTTTTGTTGTTGTTGTTGAATCATCATGTTTACAGGTATTTGATACAGGTTATATAGGTGATCTACAGAGCAGTATATCTCATCCAGACTGTAGGCCTCCGCAAGCACAAGTCACCACGAGTTCCAGAATCACATGTATGTGGAGTCTTTGCAGAGAAGACTATATTGATCAGAAGTTGTAATATTGACTATGACATATGTTGTCAAATATCGTTTTTGTGGGAAACATAAAGAATTTTGCTGTTTTCTTTGAGAGGGGAGAGCTGTCAAGAAAGACAGTGATAACTAGCCTGAGGATAACCCACGTAAATTCGTGGCCTCACAGGAGTTAGTATGAAGTGAATCGTCGGCCAGGCGTGTAATGAGACCGCCTGAGAAAATTGACCTGAACTGGTCGTGTGTAACAATGAAGGTTCGTGTCCTTAGAGGAAGGCACGGGAACAGGTCGAGGTATATTGACCTCAATGAGTAAGGAGAATTCCTTAAGGTGTTTCTGTTTTGATGAGTTAAAGGTCCCGCAGGGACAGACTTAGGTGAATTTGACTGTAAAACGATGTAAAAGTGTTGGTTTGTGTTGTAAAAACGCCCAGCCACAGTGTTTTTCTTCTGCTTGTATCGATTGTGTATGTATTACAAAAAGTTTATATGTATCAAATGACATGTCTTTTATGCATGTACGATGTGAGTGAAGTTGTAAACAGGAGTAGTGTTTACATTTTGGATAGTAGAGACGAAAATGGTGGTCATTTGCCAGATGAAAAAAATGACCATCCATGTTTCGGTCTGTAGTTTAGGGAGGTAATGTAACAGTTCCCGCCGGAGCAAGGGGAGTTTAGGATGCCTGAACATGTTAAAGCTTAAAGCTACATGAATGCATGTCAAGGTCACTCACTATCTCAGCAAAGGAGAACAGAGTTGGGTTAAGGAATGTGGACAGGTAGAAACTGACCACTGGCCTTCCGATTTTGGTAGGGGGAGATTGATTGACAGACGAAATTGGCAACGGGGCTTGCTGCGAGAGAATGAGTGACAGGTGTGCAAAGTGTTTCGTTCCAATTGGAATTGAAGATGACCATACCTGAGATCGATTGGTCAAGCTCTGGCCTTGCTTGAGGATATATAACTCGAGGCTGGAGAGAGAGACAGGCTGGAGAGAGAGATGCTGTATGGAGGAGGCTGAAGAGAGAGAGAGAGACTGAATGTAGATAGTGTGTTTAACTCACCGACTTTAGATAGAGGAGCGATTGATAGACTGTTGGACGAATGTTTAGTGATAGAACAGGATCGCTCAAATAGGTGTGTGAGTTTTGCATTAATAGATAACGTGAAAGTGTGTTTGTAAGCAAGGACACATTGTGAACGAGTTATGCCGAGATCGCCCGCCTGAGGGGATTTCAGTGAGGAAGAGTATTTGATAAGGTGTGTTGAAGACGCAGTTAAGGCGATGTGTGTGTGATGTCATTGCAAGGCAATAGAACTGGGTTTTTAGATAGTTGGGAATTCCATCAATAGCTAATGCTTACAATTCCCGTTTTAGACGAATGTTTAGTTAAGATATGTATTATATTGTGTTTGTAATTTCTCTACTCATTCTATGATATGAGTATGACTTAATAAATATGCCACCTGCTGTATGATGTCATTTACTGAGTATGGTCATGATGATGTGGATGAGTGTGAGAATGTTCTAAGATAGATCACGGCCAAGGCAAACAGTGGGATCTGTTACACAGGAGGTGGCAGAGTCATAAGTCTCAATTGGACTTGTTTCATCGCAGTTACAACATCTTGAGCTGGCAGAATGTATTTTAGTTTCTACAGTTAGACTGTTGCATTAACATCGTAATCATAAGTAGCGCAGACAAAGGAGTAGTTCAGCGGGCACATCAAAGGAAAAGTTGACAGACACATAGCCTGGCCACGCGATCGCTCCGAGACAGGGAATTCAACAGTGCACATCTTTAATGTACTCAAAATGAGGGAACTTGGCAGACGCAAAGTCTGACTAAAGAAGTTCAGTGTCTGAAAATACCAAGAACGGTTTGTAGAGTTAGAGGCGAGACCAGCCTCGCCAAGAAAGGTTTTCGGATGTGTAGAGTTGGACCCGGGACCAACCGCGTCAAGAAAAACAATACAGTCAGATGGAAATGCATGTTAGGAGGACATACTTGAAGGAGCTATCAGCGGAAGAAAAAGACCGATTGCAGTAGAAGAGCAGAAACTGGACAACCGAGAGCATGGATAGTTAAACAAAGACAGACTGAGCAACACTGCTGAAATTTAGAAGAGCCTGAGAGATCAGTTGTTGATGCAGACATTGAAGTATTCGAGAAACAGGTATGAAAGTATACCGAATCCTCAGTCAACGAAAAACGGAATCGAGAGATAGAATCGCAGAACAAGACGTGGAAAGCAAATATAGAGCAGTTTGAGAGAGCAGTTGTTGAAGCAGATAATGAAGTATCCAAGCAGTTATTGAAACAAAATAGAGAACAAATACGAGAGCTGAGCCCTGATAGACCAGAGTACAAAATCAGTGAAAGACATATGTTAGTCCGATAGGCAGTACAGACAAAAAATGAAGGGTCCTGATTTATCATACTAACGGATACAAACATACGTTCAATGGAGTACACGAGCTGTGTGACATGAAGGAACCCCCTGCATGTGTTGTTGATAGGCAACACAAAGGACATGTGCAAAAGTTGTTAAAATCTACTATGCAACTTTTAACCTGAGAATGATGTATTTTGAGAAGGTCATTAAAGAATACAGTCAGTGTTGTGATGCTTTGCGCCTTATGTTGCGTAATCACAAAATAAGGAGTGAGAGAGAGAGAGAGAGAGAGAGAGAGAGAGAGAGAGAGATAGAAGCGAATGCGAGAGAGAAAGAGTTGTGTCGCAGAGAAATGTAATCAATAGAATACGATTAATGAGCGTGATGAGGATTGACACACGTTTGCACGTACTTTGATCATATAACGACTGTAACGCCCCCTTGCAGATGATACAGACGAAGAAATGATGATGACGCAGTGACAGTTTCGAAACAATGACATTGACACACATATAGTTCAACGCACACTTACATTGACGCACATCTAGTTCAACGCACAATCAATTGACACTGCCTTATACGGCATCCTTGGGAGGCTATTGTGGGCTAGAATGTTCAGCGGAATATTCACCTATTTCTAAACGTGCCGTTTTGTCCCATTTTTTGTCATCAGCAAACAGTTTATCTCTCAAACAAGTTCATGAGGCTAAGCTGTTATCATGTTCCACCGGTGGAGCCAACATGCACATCATCATTCTATTTCTACTGTTTATTCGTTACGCTCCCTCGGGCACATTTATATGTCAGATTACGTTATTTTGTTTAACAAATAGTTGATTCTGCATACATTCTCGATGTGTTCTCTCTGCCCTATTTCTGGAAGCTGTTTACAGACTTTTTAATATGCAGAGATTACGTGTGTGTTATATGTCTTTTGTATCTGAAGTTGTTTTTGCAGATAACCAATTATGTACAGAGTATCTTAGTGGTACATGTACCCTTTGTGCCTAAAGCTGTTTTTACAGATAGCCCATTCTGTACACTCTTGGAGTATTATATATGTCCTTTGTACCTGAAGTTATTTTTGTAGATAGTTCACTCAGTGCAGTCTCTGAGTGTTATATGTGTCCCTTGTTTTTAAGATGCTTTGAAATATATTGAATTCTTTAGAGAGCCACTGTGTGTTTATTTTTTTTCCGTTTCGAAGCTGTTCATATTACATGATTGCCCGTCTTTTAGCAGCGGTTACATCTTTACGGATCCCAATTTCCCTTCCAGCGGTCTCTGGTATGGCCACAGCAGACCAGTGGATAACGATCACCTATCCATGGCATCCTGAATGTTGTTGGGGGGTGCAAGGAAGTCTGACCAGCGAGTTGGTGGTAGTCCCCGTGGTCACCTCATGTCTCTGGGGTACCATATTGTTGTCACTGTACTCATCGATCGTCTGTTCTTCGATATAAGTGCCCCACCCAGCGATGTTTCGAATTTCTTGCATAACTAACTGCATCTTTCGCCAGAAAGAATTGACCTATGTCAGACTTATATAGACCTTTCGTGCGTTGGCTATGATGTACGATTCCGACCATTCGTCTCTCGAGAACAGGCTTGTGCCACACTTTGTTTGGACTCCATCTTCTTTGTTAGTGACCTTGTTTCCCCTGCATGGCTTATTTCCGTGAGTTGAAGAGAGAGATGAACAGACTCTGGTTGTGGATTGTATCCATTACAGGCTTTATCCAGGAAAAGATTCCGTCTTGTCAACTCTAACAGATCAGTCTGATGGCAACACTTGACGTCGTGTTCAAGATCTTCATGAACTAAACCTCAGCCGTTGTGAGGTGGGGTCGCCAGTTCCCTTCCTTGCTGTTTTTATCTTCGCTAACTCACACGAAAGGTACCTATTTACAACTCGGTCGACTCGACTTTCGGTCATACCAGGGAAGAACCATGGTCCGGATTTTTATGTAGGTCAGTGAACTAGAACCACTGGCACTCTGTGATCCCAGACCAGAAACTCTGGGTGTATTTAGTTATGCATTTTGAGCAGGCATTCAATGTAAATGTACACGTCCAAGTCGTCCTGCCTCTCTCCATCGAGAATGATTGAGTCGCGGGATATGAAGCGACTGTGCATGACTTTCGTCTTAGACGTGTCCATTATGAGCCCTACTTTCTTTCCAACTCGTTGGAGCGCTGCTAGTATTTAATAGCTAATAGCATTTTATCGACATTTCAATTTGCAGACTCACCTATTTCTCCGATTTCTACAGGAAGAAAAACCTGTCTGGTGAGTGTTTGCAACGCGTTTTGGAAGATCTGGTATTGCGTAGGGCTCGGTTTTTGGACCAATTTTGTTCTTGATATTTTTAATCTCTTTGCAAAATCTTGTCGGAAGAAACAAAGAAGAGCGACAAAGCTGATAAACGGACTCCATAATTACAGTTATGAGGACTGACTAAGAAAAACCGGCCCACAGTGTTGAGAAAAGACAATAACTTGAAATGTTTTAATACAGGTTCATAACATAATCAACGGATAAGATACATTAGACTATAACGAGTTTTTTTTTTAAAACAACAGCAGCCTGCAAGAGCAAAAGTGCACAGCCAGAAATGAATTAAAGAAATGTCCAAATTATATACGAGGAAATATTTTTTAGTCAGAAAGTGGCAAATGCTTGGAATGCATTGTCACATGGAATAATGGAAGCAGGGTAAATTTATTCCTTTAAAAAAAAAGCGCACAGTTTTTAGATCAATGAAATGCAATAAAAACTGTTAGTATACAGACTCTACATAGTTTTCTACACCAGTAAAAAAACGTTAAGTTCAGTTAAGTAGAAATTAAACTATCACTGCATACTTGTTGTGGACTGAGACAATCCGTAATGGAACTGTATAGCTAGAGAAGAAATAATAGTCCATGCTGGTTGCTACACATTCGTTTAAGTATTGAGACTGACACAGATGAAGAACTTCAGGCGTAATTTAGGTCAAACCAAAGCTAAATCTGATTCAACCGTAAACACTGCATGGTTATGTGTCTGTGTTTTCTACTCGGTCTTGAGAAAGAACCCTTCTTGTGCTAAAATAAATTGTAGTATTTCTGATATATATACATACATACATATATCCCTCTATTCACAACACAACTTTGTACAATACACGACTACTGCTATAGATGATCCCATACTCAATAAAAGTGACAAATACTTTGTTTGCTCTTACAACTGTTGTTTCTGATGATCAATTCATATTACATAATGAGGGTGCTAGCTCCTCCGACATCAAGTTTTAACTTACTTCTACGACATGCATTGAGATGGAGTGTTCCTTATATTTCCGTTACGGGACAAAGTCGATGTACATATGCAGGTGTGTTTGGCCCGGGTTACGCTGACACACATTTCTGGCTGTCATCATGTACTTCTTTGATTTGAGGTCAACAAGCCATTGACCTGCACGGTAGATGGCGTTCTTAAGGCACCAGAAAACAGTTTCTACAGGAATATTCTGTTGGGGTCTTTCGTAAGGTATTCCAGCTCTGGTTATTATTTCCCATTAATTTGTCCTCATCAAATTATTTCTACCCGTTTATCGTTAGCCACATCTCTAAGGTTCATAGCTCTTCTTAGGACATGTCATATCCAATTTCAACACCTATTTGTTATGATAATGTACATATATAATTGGCTACTGGCAACAATACGTATTTGTTTATTTGTGATGTTTAGTAAGAGAGAGAGAGAGAGAGAGAGAGAGAGAAAGAGAGAGAGAGAGAGAGAGAGACGTGCACGCACACGCGTACACGCTTATGCACGCACACACACACACACACACATATATATATATATATATATATAAATATATGTATATACATATGTATACACACACACATTTCCATATTTATATATATATATGTTTATATAAATATGTGGGGAAGACAACTGACGTATAGTCAGACAAAATATACTGATCATACATGTAAGTCAGGATAAGCCAAAATATACTGGCCAAGACCCTCACCTCGGCTTCCTCGTTGCCCTGCCTGGAAACGGGCTATTTTCATGACAGTCTGGCTAACAAGGTAAGAAATCGAGGTGATCCCCATAGTAGTGAGCAATACGCAAATGAAGCCAAGCATAGCACAAACACCTGGAGGACCTCGGTCCACCTTCATCAACACACTGTGGTTGGGAGTTAAGCTTCTGCAACCTGCCACTTAACATACTTTTCAGGGGGCACAAAAGAGTAACCTACACATTATCAACCAAATAAACAAACATATGCATATATATATATATATTTATTTATTTATTTATTTATTTGCATCTGTGTGAAAAAAATGAAATTTTGACATTCCGTTTTCTGTTATTGTCCTACACTCAGCATTGTGCATAACCTCACAGCTAATACATTTAATGTAATACTGTTTGGTGTTTTCGCTGAAATGCGGATGCTTCCATGTGTTAAGCTGACAACATATATTCTGGATGTGTTCATTCTGATAAAGTTGTCATTACCTGTTTCAACTATCTGGTTTGGTTTTTGCTATCCAAGTATGTGAATGTGCGAAAACAGAGGCGGACACACATGTATACCAGCATTATCTGTCATTATTTGCATTTAATCAGTCCAACATTCACCTTACATGTGAGCCTAAGCAGACTTCACACAGGCTACGTGCAGGCCAACATTCACCTTACATGTGAACCTAACCACTCTTCACGAAGGCTACGTGTAGGCCAACATTCACCTTACATGTAAGCCTAACCAGTCTTTACCAAGGTTAAGTGCAGTCTGATATACATGATTGTGAAGGTGTAACAAATAGATGACAGAAGCTCACCCAGTCAAATGGAGGACATAAACTGCTAAAGAAGATGTAGACACAGCGAAACACTTCGAGAACACGGATTTTGATGTTATAGAAATTGCTAACCTATCTAGAATAGAAGGCTTGTAAACATGAGATTGCCAACACCTACTATTCACACTTGAAAAAAGAAGCGTTCAGTGTTCAGTAGCCTTCCGGGTTTAAATAACATTTTAGGAACCGCGACATCAATGACATCATACAAAATAATTCTCGTTGTTTGTTTGCATGAATGTCCATAAGTCGTTCACGATACAACGTGATCATCAACGACACTCATGATAATAATAGCTCTCCATCGTTGTCGATGAGGACCGCCGACATCATCCTTGTCACAGATTTCCCTGTTGGGTGTGGGTGTGCATGTGGCTGAACAGGCCAATGCAGGCATGAAAACATCTGCTACATATCGGGCACACGAGGTGTGTAGAAAGGGATTGTGTTCCCGTTGTTTGACATTTCCGGGTCTCGCGTCTGCTCTGGGCTTTCACAAAACGGTCGTCTTCTCCGGTAGCTACACCCGATTTGACTGTGCTTCTCCAGTCAGATCTGTTTTGCGCAAGATATTCCCAGGTGTCGATGTCTATCTGGCAACTTTTCAGTGAGTCCTTCAGACCGTCTTTAAAACATTTCTTTGGGCGCCCTCTCTCGCGCTATCCCTCTCTCAGATCGCCGTAGATAAGCTTCTTTGGGAGCCGCTCATCTGATATACGGACGAGGTATCCAGCCCATCCTAGTCGTGGATTTTCTAGCAGTGCGTGGATGCTGGACATGTTACCCCTCGAGAGAACCACGATGTCAGTGACACGATCTTGCCATCGGATGTGGAATATTTGCCTCAGGCAACCTGTGTGGAAGTGGTTTAACCTCCTTGCATGTCCAGAGTTAACAGTCCAGCTTTCGCAAGCGTATAGTAGGGTTGGAATGATGGTTGAACGGTAGACTGAGTTTGGTCTTGACGCTGATGCCACGACGTGCCTAGACCATCGAGCGCATTCTACCAAATGCTATGCTGGCCTTTGCTATTCTGCGTGCCACCTCATCGTCTAGGCTGACATATCTTGACAGCGTGCTGCCCAGATATGTGAATTTGTCTACGACATTCAGCGTCTTCCCGCTGACTGTAGTCTCTGGTTTTGTGTACGGCATGCCTGGTGCTGGTTGGTTGACCTCCGTCTTTTTGGCATTTATGGTCAGGCCAAAATTTTCGAATGCGGCAGAGAACCGGTTCATTCCAACCTGCATGTTCAGTTCTGAATTGCTCACGAGAGCGCAGTCGTCAGCAAATACAACGCCCCTCATATTAATACCCATAATTCACAGAACAATTGTTACGCACTAAACATAAGTACAGCAAATAAAAAAAACAACTTATGTATGATCAGTGATAGTTCAGTTGGTAATGGAACATGTTTAATTCATACGTTCGATAGTACGAGATCGGCTTTCGATAAATTTTTTCTTGTTATAATGAATGATAAAAGCGTTTTCAAATCGTGCATTTTATTTTCAGGAATAGTATTGTATTTCTGAATTTCAGAATTGAACTATTATGCATTTAATATTTTTGCGCATACATTTTTAAACAAATACGAGGGGCGTTCAAGTCAAACGGTGACGTTTTTTTTATGTAAAGAACAAACAAAATTGTCAGATATTCAAAATGCCATTTACTTTTCGATATAATCATCCGCAACGTGTATGCACTTATAACAGCGATTAAGTAATGCTTGAAAAGCTTAATCGAGGAAAGACTTGTAAGTATGTCTGAACCAATCCATGATCAGCTCTGAAATGCTGACCTCCCATAAATTATGTCAGGAGTCCACAGCTGGAAATCGCTTGGAGAGTGGTGTGGACGGTAAGGTGGATGTGACAATACATCCCAGCCGAGTTGCTGCAGATGGCACATAGTGCAGTGAGCCGTATGAACTCGAGCTTCCTCTTGCAGGAGCAGGGCGACCTTTGTTATCAAACCCAACGTGCATTAACCGTTTCCGAAAATTAAAATGTTCGTAGATAATAGTATTCACTGTACCCAGAGAAAGTCAATGAGGTGCCAGTGGCGGGACCTTGGGTGCATCCATGTGGTTCTATTTCGGACAGGTAGTCGGAAAGCTGTGTTTGTAATGAGTAGTTCATTTAACTTAACTTAACTTAACGTCTTTATACTGGTTTAGAAGACCCTGCAGAGTCTGTATACAACCAGTTACAATTACATCACCTTGCTCTAAAAGCTATGCGCATCCAGTTTATTCTTAAATGCATTAACTGTCCCTGCCTCCACTACCTCCCCTGGCAATGCATTCCAAGCAGACACCACTCTCTGACTAAAAAAATATTTCCTAATATCTAACCTGGACCTCTCTTTAGTCAGCTTGTAGCTATGCCCTCGTGTTATTGTAGGTGGCTGTATTTAAAAAAAAAACTTGTTATAGTCTAATTTATCGATTCCTCTGATCATCTTATAAACCTGTATTAAGTCACCACGAATTCTTCTCTCTTCGAGACACTGTAGGCCAGTTTTTCTGAGTCGTTCCTCATAACTGTAATTCTGGAATCCCACTATCATCTTTGTCGCTCTTTTTTGTATTCTTTCTAGCATGTTTATGTCCCCTCTATGATAAGGACTCCACACCTGTGCACAGTACTCCAATCTAGGTCTAACTAAAGCTTTATACAGTTTGACGATCACTTTCTTGCTCCTATGTTTAATATTTCTTTTTATCATACCTAACATTGCATTTGCCTTTTTCACTGCTACCTTAACTTGCTCACTCGCCGTTCCTGTATGATCTATTATAACCCCTAGGTCCCTTTCCTTATCTATCTTTCTAATATTGTTTTCTCCCATTCTGTAATTATGTTCCATATTGGATCTACCCATGTGGATGACTGTACATTTATCTACATTAAACTCCATTTGCCAGATTACAGACCATTCTCGAATTTCATTTAAATCCGACCTTAATATATCCACTTCCGCTTTAGATGAGACACTACTGCATAGTTTTGTGTCATCAGCAAATTTTGCAATCATGGATCCCATATCAATGTCCAAATCATGTATATATATCAAGACCAAAATTGGTCCCAAAACCGAGCCCTGTGGCACACCACTTTTCACTTCACTCCACTCAGAGTACTCCTTATTTATGCCCACCCTCTGTCTTCTTCCCGTTAACCAATTTTCAATCCATTTGGCAACTTCCCCACCTATTCCATGTGATTTTAACTTTCGAAATAATCTTTGATGAGGTACTCTATCAAAGGCCTTTGCAAAGTCTAGATAAATAACATCTACTGGCTCCCCTTTATCTATGATTTTAGTAATCTCCTCCATGAATTCTAATAGATTTGTTAAGCATGATCTCCCTCTAGTAAACCCATGATGACTATTTCTAATTAGATTAAATTTGTCTAAATGCATTACAATGTTTTCTTTGATTATTGACTCTAACAATTTACAGACTATGCTCGTTAAACTCACTGGTCTATAATTTGCTGGATCTGATTTTTTGTCATTTTTGAATTAGGGAGATTTGCGGCACATGTCCTGAGAAGGAGCAGTCCGTTACTATTGCATTTTCCGATACCATGTCTGCCAATGGCCGCCTCCCAGGCTGAATGGTCTGTGCCAACCCTAGCGTTAAAATCACCGAGGATGACCAGTTTGTCAGATTTGGGGACTGCAGCGATGAGCGCATCAAGGTCCTCATAAAACTTATCTTTTGTTTCCTGAGGATTTGTCATTGTGGGTGTGTATGCACTGATGAGTGTTGCATGGCGCCCTCCTATTAGGGGGAGACGCAGTGTAATCAGGCGGTCATTAATTCCTCTGGGCATGCTTGTGAGCTTGTCGACCATGTTGGTCTTGATGGCAAAGCCAACTCCAGCTTCACGGCGTTCTTCTTTGCTGCGGTCGCTCCAGAAGAAAGTATAACCAGCGCCTTTTTCTGTGTTCTGCCCTTCCTCTGCCAGTCGTGTCTCACTCAGGGCAGCTATGCAGATGTTGTATCTAGCCAGTTCCCTGGCGATCAGTTCTGTCCGTCGTTAGGGTATGTTTGCTTTGGTGTTGTCCAGTAGCGTGCGGACATTCCATGTTGCAAGCGTGATGGGTAGTTTTCGTGATCGTTTTCTGCCTGTTCCGCCGCTGCAGTTTGGGGGCCCTGCCAGTTGCGAGCTGCTAGTCAGGGTGTGATCTGTAGGGTGATGTCGTGAGTTACGCAATGTGTTTATAGTGAGGGAGATGTGCGCAGGATCTTCCTCACTCTCTCGTCCGGACTCAACATGTTCTAGAGGCAAGACATTGTCAAGACTTCTAGTGAAGGGTTCGGATGCAGACAGTATGGTGTCAGCGTGTGCCTCATTTTCTCGGTAGCCCTTCCCTTCTTTTTTATCGCTGGGGTGGAGCTTTGAGGTATCTGTTTCTGAGTGCATTTGTTTGTATAATCTTTTTCCACCTCTCGTTCCTCTGGTCTTCCGTCTTGATTGTATACTTGTGAGTTCCGATGCCTCCTCGGTTAAGTGTATTTTCAGCACACGCAACAGATGTATATCTGAGTTTGAAGGGACCTAGTGTGCTGATCGAAGCGCGATGAGCTCTTTTCTGAAATACCGTATGTTTGACGGGGTCAGGATAACCTCCTTCGTTTCAGTGTTCATGATTCGTTATCTGGGTCACGATAAGCACGGAGCGACACTAGCTTTTGACCGGGTCAAGTTTCGGCCACGCTTTGTCCCATCGAAACTGTACACATTAGTTTACCTTTCACGACTAAAACTACACTGTTATATACTTCGTTGCATCACTTCTTTCACATTAGTATTTTTAATTCACAAGTCGGCACATTTATATCCAGGAATCACGTTAATAGTCCGAGAGTTATCGTAGAAAACACAAACAAAACACCGTTTTATCAAGAGGGAAATCGACTGCGACCATGTCCGGCGCCATCTTGACCATCTTTTGATTACATTATCATCAGACGTAGGGATCGAGCGGATGTTATGGTAACGAAGAGCATGTGTGGTGCAAAATGTTGGACCAACCATCGACTTGTCATTGCCAAGCTAAACTTCAAGATCCAGCCCAAAATGCGCCCCTAGGGAAAGAAACCACCGAGGAGGCTAAATGTCTCTCATCTGAAATACGAACCCATGAGAGGAGGCTTCCGGGAAGAGCTTGAGGGTAGACTGTATGAGCTTCGTTTTGAAAAGAACGACATCCAAGAGAACTGGGCATCATTGAGAAACACACTCTACGATACAGCTGTTAAACACATTGGCCCACTCACGCGCAAGCATAAGGACTAGTTTGATGAGAACGAACTGGAAATACAGGGCCTTCTCGATGCAAAACATGAAGCGCACAGGGAATACCAGAGGGACACACCATCTCCGGCAGCAAAAGCTGCCTTCAATACTGCTCGCAAAGCTGTCCAGACCAGGCTTAGAGAGATGCAAGACTCCTGGCTCAGCAAAATAGCTGACGAAATTGAGATGTTCGCCGAGCGTCATGACACCTAACGGTTTTACGAGGCACTGAAAGCTCTCTTCGGCCCGCAGCCCTCTAGTAATACTCCAGTTCACAGTGCGGATGGGGTACTGCTAACAGATAAGGTTCAGATTCTAGACAGATGGGCATACCACTTCTGCAAAATACTAAACCACCCATCGTCCATAAATGAAGAGGCCATCCGGCGAATGCCGCAGGTGGAACTGATCCTGGCGTAGGATGAAGTCATTATTGATTAGGAAGTCGACAGGGCAATCAGTTCACTATCTATAGGAAAAGCTCCAGGAGCTGACGCAAAACCAGCAGAGGTATATAAGACAGCTGGCCCATCCCTCACCAGAAGGATCACTGAACTCTTCTGTCACATGTGGGCTGAAGGTAAAATTCCGCAGGAGCTAAAGGACGCCTCAATCGTTCACCTGTACAAAAGAAAAGGCAACCGTCAGGAATGCGACAATAATCGTGGAATATCGCTACTCTCCATAGCAGGCAAGATTCTAGCGCGCTTACTGCTAAACAGGTTCAACAAACACCTTGAACAAAGCCACCACCTCCCAGAAAGCCAATGTGGATTCAGAGCCGGAAGAGGAACAGTGGACATGATTTTTGCCGCTCGCCAAGTACAAGAGAAGTGTCGAGAACAAAATCAGGCCTTGTAAACCACATTTATTGATTTGACAAAGGCATTTGATACAGTAAACAGAGGAGGGCTGTGGATGATAATGTCTAAGTTTGGCTGCCCCAGCAAGTTCATAACAATGGTGAAACAGCTACACGAAGACACGTGTGCTCGTGTACTGGACAGCGGTGCAATCTCTAAAACGTTTCTAGTATCAAACGGAGTAAAACAAGGATGTGTACTCGCCACGACTTTGTTCAGCATGATGTTCGCGGCCACGATTACAGACGCCTTCAGATCATTGGAGCTTGGAATACCCATAACGTACCGCACAGATGGCAAGTTACTCAATTCCAGAAGAATGAAGGCCAAAACCAAAGTGGCTGGTGACATAACAGGGAACTTGTACTTGCTGACGACTGCGCTCTAATGAGCAATTCAGAACTGAACATGCAGGTTGGAATGGACCAGTTCTCTGCCGCATGCGAAAATTTTGGCCTGACCATAAATGCCAAAAAAACAGAGGTCATGTACCAACCAGCACCAGGCATGCCGTACACAAAACCAGAAACTACAGTCAGCGGGCAGACATTGAATGCCGTAGACAAATTCACATATCTGGGCAGCACGCTGTCGAGATCTGCCAGCCTAGACGATGAGGTGGCAAGCAGAATAGCAAAGGCCAGCACAGCCTTTGGTAGAATGCGCTCAATGGTCTGGGCACGTCGTGGCATCAGCGTCAAGACCAAACTCAAAGTCTACCGTGCAACCATCATTCCAACCCTACTATACGCTTACGAAAGCTGGACTGTATACTCTGGACATGCAAGGAGGTTAAACCACTTCCACACAGGTTGCCTGAGGCGAATATTCCACATACGATGGCAAGATCGTGTCACTGACATCGAGGTTCTCTCGAGGGCTAACATGCCCAGCATCCATGCACTGCTAGAAAAAGAACGACTAGAATGGGCCGAACATTTCGTCCGTATGTCAGACGAGCGGCTCACAGAAGCTTCTCTACGGCGAGCTGAGAGAGGGATGGCGCGAGAGAGGGCGCCCAAAGAAACGTTTTAAAGACGGTCTGAAGGACTCACTAAAAAGTTGCCAGATAGACATCGACACCTGGGAATATCTTGCGCAAAACAGATCTGACTGGAGAAGCGCAGTTAAATCGGGTGTTGCTGCCGGTGAAGACGACCGTGTTTTAAAAGCCCAGAGCAGACGCGAGAACCGGAAATCCCGAACAGCGGGAACACAATCCCCTTCTACAAACCTCGCGTGCCCGATATGTAGCAGATGTTTCCGTGCCCGCATTGGCCTGTTCAGCCACATGCGTACCCACACCCAACAGGGAAATCTGTGTCAAGGATGATTTCGGCGGTCCTCATCAACAACGATGGACAGCTATTATTATTACCCAGAGAAAGAATTGCCTCTTGTACAATTTCTCGAGAAGTTATGCGTCGATTTTTTCCGGATAAGGCGTTCCACAATCTGCATATTCACATGAACAACTGTTATGGGTTGACAGTCACCAGGGTCGGGATCATCCCTCATGGGAGTACGACTTTCTCTAAAACATTTACCTCATTCAAATATCTTACTGAGGCTGAGAGTCTCATGGTCGTAATGTGATTGCAGTCTTATGTAAATATCCGCATGTTTCGCGCCTTCTTTTACAAGAAACCACATCAATTCGTTGCTCCATGCAGGCACTAACAGTTTTGTCCGCCATTTTTATTTATATGTCACGTGACTGCCTATGGCAATGGAGCCGCTTAACGGTAAAAGGACACAAGTGCCCCGAATAGTATAACCCATTCAAGTAGAACTGGAACAAACAGTTCCGGTTTGATTATATGCCCCTCGTAAACGTATGTGCATTGTGCAACAGTCAGTTAATCAAAATGTTGATACGTACATACATTAATTTGGTTGTTTAAAGTTTATATACAGTTTTGTGTTAATAAAATATATTTTCAGTTCTGAGTTTTGTTTAATTCAATTTCCACAGTTGCAAATACTGTTCTAGAGTTTGGTAAAACACTTATCATGAAATATTTTTTGAAAAAAAACGTCATCAAAGGGTTTTCTAATTTACTACTGTCAACATTGACGGGATGTTATTATTCTGATTCGCAAGAAGAATGCTCTGCATACATTTGGCGGGTAACACATTTAGCACATGTATTTACAAGGAAGAGGACCGAGTGGTCTCGAGGTAAGGTATTCGCCCGGGGTGTTGGAGACACCGGGATTTTTTCACGTGGATCATCCTTTAAATATTTCCCATGATCTCTGAGTAGTGAGATCAGACACCCGTGTGCAGTGGCACGTTAATAATACTTTAGAAGTTTGAAAGTGAAAAGAGTAGGCCTAGCGGCCTCTGCTCGGGCAAGATTCAAGTTAAAAATCGACTAAAATTATTATAGGGATTCTCGCCCCACATAGAAAATGTCACAACAAAGCGGACTGTGTGGCCATAACAACAGGTCTTGGTTATGTGGTTAGCAGAACGGCTTAGATGGCGCCTGACAAGCGCCGGCCTACCTCGCTCTAATTTACCCTTCCATCTCCACCAGTCTCAAAAATAGGCGATCGTATATTCCAGGGTCTGACATATGCTGAGATTGACCTGGCAAGACACCTACCAAATAATTTGAAACAAAGGAGGTCGCACCTCCCCACGACGTCTAACGACACGTTGATAGATAGATTTACAAGGATACAACATCAAGCGATCACTGTTAACGAACGTTGTTAAGAGAAGCGTTTTAATTGACATAAGCTACTACAGGCTGACTTTGAAATCTTGTGACAACGAGACATATTAATTGCATAAGCAACATAGAAAGACAACTAGAAAATGATGTATAATGACATGATAGTTTGGGTGGGAACATACCAAGTGAATGATGTGATGAAATATTCTAGGGACAGAATATTGATCATCAGCGCCGCTCGGCACGACACTTGATGGGGATCGTATAATGAGTCACGTAGTCTATGATGTGTTTTCCGTGGAATCTTATTTTTTGTAATGGTAGTAGAACGAAGCAAATGGTGATAAAACAAAGTAAACGGCAAAACTAATGAGAGTGTAACAAAGAAGAAAAAGTGACATATGACAAATACATACAATACAGAAGAAAACGAGACATAGGAAGAAGAAGAAGTGTTAGAAGAGGAAAAAAAGAATAGGAGATAGAAGAACAGAGAAACAAAATAAGTAGCATTGATAGAAGAGAACGACTAAGAATAAAAGACATAAGAAATGAGATACATCAAAAAGGAATTGTTGAGAGACGGAATAAGAATAAGAGACATACGGAAAGATACATATTAAGAAGCAATGACAGAAGAGCAGGACAAAACCTAAGTAACAGAAGTAAAAGTGGCAGAAAAAGAAACAGTGGTAGTGGATGGTGAAGCAAAAAATAAAAACACAGAAAAAGAGGTACATGGTTGTACAAATGGTATATCCTTGAGAAATTGGATGACGTTGGCATGAATTACCAATAAGTGCTTCGACACACACATTCTTGAGCATTGAGTTATCGTGATGAAGCCAATACTCAAGCGTTGGCTTCTGAGCTCAGGAATCGTTTCTCGTGATATCATTTCTCTAGGACATTAATATATTTAACGATTTGCGGTTGTTAAGCGAATGGTAAACTTGTCTGTAGTTAAAGTGTCTTTTACTGTTAGAAGTAGAGAACCATTGGTGTCTGGTAATGGCTGTCTAAGTTGAAGAAACGATGAGGTTTGCAATAGTTAGAGTGAATAGATGAGTGTGGAAGAGGGATATACTTCGTTAATCGATTTCCTCAGAGCTCTCTCTCTCTCAATCGATCTCTCTCTTCCTCTCTCTCTCTCCGTCTTTCTCTTTCTTGTTCTTTATCTCAGTATTTCTATATTTCTCTAAATTTCACTTCACACTCTCTACCACTGTCTGTCTGTCTATCTATATATCTATCTATCTATCTATCTATCTATCTATCTATATATATATATATATATATATCACTTACTCTATTTATCTATGTCTGCCATATTCTGCCCTGTCCTGCCTGCGTGCCTTTCTGTCTGTCTGTATAGCTGTCTGAAGCATTCTCTTGCTCTCACATTGTCCCGTCTTTCACATACTCGCTTCACCACACACACACACACACACACACACACACATACATAAATGCACACACACATATATATATATATATATATATATATATATATATATATATATATACACATACACACACATACACACCCACTCACACAGACTTCAAACATGTCAATGCACTGACAGCTGTATAAGCACAAATACACATGACTTTGCTCTTACAAACACTTAAATAGAATACAAGCATGGCTTGTTGGCTTGTAACATAAATACACACACATTTTTGAATCTGTACATATATATATATATATATACACGAATGCATTTATAGACATGTATACCTCATCGTCAAAGCTTTTCGTACTGCGTTCTTCATTTCGAACATTCTCTAGTAGATGATTTATATGGCGCTACTTACATCTCTAAGATATCTGAGGAAGGTGGTTATGAGCAATCAACGTTGCTATGTCATGTAAAGCTTCTCAGTATGCGCATCACAGTTCATACCCACTCATAGATTAGGATGTTGTAGTACATCGTATCAATAAGTGGGGTCAAGATGCTGAGCAGCGCATGAGTTGCAGTGGTCAGCGACCCATAGCTGATGGCTAGTGTCAAGGCCAGTGAACCATAGCTGCCAAGACCCTTCTACACCTCCACGCGGTGATCCTGGATAGCAGACTACAGCAGGGCAGACTGGCTAAGGAGAAGGGATCGAAGAGGGAATGCTAACCCGGTATTCAAAAAATGCTTGCTACTTACCTTTTCAGGGTTTGGTAATTTGAGATTGAGTACACTGCACTTTGATGACGTCCCTAGTCCTGTCACACCTAGAGATTAGATCATTATGTTAAGGATGATCACCTGAGCATCTTTAGTTGCAAACAATCATTTCAATTAATGCATGTTTTCGCCACCATTGCCGTCAAGGAGATTTAAATTACTGTCAAATAACTGCTGTTTTTTTCAGATATGGTTTCCACATTTGGTATCATCTGTTAGCGACTGGTGAAGCTGTTTATAGATGTGCTATATAGGGACGGCGTGGGCTAGTGGATAAGTGGCACGGCTCATAAACAGAAGGTGTTGAGTTCGATCCCAATCACAGCACTGGACGTTACCCGGAGGAAGGAAACCCTTAGAAAATGCACGAGAAAGCAGACCCATACATACAATGGATGCTGAAGTCGAATGTACTGGGGCGACAGGCGCAAATGAAAAACCACAGTGCACCGCACACTGCCTTGGGGATTAGAGAAATAAGGCGAAACAAACCAGGTTTTATTTAAATAAAAATATATGCCACATGATGGTGTCTTACTGGCAGATACAAACGCCTCCCACTTCATTCAGTCTGCATTTTTCCTTCGTTCAGTACCCAGCTCTGTGTAATGATTTCTGTTTCGGCTTCTAAGGTTCTTCCCCAAGTCACATCTCTTTCGCTGTTCCTATGGTCGTCTATATCATGGCAGTTCTGGCAATGGTGTGAGATTCTCTTGTTAGAGATGTGCGATCTAACTCCAGCTTTGACCAGTTATACTAGTCTACATGTCCGATCCAATTCAAGTTTCAACCAGTTATAATGTGTACATGTCCGACCCAATTCCAGCTTCGGCAACTTATTATGGTGAATTTGCCCGATTCAATTCCAGCGCCGACCAGTTATTATGGTGTACATGTTCGATCCAATTCCAGCGTCACCAGTTATACTAGTGTACATGTCCGATCCAATTCCAGTTTCGACCATTTTAAAGTATGTACATGTCTTCTTGATTGGTCCTGGCAAACAAATCGCTCTTGGTGATGCAGCTCTGTAAGAAAATGAAATGAACCTTTCTTGGACAGGCTATAGGCGAAGATAACCATAGTCCTGTTTATTTTTGATGTAATTCTCCAACAGTTCTCACCCCACGCGGGCACATATAAAAGTATGTCTTATACTTTCTTTGTTTGGTGTTTGAGAGGTACTGGGAAATGTTGTTCAACCAAGTATCGTCTATTCTGGAACTGTTTAATTTGCCTATGCCTTTTCCACTATCTGTTGTAACTGTGCTTCTATGTATATACGTATATAGGTCTTCACTAGTTCTTTATTTCCTGTTATAGGTGATGTGTGCGCTTTACTATATTTAATGTAATGACTTATGAACTGTTGATATTATAATAGTCTCCCTTGTTGACTACATTGGAACCGTTTTAATGTTTTCTCCTGATTAGGTTGTAGTAAGGGAGCAAATAGTGATATGGTATCTACATATTCCGGCTCTGCCTGTGTAGAAATAATATCCACCGCATTCCTCTTCGTGTATCATCTTTTTTTTTTTTTTTGCTGAGATGTTTGCCTCACTAGTTTCTACTGGCGGAGGCGCGCCATTTTCCACCCCTGACCGTAGTCAATTGGGCGATATCAGAACGCATAAACCAGTGCTTGGATGCATGTGTGCATCTGTGTGTACCTATGCTAGGTTTGTGCGCCCTCAGAAGCTAGCCCAACCAAAGTGCAATGGAAGGGCTTTACCACGAGGGCGCGTGTGAAAGTTGTGCAAGGGTGTGACTGTGGGATAGAGTCAAATGAAACAGAGTGAGGTAAGAGGGGAGAGAAGGGGAAGAGTGGCCCCCAGGGTGAGCCTCCTTCGTGTGTCATCTGTGGTCAGTCGAACGGAAATAAAGACTGATTGTTACATAGCGCAAACTTGTCAAGGTTTACGTCCTTGATTAAACGAAACCAATATCTTGCCCAGACTTGAACCTGTCTCTACGGAGAAACAAGAACAAACGCCTGTAATTAGACCAACGTCTGAGCTCAACCGTTTTAAAATTGATCTATCTTTCGGATGATATTTTAGTTTTTATTTTATATAAAGGGAAGTTATCATGTATGAAAAACATTGATAAAATATGTTGTTATTTCTCTTTGGTTCTTTCAAACGGCAAATAGTTTTGCTCAAATTACTTTTCCAATTGTGAAACTATGTTACATGGCTTGAAATCCTTAGAAAAATAGCCCGGAGTACCAGTTAGAGGTGGAAAGATGTTCATAGTGGCTATATAAATCTATATATAAATGGTGTACCCATTTGTTCTGTATTTATATCCATAATTGGTCTCGCATGTAAAGGGCCGCAAGTACTTTATGCCACAATGCAATTTTTTTTAAATGTTACTATCTCCTGTATGAGTTTATTTTCATATTTCTGTATCTTTACATTGTTCGATTTTATATTTAAATCTTATTTTAACGCCAAATTACTTTCTCTATGCATATCGTTAGTATTGTTTTGGCGTGTTAAACTAGCGGAATCACTGAACTCATCCTTTCTTATAGCGAGGCGCAACATTACCTGATTGGACATGAATCGATTTCAAACATCCTATTACTTCCATTTTACGAGTGCTAGCCGGGGCTTCGGAGTAGCCAAGGCAAACTGTAACCTGGTATTCATGTGGTAAATGGCGACTAAAGAACGTCGAACACAACGATGACTATTATATCACGTAGAAAGGTTATACCACAGTAAAACAACTTCAGCCGGTTAAAATGTATGGCGTAACATGTATTTGTTGAAGATATCTGCTTCATATGGATCAGAACAAGTTCGATTCTTCAATGTCCTTATCGATTGTTCTGTCTATATGTTTGAATGTGCTTAAGATATTAGTTAGTTTTAGCTGTAGGTGTCGCTTCTGTTTATTATTGGACCTATACGATACTAAATGTTCAGAGTAAATAAATAACAACATATGTAGGCACTGGCTCAGCGAAAGCACATAGAACAAACCAAAACGACATCGTCGCTACGGGCACAATGCCATCGTCAGGTAAAAAGAACAAACGAAAACAAACAATAAATCAGAATAGAAAAGACACGATATAAACAGAGCATTTTAAGTTGTTGCCATACTTGGATGCTTTCAGAAAAGATTGAGAAATGGTTTAAGAATTGTGAAATAAGGTGGGGGGTCCAAACCTGAAATCTCAAATCTGATGGTCTGGTGTGTAATTATATTGACCAATTTTTTTGTTTCGCCCACTCTCATTCCTAACTAGAAAACAGTGTTTCACACTTTCCTAGCACATCCAGATACGAATGCTGCTTAAAATATGATTTTTACATCACGTGTTTTTTGTTGTGATTTGTTATGTTTTTTGTTACGTTGGATCTGTGTGCGGTCACTGATCCATTGCTTGTATATCTTTTTATTGATTAATTAGTCCCGTCTTGTCACGTTATCGCTACGTCTGAAACATAGTGATCCTTACAGAAAACATGTATGAACGCACGTTGTTGTTGTTTTTCATGTGTGAAAATTATACTACATAATGAGGTTGCTATTTTGCAAATAGCACTCTTTAGACGTCAAATTTGCCTTTACCAAATCGTGCCCATTGAAACGTAGTCTCACAACGTGTGCTCTTCAACATTTCTTATGTTGGAACACACAACCATGACATATGCGCACGATATATTCGTATGCTTATAAGCCCACTCTTTTTCATATACATGGATTCTTTGCTGATACATAGGTCAAAAACGTATGCTCTTCATGCATTTCTTTGTTCAGACTTAGGACCATAACATATGCAATACATGGATTCCTGTGTTGAAACATAGGATCAAAACGTATACTGTCAACTGATTCATATGTTAAGACTCAAGATAACAACGCATATTCTTCATATATTAGTATGGTGAGACATGTGACCAGAGCATATACTTTACATGGATTTCTATGTTGAGACATGTGACCAGAGCGTATACTTTACATGGATTACTATGCTGAGACATGTGACCAGAGCGTATACTTTACATATATTCCTGTGTTGAGAGATGTGATCAGAGCGTATACTTTACATGGGATCATATGGTGAGAGATGTGACCATAGCGTATACTTTACATGAATTCCTATGTTGAGAGATGTGATCAGAGCGTATACATTACATGGATTCCTATGTTGACATGTGACCAGAGTGTATACTTTACATGGATTCCTATGTTGTGACATGTGACCAGGACAAATACTTTACATTGATTCCTATGTTGAGACAAATGCGCACAACGTGTTCTATTTCATTCTTTCTGGTATTTGTCTTAATAAGAACAGTGTAGATTTGTGTCGTAGTTTACAACGTGTCTGCGATATTTGAGTCTTTCGGCGAGACACATTCTAGTTTCAGCAAAGGGCATGTTTGCGACAAGGTTTACTTTCTTTTTTCGATCCCTATTACTTAACCGGACTACATCAGTGCAGCCTGTTTCCAGGATCGCTCTATGGAGGTAGAATAGGGTCTTTGTCATAGGTGTAGTGTTGACCCAGATGCAAGCAGCCAGATATGATTTTATGACTGTTGTAATATCATTCTCTAATACATCTGAGGAGACCAGTCCGACGTATGATCTCTATTGTCCCCCGTATTGAGATATAAGACAACAATCGTATACTCTCAACATATGTCTATATATATATATAAGACAAATATCTATTTATGCATTCCAAAAATATAAAAAACCACAACTTATACTCTCAGCCGATTGATATTTTGGGGTATATTTTTTTTTTTAAACTGGCGCTGCATCATCAGCTTCCGAGAAACACCTGGTTGTCCTGTCCATGTCATACTACTCAAAATAAATAGCACACATGTTTCGGGAATACGTTTCCTGTGCACCTTCTCTAAAGTAGACACAATCGTTTAACGTCAATCAAGGGCTTTTATGTGGCAACGTGATTGTCCAAACATCACATATGCTGTTCTAATCATGGACCATTGACTGGAAAGGAAATCTAGTAAGTTGCCCATGTTGATTAACTTCAGAACATTCATACCTACATCAACTTTGCTCGCTCTGCAGCCTACATTAATACTTAGCCCTTATTCTAGTTCGTGATTTCAATTATATCTTGTTCATTTAATTGTTTTTTAGTAGCCAAAAACAAATTTCTAGCTGTTTAAATCGGCCTTCATTCGCCTTGTTTCTGAAGTAAATGTCTTGACAGTTCCAACAGTGGTATATGAAACTCTTCTTAGAACATGCCAACGTCATTTCGAACACCGAATGCTTAAAGTGTTGTGCAATCCTCTGTATTACCTCGGACAAGAAGTTCTTGCATAATGATAGTGTTTGGCCAAAACATTTGATGCATCTTCGTTAAACATATGATGGAACCGTGTGGTATAGGGGTTGTGATCTTTCCTTACAATCTCAACGTACCAGGTTCACATCACGGCCAGCTTATACTGAACATGTCGTGGTGTTTTCCTTCTATGACTTGTTCTCCCAGGTGATCCATCAGGAAATAGGTACCTGACGAGGCCAAAGTATAATTTCAGAGACGCATTTTGTCTTCTGTCGCCGAACGTTCCAGCAGTAAATAGGACTGCGTACGTATGGGGAAGTGGGGGTGGTGCAAGTATGTGGGGGGGGGGGGGTGGAGACGGTGGGGCAGGCATGTGCAATGAAATTGACCTTGTAACCATTTTTCCGAATTTTGTGTATCTACATATTATGTGACACTACGACAACATTCCACTTCAGATTCCTATCCAGCATAATTCTCAGAAGAGAAGTACAGAATGTCGCTCAATTATTCTTTAGTTCTATCATGAAAATCAACTTCTGCGTCTTGTATTACATGAACATTATTACAATGTTAATTTGTTAGATAACCCCTAAACAATAACCGATGTGGTCACCATACGGATCCCGTTTAATCCAAACAATTTCCTAGCGCTTTACAAAATATTGACGCCAATCTCCAGGGAGATTTGCAATAATCAAAAATGTGACACAAGAACGGAGGCTGTTGAATGCCGTATTTCCATAAAAGGATTAATATCTTGTATTGTTGTCGTCGAACTAGGATCCTACACTCTAATTGAAATAGAGCATATTATGCCGTCTTCTCGTGCGATTGTTTGTACTTTGTGTAAAAGATAAACGTTGTCTACTCGCGATTCTTTCTGTCAATTGTGTGTGTTAGTTATGCTCTTGAGAATGATAATACTCGTCACATACACATTGTGAAAATAAAATGTGCATGCAGCAATCTGTGAACGACAACCATGTTCAGATATCAATCAGTTAATGTTCTTTGAATGCCATACACGGCATATCAGGAAGAAACTAGAGCTCTCCAGTTTGATATGTGTTACTCCACTCTGTTTAGTTCATGTATGTTGTTCAAGCACTTAGTGGATCCCTCCCTGGTGATTGTTCTGCAGAGAGTATCTTGAGTCTTCCTCATTTCCTACTGTGGGATCAAGATGCTGAGCAGCGCATGAGCTGCAGTGATCAGCGACCCATAGCTGACTGCTAGCGTCAGGGCCAGCGAACCAGAGCTGCCAAGACCCTTCTAGACCTCCACGCGATGATCCTGGATAACAGGCTGCAGCAGGGCAGACTGGCTAAGGAGAAGGGATCGAAGAGGGAATGCTAACCCGGTACTCAAAAAATGCTTGCTGATTTCGGATGTGTTGTACCGAAAGGTCCAAATATCGCAGTTAGACTGTAAACTACGATACAACGCATTCCCTTCTCTGGACTACAATCTGCTCCTTAAGCTCTTTTCAGGGTTTGGTAGCGGGAGATTGAGAACGAACGCAGAAGAAGAAGAAAATTTCCTATTGCCAGATGGTAACCACATAAACGCTTACATATACGTTTGTTGATGTCCATTTTAAGAACCTGCCAGATGTACATCCTGCCCACCGTTTATTTTTCTAATAAGTGATGAAACATATTGGTGATTAGTGCTTCTCTAATTGTTGTGTTGGTTATGAATTTCTCTAAAACAGTTTTCTAAAACACTAATTATCGAATGCATTAATTCTATTTTACAATGCGTTTGTTATTTTTCTGCATTTGGATCCAAAGGTGAGTATTCGCAATACGTTGGAGTACCTGAGCTTTGTGTACTCGCTCTGAGATGTTCATTTCCAGATCCTCGTTACTTAGGTAAACATTTTTTTAAATTGTACAAACTGTAAACTGTTCTGTCGCAACATTTTGGGGAAAAAAACTATCCGAAGAGGATATATTTCAAGCAAAATGGTTTTAATTAAAATGTGTGTATGTTTGCCTACCAACTTTTCAATCCTTCGCTGAGCATTGCGGAGGTTAAAATTGCATTTCTTGCTCCAAGTGTATTCCACCAGTTGTTGTTAACGAGGATTGTTATCAGATGTCTGCTATGTCATCTATTCATCTGCCACTCGCTCTGCCTCGTGCTCTTCTAAGCCGGCCATCTTGTGTTATATTCCTACGCTTGAAGTTGACCATTTTCTCCAAAGATAACCCAACCATCGCATTTTATGTCATGATATGTATTTAACACAATAAATATATTACATTATATTTATAATGTATCACATGTCCTTGTTTATGTCCTAGTGACGCCAATGGCTTAGGTTTATATATTTTATTTACGAATTTGTGATGTTTCTCTCTTGTGAATTGATAACTCTGATGTGGTTTAGTTTAGTTTAGTTTATTCGAAGAACCAACGTCATAGCACACGATGTAACCATTAACTGCTCTGCTCTTCTCCATATTTGTGAAGAACCTAAAGCACAATGCACGAACTCCGTCGCCCCGGCGAGAATCCCGAAATAGATTGGCTAGATTGTGTAACATAACTTTTGAATTGTTTCCGGTAGTGGGGTTTAAGCCTACTCTTCCCATTTCCAAGCGCAGAGGGATTTTGTAGCGCGCACGACACTGCACAATGTGGTTAGATCTCTACTATCCAGAGATATGAGGAAATGCCAAATAATCCGTGTGCAAAACATCCCTTAGATACTTCTGTTGCAATCTGAATAGGGCGGCCAGGTCATATTTCATCGACAATTTCTGTAGTGTTCTTTAGAAAAGTTTTGACCCAGTTATGCACCGCTATACATGACAACTCCATCTCATCGTAAACTGAAATCAGTTCCTGGTTGAAATCCTTTACATAACATCACGGTGTCCCCAAACATACGCACAACAGCACACTGTTACGTGAGTGTACACTCTGTAAGCATATGCGTCATTGTGTATTCCAGCTTCACACGAGAATGCGATACCCAGTGCCCGCTGCCTACATTAATCACACATTTGGATGTTGCTGTCACCTAGCAGTCGTTTAGAAACTACCAACTACATTCTTTAGTAATCACATCTAAGTTTATGATCTACATACTTACACTCGTACAATTGATCAAATTATACCAGAGGGTGTGACTGCTTTCCGTCGTTTCAGCAAAACATCCCATAGATCGCACCATCAGTATCACCATTTCTATCATCTCCATTATTATCGTCATCATTCTTAACATAGTCATTATTATAATCACCATTACCAAAACATCGCCATTACCATCATCGTATTACTTTTATCAAAAGCATCATCTGTTTTATCATCATAACGCTCACCATCACTATTATAATCGCCATTATTATTATCCTTATCTTTGTCATTCATATTTTCTACATCATCCGTACAATCAGTATTATTACCAGAACAATCATCACCATTAACACCTAAATCATCGTCATCGTAACTTTAACCGTCATCGTAATCGTCATAATCATTTTCATCATCATATTATCGAACTGACCATGACGACAGTGAAACCCTTCAAACTCTGTATCTCTTATTTACCAATCAGCTCATTATAATTTTGTTAACAGTCAACACGTATTTATTTAATACGTTTATCTCCACTTTGTATCCACACAATCCATATAAATATAATCCAATTCCAAACCACATTCAAGTATGTTATATATATTCTGCACTGTTAAGTAAATACATGTAGCCGGATACATGGATCTTATGTTAACAATAGCTGTGCATGCACTGTTCCGATCGGATGGCGTTACAGCTAAGCTTATCAGCGTTCACTCAATTGCCCTCCAATGAAATGGAGATACAAATTGAGTAAAGAGCTTGATCCAAAGTGGTATCCCAACGTAAAATACCAGAAAACATTAAAACATTATTGGAAGACAAAATCTGAACACGGAATGTGACATTATAATGGCTAACACATATAAGTGTCCACTAGTCACCCACCCGCCTGTGAGATGGACAGATTAAATGGGTAAATCCACTAGGTCTGCGTGGTTTCCCATTGCAAAAGAGGGGATAAATTGTTCAGTTTTTTAACTACCTGCCATAAGATAAACAGTGTCCTTGACTGAAAAGACTTTTAGTTATTCCAATGACTACCGGTCATTCGATAGAAGGTGTCCTTGACTGAGATGACTTCTAGTTGTTCCTATGACTATCTGTCACAAGAAATATAATTTAATTGACTTAATTGACTTTCAGTGGCCCGAGTAGTCTGCCGGGGTCTTTGTGTATGACAAGGACACGAATATCACCACTGCCTCACAGAGAGCATGTCGAAAGAGGCGATTAACTGTGTGATATGGCATAACACGGCTATGGTTTGGTGGTTTGTTTAGAGCGGCATGGATAGCGTCTAACAGGCTGAGGGTTTACTCTGCTCTAGTGTTTGAGTCTATTAATATTGACTTGCACATCGGTTAACCACCCTCCTTAAGCGTGTGTCTCAACGCAGCGGAGTATTAAGCTGCTCGAGTCTAACCCGCTAAGCAGGAAACCCTTCTCCCGGCTACATCCAGCTCATACCAGAGCTGGGACCTGCACATGGACATCTGCTCCTGCAGAAGTAAAGGTTGACTAATAATTTACGTTTAGTTATTTCAACGACTTCCTTCAATACAACAGACTAGTTTCTTTGACTGAATTGACTTCTAGTATGTTGATAACATTTATTATCGAGAAAAAAAAAACAATCGTGTGATAAATTGTGGACAGATCAGTTAAAATATTGTTAACATTTCATGGCATTAGCCGCGATTTTTGTTATGTTGGAGTTGAAGACAGACCAAAACATCAGGAAGGATTGTTTGTAAACCATACCAGCACACGTGGCGCAGAGAGGAACACCTATCTAGTTCACTGAGTTGAGTCAGGCAGACTACCGTATATCTGTTTTCTAAAACACGTGGCCCCCTTATCGCATGTTACCCACTACGTATATAACCGGTGCAGAACATCCACACAATCGTTGAAGTATTAAGTAATCTATGCCCGTTATCTATCTCTACTGCAAACATCAAATTGTCTTCGGAATCGAAAAAAGAGAGACATATGATGGTTGAGTTTCGTTAATGACGTCACTGATGTTCTTTTACTTCAGACCCATGGGGGCAATGTATACATTCCATCCTTCTCTTGTCGTGTGAATCTCGTATATACCAGTGCGAATGTGTGGATTTATGTGTGTGTGTGTGTGTGTGTGTGTGTGCTTACGTGCGTGCATCTACGTACGTACGTACGTACGTATATATATATATATATATATATATATATATATATATATATATATATATATAGAGAGAGAGAGAGAGAGAGAGAGAGAAAGAGAGAGAGAGAGATGTACGAGGGGTTGCCAAATCAAGACGGGACTTTTTTGTTCAAGATCTACCGGAATGGGTTACAGCGTGCTGGAACTCTGGAACTAGTATAATTAGTTATTGGCACTTGTGTCATATTATTGCTAGGTGGCCGACTTGCCATCGATCAGCCACGTGACATATAAATACAAATGGCGGACACCATTGTTAGTGTTTGCATGTTACAGCGTGTTGTGATGAACTTTCTTGTGTAAGAAGGCGAGAAACCTGCGGACATTTACTGAAGATTGCAATCACAATAAGGTGATGAGACACTCAGCTGCAGTAAGACATTTGAATAGTGTAAACGTTTTAAAGAAGGCTGTACATCAGTGAGTGATGATCCTAGCCATGGTGGCTCTCAACCCACCACAGTCTGTCTTGATCATTAAAGGCATCCTGCTCCTGCAAGATAACGCCCGATGCCATACAGCTCACCGAACAATGCACCATCTTTAGCAACTCGATTGGGAGGTTTTTCCACATCCACCTTACTGCCCAGACCTCGCTCCAACTGATTTCCAGCTGTTTGAATTCCTTAAAGAATTCCTAAGAAGCCATCATTTTAGCACTGATGACGAAGTGATACATGACTCTATGCCGACAGAAACATAAAATGATCCTTAACTGACGAATATATAAACCGTTGCTGACCATTTCACGTCTCTATGTCCACCACTACACTCCTCTATGTCCACCATTACACGTCTCTATGTCCACCATTACACGTCTCCATGTCCACCATTACAGGCCTATATGTCCACCATTATACACCTCTATGTACACCACTACATGTCTCTATGTCCACCATTACACGTCTCTATCTCCACCATTACACGTCTCTATGTCCACCATTACACGTCTCTATGTCCACCATTTCACGTCTCTATGTCCACCATTACACGTCTCTATGTCCACCATTACACGTCTCTATGTCCACCATTACACGCCTCTATGTCCACCATTACACGCCTCCATGTCTACCATTACACGAACCTTTGCTGGACATTGCATGATTCTTAGCTAACATCTGAATGATACTTCGCTAACCGTCGCTGGACCCACCATGACTCCTAAATAACCCTTGTTGGACTTTTATCTTAACTCTAAATGACTCAAACTGGACACGTACATGATTCTTCGTGAACTCGAAGTTGAAAACATCACAGATTGCATTTTCTCTTGTGCAAAGTTCCAACACAATTACAAACGTTTAAAGTTTCGTGTTTTATTTCAACAACTCACGGTACTCTGATGTTTTTGAGGTTTTTTGTTTTTTAAAGTAGATGGACTTTACCAGTATATGATCACGAATAACTCGAGTGAAAACAAAATTTAATTTCCTGCCTACAGTATTTCGTAAGGATAGTTCAATAGGCACACAAAATATTTTGAAAGATTACTAGATTGAAAGATCTCTATTTGTTTTCTCTGTTTTCTGTTACTGTTGTTCCTTGTGTGGTTGTTGTTACTTGTGTCGTTGTTTTTGTTGCTTGTGTGGTTGGTATTTCTTATGGGGTTGTTGTTTTTTGTGATGTTGTTACTTGTGTTGCTGTTGTTACTTATGCTGTTGCTACTTATGGTGTTGTTACTTATGTTCTTGTTACATATATTGTTATTACTTGTGTGGATGTTGTTACTTACATTGTTGTTACTGGTTATTGTTGCTTACGTTGTCGTTACTTATGTTGTCGTTACTTATGTTGTTGTTACTGTGTTGTTGTTACTTGCGTTGATGTTGTTACTCACTGACTTGCTTTCATAAATATAATCTATGATGTGTCATCGTTAATTTATTTTCTGACTTAGTTCATTAATGTTTTCTCTGGAGTACCTTCATTAATACAGTCTCTTGTATTCTTTTATTAAATTAGTCTCTGACTTACCGTCATTAATTTACACACTAATGTACTGAATTACTTACCCTCAGATAGTTTCCAACATATCACTATGTTAAAGAAAACAAGTTTGCAGGTAATCGTAACGTAACCTCTTTCAAAGGTATGCAGTACTGGAGTAGACACTGGCGGCGTTGAAGAAGTATTAGTCATTATTGCTCGAAGTCTTAGATTAGGTGATGTGAAGCTTCAATTTCATTCGTCATTCACTTATCTTTCCGAATAACACGTCATGAATCCATTTAGAGCTGGGAATTCGAGATCGTCTCGAAACTGGTTCCCTTTATGTTGAGAGATCAACGCTTTAAACCTGATAACAGATACCGATGAAGCTTATTTCTTTTGTAGCTAGCTAAGTGCAGGTCTCCACCATCTGGAGCGACTGGAAACATATATCTATACACTTCACATGCTGTCGTTGATGACCCTGGCTAAGATACCAGTACGTTAGTGTTATTATTTTCAGCTTCTTCCTCCTCTGATGTTGTGAAAGAAACCATTTGTACTTACTTACTTTTCCGGCCATATGTGGTGTTAAGCGGCGTGTTGAGCGTATGTTGCGTTTCTTGTATTGCATTGGCTGCTGAAGTCCGTATAGTATGATTTTTCTTATTTTGTCTATCCAGCTGCCAAAATGACTTCATCGTACTTTGTAACCCCATCATCTTGTGTTATAGACGTGGAGTGGTCATTGACTAGGTTGAATTCTCCTGTGACTACTTCTTTTTCTCCTCTTTTCCTTCTTCGTCTTCTTCGTTTCGTCATGTGTCGAAGTTTACAGTGGGGGCCTTCAATATCTGCTCCTTTTTGCTCGACATATCCGATTTCAGCTGGCTTTTGGGGGAAAACGGATGTGTCTTTCCACAGCGATCACTAATCCTTTAACCAAAATTATACCAGTGCATCCTTTCCAAGAGCCGCAGCTATGAGGCGGAATGCAATCTTGGTCAGCTCTGGTTCGCTGACCACATTACGAGAAGCTATAAGTCGATGACTGCTGTCAGCTGATCAACTGTGCCTCATCTTCAGCCCCATAAGATAACTGAACCATTGTATTTTCTGTTTTGAAATTAATTCAGCACAAAGCGTAGCTCTCGCCATATTTCTTATGTCATCGTTTGAAGCAGTATCCTTACTGTTGACACAAATAATTGTTCATATACATTTCTGTTCACACATTGTAATTGTCCGCACTTGTTACGTGAATAATGACCAGGCTAGACATACTTAGCACACCAGTTTATGAGTTTTTGTTTAGCTGTAAATCTAATGTTCACGAGCTTAAGTAGCGATGCCAGTTGTTACGTCACTGTAGAAACTTTCTTATATCTCGTTTCGATTTCTCTGTCAAACCATAAGTCTATCATAACACTTTTTCACAGGTATTTGTACTGCTAGTGTTGTTTGAGTTGGCAATACGTACGAGTATATTTAGTCTTCCATGAGTTCTGCTAATCTTCAACATTTGAGGTTCTGATATTAATGCATTATCTTTTACAGACTGTGTCATGTCCATTAATATGATTCTGTGTTGTTCACAGTATTTCTGCTTAACCATAGTTGAAGAATTGCTTTTACGGCTTTCTTTCACCTCATAAACGATGATCCTTCATCACCATTCTCTTGTCCCGTTTGAATGTTTAGTGTCCCATCATCTGGACAGTCGTCTTATTCAATAGGGTTATATAGCACTGCCAGACAATTTTAGGGACGTACCTTCCTTGTGACAGTGGACACATTCTGGTTTCTAACACAGACATATCCCCTATCAAAATTTCTTTCACAATTGACAGGACGTGACATGTTATTGATAAATGCTAACAACGTGTAGGTTTACTTATGAATGAACCATCAACAGAGCGTTAAATGACGTTCTGCAAAAGCTTTTCTCACACTCTCAAGTGTGCTGATGAAGGTGTACCGATGTTCTCCAGACGGTTGTGCTACGCATGACTTCATTTGCGTGTTGATCACTACTACGTGGATAAAAATACAAGCTTTACATTGAATTCAAAAGGTAGATTATTGCAGATGCTCAGAAACAGGTTTACGTTAACGGGGACCAGCTGCAGCAGTGATCATCATCATGTAGCATGCCCTTTGTAGGACGTCGCTCCCATCACAGTCTGTCTGAAAGAAACTTGTCCCTTTGTAGAACGTCGCTCCCATCACAGTTTGTCTGAAAGAAACTTGTTCCCTTGTAGGACGTCGCTCCCATCACAGTCTGAAAGAAACTCGTTTCCTTGTAGAACGTCGCTCCCATCACAGTCTGTCTAAAAGAAACTCGTTCCCTTGTACAACGTCGCTCCCATCTCAGTCTGTCTGAAAGAAACTTGTTCCCTTGCTAAAGCACCAGCTTCCGCCACTGTCATACTCAGGCATTCCTGGATATCTTGGTGCCATCGGCTTCTTGGTCTACCCCTTCCTCTTTTTGCCTGGCACCATACGTTCCATAACCGTTCTCTCAAGACCGTCTTGATGTGACCAAAGTCTTCATCATATTAAAGAGAAGCAGTTTAAAGATCCCTGACGTTTGATGTTTGACATTTTCTAACAAAGGTCAGAAGTCTGATTTATGTGGACAATGTTATCCATTCATAGACTATCGTTTCTTATTAGCGTATACACGAATATAAGCATATAGTTATTTAAAAAAAAAAAATCAGGCTCATTGCATGAAGCCTGTACATAAACGTACTTGTTTCTTTAACAGTGACAGTGACTGTCACACTTTTTGTGTGTGCATGATCAGGTTACCTACCGAACTCATTATATTCAAATATAATTACATCCTTTATTCGCAGTTTTGGCGTCCACATGTTGAATATTCACTGCTCAGATATAAAAGTCCCTTGTCTCTGCATTCGCCGCGCTCTGCGCAGATAATGTGTTATTTCACTGCTTTGTACACAATTCATATCTCTTACTGGGGTTGTGTAGATATCCCTTCTTGAGGAGGTGACACACAACTTGCCATCCTCCTGCTTCTCATTGAATGCTTCCTGTAAATATATCATTCGAGCACACACGTGAATGATTGCAAACGTTTGGAAACATGCTTCTATTTAAATGTGGCAACTGCAATGGCGGTCTAAGCTTCACATTGGAGCCGAAACGTGTATGATAGTAGAATGCTTTGAACCTGTTCATTGCTTACCTTCTATCCTTCCACCCCTCCCCCCTTTCAACATTGAGTCCAGGGATGCACATACACATGATACAACTATTACAATGATCTCATGAAGTTTAACCATATAGCCACGTGTGAAGTGGATTTGAACTCATAAAGGAAAAGAACGGTAAAATAATAATTTACCATCTGCAGGATAAGAATGGAAGTGAACGCTACAGCATGTTGATGTCTTGTGGTAAAAAACACTTCAAATATGGCGACTGAAATGATAACTCAGGGTAGTGCAACTGTTGCTGCCCTACATTCCAAGGACAACCAGAAGTAATCTGATAAGTAAGTATACATAAATATTTATATTATCTAATGTTATTCTCTTTCTTGTCTCAATAGGTTGACAAGGAGGAAGTTGGATGCTGATCTCAGTCACCAGAATGGGAAACCCACTTGAGGCTAATGCCACGATTTTGTAAATGCTATTGGAGTTTGTTGGAGGCACATTTGTCACGTGCCACTGAATTCGTAAAGGAGAATTAGTAGTGGAAAGACCAGCGTTTTCTGAATGGAGACTATTAGCCTTGAGCCATGGTAAACCAAACACCGAAATGCGAGACTCGGATTAGCGATCGAAGGAACATGTTAATGTCCGGAAGATAACACTATGTGATCTTCTTCAGACTTCAGCTGTTCTAGATAACACGGAAGGCTCCAAAAGCAGTCATGGATGTAAGTGGAAATATGTTTATCTCCTGTGGCTTAAGCACTTGTACATGTTTGCGTTGGAATGGCTACGTGCTGTGAGTCCAAACGAGAATATCTGGCATCGGGAGAAGGCGGGAGAGGAGGAGATGCACCGGGGGGAACAGGGGCAGAAAATGAGAAGAAAGTGACGTCAGAAGAGTGTGAGAACCTAGCGGGAACTGATTCCGATCTTGGGACACGTGAGCTGAGTGACGTGACCCTCGCTGCCACAGCCTGCTCAACAACTGCCACGTACACTTGCGGATTTAGGGGAGGGGGTGATCTCATCGGAACGGGGTTTTGTTCACCTGCTGAAGGTAACTTAATCTGTGATGTGAATATTTCTGAGGATGTGGTCGAGGGTTTAGATGTGTGTGCGAGTTCTGACAGTCCCTCTTCCAGTAACAGTAGTAAACCACTTTCTCATACTCAACCGGACTTCATATCTGTTTTGGACTCGTCCAGCTCTGCTGCTACCACATCTGCCTCGTTATCGTTGCAGTCGTCATCTGGAGATGAAGAAAATGCAACTAAAGCATCACTAGAGTCAAATAACAGTGATTCTAATACACTTCAATATACTACAGCAGCAGGAAAAGTTGCAGAAAATGTTTCACGTGTTCCATATAATGAAGAATCAAACTTACATGACAATACATCGAGTGTGACACTGACACATACTGCCGACGTCAGACTAGAAAGTTTTGTAGTTAATGTAAACACTAGTCAGAATAATTCAATAACTGGGAATCGATCAAGTCCCGCTGAACCACGTGATAGTGTCATTTCATCACCTGGTCTGGCCCGCTCGGTGAGTGAGACGGGAAATAATATTTCAGCACCTACCCCTACTACTGTCGACCATCGCCCCTTCCCGCCGGCAGCTGGTCGTGTCCCCACAACTCAACCCTCTACACTGAGCGCCGACACCAACAGCTGTGTCCGATCTGAGAGCTCGATACCGGATACCGACCTTTCGCGAGTTCGGCGTTTAGCTTTAGAGTGCGAAAGTGGTGATAAACATGCTGCTGGGATTAATCTAGGGGTGTCAGGGCAAAGGGATAACACTAGTTCGAAAACAGCATCCGCGGACCGCGACAGTTGTTCGCTATCTTCACTACGGGATTGTTTCACTTCGTCAAGCGAGTCATGTGGTGATAATATTGACCTTTTGTCTCCATGTTTAAACACGTCTGGTAGTGCTACCACTAGCCCTTCTGACGGTACTTTGATAAACAAAGAACGGGGAATCCAATCGCAACGCGGACAACAGCAGCATTTGGCAGCACAACATTATACTGACAAACAAAAGGGATCTTGTCCAAGGTTCACAGTTCCTGATATTACTTCAAAATTACAATCATGTGAACGTGTCTTACCAGAATCTCCTGTGTACGGTCAAAGCCAGTCACAAGAAGCCAGTTCCGATCCTTATCGTTTTCTGCGCCAAGGATATCAATGTAACGTCAACAAGGTCAGCACATTCAGTCCTTCCTCATGGACAGTCCCAAATCGTTATCCCCTTTATCCTTGTGTGTCTTCTGTCTCTAAAACTTCGCCAGGAAATCGTCCTCGCTCGAATGCCTCCAAAAATATTGATAGCAGCAGACACCCGACAGTAGGCGTTGAAATAGATGGAGATATAACTGTCTATTGTGACACACCTATCGATGTTGATGCGGGCGGGAATCAGAGTAGCAACACACGCTGCAGTTCTAGTGCGGGGGCAGGCTATAACTATTCGCCATCACTGTCAAGATATACTAATGCGGCACAGGAAAATCCGCTGTACTCTTCACCTTCTGGTCCTGTAGGAACTGCCAGCCAGACGGCACAGCGCTCACATATAATCGGCTCTTCGACTCACGCACAGACCGGCTCAGTTGATGTATCCCTAATTAGCCGCGCTCACGGTGGACTTAAAGCATTGGATTCATGCCAAACTTATGGCACTGAGAACCCTTTCACTGGCATCTCTACATCTCAGATTAGGTCAGAGAAAACTGCCGATTTCCAAGACCTGGACTTTTCTGTCGAGGGACTTCCTACTCTGCAACGCGATTCGCCAAATGATAGATATCTGGTTAATGTCTCTCCTCGACGAAGCGTAGACTCGTATCTCGATTCGAAATGCGTTTCTTCCAGAAAACTTTCGAGAAATGAGCATGTTTCTCACACGCAGTCACCGAAGAACCATAAGCGATACCGTTCAACTGGCTCAGCGGATTTGTCAGACGTTGCACCGGTAAAAGGTCAGCACTCTAGAGATAGACACGAACAGGGCACTCATTTTGATTCGCTCAACAGCCCAACTGACAACTGTTTCCGGAATTATAGACGCAGCAGCTCGAGTAAAAAACGCGAGAAACGAAACAGCAATCTGGGTGCAGGTTACGAGCGTTCAGACGAGGACGCTGGGCTCATCAAGGAGCCAGTTTCTGATGATGGAGGATATGACGCAACTTCCGCTTTGCTCTTGACACCGGATAGTGACGATGATTTTTACCTTGATGTCGGGAGAAATGTAGATGGTGTGGAGAAATCAAGGGACAGACGTAACAATGAGTGTGAGAGAACAGCTCTTGTCTTTAAACAAGAACATCAAGACTCAAGCAAAGAAGCTCGTGAAAAGATCGTGCACGGACGTCACCATTTTTCACGGCTGGTACGGTTTTATCGGAAAGATTTACTGCGCAGCAAAAGTAACAGTGACAGCAACGGCAGCAACAGCAGCAAATCCAGTTTTGTTTCTTCAAACACTACAGCATCAACGTCAAGGCAGTCGCATGCTGACACATCGCAGCAGTTGATCGGATCATCAACTATCCATAACACAGGAGCGACAACAGCTAGTGGTAAATCCGCATTATATGACGCACCACTAGGAACAACAACAGTATCTGCATCAGCAGGATTCAATAAACCTCGAGTGTCCTTCATCAGTGGGTTACGAAGATTATCGAAAGAGAAAACCGCATTTATACGAGTTGACCAACAAGACACTACAACTTCAACCGTGTGCTTGCAAGAGAGCTTAACTGACGCCGACGCTGGAAAGGGCAGCAAGAAAGTCGGTGTCGGAGATCGGAGAAAGTTGAAGGTGGAGTTTGCTGTGATGGAAGGGGAAGGTGAAAAGTACACTAGAGGCAGGGGTCGTGGCATGGGAGGAGGGAACTTTGGTGTAGGGATGCACAGTGTCAAAGATGATGTGGAAAATGACGTTGCCATGTTGGGAGGAGGTGGATCGAGATTCCGCCAGCCTAGGGTTTCTCTGCTTGGAAAACCGCTCAACTATAGGGCTCATCGGCGTGACATGAAGTACAGAAGGCTTCAAGCCCGGATATACAACTTTCTTGAGCGGCCAAAGTCATGGCAATCTTGGATATATCACCTGGCTGTGTGAGTACATTCATGTCTGTGTGTGTGTTTGTGTGTGAGAGAGAGAGTGTGTATGTACTGTTAATTGGATTTAGCTTATAACATTATCACTGTATGTGCAGTCCAATTGTTTATCTGCGGTTTATATGTAAGTATATTTGTTCATGTGTTTGCACAATGTTCTTTTAATGTGTTTTGAGTGGCCATGCATTTATGTTCATGTATGTGTTGATAATGTGATTTGTAGGTTTGAGTCTGTGATGTGTAATAATGTATGTTAATCTATGTAGGCGTAAAATAGAATACGTGTGTGTAACTTTCACATAGACCTGCATATGTTGTTCTTTGATATGCTGACCACCTGCGGTAGCTCACTAACTGTACATTGTAATGTAAGCTTTAGTAGACACGTGCCGTCTTGATATTGTTAACCGTTTAATTATCCAAATGGTTTGTTGCAGTACTGGGGACATTATTACATTTTGTACAGATTCCTGAGTTGCCTTGCTTACCTGCCCAACCCTCTCGCTCTCTCTCTCTCTCTCTCTCTCTCTCTCTCTCTCTCTCTCTCTAAATATATATATATTTATATATATATATATATACATATATATATATATATATACGTATATATATATATGTATATATTTATATATATATTTATATATATATATATATATATCAATCCCACTACACACACACACACACACTCACACTCGGGCACATATATACATGCCTAGGTCAACCCTACAGCAGAGCTCGACGTAAATTTGCTGATAAATGAGAATACGCATGATAGTCAAATGCACCGATATATCGGTGATGCGCAGTAAGACATCATACTGGAGCTTGTCAGCTAGAGTGGGAGAACAGGTCGATGCAAAGCAGAGGGGGACATACATGTCAACAACATTTATGAATGGAGATAGAAGCAGTGACCTCAGTGCTGAGATAGTTATCCGAGGGCCATTCAATAAGGGCAATCATCGTGACTGGCGAGCAAGGCGTACTTCAGAAGTTATGGTCGGAATGACTGAGGCACGAGTGAATAGCAGCGGTCGAGGTATTAAACCTCCAGAGATTGACATTGGTCTACTGTCCTGGTCATGCTGGGGTTCAGGTTAACAAAAGAGCTGACATTCTGGCTTCATAAACTCGAATTTGGGCATATTAGTTAGTGGTGGCAAGGAGTGACATTTTCAAATCGATCATTGACCGCCTGTTGAATGAGGACACCTCAATAGATGAATCAGTAATCCACAGAAAGCTACCACATCATACGAGGTTCATGCGAAGTGGGTCGCACGAATGGGGGAGCTGGAGAGTGTACAACCAGCGGCATACAAGGACCATCAGCACTAGATCCTTCGTCATTTTCAGAGAGAGACTTAGTACCTGTGAGCATATAGATGGTGGGATGAAGTTGATTTGTGGAAAGAAGACCAGAAACATAATTATATATACTCCATCTCAGAATTTGCAAAATCTATTCTGCAGTCTCATATTCATATTTGTTTTCATTATATTCACATTACTACTGCTGTGTTCTCATTCTACTGTATTCCCACCTGAAGTAAGTCTTCGTCTTACAACGTCACTTCCGCTAAATATGTTTTGTTTCCGGCAGATGTGTTTACTTCACCCCACGATCAGTCGGAGGCTCGTGCTTCTTGCAAGTCCAACAAACCAAATTAGGTCATGACGGAGAGGTCAGACCAAATAAGCGAACCGTTGGCCCTCGCTCAAAGGTGGACTATTTACTAACATCGAACGAGAAACACTCAAATAATAATTTATTTATGTATTTTCCTTTTCGGTCCAAACGGAGCACACGACCACACCAACACCTGGAATTTTTACAGAAAGGCTGCATTTTCTCACATTTGAAGTTGGAATTGTCTATAGCATATGGTTTCATGGTATTCCCACTCCCAAACAAAAAACGCTCTTTAAAAACGCTCGTTGGACTTGTTTTTCACAACCTGCTTTGAAGGGGGCACCATAGGGGCGGGGAGGGGGGGGGGACACTTGTGCCTTAATGCACTGTACGCATTTGCAAGCTAATGATTATAGCGGGAAATTCCATTTTGTTTTTGGGGGGAAGACTAGTCGATATAATATAATATAAATACGTCAGTTAAGACTTAGATAAAGATAGAAGTGTTAAAAGATACTAACCTAACTTAACTCTAACATTACCCGAACCCAAACTTGACCCGTACTCAAGTCTATCCCAAAATATAACTCTGACTCTAACCCACCGAAATGCATTGATACAACGTCAGCAATAAGCGGAGGTGTAAGACATTTTTGTATTTCTCGCATAATTTTGGACACCCCCAACAGTTAAAAAGTAGACTATTCGATGACTAACTCAAATCCAGTGCTAAATATATATATATTTCTTTTGTTTGTGGGGAATTAAGACTCAAGTACTCAGCCCGGTGCTATTCTTTTTCATTAGGGTACCCCTTAACCATAAGTGACACGTGCAAAAATACAGGTAGTCCGTTACAACCACATGTTACACAAGAAACCAGATATATTTGAAAGGTAATGGCCACACATGTCTTAATTGACTTGAACACGGAACAAATATTTCCAGACACATGAGCTAACTGACACGAACGTTGGGACGAGAAAGGTACATATTAATACAACGATTGAATTAGAAACAGATGTGCGGTTGTGAAGAAACATGGACTCGCCCACTACAAGGAAATATTTTAAAAATTTGAGTTGTAGCGATCAGATGACGTAACGTCTCCAAACTGTAGTTTTGCTAGACCGGGAATGCACTTTCACGAATTATGACAAAACATACTGGATTTCCTAGATCCAAATATATTACCCACTATCCAGTAACCCATGACTAGCTATTGTATGATTTACCCAGTAATCCGTGAACAATTATTGCAGGATATATAACAACACCAGAAGAAACAGAATCACAAATACGAGAATTCGGGAGAAGGTTGGAACAATTCCCTGCTTACAGTACATCGAGCAACAGATAATGAATTGGTTTGGCCACATTATGAAAATGCAACCAGACCTTATTGTTCCTACAATCTTCTACAGGAGAACATCAGGGAGAATGGCTAGAGGTAGACCGAAGAACAGGTGGATAGACAGCGTAAACAAGATGTGTTGTAACATGGGGAAAAATGTTACTTGGGCCACAAGAGAGACGAAAAAAAAATACATACCATGTCACTGGGAAACAGCCCTGAAGAAAGCATGACGACAATAGAAGAAGTATTCAGTAATGCATGATCAACTACTGTATGCTGTACCCAGCAATCTATGAACAATTATTGTATACTTTACCCAGTAATTCATAACCAATTTTCAGCCAGTATCCAGTACAAACAATTCATGGAATACAGATCCCTGTGGAGAGTAGATCCTCAACAAATTATTCTGTTCTGGCCCATCATTTCAAGCTTTGACAACGACTTCCCTGTTTCTTTATGCGTTAACAACGGCTTCTCTGTTTCTTGTATCATTGTTTCGAGCTGTATTATCCATGTGCTATTTAGAATGCCTGAAAATATGTTGCCTTGGGGATTCAAGCACAGAGTCCTGTCTTGCAATGCTATTAACTGGAGTGTTTCAACCAACGAATACGCTTTCTCCTCACGCTTTCTTCTCTATATCATTTAAATCTCTCTATTTTGCAAGAAGCATCGATTTATGAATGTATGTGCCTTTTTTGCTGTTCTCCATATCTCAGAGTTTTACTATGTTACTTTGAAGCTGAACATTTTTGTTTTTGTGTTGGACTTATTTCATTTGTATCTCTATAAGATCCCAAAAAACAGTGTTGTATTCTTGTTATGATAAATGTAGTTGCGTCAACCTCTCTGTATATATCGTCACTAAGATATATAATTATTTTCAAACCTTGTAGTAGTATGGTTCCCAACACAATCTAATTTGTCCTCTATGCATTCATTTTCATAACTGTTCTTTTTCGTTGTGTTACTTATACTTAAATAATATCAGGATATAACTGAGGACAAGAATAATCACCGCCCGTGTATGGCCAGTGCGCTGTTCACGTTCAAGTTCAAGGGCCATTTCCGCATCGAAGGTCGAGCGCAATGGGTCTCCAGTGTACTCTTGCAGTAATGGCGCAATCTGACAGGCTTTTCCCAGTCCATCTAACGTTATCCACTCACATAGAACGTTGTCTGCCCCTCGAACGACTGCCTTGTACCCTACCCTCCAGTATGGCCCTCAACAAGGAAGTATGTCTTGTTATATGCCAAAACTAACTAGACTGTCAAACCCTCATTTCGGTCAGTAATTCTCTTTTCACCCCCAACTCTATCAGTATATCCACATTTGTTTGATTCTCTTTCCTAGAAATGAGACCCAATCTTCTATATACCAATTCCTCTGTCTTAGTCTTAGTTTTAGTTCACCTGCACTTCTACAGGGGCTTACGCCCATGTGCAGGCCCCGTCCCTGAAGTGAGCTAGATGCAGCCAAAAGGATGATGTCCTGATTAGCGGGATAGGATCGAGCAGCATATTAATCCCCTATTTGGGATGGTTAACGGATGTGCGAGTCGATTAAAAAAAATTCAAACACTATGCTGCTCTTAACAAACCACCTAAACATGGCCGTTGTTATGCCATGTGACACAGCTAGTCGCCTCTTACGACGTGCTCTCTGTCGGCCAGTGGTGCTATTCTTCACCTTGGCATACACATAGACCCCGGAAAACTACTCGGGGCTCTTTATAGAGATGAAACATGGACTTCAACACAGAAGAATTTACAATCCTTTGAAAGCGTTTGAAACGTGGTTCGGCTGTAAATTGGAAAACATGAGTTGGACAGATAGACAATCCAATGACACTGTCATGGCGGAAGTAGGCGCACAAAGACAAATATTAAAAACGATATAGAAACGAAAATTGAGTTGTCTGGGCAGCAATATGACACATCCACGTTTTCTACAAAAGATACTAGAGGGAAAGAATCAGGCAAAGAGAGGACGGGGAAGATCAAGACTCACCTTTATATCTCAGGCACGCAGAGAAATTAAAGTATGAACATTTGCTGAAACGTAGACAGCTACAGAGGATATACTAAAATAGAGAAACATGCTCAGACAACCTTGCAACCAGTCTAATGACTTATCAACCGGAGGATAGAGCCACATACAGAGACTTATTCAGACAACCTTACAATCAGTCTCAGTACTAACCAACCATAGGATAGGGTCAAATGGAAAGATATGCTCAAACACCCTTACAATCAGTGTCAGTACTAACCAACTAGAGGATGGGGTCAGTTAGATAGATAAGGTCAGACAATCTTACAATCAGTGTCATGACTGACCAATCAGTTGCTGATAATATTACTGTCCCAATGTATATGCACTCTCATAAAGTGCACTTATTTTATTTGGCATGCTATTAATTCTTGTATATGTTAACATATTATGTATTCCAATTTAATAGTATTATTTACGTTGCCACTGTCCTCTGGCGTAAACCAACTGACCGTTTTATAAGATGTTTGAGTTTATGTGTATGTAATCTGAGTGTCCTTGAGTCGCTCTTCTTCTGTCTTGGTTTTTGACGGTGTTCTTCTCATTTGTATGTAGCTTATAGTTTCTACGGAACACTATATACAACCTTCTCATCTTCCATTCTCTCTCTCTCTCTTCTTTCTCTCTCTCTCTCTCTCTCTCTCTCTCTCTCTCTCTCTCTCCTTCTCTGTTTAGAAGCATCTTACAGTACCCCTTGCAGTTTATTGTTACTTTGTGTGTGTTCCATTTCACGTCCCAATAAGACACTGACATATGGCTCCATCTGTATGTTAGTATCAATGATCGCTATGATTGTTCATCTTCGCAGTGATATTGGTGATTCTAGTTCTTTCAGCGTAGTACATATTAGTTATTACCGACTTGCCATAAACTCGTAAAATACGACTAACTAGAGTTGTGCACGAGGCTGGCATCCTCTTCATGTAACAGCCAAAGTGAGATAAACTACATCTACAAAAACGCGTAAATGTTTTAATTTAGGATACTGACAAACCGATCACTTGTTGACATCCTGCGGTGATTGGGGCATAAACTATACATACATCATCAACATCGGCATCTTTGACAAACGACACACCATAAGGTAAAACAGCAGTTCTTGTGGCTGCATGATACCACAGGCATGATAAATGGCATATTATCATGTCAAGATAACGGTTTAAGCTTTGTTGTAGTCTGTTTGCTTTTCTACGTCCAGTTTGTTCATGATAATAGGACAGAAAAATGTCTGCTAGGCAGACAAAAAAGCGATACGTCTGTTTTTTATAAATGTCTGTGTTGGAATACACTTGATGGTTTTATGCTGTACGAAAGCATACCTTTTTTATAATACGTTTTACAAGAGTTTTTTAAGTTCTATTGTGGATTCCGTGGCGAATTGGTTATGCAGTCGGCCTCGTGATCAGGTGGTGTGGATTCGATTCCGGATTCCACTGTCTTTTTCACTGGTGCTTAATGCGGATTCCCCTGCATCTCGTAGTCGCTCCCTAGTCGTCTTGTCCTATACCTGCCATTGGGGTCGGGCGGCTCAAGACGAGAGGAGAGAGTGAGGATGAAAAGTAGCGCAGTTAATCCTTACAAAAAGTAGCGCTAGCACAATTGATTATGCCATCTTTGTCTACAATGGCTGCAGGCCTTTGCCTTTGCCTTAAGTTGTATTATTTATATGCCTTTATTATTTACTAGCAAGTAATGACAATAGCACGTACAACTAATATAAATGCATTAAGTTCTATGTATCTGTTTGTATCTGTTTGTATCTGTTGCAAAGTTTATTAAATGATTTTTCCCATTTAAAAGGACACAACAAAGGGAAAAACATGAGTAACATCTGTGGTTTGTTAATGAACTAGCATCAGCATGTGCGGGATAGGTTTTAATTTCATCGCCGATCACACCCATCTCCAAAGCTCTATTAGAACTTTGCATTTCTTCTAGAAATTCTTCATGATATTTTGAGTATTCTTTCTAGAACCTTTCTTTCCATTACACCATTCAACACTATTTCAATGAATTGCTTTTGTTAATTGAAAACTATGGAAGCATGGATTGAAAATACAAGTAGCCACATATTTGTTGTCACACGAAATAGGATTACGCTTCATCACGGAGTCTATTAAAAGACACACACAAATGAATTGATTTCCTTACCGCTTAAACACACTCATCGCTGCATTTTCTTATCAGCTAAACTTGGAATGAATTACATATGACGCACACGTTACAATTCTTGAATATTGACTTCAATAGACGCACACTAGACTGTCCTTGGTCATAGATTACATTAAACGCACAATTTACAGTTATTGGTCATAGATTACGTTGGGTGCACACTTTACAGTTATTGGTCATAGATTACGTTGGGTGCACAATTTACAGTTATTGGTCATATATTACGTTGGGTGCACAATTTACAGTTATTGGTCATAGATTACGTTGGGTGCACAATTTACAGTTATTGGTCATAGATTACGCTGGGTGCACAATTTACAGTTATTGGTCATAGATTACGTTGGGTGCACAATTTACAGTTCTTATACATTTTTCTTTTCTGGCACCTATCGAAGCATAGGCTCTCACCATTGTAGATGCCCACCAAACTGTATCTTAAGAACTGTGTATGTTTTTACAATGCTTTCTGCGCCATTTTATTTTATATGACAAGGTCCACATGGACGACCCGAAAACCCAATGGAAGAAGATTAAATTCTTCGAGCGAACATTCTACAGAAAAGTGCTCCAAATAATATGGATAGCGCCAAAGACAAACACATACAGTCTAAAGAAGCTAGATGTAGAACACAATTGACTAGTTATCAATAATACTTCTGTGAAACTAAAATACGTTGCCACATTAAGCACCACAATATTCTAAAATAAAAGAGGGTATGGTACCTTATAAGCGAGACAGTCAGATTCAGGACACGTTAATAATAATGCTCGCTTAGGCGGTAAAGGCCCGACGATCGACCAGTAAAAGTCCAACAACTGAAGATTGTTCATGCGTATGTGTCGACTAAAATCATTACAGACTCCCCAGGTGGAGCCCAGTACTCCGCAGCATGGGGATGTATTGAACCAAGGTTTGTGTCGGCTTTCCTAGTCTGTCCATGTCTGAGTCCTTGTTTCTTCGTGTTCCAGACTCGTGGACACGTTGGATATATGCAATTACAGAGGTTCTGATATTGACGGTGACAGAGGCGAAAGAGCTGTGGAGAGATAAAGTCTTACAGATTGGCTGTAATGCGAGTGACTTTCTGCAATGGTCAGACACATAATGATGATGATGAAGTCGATGATCGTGTTCTCAAAATTATACTTCATTAGCTGTCCTGTACGACGTGTTTAAAGACTGTAGTGGTTCTCTTATTTGTTCCAACATAACTGGTATGACGCAGCACCCTCTATTTAATTCACCGTTAGGAATTACATCAGGCTCGCTAAAAACCTCAGTTTACCGTCAGGATTTACATCAGATTTGCTAACAACCTCAGTTCACCGTCATGAATTACATCAGACTCGCTAACAACCTCAGTTCACCGTCAGGAATTACATCAGACTCGCTAACAACCTCAGTTAACCATCAGGATTTACATCAGATTTGCTAACAACCTCAGTTCACCGTCAGGAATTACATCAGACTCGCTAACAACCTCATTTCACCGTCAGGAATTACATCAGACTCGCTAACAACCTCAGTTCACCGTCAGGAATTACATCAGACTCGCTAACAACCTCAATTCACTGTCAGGAATTACATCAGACTCGCTAACAACCTCAGTTCACCGTCAGGAATTACATCAGACTCGCTAACAACCTCAATTCACTGTCAGGAATTACATCAGATTCGCTAACAACCTCAATTCACCGTCAATAATTACATCAGACTCGCTAACAACCTCAGCTCACCGTCAGGAATTACATCAGACTCGCTAACAACCTCAGTTCACCGTCAGGAATTACATCAGACTCGCTAACAACCTCAATTCACTGTCAGGAATTACATCAGACTCGCTAACAAACTCAATTTACCGTCAGGAATTACATCAGACTCGCTAACAACCTCAGTTCGCCGTCAGGATTTACATCAGATTTGCTAACAACCTCAATTCACTGTCAGGAATTACATCAGATTCGCTAACAACCTCAATTCACCGTCAATAATTACATCAGACTCGCTAACAACCTCAGCTCACCGTCATGATTTACATCAGATTTTCTAACAACCTCAGTTCACCGTCAGGAATTACATCAGACTCGCTAACAACCTCAGTTCACCGTCAGGAATTACATCAGACTCGCTAACAACCTCAGTTCACCGTCAGGAATTACATCAGACTCGCTAACAACCTCAATCCAACGTCAGAGATTTTGATTCTCGGCCACTGTCTAATTCAATGTCTAGAAATAAAGTGACTTGCTAACACCTTCCAATTCACCGCCAGGAATTACTTCTGACTCATCAACATCATCAGTAGGTAAAGACCACGTCAATGTAGGATATTGGTAATATGATGCAAGCCCTATAACAATCCATATTATTCTGGTACCCACTTTTTGAGAATGGGTGGATCCCGGGATGCGATTATGCAATTTAAAAAAAAATCCCGAGTCAACTGGGGATCGAACTCTACTAGCTTGCCTGTGAAGTCAGTTCACTAACCACTGTGATACATCGGCTCCATAACAGCGACAGTACACGAATATAAACTCTCACTTACCCTCACTTCAATAGGAAATGCCCCCACCACAAACACGCATTATCAACAGCGTAATTTAAACAATAACCTTCCACGTACGATATCAGAACCTGCAATTACACAACCGTCCTCCGAGATCGATATCGATTGACAGGTTCATAACCGCCAACACTGCATTCAATATTATTACCAACGTGAATTGTTCTGGGATAATGGTTGGAAAGTCGTTTGCTATGGTTGACCAGATGACATATTGGAGGGTCAACTGACATTTTGGCGGGTCAGATAACACAATAGCGGGTCAGATAACATAATGGCGATTCATTGAATTATCTCTGGTACATTGGTGGCAAGAGACATCTTACCTCTTTAACATTTGTGGGCGAGAAGACACACCACTAACGCGTTAGCGAAACAGTGGGTGCATTGTTCCGCCTCAGTATGTTATAAAGTGGGTGTTTGAAAGTTTAGCTCACAAAAATGTGAACAATGCTCGTATAATGGGAAACGGTCATGTATTCAAGATCAATGCGTTCAAGCTGAACATTCAATTTATTGCAATTCAACAAGTTGAAGTTACGTGGTACGACTGGCAGCAATAATAGGACGCGTTAACTTTGTAGGAGGATAAACTGAAACGCTGGTTCGGTCAGAAACAACATACTAACCACGACGTCGCGTCAGGGATAGACACAATTTACTGATCAAGACCAGTATCTGTCTTTCTTGTAGAGTTGACAAGAAACACGCTATTTTCAATGCAGTCTATCTGACGAGATGTGGATCGACGTGATCCTCGTAGTAGTTTATTTGTTTTGTATCGTTTTTTTTTTTTTTGCGTTCACCTTATTTCTCTAATCCACAAGGTGGTATTCGTTGCACTGTGGTTTTTATTGTGCACCTGTCGGCCCAGTGCATCCGACTTCAGCATGCATTTTTATGTAAGGGTCTGGTTCCTCCTGCATTTTCTAAGGGTTTGCTTCCCCGGGGTAACGACCGACGCTGTGATGGGGATCGAACCCAACACATGCGGGTTGTGAGTCGTGTAACTGAACCACTAGTGTAGTGTAGGTGTTATGCTTCGTATGAGAAGAAATGTATTCACTTGGATAATGAAAACGAATTAGAGATAGACGCTGATTTGTTTAGCAGTCACGATGGACTGCATAGGCTATTTTTGTGTTTAACAATCTGCCGTTGCTACTAAAAAACAGCAAACTGCGGTCGCAGCGTTTAACTGATAGATTATGCGCTCCCATTTCAAAAACGACGGAACGAAAACACGAAGCTGTGGGGTCTCATGAAGGACGTGAGATAACGAAAGTTCTTCCGAGACCAGGTGAGGCGCATGTTGTTACGTTAACTCATGCCCTTCTTTAAACGTCGTTGTCCAGTTCGTCACTTTTGTCTTTGACACACTTTTGTCACCATACACTGCCTGCATTCTGCGATGAATGTCAAATGGTCGACATCCTTCAGCTGTTAGAAACCCAATCACCGCTCGCTGATAAACTCTGGACGGATTCCGTACCGCACCCGTCATGTTTAAAACGGTCTGCTGAGGAAACTAGTCGGAGGATAATGACATTTTGCAAACTTGACGATTGATATGTGCTGTTTACACCACAATTGTTCATGCGCATCGTACGTATGTTCACTTGTTACAGTTTGGTCCGGTTTCATTTGAACACGCCTCGTATATCCCGCAGCTTACTAACGAAGATGGATATAGGCCTGCATGACTGTGGTGCAATGTTAGATTTTACGGAAGGCTTAATACTACTAAGATCATAGTCATAGTCCTTCTCGTTGGCCAGGCACAATATGTGATGTGGCACTGCGTGGTTGTGATGTCTTGCCTTAATCAATAATGTACCTAACCTTGACCATAGTTACTTGGCCTTCACCATGGCATGTAGGGCTCTTTTATTTATGTGTGTGTGGAGCATAGTTTCTATAGGTTTGACTAGTTAGCCCACATGCCAAACTCTCCTCAGTGGCCTATGACGATATGCACACCAATTACACTTGTAATCTTCTTGGTATCCCTAGCCAGGTCTAGGTAACCCGAATACATTTTGCAACGATTTAAATGCATGTTTCTCCATCGAAGTTTGACTTTCCGGAGAGTGATTCTGAAGGGACAGGCTAAAACAGGACTTGGGGGAAAACAAGTATATAGTGGAGATCACTGTATCGATCACTTAGCTTTGATGGGTTCTTTATTGAGCTTCTTTTGAAACATTTCCTGTCGCTCTCAGTCAGCGAAGTGTGGCGCTGTGGCATTTAGAGGAAAGTGGTAGAGGAGTATGACATATGGAGTAAGGGATGTGAATGAAAAATTGACATTTACAATGAATATGTGGATATAGGAAATAAAATAATAAAGTGCAGGGTACTGGTAAAAGGTCTAGAATTTGATAGGGGTGTATTTGGTGTATTGTTGCGGTTTAGACTATTATAGTTTGGGGCGAAGATTATAAAGGAAACATTTATAGGTGAGACAAGAGTGTTCGGGGCGTATCTCGGGATGTTCATAGTTGAGACAGGAATGTTAATAATGAATCTTCGGAGGAGAGATATAAAATAATGACTATTTTGATACATAGGAACTGCAGAACGTCAAGCCATATGTTTATAGTTAAGCAATAGTTTGGTCGGCCATGAAGACAGTTTGAATGCGTTTTTGTGGTGACAGCAAGACAGGAGAAATATAAACGATTTGATAATTGTATATTTGGAAACCATTTACCTTTATGAAGTACATATCATATAAATGCATTTTTATTTTTAAGAGAGCTGAGAATGATGGGAGAAGACAGAGATAAAAGATGAGTGAACAAATGTGAACAATCACATTCATTCGTGTGTATTTAATTTGCAAACCATGAGTTTAAGAGGGAATATAGTTGTTGTTGTTATTGAATACACACAATCAGTAAGATTACGCTTGTTATTTGGTGGTTTTCATTAGCTTTCCCCCTACCCAAGGGTGCTGAGGAATGGGGACCGGGGTCCTCCAGGCGAGTGTGCTGTACTTGACTTTAACTGCGATGGCTCACTACTACATAAATTACGTCGATCCAGCACCTTGCTGGCCAGATTGCAATGAAAACAGACCGCTTCCAGTGAGACCTATGTGGAAATAAGATGGCCTGTATATTTTACCTTACCTTGACTACCATCTCTAATCAGTATTTATTAAAACTTTCGGCTAAACAGAAGTTATTGTACTTTCCACATTGGGAAAAGAGAAGGACTGATACGTATATGTAATAAGGTATTGGAAGACATATATACAAAAAAAAGGTAAATGAAAAACTGGAAACCATCTCATGATGTGAAGTAAATGTATAACATTGGTGAAGGAAGGGAAATGATTCAATTTATTCGCCTTGTGACATGTTGGTGATTTTGGAATTCAGCCCAAATTTGTCTTTGATCATCGATAAACTAAGGGCGATTTTGTGATTCATGATAAGAAGACATCTATTACGTATATGGTATTGACATTTTGAGAAGAATATAATTGATTGAAGTATCACTACAGCGCACAACCCTCTTTTTGACATTAATTAATGGAGTCATAATGTATTGGTTATGAAACATTAAAGGGCAGATACACAAATGTAAAGGTAAAAACCATAGCAGACTCTGCTGCAGGGGATGAGGTGCTAGGGGCTTTAGTGTAGGAAGACTCAGCCTTCGTGAAGTGAAGTGACACGTTCTATTCATCTCCTATTTCATTGTTATGAGCAGCTACCTTTACGGTAACGTCTTAATTCTTCTTCTTTGCGTTCACCATCTTTGGTCGTGCTATATCTGCAGGTCAATCGCAATTATCTCATTTCCCTATAGAGTGTTGTAGAATGTGTTCATGATTCTGGGGAATACTCTATTGGCCGTGTTGTCACTGGTTGGTAAGAGATTATAGCTGAGAGCTAATGTAATCACCTCTCAACAACAACAAGAACGACAGCAAGAAACAGTTTGATTTCAAATTCGACAGGTTACATGAGTCTCTTAGTCTCAATAGTGGTGAGCTCTGCGCCTATTCATATCTGAAACAGACGATAAACTTGCAGGTCACGTATATACCCTGAGTACGAAAAGAAATACTTGGTATTTGAAAGGAACAGGCCGTTAGCCGCTGTACATGCATGCCTTCTTATCGTTACGGAATTTCAACCGAATAGTAACTTACATGGAAAACAAAAGCAGGCAGCATGTCTATCAAGTAAAAGACAAAATAACAATCACTTGTTTGTCTGCACACTAGATTACACGTATCTAAAACAGCGAACGGATCTCTACACGCCAATACGTAAAAGAGCGACTATAAAATTATCACTCCTCACCACCTGGAGCATTCTCTACAATTTATTTTCTCTCGTATTTTCTTGATCTGCATTTTCTCTCTAAAAAAAATGAATAGGGTCATCCGTATAACTGTTCTCTTTACTTGAAGTGTGTGTATCAGAGCATTTACACTGGCTCTTAAACATGCCCTTAGCGACATGCCTGGAAGGTTACATTGGTCATATTCTTCCCCTCTCTGACACCACCTAGGTGTTTTCAAATATGTATATCATTATATAGTTATGTATGCCAATATTTTGTGTAATGTTTGCAATATCATGTCTGATGGGCTATCCCTTCCAAATCGTGTCACTCATAGTAATAATCACTTCTTCTTGAGATTTCCGCGTAGCTTATTTCTGTCTGTGTACTTGTACTATTTGTCCTCAGTTTTTTGTTGAGCTAAAGTAAATTGTTAAAATCAGATTAAAGAAACTAATCCAAACATCTTTCTTGGTTCAATGCTTCACCACAATTAACAACTTTTAAAAATAAAATATACTTCATGTATCTGAGTCTTAAAAACCTGGCAGTCACTAGACAAAGTCTTTTAGCTAAGGCGAACGACACATCTTTACAATGCCAAATCCATGTTTACATCGCTCGGTTTATGTTTACACCTTCAAAATCGTATTTAAGGCACCTACTAATAAGTTATATAATCACTATACATTTTTACTTTAATTTGCAGCGTGACCAATAAACAAAACATAAGACCTGCCGCCTAGTTGACGTTAAGAATGCCTAATTTGGGCAATCATCTTGAAATTCTTTTAGTTGTTTTTGTTGGTGATTTTTCTTCAGTTTCATTCCACATATAGACAGTCTTCTTAAGTTCTATTTCTAATTTGATCTGTCTTTGAAAATCTCAATTTCTACTGTGAGCCTTCATCTTAAATTCAAATTTATATTTCAGACATTCCTTATCAATCTCATTCTTCATTTACACTTTCGTTATCAACGCCATTCCTATTTTATACATTTAATATCAATCCCATTCCTACTAGAGACATACATTATCTACCCCAATCCTACTAGATACATACATTATCAACCGCATTCCTACTAGAGACATACATTATCAACCCCATTCCTGCTAGAAAGATACATTATCAACCGCATTCCTACTAGAGACATACATTATCAACCCCATTCCTGCTAGAGATATACACTATCAACCCCATTCCTACTAGATACATACATTATCAACCCCATTCCTGCTAGAGATATACACTATCAACCCCATTCCTACTAGATACATACATTATCAACCCCAATCCTACTAGAGACATCCATTATCAACCCCATTTCTACTAGAGACATACATTATCAACCCCATTTCTACTAGACACATACATTATCAACCCCATTCCTGCTAGAGATATACATTATCAACCCCATTTCTACTAGAGACATACATTATCAACCCCATTCCTACTAGAGACATACATTATCAACCCCATTTCTACTAGAGACATACATTATCAACCCCATTCCTACTAGAGACATCCATTTTCAACCCCATTTCTACTAGAGACATACATTATCAACCCCATTCCTACTAGAGACATCCATTATCAACCCCATTCCTACTAGAGACATACATTATCAATCCCATTCCGAATGACGAAATACCATCAAATAATCAAATTACCATCAAGCAGGGTGACAATATGCTTACTGGAAAAAAGAGCAGCAAACGCTTTTATAGAACATTATGCCAGAGAAAACCACATTAATGTCCCTACAGACAGGCATACAGACATTAGTGAAGAACAAAAGTGCCACGACAACATCAAGATTGCACCAGAGGAGCACATGATGGCAAAACTAACCATGAATGAAATGCATGAGGCCAAAATAACATTAAAGAAGAAGAAATCACCCGGAAAAGATGGGGTAACAAATGAAATGCTGATGGGGTTGGGCCAAACAGTAAAGAGGAAGTTACTGTCAGTCCTGAACCAAAGCTGGAAAAGGGGAATTGTACCGCAGGCATGGAAAGATGCTGTACTTATACCAGTACCAAAGAAAGAAAAAGATAGAACAGATCCAAATGGATACAGGCCTATCAGTCTACTGAGCTGTGTAGGCAAATTGATGGAGCGTGTTATAAACACCAGACTGATGTGGCACCTGGAAGGAAAATACATATTAATTCCACAGCAAGCAGGATTTAGACAACACAGATCCACTGAGGACCAGATCACTCTCATCGCGCAGGAAATAGAGGATGCTTACCAAGAGAAAAAGCATACAGTAGCGGTTTGGGTGGATCTGGACAAGGCATTTGAAAAGTTGTGGAAAGAGTGACTTAAATTCAAGCTACGAAGAAATGAAGTATCTGGAAAAATGTACAGATGGATCTGCCACTACCTAGAAAACTGAACAGACAGAGTTCAAGTACAAGGGCAGGTGAGCAAAAAGGTGACACTGGAGTAAGGAGTACCCCAAGGGTGAGTACTGTCACCCACACTCCTCCTGGTGTATATAAACGACATAATAGAGAATATACCAAGAAGAGTCCATAGCTCAATGTTTGCAGATGATCTGGCTATGTGGACCTCTGAAAAGAATCTCACCATAGCAAGACATCGGATGCAGCAGGCCCTAACATCGCTGGAAGAGTAGGCGAAATCATGGCTGGTTCCAAAAAAATGAAGAAAAAACATTTACGATATTCTCGCTTTCAAATAAACCCCAAAGCACCAAATTAAGTCTAAATGAAAAATTCCTGCAACCAAACGACAACCCAATCTATCTGGGAGTCACATTTGATCGGCGCATAACATGGAAAAGTCAGATCGAGAGAAACCGAATGAGAGCCAGAGAAAGAATGGCAATCATGAGGAAACGTGCTGGCACAAGCTGGGGAGCAGACGAAAGTATTCTAAAGAAACTGTACACTGGAAGAGTGAGACCAGTTCTCGGGTATGGCATTGCGGCATGGACAACTGCAGCAAAGGCGAAATTCGATAAAGTTAACAAACTTCAAAACCAAGCCATGAGAGTTATAACAGGAGGCATGAAGTCAACGTCAATTGTAGAACTCGAAAAGATTACAAAGCTGCAACCCATGATCGATAGAGGAGACTGCAGAGCCCAGCTGCAGTCAGAGAAACTCCGAAGACTGACTGACCACCCAATGCACCAGAGACTAAACAATTTGGGAAATGGGAAACTAAAGCGGAGAAACTTTGCAGAAATAGCCAAAGCAAAGATGCACGAAGATCCCATAAACGCACTAACAACACCAAAACCCATCACTACTGTACGAAAACCTACCTGGAGGCAGGATATATTTCCAGAGGTGGTAGAAAATATACCAGGTATTGCAAACAAAAACTGCCAGACTGAAAAAGAAAGGAGAGATACTACCCTAAGCTTTATATCTAAAAACTACCCAAGCATGGACTGCACTCATGCATACACCGACGGTTCTGTTACAAACACTACACAGAACGGAGGGGCAGGAGCATTCCTGAACCTACCAAATGGCAGAAAAATAACACTGTCATTCGCTGCTGGTAAGTACACAAGCAATGTCAGAGCGGAGGCAGAGGCACTGAAGGCGGCAGTGGAAGAAATGGTGACACATAAAGAAAATGAAAGCCATATAGTCTTGCTTACAGATGCTCTGGCCGTAGTCACAGCGCTAAAAAGCCAGAAAAACACTGAGCTTAATGACTTAAGAGCAGCACTCTGTCAACTATGCCAGCAGTCCGCACCACAAAGGGTAGTGGTACAGTGGGTCCCATCACACTGCAACATCAAAGGCAACGAGGAGGCAGACAGACTGGCAAAAGAAGGTGCAAGACTACCACAAACAGATACTAGTATGACGTACGGAGAGTCAAAACGGCTAATTAAAGCCCGATACATGACCAAATGGGAAACTGAACATACCGGCTACACCAAAAACGATGCCTATTACCAGTTGAACAGAAGAGAGCAGGTCGTTGTCTTCAGACTTCGCACTGGCCACAATAGACTGAGGTACCACCTATTTAACAAATTGAAGATATGTGGTACCGACGAATGCCCGTGTGGTACGAGAAAATGATCGCTGAGCATCTGCTGCAGAACTGCCCGACATACGAGGATCAGAGTGAGCAGATGTGGCCATCACCAGTGGAACCACAAGACAAGCTCTATGGCAGTGCCGACAGCCTCAGGATGACCGCCGCTTTTTTCGAAAAAAATAATGGTTACTGTCTGACTGCGTACGAAGAAGAAGAAGAAGAAGAAGTATATGAAAATACCCTCAATGTATACGAACCCATTTACCAGCTTAATATTGATATCATTGATACTTATGCTGAGTGGACCCAGTGATCAAGTATTCGTTATCGCTTGAGTCTTAGATGTTTTAATCACCATAATATACTTGCAGCCATTAAAAACGCATCACTTTATTTTGTGATAATTGTGATAATTAATACCGAAGGTAACCTACTTACACAAAAATCCTTTAAATGTGCAAGTGATGAACGTCACGTTGACCCATTTTCCTGTGCATGTCAGGCTTACTTCCCTTTTTACGTGCTTCACGTGCACAACAATAAATTCGTAAATTCTGACCTGATAAAAGGACGAATCAAGTTGAAATTTGGCACACATTTTAGACCAAGTCCAGCGAGTAAAAGGCCAGTGTCTGTTTTCATCTAAAGAAAGTATGGTAATGTGTGTGTCATGCCTCGGCTGTCGCAACGGGATCGATTGCAAACTGTTGGTATGCTCAGGTGGTGGAATGGTGACCAGAAACGTTGTCAGATACATTCATTATGACAAGTCCACTATAGTAAAGCTGAAACAGTGGTTTCGGGCGACAGGTAACAACAATGACCGTCCCAGGCCTGGTCAACCTCATGCAACAACACAGCTCACGATCTTCAAATTATTTTGCTACATCTCTGTAACCGCTTCCAAATAGCAATTCAGACAAGCAGATCATGCACCTGACACTGTAAGACTTGTCAGCGGAAACTGTGCGACGGAAACTTCTCGCCGCTCGTTTGCACAACTGACACCCCAACATTGGATATATTTTTAATAGACGTCACCAGACCAATAGACTGAATTGGGCCCTACACAATATTGGTCGTCCAATGGTGGAATGGCAATGAACGATGTTCTCTGATGAAAGCCGGTTTAATTTATCCTTTGCTGAAATAGAAATTGTGTCTGGCGTCGTCCAGGAGAAATATATGACAATGCGTGTGTAGTCCAGCGTGACACATATGGAGGAGGAAGTGTACACGTGTGGGGTGGATTCTCTAATGACCACCATTCTCCCCTTCATGTTTTCAGAGTTAACGTTACCGCAGACGTCTACGTTAATTAAGTACTGCGACCTATCGTTTTGCCTTTCTTCCATAATCACCTAGATCTGCAAATTTTCAGCACGATGACACTAGGCCTCACATAGCTAACGTTACCAGGCATTTCTTAGGCCATCAATCTTTTCTTGTACTGGATTTGCCTGTAGTCTCCGCTGGCATGAACATGATTGAATGCGTGGGTGATAAACTGAATAGAAGGATCCGCCAGCACGACATCAACAATGGGAATGATTTAGAGAGGGTTCTGATTGTAGAATGGGACGCCCTTCACCAAATATTTTCCAGACAAGACACTCTGCAATAGCATGAGACGCCGGTGCCAAGCCTGTGTTAATGCTACATGGGGTCACACGCGGTATTAATGATGACTGTGACTTCATGATATTGAGTATTACTTTTTGTTTTTACCTCTAGGGTTGACAACTACGTTATGAGCAGGCTCTAAATTGTCTCATGTTTAAGAATACCACACATTTTTTTCAGTAAATGAATCAACACAGTAAAATCAATATTTTCAATTACTTTAAATTTAGCACAAAAAGTTGCTTTTCATAAAATAAAGCGTTGCGTTTTTTTATTGCGCCTAGTACACAACTTTTACAGACGGTGTCAGTTGCGAGTCATATTTTTGTTGTTGTTATCGCTGTATTCACAATCTTAGCTGAGACTGTTATCTTCTAGTAAGACTAATTCATGTACTGAGTTTGTTTTTTGTATATGGGGTTGCAATATTATTTTATCCATGTACACGTTAAACAGCAACGGTGATTTGACATACCGCTGTCCCATCTGCGAAACCACCAGCCATTCAAATAATATTGGTATTCACACTTACGGTTACCATAAGCTCCATTCATAATATGTTCAGTCTTGTTTAACGCCATTCATAATATGTTCAGTCTTCTGTAGCGCCATTCATAATATGTTCAGTCTTCTGTAGCGCCATTCATATTATGTTCAGTCTTGTTTAGCGAGATTCATAATATGTTCAGTCTTGTTTAGCGCCATTCATATTATGTTCAGTCTTGTTTAGCGCCATTCATAATATGTTCTGTCTTGTTTAGCGTCATTCCTAATATGTTCAGTCTTGTTTAGCGCCATTCCTAATATGTTCTGTCTTGTTTAGCGCCATTCATAATATGTTCAGTCTTGTTTAACGCCATTCATAATATGTTCAGTCTTCTGTAGCGCCATTCATAATATGTTCAGTCTTCTGTAGCGCCATTCATATTATGTTCAGTCTTGTTTAGCGCCATTCATATTATGTTCAGTCTTGTTTAGCGCCATTCATATTATGTTCAGTCTTGTTTAGCGCCATTCATAATATGTTCTGTCTTGTTTAGCGTCATTCCTAATATGTTCAGTCTTGTTTAGCGCCATTCCTAATATGTTCTGTCTTGTTTAGCGCCATTCATAATATGTTCAGTCTTGTTTAGCGTCATTCATAATATGTTCAGTCTTGTTTAGCGCCATTCATAATATGTTCAGTCTTGTTTAGCGTCATTCATAATATGTTCAGTCTTGTTTAGCGCCATTCATAATATGTTCAGTCTTGTTTAGCGTCATTCATAATATGTTCAGTCTTGTTTAGCGTCATTCATAATATGTTCAGTCTTGTTTAGCGCCATTCATATTATGTTCAGTCTTGTTTAGCGCCATTCATAATATGTTCAGTCTTGTTTAGCGCCATTCATAATATGTTCAGTCTTGTTTAACGCCATTCATAATATGTTCAGTCTTGTTTAACGCCATTCATAATATGTTCAGTCTTCTGTAGCGCCATTCATATTATGTTCAGTCTTGTTTAGCGCCATTCATAATATTTTCAGTCTTGTTTAGCGCCATTCATAATATGTTCAGTCTTGTTTAGCGTCATTCATAATATTTTCAGTCTTGTTTAGCGCCATTCATAATATGTTCAGTCTTGTTTAGCGTCATTCATAATATTTTCAGTCTTGTTTAGCGCCATTCATAATATGTTCAGTCTTGTTTAGCGCCATTCATAATATGTTCAGTCTTGTTTAGCGCCATTCATAATATTTTCAGTCTTGTTTAGCGCCATTCATAATATGTTCAGTCTTGTTTAGCGTCATTCATAATATTTTCAGTCTTGTTTAGCGCCATTCATAATATGTTCAGTCTTGTTTAGCGTCATTCATAATATTTTCAGTCTTGTTTAGCGCCATTCATAATATTTTCAGTCTTGTTTAGCGCCATTCATAATATGTTCAGTCTTGTTTAGCGTCATTCATAATATTTTCAGTCTTGTTTAGCGCCATTCATAATATGTTCAGTCTTGTTTAGCGCCATTCATAATATTTTCTGTCTTGTTTAGCGCCATTCATAATATTTTCTGTCTTGTTTAGCGCCATTCATAATATGTTCAGTCTTGTTTAGCGCCATTCATAATATGTTCAGTCTTGTTTAGCGCCATTCATAATATTTTCTGTCTTGTTTAGCGCCATTCATAATATTTTCAGTCTTGTTTAGCGCCATTCATAATATGTTCAGTCTTGTTTAGCGCCATTCATAATATGTTCAGTCTTGTTTAGCGTCATTCACAATATTTTCAGTCTTGTTTAGCGCCATTCATAATATGTTCAGTCTTGTTTAGCGCCATTCATAATATTTTCTGTCTTGTTTAGCGCCATTCATAATATTTTCTGTCTTGTTTAGCGCCATTCATAATATGGTCAGTCTTGTTTAGCGCCATTCATAATATGTTCAGTCTTGTTTAGCGCCATTCATAATATTTTCTGTCTTGTTTAGCGCCATTCATAATATTTTCAGTCTTGTTTAGCGCCATTCATAATATGTTCAGTCTTGTTTAGCGCCATTCATAATATGTTCAGTCTTGTTTAGCGTCATTCATAATATGTTCAGTCTTGTTTAGCGCCATTCATAATATTTTCAGTCTTGTTTAGCGCCATTCATAATATTTTCAGTCTTGTTTAGCGCCATTCATAATATGTTCAGTCTTGTTTAGCGTCATTCATAATATTTTCAGTCTTGTTTAGCGCCATTCATAATATGTTCAGTCTTGTTTAGCGTCATTCATAATATTTTCAGTCTTGTTTAGCGCCATTCATAATATTTTCAGTCTTGTTTAGCGCCATTCATAATATGTTCAGTCTTGTTTAGCGTCATTCATAATATTTTCAGTCTTGTTTAGCGCCATTCATAATATGTTCTGTCTTGTTTAGCGCCCTTTTTCCAGCTATGGGCAATTTGTTTTTAAAACTACATTCTTGCTGTGAGAGACCTCCTCCTACTCCTTTCTTAATATGGGTTTTCACTTTGAACTGCATTCATAATTTAGAGCATCTTCTTGTGATCCAGCAACGAGACTTAGATGTGTGCATCTTGCACATCGTTTTCTTTTTCTTCATTTCTCATTGTGTTCCATACATAACCTAGAACTCATTACGTTTGACTCGTTCAAGTAACCTGTGTCGAATCATTATGTTGACCTTTACAGTGCCGGAGTTTCTCTAGCAGAAATACTTTGCATGATGATGATACTATCTCCAAACACAACCCTCTTTATTCGCCGTTTACGATATGGTTCAAATTATGCAGCTGTCATCCGTAATTGTTACTCACCATAATTCACACGGGTTCCACCTATAACAGCTCCGTTCAGTTCCTTTCTCTCAACTACATTCACCTACTTAAGCCCGTTCATGGTTTGGTAGCGGGAGATTGAGAACGAACGAAGCCAAGCCGAATGCCATCTGGACAACAAAGATACGCTGAAAGATCTCCAACTTCATTTGTCTATCGGCGGGGTGCTGTAGTCTGCCAGATTTTTCCAATCAATCTTTGCATTTGATGATTATAGCACAATAACATTGTTGTTACTTAAAGTATAGTTTTCAGCAATGAGTTATTTTGATTATGTGAGACTAAATAGCTCAACTGTCTGATTCTAATTACGTTCATCAATTATCCGTGAATTATACATTTCTCATACATTTCCTTACTTGGTTTCTATTCTGTTCATGACATTAAAAGGGGACTCCGTGGTCTCGAGGTAAAGTGTTCGTCTCGGGTACCAGTTGATGCGGGTTCGAATCATGGTGCAGACCGGTATTTTTTTCACGTGGATCTTCTGGTAAAAACGTCCCACTGATCTCTGGGTAGTGACATAGCATTTCTGTGTTCAGTGTCCCGCAACAATTCCTTGACAGAAATCGATACAAAAAAGGTTTAACGGCCGCCAGGACACAATTCAAGTTAAAAATCTACCAAAGTAATTTGTACCTTTCCCCAGATGGTTTGTTAAGAGCAGCTATATATGTCGCCTAACTGGCTGCAGGTCTACTTATCTCTAGTGTTTGAATCTATTAAGATGGACTTGCACATCTGTTAAACCACCCTCTAATACACTGATTGTATACAGTCTCTCAAGAGTCTTCTAAACCAGTTCAAAACATTAAGTTAAGTAGATTTATTCTATTTTCCAATCGTTTGTTTATTATTCACGTTTCTACGTCATACAGTACACACGAACATACTTAATATATTTTCACTTAATTTTTTAATTATATAGTTATTTCTTTGAATCAATCAACAAAATCCCGTCAACTCACTCTATACCCATGGGTCTTGAGCCAGAAAACTTCACTTCTGTCCAACCTAATCTCGTCAACTTATTCAAGAGCCATTTGCCAACAAACTTCACTTCTTAACTGAACTTAACGTCTTTATACTGGTTTAGAAGACCCTGAAGAGTCTGTATACAACCAGTTACATTTACATCACCTTGCTCTTAAAGCTATGCGCATCCAGTTTATTCTTAAATGCATTAACTGTTCCTGCCTCCACTACCTCCCCTGGCAATGCATTCCAAGCAGACACCACTCTCTGACTAAAAAAAATATTTCCTAATATCTAACCTGGACCCCTCTTTAGTCAGCTTGTAGCTATGCCCTCGTGTTATTGTAGATGGCTGTATTTTAAAAAAACTTGTTATAGTCTAATTTATCGATTCCTCTGATCATCTTATAAACCTGTATTAAGTCACCACGAATTCTTCTCTCTTCGAGACACTGTAGGCCGGTTTTTCTGAGTCGTTCCTCATAACTGTAATTCTGGAATCCCACTATCATCTTTGTCGCTCTTTTTTGTATTCTTTCTAGCATGTTTATGTCCCTTGTATGATAAGGACTCCACACCTGTACACAGTACTCCAATCTAGGTCTAACTAAAGCTTTATACAGTTTGACGATCACTTCCTTGCTCCTATGTTTAATATTTCTTTTTATCATACCTAACATTGCATTTGCCTTTTTCACTGCTACCTTAACTTGCTCACTCACCTTTCCTGTATGATCTATTATAACCCCTAAGTCCCTTTCCTTATCTATCTTTCTAATATTGTTTTCTCCCATTCTGTAATTATATTCCATATTGGATCTACCCATTTGGATGACTGTACATTTATCTACATTAAACTCCATTTGCTAGCTTACAGACCATTCTCGAATGTTATCTAAATCCGACATCAATATATCCACTTCCGCTTTAGATGAGACACTACTGCATAGTTTTGTGTCATCAGCAAATTTTGCAATCATGGAACACAATTCTCTTTTAGCGTTTCTAGAACTGTTTTAAAACTTTCCCACTCCTGTTCAACATCCATTCCTACAACAATATCTTTCCAGATTATGTGGTTCGCTGCCTCTTTCATCCTCTTAACATCTGCCTTAGAGTAGTCGTATGTTCGCGTGTTTATGTTTACTTCTTTCCCTGCAATAAGATCCCAACGGATGATTTGATGGTCACTTGAGCCAAACAGTTCCCCAACGGTAACGTTTTCAATCATATTTCCCTCTGTGGTAAAAACTAGGTCGAGTATGTTTTTGCCTCTGGTGGCTGCTTCTACATGTTGAATTAAAAAATTGTCAGTTATGCACTTAACAAAAGGTTTTGACTCTACACGTGCTTCTGCCATATTCCATTTTATTTCTGGATAGTTGAAATCTCCATTAATAATAATTTCCCTTTACTTGCCTTTGCTGTGCTACTAATCAGCTCCTCATCTTCCTCTTTTTGACTTGATGGACATCTATAGCACACTCCATTCACTGTTTTTTCACCCCCACTTTCTATTTCTCCCCATACACTTTCATTTTTGTTACCACATGATAAATAATCTTTGATCGTTATATTAACAGAATTTATACAGTATAATAAAACGTCACCTCCCTTAGTCTTGTCTCCAATTAACCTATCTTTCCTTAACATTGTATATCCCTCAATTTCAAGTTCACTATCTGCAATCTCCTCAAATGTCCATGATTCTGTTAACCCTATTATATCTGGTTTTTCTTCTTCTACATATAGTTTCATCTGTCTAACTTCTGTCTAACCTAATCCTGTCAACTTACTCAAGAGCCATGTCTTCATCCAAAAAACTTCCCTTCTCTCTGACTGTTACCTTCTTCCCAAATATATGTCACAAAATTCATGCTTTTCACGTGTTAAGACTTCAGTTCTCATCTCCAAGTGCATTTTCATCGGTCTCCTACTTCCTAAGCTCATGTGTTCCAGAATAGCGCCCGTCTTGCACACATTTTTTTTTTTTTTCGCAAAGTATTTCCTATCCAGCGCAAGCATTATCTCTTTATATGGTCATCATCTGGGATCTGTCTATATCTGTTCAACATGTAGACGTTGGTGAACTTATCTTACCACCCCAAACCATTTTTTTTGCTCAAGCATCTGTTTATGAATGTCTATAAATGTCTTGTTAGCGAATGTGTTGACCTCTACGCTTCAGAGCCTTATGGTAACACTAACTTTACATTTCAGTTAAAAATGTTAATCTTCGTGTCGAATGTGATTTCCACAAATTTTCTCGTGTGATGAAATCCCCACAATCTTTCTGTATCCGTTACATGATCATCTATTTTGCATAAGTTACACACTCCCCATCTTGACAATTCTCCTACCCAAGTAGATAAACGAGACCACCTTTTTGGTTGTAGTGTCTCCCAGTATTTTATTATTCGTGTCAGCTGCATTAGTTTTGAAAAAAACCTGAATCCACAGCCCTAAATTATGTCGCCATGCCTGGAGCTACTTCGTTTTGTTTTGGTGTAAATTGCGGTCACGAAGAGTCAAGTAATTTACAGATTCCTGGTCGCTTAATTCTTTCGTCCAAGTTCAGACTGTTTCATAATCTTTGGCTAGTGGTTTTTTTTCATAATCCAGGTCACAGCCATAAGACAGAAATGGTAACAGTGGACAACCCTTTCTCACAAGATTTCTGAATTCAAACGGCGTCTATAACTGCCCACTGTCCTTCATGGGGAGACTATCCATTGCATTCCTCCTAGGTCTTCTGAATTGGGCTAGCAAACTTTTGAGGCACACCATAGGGTTAGCTTAGCTTCAATAGGGTCGCACTGTTCAAACTGCTCAACACTTTATTCGTAATCCTCGAAACCAATCTGCAAAGATGGATGTGCTCAACTTTAACACGCAGTGTGACTACCTGATTCGTACTTGGCATATTTGTTTTCGATAGCCTGCTTGTTCTTTCCTTAAAGTTGTGTCGATTGCCTTTTAAAATGTGTCTAACATGTTCCTGGTTAATTACTTTCCAGTCACTGACAATATATGTGTTCCTATGTAATGAGTACCTAGTTGTAGTTCATCCTTCGTTGAAAATTGTATTATTAAACCTTCTCTCCAGTAGGCTGGGATTTCCTTTCAATTCCTCCAGGATCGTCACTATCAGACTGTGACAACATTCGGTGGAAGTATAGATATCGGCCTTCCTTATTTGATTCTGCAGGGAAATCATCTGTCAGTAGCTATTCCACCTACACATCTTTCGGAGCTGGCATATTTTAGAACTCTTCAACATGTAAATACCATCTCTCCATGCAAACACATTACGGGTCTAGCTTATTTGAGAGCTCTTCAAAAAATCAAGACCTTTTCTCTACCTAAACATATTACGATGCACGACTTTTTGAGAGCGCTTCAAAATGTCAAGACTTTTTCTCTACCTATACATCTTACGATGCTAGACTTTTTTAGAGCTCTTCAAAACGTTATGACCATCTCTCCAGGTGTACATTTTTCAGGTTTGTAATTTACTAACCTTCCAATTCTTTTTTAAAAATTAAGCCTTTTTTGGTTTAAATGTACCTGTTGGTGTTCTTTTTCATATTTCCATTTGCTGCTGCCTCATCCGCAGCACTGGCTAACACATCAATATATTTATTTTCGTGCTTTCTGTGCACAACGTTAATTTTACTAGGAATATGTTGATATGTCCTGGGCCCACATTGTGTAGCACCACAGCTTTTGTAATTTACTTATTTTGTTTAGATGTCAACATATGACTCGTGTTGATGAAAACAGATGTGACATCCCTCTTTTCTTCATGTTTTCCATTTCGCATATTCCATCTTTCGTTAGCAAATGTATTTCCAAGATATGAGAAAATGCTGTTTATGTTTCAGTGTTTGATCGTCTATTGTTGAGTATGATTCGAGTCTACTATAATTATTATCATAGTTTCCGTCTTTTTAGTGTTACTGTTCAGTTAATTTATTTTACTTTTGCTCTTTACTTGAATTAAGATCCCCGCAAATCTTGACCGCCTGCAGACAGTAGAAATGGGGTTTCCCTACTGTACGTGTATAATATTCTCTTCCAGAAACATTATGTTCACCATAACAGTGGAGCTTATCATACTTGGAATGACATACAGCGAACAATGAAGTTCATAGTACTTGATGGAACACATACCGTCTGACCATTTCAAGTTTATGCAATGAAGATTAATTAGATTAAACAGGAAAGAAGAAAATAATCTCAAACATGTAATCCGACATGCCATAGACTAAACCTAGCTTTGCAAGTGTGGAGTGGCAGGCAAAAAATGTTATGTTTTATTCTCGTTGTCAAATTGTCTTAAAGCAGAGTGCGTGTATCTGTATTTTATATCTCAACGACCCAGTACATTCAACGTAGCACTATTTTCTTAAAGTCTATTTTCTATCTGGGTACGGACTAGTTGGTTTTATGAATCCAGACACAAGGAAATGGAACTAGCCGATACGCCACACAGGATCCCACAAGCAATTTATAACAAAGAACAGCGTAATTGTCAACTAGGCTCTCAAGACAGGAGCTTAACAAAGCGATCCAATGTCTGATTGATTGGAATGTGTGATCGATAGAAATGTATGATTCATTGATGTGCATGATTCCTTGATTATATGATTGATCGGAATGTGTGATTGATTGGAATGTGTGATTCATTAGAAAATAATCAATACTCATACACAATGCGAGGGAAGAGTAAATGTCAGGAGCACTGGGACTTCACAGCTGTTGATATTATTAAATGTAGAAAACACATTTATCTGCAATTGTCACGGTCGTTTAGTTAGTGAGAAAACCGCGACACAGTGGTTTGAATACCTGCTGTCTGACTTCCATGACATGTGCTCAAAACATATTGTATTCTATTTTACGGTCCTCGTCTACCACTGATCCATTAAACAATCTAATAACCTGCAGTCGAGAACGCAGGTAAATGGATGATTGGCCTTACGCATAAAGGAAAGACCATATCCGTGTGGCATTCATGCAGACCACAAATTAGTCGGAATTTCGTCACCTTTAGAACTTTTACCAAAACTGAAGCTATCAGCTTGCTACGTTCGGTCTTCAATTGATTGCCAATGGCACTTCTAGGTGCACATCGTGTTCACGGTACCTCCGAGTTTTTTATCAGTCTTTGAAAGAACTAGGCAAAGATCTCACATAATTTTCGTCTGTAGTAAACTTGAGAGTTTACATTATTCATTCGTTTTGCGAGTGACAAGAGCTTGCCTCGCTGCTATGGCAAGTTTCAAATACCCACTGGTCTCAAGATCTTACGTCCCAGCTATAGCAAGTTTCAAATGTCCACTGGTCTCGAGAGCTTACCTATCTGCTATAGCAAGTTTCAAATGTCCACTGGTCTCCAGAGCTTGCCTCTCTCCTATAGCAAATTTCAAATGTCCACTGGTCTCCAGAGATTATCTCTCTGTCTCAGCAAGTTTTAAATGTCCACTGGTCTCCAGAGAATATCTCTCTGTCTCAGCAAGTTTTAAAAGTCCACTGGTCTCCAGAGAATATCTCTCTCTCTTCAGATTCAACTGTCCACGGGTCTCGACCAGCTTCTAGTCATATTGAAGATCAACGAAACATTATGCGATCTCGTGTTCATGCTGAGCAAGTAAAAGAAAAATTGGCAGTTTGAAAATTGATAAGGGTAGAGGAATGAATGGACACGAGGAACGATTTCGTACTCGGATGCTGGAGGTCGCGGGTTCAAACCAAGGTGGAGACCTTAATCTTTCCACGTGGTCTTTCTGATATTTCCCCGAATCTAGGGTAGTAGAGATCTGACGCCCGAGTTCACCGTAGCGTACGTTAAAAATCTTTTGGCAGTTGGAAATCGAAAAGAATAAACTTAGAGGCCATTGTCCGGGCAAAATTTAACAAAATATCTTTTTTCTTCAAAAATATAGAGAAGAACAGAGCACATATGGGATAAACCGTGAGCAACGACATTGATTTGTCAACTAAACTAAACTAATAGTAGGCTCATATCCGTTGTAGGCTCAAAATTATAAAAAAAGAGTAATGACATTTCTAATCAGTAGGTAATTTATCTTTCACCTAGGCCTACTATACCGATAAATAAAAATTGCAAAAAATAACAAAACGAATAGCCTTAGGCTACCGGGCAGCGGGCATATCATGCTTGTTTGAAAATAAGGATGTCAAATATACGAAGTAAGTATATATAAGTATATATATATGTATATAATAGTAATATATAATGCCAGAGAGGGGAATAAAGTGTCATGAGGATCAGGTGAAACACATTGTCCACGCTTAAACGTCTCGTCCTCACCGATCTCCTTGAAACATGGCATTGTAATGACATTGTGGTCAAGAGATGGGGATCGAGACTGGGATCACATAGTTGTTGGATTACTGAGGATCCCTTACTGTACTTACATCTACCTTCTAAAGTACGCGGTGGAGTTTAAGAAAAGTCACTGTAACATTATAGAAAAGTAACGTTGTCAAGAATTGCATTAACTCAGATTGAGTAACTTCAAACAACAACAATTGCAACATCAGCAGCACCAGATTAAGTAACAACAAACATATAGAACGCTATACCTATATATATATATTAGATCATACATGAAAGGTAGATGAATAAATAACCTGAAAATTAGAGATACAATGATATAAAAGAACAGATAATCTGGCAGACAGACGTACGCGTAAGCATGCTTGTGACACGCGCTAAGATTAGAAATGCCAACCAAGCTGAAATATAAAAATGTATGCCCGAACAATCGTCGAGCAAGCATGTAATCTGATTAAATGCTGGGGAATAGGATTCTCATCCCCTTCCGGAGGCGAAATTCTGACGAACGTTTCATTAAGGTGTTAACAATTGTTGGTCATTGTTAGCTATGCATGCGGCAACTCGCAATTTAGCTAGGGGTTATGGGACAAAAGTGCGCATGAACAGGATACAACATGTGGAATTAAAAATATATAGCTATGCAACTAGGCACACGCTGGTCAAAAACGTCTAGGGGGAGATATGGAATGAAGAGAAAATGAACCAGCCTCCTGGAAGTCGCTTGCAATATAACTTAACTTGCCTTGGTTCAAAACCCGCAGCAGGAAATACATAGTGGACGGATGTGACACATACTTTGAAGTTGCAAAGAATTTAGCCAATCATGCACATGATTGAAAGAAACAAGGAACAGAAAAGACGGGGAGGTAGAAGATCATATGGCGGCATAAATGGAAGAGAAGACGATTAAAGACGTTTGAAATGATCTTGAGACGAAGATTAAAAAAAACCGATGTAAAAGAAAGCGACCTTTGCCACCTTGGATAATGTGTCAAGCATAGTCATCGAAGTTTGTCTTTTGCTGAAGCATGTCCTGATATATGCAAGGACTGTGAATATAATATTCTTTGGTGTGGCAGAAACAAAGATGGAAAGACACTGGGTACACACATAAACAAAGATGGAAAGACACTGGGTACACACATAAACAAAGATGGAAAGACACTGGGTAACCACAGAAACAAAGATGGAAAGACACTGGGTAACCACAGAAACAAAGATGGAAAGACACTGGGTACACACAGAAACAAAGATGGAACGACACTGGGTAGACACAGAAACAAAGATGGAAAGACACTGGGTACACGCAGAAACAAAGATGGAAAGACACTGGGTACACACAGAAACAAAGATGGAAAGACACTGGGTACACACAGAAACATAAATACATTATCGTACATTCAGGAGGCGAACAGCATGTGAGAGGTGTTGGTGTATTATTAAATAAAGAATTAGAAAAAATACATATGTGGACACATATCGATCGAATGATGCTATTGAAACTCATAGCCAGACCATTTGATATGTTCATTTTACAAACGTATGCACCAACCTCAGATCACAGCGAAGAGCAATTAAATTAATATTATTAAGAGGTGAAGCAGTTACTTAGCACAATGGCTTCAACATATATAATAATTGTTATGGACGACATAAATGCTAAGGTAGAAAAAGGGGAATATAAAAACATCGTGGGGAAATAAGGAATTGTAACAAAGAAAGAAAAAGGAGAAAGACTGGAACAATTCTGCGAGTAAAATAAATTTATTATTTGTAAAACTTTTTTTGAAAATATTAGAAAATTATTTACATGGAAAAGCCCAGGTGATAGGACAAGAAATTATACTGATTTTATTATGATCAGACACAGATTTAGAAATATTGACAAAAACACCAGGACATACCCAGGAGCATACATCAACTCAGACCACAATCCAGTTTGTATGGAAGTGCATATACAACTAAAAATTACAGAGAGCAAAGAAATAAAGACACTTAATAAAAACAAGTTAGCGCTAAAACAGCCAGATATACGGAAAAACACCAGACAACAGTAAAGAACGTGTATGCAAACTTACAATCAGAGGACAAGGAAGAAAACACAGAACGGAGAATAAACGCTAAATTGGAACGTATAAAAACCAGTATGCAAGTAGCAAATGAATCGTTACCAGATAAAGAACTTAGGACAAACCAAAAACGGATGACAGGTTAACTAAAATGGCAGATAGAACGAAGGGTAAAATACCCCTGCGTATTCATCACTAGACAAAGCGATACGTACAATATGCAGGCTTGCCAAAGAACAGTGGTTGGAAGAAAAATGAAAATAATAGAAGACTTGGGACTACAACACAGTACCAGAGAAATGCATATGGAAATAAAGAAAACAAGACATAGGTAACCCAGAGTGGGAGACGCATCAGAGAAACAAATGGTGCCATTTTGATGGATGAGAATGACATATTAAACAGATGGTCGGAATATACAAGGAAACTATTTGAGGACAGTCGCGGAGACAAACCATTAACACGTGATAATAAAGGACCCAGAATCCTCAGATCAGAGGTGGAAAATGTAATAAAAACTATGAGAAAAAAGAAAGCAACAGGGCTGGACTACATAAACATACAAATGATAATAGAGGCCCTGGAAGAATTTGGTTCAGATATACTTACTGATCCACACAAAGATGCTAATCAACAGTATATTCATGCCAACTCTCTGTTACCAGTGCCAAACTTGGACTTTAACAAAAACTCTAGAGAGAAAGATCACGACACATGAGATGAGATGCCTCCGGAAAACAATCAACGTAACTAGGAGAGACAGAATGCGCAATGAAGATGTGAGAAGAATAATTGAAGCAAGACCATGCTCTGAATATGTTGGTGAATAAAGAATCAATTGGTTTGGCCATCTAATGAGAATGTATCATTACAAACTACCCCTGTGCGCCTATAACGCACGACGTTCTGGTTTTCGCAACCGTTGCCGACCGAGAACTAGATGGATAGGAAATGTTGTGAATATTCTACATCGTTATGGGATGACGACTACTTCAGCGACACGTCTGGCCCTGGGCAGAAAACTACGGCTCCCCACGACGCCTAACGGACATGGGGATAAGACAAGACAAGACAATACTGATCTGTGTAATAACATATACAATACCAACGGACCTGAAAACATCAACATTTATAACACTCCCAAAAAATCATCATGCAACAGAATGTTCAGACTTTAGAACAAGAAGTAATCTTCTTCTTCTTCTTCTTCTGCGTACGCAGTCAGACAGTAACCATTATTTTTTCGAAAAAAGCGGCGGTCATCCTGAGGCTGTCGCCACTGCCATAGAGCTTGTCTTGCAGTTCCACTGGTAATGGCCACATCTGCCCTCTCTGATCCTCGTATGTCGGGCAGCTCTGCAGCAGATGTTCAGCGGTCATTTTACCAGTACCGCACGGGCATTCGTCGGTACACCCTATCTTCAATTTGTTGAATAGGTGGTACCTCAGTCTATTGTGGCCAGTGCGAAGTCTGAAGACAACGACCTTTCTCTTCGGTTCAACTGGTAATAGGCATCGTTTTTGGTGTAACCAGTATGTTCGGTTTCCCATTTGGTCATGTATCTGGCTTTGATAAGCCGTTTTGACTCTTCGTACGTCATACTGGTATCTGTTTGTGGTAGTCTTGCACCTTCTTTTGCCAGTCTGTCTGCCTCCTCGTTGCCTTAGATGTTGCAGTGTGACGGAACCCACTGTACCACTACCCTTTTTGGTGCGGACTGCTGGCACAGTTTGCAGAGTGCTGCTCTTAAGTCATTAAGCTGCGTGTTTTTCTGGCTTTTTAGCGCTGTGACTACGGCGAGAGCATCTGTTAGCAGGACTATATGGCTCTAATTTTCACTGTGTGTCACCATTTCTTCCACTGCCGCCCTCAGTGCCTCTGCCTCCGCTCTGAAATTGCTTGTGTACTTACCAGTAGCGAATGACAGTGTTATTTTTCTGCCATTTGGTAGGTTCAGGAATGCTCCTGCCCCTCCGTTCTGTGTTGTGTTTGTTACAGAACCGTCGGTGTATGCATGGGTCCAGTCCATGCTTGGGTAGCTTTTCGTTATGAAGCTTAGGGTAGTATCTCTCCTTTCTTTTTCAGTCTGGCAGTTTTGAACAAGAAGTAATGAGTCACACAATTAAAATACCACTCAAGATCACACACGAGAGAATAAGAGGTAAAATAGAGAAGGAAGTTTCAGAAAAAACAATTTTGTTTTCAAATGTTAAATGGAATAAGGGACGCAATTTTCTGTTTGCGAACTATGACATAGAAATATATAGAAATATAAAATGATATATATATTTGTTTCATAGACTACAATTACGCTTTTGGCACACTCCAACATGAGAAATTAATCAATTGTCTCCAAAAATAAGTCTAGATGGTAAAGACATAACTGCTACGTATTCTGTATTGGGAAGAAACTGCTACAATGAAATCGGGAAAGTCATGCTCTCCAAGTATAGATGTGAAAAGAGGAGTGAGACAGGGATGTGTATTATCTCCTTGTCTTTTAAATATCTACACAGAACAAATATTCAGATAGAGGGAATGTCAGGACTTGTCATTGGAAGAGTGGCAATGCATAATCTTAGATATTTAGATGATACAGTTTTGATGGCAAAAATTTAGTAAGAATTACATGAGCTTCTGGCAACAATATACACAATAAGTCTAGAGTTTGGATTGGACATAAACATGAAGAAATTAAGACCATAAAAACTGGGACAAGTGACAAGAAACCATGTATGCAGATACAAATAAAAGATCAACTACTTGAACAGGCACAGTTTTTTTCTATCTAGGCCATTTAATAACAGCATATGGTAGCTGTGAAAAAAACCCAGAAAGATAATATATATATATATATATAGCCAAGATGGTATACGACAACATGCGACACATACTGACATCCAAACATATGAATCCGAATTTGAAAATGGTACTTGTCCGTGCTATGTATACTTGTCACTGCTTTATTGCGCAGAAACATGGACAATGAATAACACGTTTGAAAACAGTATTGACGCCTTCGAAATGTGGGTATATAGAAGATTGGGTAGCATTTCTTGGAAAGAGAAGAAAACAAATTTGGAGGTATTGAAAAAGTTAGGGATGATAAAAGGGAATTAATGACCGAAATCTGGATTAGACAGGTATGTTATTTTGGTCAAATAACAAAATAATATTGTTGAAGACCATAGTAGAGGGTATGGTGGAAGGCAGTTGTTTAAGGGACAGACGACGTTTCAAGTGGGTGGATAACATCAGAAGATGGTCTGGAAACAAGCTTCTCAGATTGCACCATTATGGTAAGAGATAGAGTAGACTGGAGATCTTTGCAGCCGACTTTCGATGCGTAGCTGACACTTGAACTGCACTGAATATTGCTTGTCTATATGACATGTCTTATTAGTACCCAGATTACAACACAACGCCATGATCAAAGAATCAGATATTGGCAACCGGAACAGTGAAGAATGGAGGCGTGGACAATTATATTGACTCCCAGATCAAGAAAACGAAACCAGTAGTTCATCCATTGTTCAAACTACTTGGCTGAATTACAGGCACTACAGATTGCTGCAGAAATACAACATAACAGGTCGATGTCAGCAAGTTGAACACCTTACAGATGCAATGTAAGTTCCGCAACGCATCAAGAATGATAAACTCTAAAGTTTAAAAAAGCTTTAGGGGAAATAAAAGCCACACTAGGGGTAGTGGATACACTGCGACATACCAGGAACGAGAGATCAGACAATTTTGCAAAAGAGGGTGCAATACGAGAACAAACAACAAACAATCAGCTCCCAGAAACGAAGACTCTTATCCAAGTTGTACTGACAGTTGAACAAACGAGAAACAATCACTACCTTGATTGAGCATAACAGGTGACCGTATGGTGGATAGGGACACGACATAACAGATTGAATAACATTGGCCCACTCATGCTCGTGTGCGTACAGCGCAGCCGGCTGCCATTTCCTACACGAAGACGCGACCATCCACATAGAATGATTTGGTATCTTTGAAGAACTCACCACGAGAGCAACCTTTATCGATATAACAGGACCACGTGTATACATGCACAAATAGCATGGCAAATGCTAAGAAGATCATCAGAAGATCTCTGCGCCCCATAATTCTTATCACGTTTTTGGACTGATTCCTTTAGAATAGAAGACGCCACGTGTGTCAGGTTAGTAAATACAATACCATTCCATATTTAGTAAGATAACACTAGATTCATGAGTTACAAAGAAAATCCCTCAGGAATTATATAAACAGCTGTAATGTAGAAATAGTTTAAGTAAATATGATAGGACGGATAAAACAATAATTAAAGCAATAGAGAACCTAAATGAATAATCAAACGACGAATATTGCTCTTAGGCAGGGACTAACGAGTGCAGTTCCAATCAGAGAAGCAGTTAGACAGACGTTTATTAATACTAGGCATATAAATGCGTATTCTCAGGTGATGATAAAAGAAGCTACTAGAAAATGCAACATGGTGTTAAGATCACTAACGAAATAATATAAGCAATCAAATTTGCAGATGACCAAGTCATCATAGAAGGAACAGAGCGTTACTTACAAAACTTACACACTAAGATCAATGACACAGTCAAGATTTTGGTATAACGTTTAATAGCAGAAAAAAACGTTGTTTTTAGCCAAACAAGCCTAAATAATAACTCTTTTGACAAAGGGTTACAAAGGATGCCCACTTTGACGTTGAAATCATAACTCTGAATGTAGTAACATAAAAGGCATTCCGTGAGAGGCAAAATCTGCTAGCATCAAGTAGCATCATTGTTGAGACGCGTACAATATAGATGCCCAAACATATCTGGCTTGTATCTGTACGGCTCTGAAGCATGAGCACTCTAAATACAAAGGATGACACGATCTAAGAAGCTTGTGAGACTTGTGTAAAGAAGAGGACATAAAAAAAAACACGAACATCCCACAAACGTCGAAGTTTATTGGGGTGTAGGCTTATGGTGAGCTGGAGAGATCTGCTGAGTACATAGGACAGTTACGTGACATGCTCCGACGACTTCAATCCCAAGTCTCCAGACTGACTAACATGACGATGATGATGTTGATGGTGATGATGATGATGGAATATAATAGGTCCAGATTTGGCAAACAAAATAATGAAATTTAATAAGTTAATTTCTACAACAAAATGCGTCAATTTAATGCATGCATTGGCGAAACACGTTGGCAATGAAAATGTCATAGAATGTTCAGAAAACGGGGCAATATGAAATCTACAGAAAACGATCAGAGCAACCATATGATTTGCAATAATAAATAAATGACCTTTTTTCGTCTATGCAGACGGTCATGAAGCAGGTATGTCTTTTTTCACTAGACGGGTCTTTTCTCCTTTCGACGTATACGATTATTTTCGAGTCTCTCTCTCCGCGTAGCTTCAAATGTCGTTAGGCCATTTCGGAGTGAGGTCTTCCATGTGGTTCGCACTGCAGCTGATTTTTTCCAAGCGTTGTGGTCGATGGAAAAGTCTGTCATTGATGTCTTGTGGTCGATGGAAAAGTCTGTCATTGATTCCTTGCAAACATCTTTATATCTGAGCAGGGGTCTGCCTGGGAGTCTCCTACCCTCTGACAGCTCACCATACAACACCTATTTTGAAATGTGCCCATTGTCCATTCTACTCACGTGAACCAGCGATTCCAGTCTTCTAGCATGAAACAGTTCTATAGCAGAAGAACGATTTGCGCGTTGCAGTACTTCTGTGTTAGTTTTCTTATCCTGCCACCTTATGTTCATAATTTTCCGCAGGCAGCGGGCGTGAAAAGTGTTTAGCCGTCTCTCGTGCGAAGAGTATGTCGCCCGTGTCTCTGATGCGTATAGCAGGGGGCTGAGAACACATGCCCGATAAGTCCGCATTTTTGTAAGCAAAGTCAGTTTAATATTTGTTCATACAATCTTGAAAAGGCCGCCAAAAGTAGTCGCTGCTCTTCCAATTCTTAAATTGTGTTTCTCTTCTAGAGAGAGGGCGCTTGTAATTGTTTACCCGAGGTAGCTGAAATTGTTGGTTGATGCTAGGAGATTGCCACTGAGAGTGATGTTTGCTTGATTGACGGTACCTGACCCCTGGACCACGGTCTTTGAGTTTATTGACAACAAATCGCATGCCCCGGTTAATTTGTCAATTAAAAATTGCAAAGTGGGCTCATTGTGATCCACAAGGATAGCATCGTCAGCGAAAAGAAGGTCTCGGAGTAGGACTTCTATAGTTTTTTTGTCTTTGCTATTAGTCGGGCTAGGTTGTAGAGCGAACCATCAGATTGGGTGCGAATGTAGACGTCTCCAGGATCATTTTCGAAAGCATTATCATGGCGGACAGCAAACAGAATACCGAATAGTGTGGGGGCAAGAACACAAGAACACATTCCAGTTTTGACGTCAACACTGGCAGTTGTTACGCCCATCCACCTGCACGCTCGCCTTCATGCCCTCATGGAAGGACATTACTAGACGGAGTAACTTTGGAGGGCAGCCTCTCCGCTCCAGAATTTGATCTGCTGGCTGTGTCAAATGCCTTTGTGAGATCTATAAACGCAATGCAGATAGGCCTTCTCTGCTCTCTGGATTTTTCTTGGAACTCTCGAAGTGTGAAGATCATGTCGGTGGTAGAACATCCGGCTCTGAAACCGCATTGCGGCTCAGTTATTACACGTTCTGCGAATCTCTGCAACCTCTTTAGTATTACACGTGCGAAAGTTTTACCTGAGGTATTCAGGAAGTTATTTCAGTCCCCTTTGTCACCTTTATTGTTATATAGCGACACTATCTTTGCATCCCGCATATCTTGGGGGATTTTTCCTTCTCTCCAACAGCGAATGAGTAGATCGTGAAGGCGATGCAAAATAACTTCAAAGTTCTCATTTAGGACCTCTGCGGGGATATCATTTCCTGGTTCCTTGCCACTAGAAAGTCTAGTTAAGGCCTCAGAGAGTTCCATCACCGTGGGTTCGTCTCCTAGTTCTGACATTTGAAGACACTTTGGCGTTATCTGGATCATGGCAATATCTGTCTGCTTCTCAGTGGAATAAAGATCAGAGTAGTATTCTACCCACCTTTCCCGTTGCTCACTCTTGTCTGTGAGGGGCCTGCCTTCTTTTGACTTTAGTGGCGCAATTTTCATTATGCGTGGTCCTAGAGAAACTTTGCAATGTTTAATGAATAAATCTGAGAATATGTTTGTCTGTTCCATGTTTATTTGATCCATATATAGTTGCCTGTTATCTTGGCAGTTGTCTTGACTTAGAGACGCATACACCCACGTCAATCAGAAGGGTATTTCAGACCAGACATTGAAAAACATTAAAACAGGCAGTGTGTAATATCTAAAAATGGAAAAATGAATGCACTTTAGCATTTGAGATTTACAATTTAAATATCAGATATGTCATTTAAATCACAGTGAAGGGTAAAACATCTTCTCAATGCAATCCAAATCTGCACCAATAACATTGTGATGAAAGAGTGCCAAAACTAAATGACACAAAACGTAGGTTTCCTTTGTGTTTTCGTCTCTGTGGGACAACTTACCATACCCATGTATAATTTTGTTTTACCTTTTTTATGACGCAAGAACCACTGTCTCCGCAGGAAACAACACACACACGGAAATTGTCGCATCATTTCAGTACATTGATCAAAACTTTCAACTGATTATAGAGCACATGTTTGTATTAACTACACATCTTCTCCTTTTGTCATTTGGTCCATTTGTCTCAATGCTACTCTCATTATATTAACGATGCATGTTTCTGACAGCGTTCTACAAACCGAGCCAATGGTCATTGGGAAAGATGTCATTATTCTGTTATGAGTGAATTTGATATGAAGTACGACGGGGAGGAGGGGGGGGGGGAAATTAAACCTGTAGCTGATGCTTCCAAGATGTCAAACGTTTATATAACTTGTGGCCAGCTTCCTTCTTTGCTGCTTTTCGATTCTTAAGTGGGATCAAGATGCTGAACAGCGCATGAGCTGCAGTGGTCAGCGACCCATAGCTGACTGCTAGCGTCAGGGCCAGCGAACCATAGCTGCAAAGACACTTCTACACCTCCACGCGGTGATCCTGGATAACAGGCTGCACCAGGGAAGACTGGCTAAGGAGAAGGGATCGAAGAGGGAATGCTAACCCGGTACTCAAAAAATGCCTGCTGAATTCGGATGTGTTGGACCGAAAGGTGCAAATATCGCAGCCAAGCTGTAAACTACGACACAACGCATTACGTTCTATGGACTACATTCTGCTACTAAAGCCCTTTCAGGGTCTGGTAGCGGGAGATTGAGAACGAACGAAGAAGACGATTCTTAAGTTAGCTACTATTTATAGCTGGGTTAACTGAAAAGTGTCGCGAATGGGGAATATACATTTGAATCGAGAATGGGCCACTCTGTGTTCTGTATTACCCATTAGGTTACTTCATTCTATAAGTAACAGTATTAAACACAAAACACATGAGGAGCAGATCAAATACACAATGATGCATAGTAGATGAAAGAATTATAAATAGATAGAGAACGATAGGAGCATAATAAACAATAGCTTACATGCACGCCCAGCTGAGCTCTCTGATAAAGCAGATATACAATAAACTGCAGACACTAAATCAGCAGTGTAACATATTGTTCTTGGGTTCATTCTCGTGAAATCAAAGTTGCCACAAAACTGCGCGCTTGTGCAATCGCGCAAATGAAATAGTTCTGACACGTGCAAGAATGATACACAAATCTTGACTAATTATTGACAGAGTAGGTGTACCAAAGCAGACACTGCTGCCAGGTAGGACGTGTTAAAGATTTTGCTGTACTAGGTTTAAAAAAAAGAACAGGTGACTTTTATTTAATGCCACCTTTCCTATCATATTATAAGTGTACAGATAATAGCATTTTGAAATTGAGGAATTTAGAAAACCAGAGATATTTACCTTCCAAAGTCAGAGCGCTAGCCACCCAGTCATTTATCCGTTCATTGCTAATGTCTCAAAGGAGGAAGGACCAGAGTACCTGCATCCTGGCTTACCTCCACTCGTCATTACTTATATTACTTATATTTTTTTTCACTGGTCCAAGGTAGCTCGGGAAGAGAGAGTGAAGTTGATGACCAGCACAGCCTCTTTCTCACTATAATGCAAATGCGTCATCAAGACAAATCCGTCTGATAATATCGTCATAATCGCTTGCGATGGGCAACTAACTAAGTAACTAACTAACTAACTGACCAATTAACTAACTAACTGACTAACTAACTAACTAACTGACCAACTAACTAACTAACTGACCAACTAACTAACTAACTGACCAACTAACTAACTAACCGACCAACTAACTAACTAATTGACCAACTAACTAACTGACCAACTAACTAACTAACTGACCAACTAACTAACTAACTGACCAACTAACAAACTGACCAACTAACTAACTAACTGACCAACTAACTAACTAACTGACCAACTAACTAACTAACTGACTAACAGACTCACTGACTGACATACTGAATAACTAGCTAACGTGTAACAACTAAATAATAAATATATGTATATATCACATAACGAATTTTAGATTCTATTTTCAACACCTTCCGTTGTCTGGTGTTACAGTGTTGCTGAGTTAATTTAATCAGTCGCCGTTCAGCTCAGAGGCCAAAAACACACCAACAAAAACATAGGCATTATCAGTGTTCAAATCTGTGTCGTCAACATACTAACGGCTGGTATGGTTTACAGCTCGACACCTGCTTCTTCTAGCACAATTTTTTTTTAATGATATAAAACAATACCGCTTTACCAGTGCTCCAGGCAGACCGATAGATGTTCATACACTTTCTGCAGATTACGATTTGCCATTAATGTTTTCGTCAGGTTATTTGAGTCGAAACTAAAGTCAAGGTCAGGAAAAGCATAGGGACAAAGATAAGCCTTCTCATTTACATGCAATACTTCTGGAAAAAGACTGTGTTACGGCTTTCTAACCAACAAAGTAGGGACGGACACTGTCTTCCCCATTGCGATGAGTCTCACGAGACTCCAAGCATTTCACAAAAACTAGAAGGGTCCAGAAGATCCTTTTCAGTACACCTCAGAATAACAGAATAGTCACTGTGACCTGTTCACACAAAAACATCGTCAATATCCAATAGCTCAGCGGGAGTATCTTTAGACAGCGACATCAGTATCTAGTTGCTTTTACATACTCTCAATCTGCCATTGGAGTAGCATCTCTGTGCTCGAGTGACGTTTGTATCCAAACTCATGCAATGTGTATTGTTGCTACATCGACATCAATGTGGTACAGTAAACAGTAGTTCGCGATCAAAACTATATATATTGATTGGTTAGTATTTCATGGGTCAATTGTGAAACACATATCTCAATGGCAACTGCTCCATTTTCAGGAAGCCATAACTTTTGGAGTGGGTCATTATAATCACGATATTCTTATTCATGATGAGACTGCAAGCCACAAACGCAACCCTCTTTAATTGCCTTTTACGTCATTAAAAAATGTTTGGAAACAGGCTACGCTTAGAATGGACGAGCTACAATGGGAGCTTCTACCTCACATGAAAACGAAAAGGGGAATGATTGATACATACATATTAGCCCGCGTACAGCAGGCCAGGTAGTGCATTAGTTCAGTTTGATCACAGAATGTCATTCCCGCAACAGTGTAAATTATAGCGCCAGGGCCAGTAACTCACGCTGTTCAAATCCAAACATTTCACCCACACCATGAACAAGAAAACAGGCTGTACAACATCCGGTTCAACGAGATAGGGATCAGAACTATGATTCCCACAGAGATAAATTGCATTGCATTACAGCCAGGTGGAGCCAGGTACAACTTCATTAGTAGTCCCTGAGATGTAAGAAGGGACACTGAATATCCACCACCAGAAAACAGCTTTAAAAAACAAACAAAAACGAATATGTGAAACAAAGACTTGGCATATATATATATATATATATATATATATATATATATATATATATATATATATATATATATATATATACCATTGCAGGTCAGTAGAAGAATCAATTCTAACTTACATATATATCAACGTATCACATTTTAGTTCAGCCAATGATGAATTCTAACTTATATATAAACGTACCACTTTACAGTGCAGCCAATGATGAATTCAATCTTTCAAAATCGTAGCTTAGAAACATCTGATGTCGTGCAAGTCAAGTATGGCAATTTGGCGCAGACTGTTCTAATATTTTCAGTTCTAGGTAAATCTAAAAAAACAAATCGTCATAATGGATGCATTCCGCAAGTTTGCGTCAGCTTTCATTCTCATTCGGCTCAATTTTCCCTTCAATTTGTATTTCTTTATCTATCTCTAACTCTTTAATTGCTATTGTTTATTAATAAATGTATGTACATATATCTTTGAACCTCTTGACACGCGTTTGTTTATTGTGGTTTGCATGTGTATGTACGCAATCATATAGAGCACACATAGTTTGGTCCACTGTATTTTATAACTCGCATACCGTGTCTCACACTTCCTGGCACAAACTCTTATGGCGCGTACTTAAATCGTGTCTTGTATTTTGTTCTGATTTGTTAGTTGGTTTCGTTCGTTCTTGTTTTTTGCAAAGGTCTTGTGTCAGTAGCGTAGCTATCGTTTTCCTTATGTCCTGGTATGGTCATTGAACCTGCATATGTATTTATTGACTTTTGAGCTTCAGTTCCGCCGCAATTGTTTTCCTCATCGTGGAGTTATTCCTCAAAACACAAAAAATCGTGAAATACGGGCTATTTATTCACTTGCTTCCTTGTAACTATGATTGTTGAAAGGCAACAAAACACATGCGTCGAGCGCTAACAAGGCTACTGATCTGATTCGCTCTTGAATCATGTGTGTTTTTTCTGTGAACTTTGGTTCTACAATTGCAGTGTTACATATTCCTCTTGGGTAAGGTGTTTTATGTGCGTTTTTCCAATTGCTTACGGTCTTGTTACCGTCGTGATGTATTTCATTCTACATATTATAGGATAAAGTCAAACACATTATAAACAAGACCGATTAAAAGCAAACGGCCAAAATGAAAACGAGGCCGGGAAAAGAATAACCTTCAGAGTCAACCTGTAACGCCATGTTTGAGTAGACAGGGGGATCATAGACAAATTCACAATGTGAAGGGGCATGTTGTCTGGAGAGGGATGGGCTCCGCCAGGTACAAAACGGCCCAAGAAACACCGATATTGCAAAAAACATTGAGACAAAACATAAATGCACCAGCCGTCCCAATACACAACAATGACAGTCATACCACTAAGGTTAACTCGTCCAGACGGAAGATTCGATATCCTGTATCAAAACGGAGTGAAGTGGCGGGAACTGATCCAACAATCTGCAGTATTGGTGACCCAAAGACCTTTCAGGTTACGAACTGATGATCATGATGATGATGATGAACATAAGATAATTGAAAGTGTCTATCTAATTAGTTATATAGTACAATCAACTGTAATAACATGATTCTTGATTCCTGATTCTAGGGACCAACATCTTCACACAGGGGACATTACCATAAGTGCTCTGATCTCCGCCAAAGCAGCCAGCAAATCGTATATATACTCAGAGTCTGTCAGGTGTTGATTTCGTCTTCTTCAGATCTTTCCGGACATAACTCACATTCTCCCATCTCCCCTAGGCACACCCACATCTATCATCCCCCGCACATACGTATTTTCGCGACCCTCTGTCTCTTCATCATTCTGTAGACTGTCCATGACTACCAAACTCAACCCTGTATCTCGTCATCAACGCGTCGTTCACCACAGCTCGTCCCGCCACTGCAGCAGCTCTTTCATTGCCCCGGATGCCTGTACGTCCCGGGGAGTAGATACATGTGACAATTTGTAACACGAGTTGTCCAGAAAAGAGGCCCACTACCTTTTTAGTATGCACCTTTCTATCTTACGGAGTATGCACTGCAAGTCTGACAGTATCATTGTGTGTCACCGGTTGCGTCACCAACCAAGTCAGTGCCGCTGTTACCGCTTCAATCTCTATGCTCATACTCGATGTGACAGTGTAATTAGGTTTTGTGGCTCTGAGTGTTGTTTGATCAACTCCTGTATTAATGCTTCTGTCCTAGTGCCGCCCCACTCGCGACACTATCTGCTCAGTTGTATCACCACCCTTGTCAGGGGCTCTTGTTGCCCACTTCTACCCATTCACTACCTCTTCCCACTTCTTCCAATACACAGACCCTAATCAGGGAGTCTTCTGCCTCTGCCATCAATGACCTTTCTTGCGTAATGTGTTTGCCTTTGAGTGTATCCAAGTCTTGGTGAAAGGGTGGTGTTCGTTGTTGGCAACGTTGCCATACGCCTTCACCTGCGCTACTTGATGTCGCAACTTGATGTTTGGAAAATCAGGCAGTGATCTCATGGCACCAATGGGAGTATCTAGTGCATCCAATGACTGCTCTCATGGCCTCGCTCTAGATTCTCTCCAATATATATGCATGTGTCTGTGATAGCGTGAGTAACTTAAGACAGTAGTCAAGGACAGACAAAACCAGTACTTGCACCAATAGCAAGAGATTCCATTGTTGCATCTCTGTTACCGCTATGACTTTGATTGCATTGATACCCTCCTTTGCTTTCAGAATCACATTGTCAACATGTTTATTTATAGAGACGCTTCTGTCAAAAGTGATAACACGGTATTTCATGTCATGTCCTCTCTCAATGATGGTGCCCATGCAGGTAGCCTCTTGTAGTGTATCTGAGACCAACCTATTGTTTAGGACGAACCAGCGAATCTTGGTCTTAGATGGATTGATTTCGGCGTTATAGTCGGTGAACTATCCAGATAGTTTCCCCAGCTTGCCCCGGACACCCACCACAATGTCAGTCCTGTCTTTGACCTGGTTGTATAGCAAGATGTCGTCCGCGTATGTGAGGAGCCTACCATGCCCAGTCACCTCCATCTGTGAGGATCCTACCATGCCCAGTCTCCTCCATCTGTGAGGATCCTACCAGTCACAGTCTCCTCCATCTGTGAGGATCCTACCAGGCCCAGTCTCCTCCATCTGTGAGGATCCTACCATGCCCAGTCACCTCCATCTGTGAGGATCCTACCAGGCCCAGTCTCCTCCATCTGTGAGAATCCTACCATGCCCAGTCACCTCCATCTGTGAGGATCCTGCCAGGCCCAGTCTCCTCCATCTGTGAGGATCCTACCAGTCCCAGTCTCCTCCATCTGTGAGGATCCTACCAGTCCCAGTCTCCTCCATCTGTGAGGATCCTACCAGTCCCAGTCTCCTCCATCTGTGAGGATCCTACCAGTCCCAGTCTCCTCCATCTGTGAGGATCCTACCAGTCCCAGTCACCTCCATCTGTGAGGATCCTACCAGTCCCAGTCTCCTCCATCTGTGAGGATCCTACCAGTCCCAGTCTCCTCCGTCTGTGAGGATCCTACCAGTCCCAGTCTCCTCCATCTGTAAGGATCCTACCAGTCCCAGTCTCCTCTATCTGTGAGGATCCTACCAGTCCCAGTCTCCTCCATCTGTGTAATTATGCAAGTGTGCACATTAAAAATGACAAGAGCCAGAGGAGAGCACTGGGGCAGTATCGGCTCTCTGATCTCTGACGTCCAGAAACCGTATTTTAGAATGACGCTTCTTGACATAAGGGCCCTTACAATTCAACGGACTATCCGGAGGTCAATATTGAGGTCTACTAATAGGTCGATTAGTTTGCCGTAGTTGACCTTATTGAAAGCATCTTCCAGGTCGATCGTCGCGACGACAGTTTCCTTATTTGTCTGGAGGCCTTCATATATGTCGTATACAAAGGCAGTTGCAATGGTGGCCGGGCCTCTGTTAGGATTGTATGCGCCTAGAAAGTCTGAAAATTGGCTAATTTTTTCCGGCCCACTGGCAACTCGTCTAGCAATGATTCTCTCCAGCATCTTACCGTACACATTCTGTAGTGTGGTGATGCGGTAGCCTTTTATATCAGTAGTATCTTTGCCTGGTTTCGCTAAGTGGATAAGATAGACGTGTAGCCACTCCTCTGGTATGTGACCTATCTTAAGACTACCGTTAAAATCATTTGTAATCTTCGCGAGCTCATTCTGCAAGTTTTATCGTTTTCAATCGGGACCAGGTGCACAGTCCGAGGCTCTCTTTATAAAGTGTCTGACCTGCTCAACACTAATCAGGTCATGCTTCTCCTCCATTGTTCCTAGATTTGTCACCAGTGCCTCGCATTGAACGATGTCATCTTGGCGAGTCTGCTGAAGGTACCTGTCAAAAAACGATCTTCCCTTCTGTTCGCCAGCAGTCAGCATATGTCCCAACTCATCTCTCATGCACACACTGGATATTGTCTCCATCAGTTCATTGTCCTATGTAATTTCCAGAATTCATATAGGGCTCTATCCGCCACCACCTCATTCGTAAATGTCTCCCACTATTGCTGTTTTGCTGCTCTGTCCATTTGCTTGACATTTTCAGTGACCCTTCTCATTCTGGTCTCTTATCTCCCTTCTTCTCTCCAAGGTGACGTTTGCGAGTCTTCTCTTCTGCTCTCATTCCTTGGTGGCATTCTTCTTGCTTCTCCATGCGGTCTCAATCTCCTCGGACCACCAAGGAGTGAACATGTTTTGGTTCGGGCTCTCTTGATTTTCCATGCCAATTGCCTCAAGCTACCCAGCATCGGGTCTTTGGTGCGCAGGTAACTAAAAGCATGTTGCATCTTTGTCTATCTGCTGGTCTGCCCCTTCGCGATGGAAACATAACATGGTAAATGGTCACTTCCGTGATATGTCAGTGCTGACCACCTGATGTATGTCTCTCCGTGGCAAGAAACTAGTGCGAGGTCAATGTTAGAGTCTGAGTTTGCTATTCGAGTGACACGTCTGGTTTTCACCTCACAATTGATGATATTCAGACCGGTTGCAAGGAGGACCTGGCCAAGCGCCTGCCCCTGTGGGCTATTGTTTAGGTTTCCCTAAGTGACATTACATGAATTGAAGTCGCCACACACCAATGTCATGTCTCCTGGCAGGTTCTCCAATTCGCTCAGGAATCGTAAGTCATCCGACTTGTTATGGGGATAGTTCCCCACATAGACATTAATTATATTCTAACGCCTGCCCTGAACTGTGATCTGTACTCCTTGCCGTTCTCGGCATTTTTTGCCCCACTAGTTCAAGTCTAGCAGTGAGAATGGTATAATGTCTAACTAGGATAGCTTCACCGTGATGTGTTGAGCTCACTGGATTATAATGTAATATAAGGAGGTTTCCTGTACTAAATATCGTATGTAAAAAATTACACATGTGCATTCCCCGCTGTCAATATCGCCATGTGTATATTTATGTAAATATTTACATATGTTGGGGAGGAAGGGAGTTATGGAGAACATAAAAAAGACAACTACATGCTGTACTTTATATGAATGTAATGGCCCGTCATGTGTGTCTTATTGTCGTAATGTCCATGTGTGCGAGAACCTTGCGCTTGTCTTAAAACTTTAAAACGCAGAAAGCGTTATGCGGGCAGTGCGAAAAGAACAATATTAGCAATTTCATTATTTCGAGTTTAACGAATCTAGTGCAGAAATGATCACAAAAAAAAAAACCACGTATCCAAATAAAAGTGTCACAAAAATGATATGAAAAACCATAACAACAACAACAACACAATAGCACCGCTCCGGAAGAATCCTCACACGTGAGGCAGATTGAGCAAAACATAAAACTAATTAATATAAGCCAGATCGATGAAGGACAGTTAAAGAAGAAACACTTTCAATCCGAGCTTAAAAATATTTTTACAATCAACATTTTATGACGTTCCTTCAATGCGGAACAGATAAAGAGAAGATAATACAGAATGTAAAGAAAACCATACAGTTTCAACATAACAATCAAAGTAGTATCTCTAAATAAATAATAATTTATTTCTAAATTGTCCACATCCCAAAGCCTGATCAAATGATAATACCTGATTCTTTTTCGCGCAAAACAAATAGTGTGGGTCACTGTGGCAGTTGAACGTATGTACCAAAGATTGGATGTGCTCCTACAGCTCTAGTTTATCTGGCAATGTGTTGCCAAAAAATGACATGGCCATCCTCATGGATATCCTCCCCTGTCGCAATTTGCAACGTTATAGAAGCGGATAAGGATATAGTAATTTTACATTTGCGTCATCAATCGTCTACAGCTGCACCAAATTATATGTGTACCTGTGCGACGTATGTCGCAATAACTCACAATCCATTGCTGGTCTTCCATTGTTCAAAATGAAAACATATATTGAATGGCAACTCTGCACGAAATTCGTGTTAGAACATTCTTTATGCACTTGGCTCATGTGACTTGCTACAATAGCTTCCTATTCCACACTTGTTTGTCAGGTGTAGTTTGGATTCCCTACACTCATCTTGCCTATGCTATTACAAACTAAATGCCAACATATATATTTAAAAAAAAATTATACATATATATATTTATATATACATATACGAGTCGTATTCAAATGAAACCGGACCTAACTGCTCCAAGTGAACATACGTACGATGCTCATGATGTCGTCACTTCTGATGTAACAGCACATACTAACGGTCGAGTTTACAACATGTCATTATCATCCGACTCATAGTTTCCTCAGCAGACCGTTGAAAACATGGCGGATTTTAAACGGAATCCGTCCAGAGTTTATCAGCGAGCGGTGATTGGGCTTCTAACAGCTGAAGGATGTCGACCAGTCTACATTCATCCAAGAATGCAGGCAGTGTATTTTCTTTCAGCTTTATTAGACATGAGTGTGCCATTTACCACTTATCGGTGTTAGTTATTGATTTTCACTGTGTGATGCGAAAGTGCAATTACATTTTTCGATGGTGGAGGTCTGCACTTTGCATGTGTTACTCCTCCATATTTCGAAATGTAATGCTCCAATTTTTCAAAGATAATGCAATTGTACTCTAGCGAAATCCGTGTCCTGTCCTACAAAAGCGGTTCCTTTTCCTATAAACGATGCGTCTTGCCCTACAATAACTCTGTTCTGCCCTTAAAACGCGAAGTCCTGTCTCAGAAAAGGTATGTCAGGTCATACATGTGATTTGTGCTGTCATACACCACTATGTAATGTCCTACATAATATGTCTTGTGTCCTAAATAGTTATGCCCGTCCTAAAAACGTGTTTTGTTCTACAAATGTTCTGTCTTGTCTTACACAAGTTGTGCTTTGTCCTGCAAAAGATGTATCTTGTGCTACAAAAGTTGGGCCCTGTCCTACACAATTTGGGCCCTGTCCTACAAACGTTATGCCCTGTCCTACAAAATTTGTTACCTATCCTAGAAAAGTGGGGACCTGTCCTACAAATGTTAGGCCATGTCCTACAAAATTTGGGACCTGTCCTACAAAAGTTATGCCCTGTCCTACAAAAGTTGTGACCTATCCTACATAAGATACGTCCTCTGTTAAACAAAAGTATAATATTCTACAAAATGTATGTTCTGTCCTAGATATGTTCAGTCATCTCCTAAAAGGTTGTGCTCTGTTTTTTAAAATGATGCGTCCTACTCTACAAGAGATATGTCCTGATGCCCTATACAGTTGAGTAATATCGTACAACAGTTGTGGCTTGTCTGGCAGAAGCTGCTTCCTTTGAACAGATGTGTCCTGTTCTACATAAGTTATGCTCTGTCCTACACTTGTATGCCCTGTCCAATAAAAACTGTGTCGTCTCATAAAAGTATCTGTCCTATTCTACAAATGTTATGTCCTGTCCTAGACAACTTGTTCCCTGATCTATATAAGCTGTCCTTTTTCATAAAGTAGTGTGTCCTATTCTACAAAAGATATTGCCCGTCCTACAAAAGTTGTGTCCTACACTACAGATGCTGCAATCTTACATGCGAATGATGGATTATTTCTTCAAAAGCTTACCATTTCCTACAAGAGTTGTGTACTAAACATGTGTCATTTCCCAGGACAAACCTGTCTGTTTTTCCAAAATATATATTATGTCCTAAAACATTGTGTCCTACCCGTCTAATGATTTGGGTTGTTCCATAAAAGCTGTGTAGGGGGACGGCGTGGGCTAGTGGTTAAGTGACACGGTTCACAACCAAAAGGTGCTTAGTTCGATTCCTATCACAGAACCGGCCGTTACTCCGGGGAAGCAAACCCTTAGAAAATGCACGAGGAAGCAAACCCTTAGAAAATGCACGAGGAAGAAAACCCTTAGAAAATGCATGAGGAAGCAAACCCTTAGAAAATGCATGAGGAAGCAGACCCTTAGAAAATGCATGAGGAAGCAAACCCTTAGAAAATGCATGAGGAAGCAAACCCTTAGAAAATGCATGAGGAAGCAGACCCTTAGAAAATGCATGAGGAAGCAAACCCTTAGAAAATGCATGAGGAAGCAAACCCTTAGAAAATGCATGAGGAAGCAGACCCTTACAGAAAAATAATAAAATCAGCAGCGCAACGAACATCGCCTTCGGTAATAGAGAAATAAGGTGTCCTGTCCTACAAAAGTTATGTCCTGTACAACTAAAGTGCCCCGTCGTATAAAATGTGTGTCCTGACTTACAACAACTCTGTCATGTCCTATGAAAGGTTTGTCTATACAACAAAAGTTTCCTCCTATCAAACACATGCTAAGTTATGTCCTACAAAAGCTATGCTGCGCTCCACAAACATTGTGTTATGTCCTACCAAAGATCCATCAATTATTAAAAATGATTCATTTAATAAAAAGCAACACATTCTTTGTTTAGGTTTCATTGATTTTCTAAATCATGTCCCTGTTATTTCAAAGAGTTCTAAATAAAAATTGCCTGATGTATCAATTGCTTTCTTCAATGACTCTTCTTCTTCTTCGTACGCAGTCAGACAGTAACCATTATTTTTTCGAAAAAAGCGGCGGTCATCCTGAGGCTGTCGGCACTGCCATAGAGCTTGTCTTGTGGTTCCACTGGTGATGGCCACATCTGCTCTCTCTGATCCTCGTATGTCGGGCAGTTCTTCAGCAGATGATCAGCGATCATTTTACCGGTACCGCACGGGCATTCGTCGGTACCACCTATCTTCAATTTGTTGAATAGGTGGTACATCAGTCTATTGTGGCCAGTGCGAAGTCTTCTTCTTCTTCTTCAGCGTACACAGTCAGACAGTAACCATTATTTTTTCGAAAAAAGCGGCGGTCATCCTGAGGCTCTCGCCACTGCCATAGAGCTTGTCTTGCAGTTCCACTGGTAATGGCCACATCTGCTCTCTCTGATCCTCGTATGTCGGGCAGTTCTGCAGCAGATGTTCAGTGGTCATTTTACCAGTACCGCACGGGCATTCGTCGGTACACCCTATCTTCAATTTGTTGAATAGGTGGTACCTCAGTCTGTTGTGGCCAGTGCGAAGTCTGAAGACAACGACCTGCTCTCTTCGGTTCAACTGGTAATAGGCATCGTTTTTGGTGTAACCAGTATGTTCGGTTTCCCATTTGGTCATGTATCTGGCTTTGATAAGCCGTTTTGACTCTTCGTACGTCATACTGGTATCTGTTTGTGGAAGTCTTGCACCTTCTTTTGCCAGTCTGTCTGCCTCCTCGTTGCCTTGGATGTTGCAGTGTGACGGAACCCACTGTACCACTACCCTTTTTGGTGCGGACTGCTGGCACAGTTTGCAGAGTGCTGCTCTTAAGTCATTAAGCTCAGTGTTTTTCTGGCTTTTTAGCGCTGTGACTACGGCGAGAGCATCTGTAAGCAGGACTATATGGCTTTTATTTTCTTTATGTGTCACCATTTCTTCCACTGCCGCCCTCAGTTCATCTGCCTCCGCTCTGAAATTGCTTGTGTACTTACCAGTAGCGAGTGACAGTGTTATTTGTATGCCCTTTGGTAGGTTCAGGAATGCTCCTGCCCCTCCGTTCTGTGTAGTGTTTGTTACAGAACCGTCGGTGTATGCATGGGTCCAGTCCATGCTTGGGTAGTTTTCCAATATAAAGCTTAGGGTTGTATCTCTCCTTTCTTTTTCAGTCTGGCCGTTTTTGTTTCCAATACCTGGTATATTTTCTACCACCTCTGGAAATATATCCTGCCTTCAGGTAGGTTTTCATACAGTAGTGATGGGTTTTGGTGTTGTTAGTGCGTTTATGGGATCTTCGTGCATCTTTGCTTTGGCTATTCTGCAAAGTTTCTCCGCTTTAGTTTCCCATTTCCCAAATTGTTTAGTCTCTGGTGCATTGGATGGTCGGTCAGTCTTCGGAGTTTCTCTGACTGCAGCTGAGCTCTGCAGTCTCTTCTATCGGTCATGGATTGCAGTTTTGTAATCTTTTCAAGTTCTACAATTGGCGTTGACTTCATGCCTCCAGTTATAACTCTCATGGCTTGGTTTTGAAGTTTTCTAACTTTATCGAAGTTCACCTTTGCTGCTGTTGTCCATGCCGCAATGCCATACTCGAGAACTGGTCTCACTCTTCATGTGTACTTTTTCTTTAGTATGCTTTCGTCTGCTCCCCAGCTTGTGCCAGCAAGTTTCCTCATGATTGCCATTCTTTCTCTGGCTCTTATTCGGTTTATCTCGATCTGACTTTTCCATGTCATGCGGCGATCAAATGTGACTCCCAGATAGTTTTGGTTGTCGTTTGGCTGTAGGAATTTGCCATTTAAACTAAACTTGGTATTTTGGGGTTTGATTGAAAGCGAGAATATATTCATGTGGTTTTCTCCTCGTTTATTTTGACCAGCCATGAGTTCGCCCACTCTTTCAGCGATGTTAGGGCCTGCTGCATCCGATTTTTTGCTATGGTGAGATTCTTTTCAGAGGTCCACATAGCCAGATCGTCTGCAAACATTGAGCTATGGACTCTTCTTGGTATATTCTCTGTAATGTCGTTTATATACACCAGGAAGAGTGTGGGTGACAGTACTCCCCCTTGGGGTACTCCCTGCTCGAGTGTCACCTTTCTGCTCATCTGCCCTTGCACTTGGACTCTGGCCGTTCTGTTTTTGAGGTAGTTGTTGATCCACTTGTAAATTTTCCCACAGACATCACTTCTTCTTAGCTCATCTTTCCAGACTTTGACAAATGCCTTTTCCAGGTCCACCCAAACCGCTACCGTGTGTTTCTGTGCCTGTTAGGCCTCTTCTATTTCCTGGGCTAGGAGGATGACCTGGTCCTCAGTGGATCTGTGCTGTCTAAAGCTGGCTTGCTGTGGAATTAGTATTCGTTTTTCTTCCAGATCCCACATCAGTCTGGTGTTTATCATACGTTCCATCAGTTTGCCGACACAGTTCAGTAGGCTGATAGGCCTGTATCCATTTGGATCTGTTTTGTCCTTTCCTGTTTTTGGTACTGGTACCAGTACTGCGTCTTTCCATGCCTGGGGTACAATTCCCCTTTTCCAGCTTTGTTTCAGGACCGATAGCAGCTTCCTCTTCGCTGTTTGGCCCAGCCCCATCATCATTTCGTTTGTTATCCCATCTTTTCCGGGAGATTTCCTTTTCTTTAATGTTCTCATGGCCTCTTCCATTTCGCTCATTGTTAATTTGGCCATCATATGCTCTTCAGGTGCCGTACTGATGTTATCGTGCCCCTTTATCTCTTCACTAATGTCTGTATGCCTATCTGCAGGGACCTCGATGTGGTTTGCTCTGGCATACTGATCGACAAAAGCGTTTGCAGCTTTTTTACCAGTGAGCAAGTTTTCGCCCTGCTTGATGGTAATTTGTTTGTTTGACGGGGTTTCGTCATTCATGGCTCTGACTAGCTTCCATAGCTTGTTCCCTTCTTTTCCCAGGTTTAGGCTTTCCGTTTTGTTTTTCCAGCTCTCTCTTGCTGTTTGCTTGAGAGTGTATTTGTATTTCGCCGTGGCGGCTTTTAGGGCGATGTTTGCCTCCATAGATTGTTCTCGCTCTGCCATGTTCCTAGCATGTGTTACTGCATCTTCCGCTTTCTGCAACTCATCATTCCAATAGGGCTTATAGTTTTTCCTAGCCCCTCTTGGGATGGTTTCAGTGGCGGCTTGCATTATTGCCTTGCTTAGGCTTTCCACCATGGGCTTCATTTTGTTGTTTCGTGTGTTGATGGTTTCACACAGCCCGTCTGTCAGGATTGCAAATCTGTCCCAGTCGGCTCGTTTGTAATTCCAACGTGGGAGCGGTTTTGTTTCCTGTGGGCCTTCTTCCATATCAATGTCTAGCCTGATCGGCCTGTGGTCGCTACCTGCCAGTTGCTTTAACACCTGGCGGTCAATTTTATGGTGTGTGTCCTGTGTGGAGAAGGCCAAATCTGGAGTCGAGGTGGTATGCCATGTTCTAGAATAGAAACTAGGGTTATCCTCCGGCCTATTGATTAGGGAGAGATTTGTGTCTATCTCCAAATCTTCCACTTCGTCACCTCTGCTGTCTGTGTCCGAGTATCCCCATCTCTCCGAGTGGCTGTTGAAGTCTCCAACTACTATGCAGTTGGAGTCTTTGACGTCCATACTAGAGAGCGATAGGGATTTATTTGGTGGCTTCAATGACTCGATATAGGACACTTTCATATGTAAAGTGTCATAGATCTTGCCATAGCGTCTGGATGTGTTGGTAGTAAACTTACAATATCAAAACCTCACACAATGTCAGGTCAACCTTTATCAGCACCGCCAAAGATAGTAATTCCCTTTCACTGTTGTGTAGACTAAATGTCAAAGGAAAAAAACCTGCAGACTTGATAATCCGGAGTTATGGCTTCCCCAAACCAAATAAGCCACAGGAAGGAAACCACCCACAAACGTACTACTAATGTCAAATGCAAGTTCAACGCCAAACCACGGAATACACATGACAGCACATTATATGGACAGACCAGATGTATTTTTAGAACAATGGTGATGGGTGTGGCGTCGTCACTTATCTGCACTTAATTGAAAACCATGGTTCTAGTCCCATTTTGATTCCTACACTATGTTTCTCAATCCATAGTTGTTTGCTTGTCATTTAATTGCTTTTCTTGCCCTTGGCATCCACGTTTAAGGTCAATGCGCTCAAGTCGAAACCATTGGGAAATAACGATTTTCTAGCTTGTCCTGGTACTCAGAATTAGATGCGCTCAAATTGAAACACAAAAATTGATTTTGCTCCAACAGTTGGAAATTATTTCTCTATAATTATTGATTTAAAACCATGCCTTTTGACATATACTTGTCAATACTTACAATAGTGTTTCTTTTTTCATGGTACATTACACAATCTGGTATTTCACACTTACTTCGTACATGTTTTTTCGAGTGAATTGTCTGCTTTCTGGATCACGTCTCATTCCATCTTATCCATTGACTATAAACTTAATTGTCGGGGCAAGTGCATTCTACTTAGTAGTAGTAGTCGTAGTAGTAGCAGTAGTAGTAGTAGTAGTAGTAGTAGTAGTCGTAGTAGTAGCAGTAGTAGTAGTAGTAGTAGTAGTAGTAGTAGTAGTATTAGTAGTGGCAGTAGTACAAGTAGTAGTAATATTAGTAGTGGTAGTGGTAGTAGAAGTTGTTATCTATCGCGAACTAAAGTGGCGACTGCATAAGATGGGTGTGATTGAGACGAAGCCACGAACGCTTCTGCATGCTGCTTTGCAGTCCTGTTATGGTTCTGAATACCATGCCACACGAATGACACAGACACGCAAGAGCGACGTTGATAGGCAGGTGTCCTGCCTAGCTACCTTTCGAGAAGCTTGTATCGCCCTTTCTGCTCAGCATGGCCTGTCCGACACGATCGACTTTCAAGAGGCAACACCAACGTGCGTTCCCTTCAAGGAGACAATTAGCGAATCGTTGTCACTCGTCTTCTTTCCGCTCGATGAGCGCTTGACTGTTTTAAGTTCGCTATGGCGCAAGAGGGTGGTACATGCACCGCCCAACGAATCTGTGCGGTATACAAATGAGTGCAAATGCTAGGGATTGTTCCCTTTCGAGCATTTCGTAGTTAGATACTATGTTATGCCAGCTGGTCCTAAGCAGTCAACGCTGACAGCCGATGTGGAAGTGAGCCATCTCGCGTGGCAGCTGTACACCGTCTATGTCTCTAGTCGTAGGGAAATATGGTAAGAACAATTATACGATATGCATGAATCTTGATTTTTGATCTGATGCTCCGTCGATTTTAAACACTTTTACGCTGACTCCCAAATGCAGTATTGCGTGTGCACTGTAATGGTTGATTTGATATGCAGTTAACTTGTGGCAGTCTGGAACAGGGCCACATCATTAGATGTATTTATGATGTAAACAAAACGAGAGCACGTATTTGAAAACGCAGACATAATGGACTGCATGCCCTACTTTGATCTTGTGCTAAGGATATAGTCATCTAATAGAATGTCAACGATTGTTAAATCTGACATCTTAGTAATGGATCACACGCACCATGGGATTATATGCTTTCTGCAGAAGGTACATGTAGAAGCATTCTTGTTAGGCATCTAAATCGTTTTGTTATCAATATATTTAAACATGTCATGAATGATTCTGTTCGCACTTTCTATTAAATATCTCATTGTCCAAGTGACATTTTCTGGTTTGTCTCATACACAAGGAATACACGGTGTGCAAAAAAGCGGAGAAGTACGGAAGATTTAATATGCAGTCTTTGTATTTTATAATATGGGATGTCTAGTCCACTTGCTATATGCACTGTTTTCAGACATCCAATCAGCGATGTACAAACATTTACAGCTGGAACTTTGACATTAGTGTATCTGATTACATTATTTGGGCTAGATTAAAGCTCTGCCAGATCTGCCAATTTTACGAATAACACTTAAAAAGTCATTGCATTCGCTGCCGTTTTTATGTTTTAAAAAAAATTATTTTCATAAATGATGTTACACTGACAACAATTCATTGTCAAATTCAATTATGTGCACTATAATATTGTTTAACAAAATTGTTACATATCGAGTCTCATGTAATTTCCAGAATTGTGTAAAGATCGATAAACTCAGTACGCGTAGCTTAGAAATGCAGATGTCCAAGGTAAAGAGTGATTGACCCTTTTATCTATGTCTGATATACAAAAAATGTTTCAGAACTTTATTGGAAAGGCAAATGTCAACTCCGAACTTGTGTTTTCGCTATTTCCGCTTATTATTTGCATTTTCTTTCTAAGAGCTGGGTTTTCATTTAATCTCCTGTTTCATTTTATGTTATGTTTTTAATGTTAATTTTCGTCATTTGTCTGTACTTGATCACCCTTAAGACGTAAAGATATACATAATGCCTGTTATCAATGGTCTGGCAGCTTATTTACAATGTTTTCACAGCGCTTGTCAAGAAATATAGCCATGTAACTTTACTCTGATTTTTCAATTGTTTTAAAAAGAGTGTGGGAGTCTATAACTGACTTATTTTTATCACTTATCCTTTTTTATGTTCTAATCATTTCCCTCTGCTTATTCGGATTCACGACGTTAACCCGTATAGACCTCGGCCAGTAATGGCCAGAGCGAGGTTGTCTATTACCGCAAAAGAGCTTGTCCAGAAATGTAACTTTTGATGGGGACATATATTTATTTACTGGATGTATTTATGGGATTCCGTGCTGAAGTGGTTAAGCCGTCGGTCTCGTGATCAAGTGGTGTGGGTTCGACTCCGGACTCCGCTGTCTGTTTTACGTAGTCCCGTAGTTTACCCCTAGTCATCCTGTCCTTGACTTGCCACTCGGGTCGGGCAGCTCCAGACGAGATAGTGAGATTAAAATGTAAAAAAGTAGCGCAGTTAATCCTTACAAAAAAAAAGCGCTAGCTAATAAATTATGCATTATCGTCAACGATGGACGGCGGCCTTTGCTTTTGCCTTTTTTGTATTTGTACGGATTTCCTCTTCGGTCGTTATTAAAACTACAATTGCATAAATTAAAACAAATAACGGTCCAGCTAGATTCATTGTGCCTGTACTGGAATGACACAAGTGATCGGCAAATGTGCATTGATGTATTGGGCATATTCTCATCAAACATTCGTCATCAGCAAATGACTTCAACACGTTGAACGGTTTTCCTTAAGTTAAATTTCTCGTTTATGTTCGGAAGAATCTACTTCACTGTTCTCTGGGCATACACGTAGGTGCTTAGTTCTCTTGGTAAGTGGAGAACGGTGTGGACACTGATGGTTCCTGTAGCTGGCTGGTAGAACACACTCATGCGCCGCACGCTGGTCATCCAGGGTTTGATTCCAAACCACTCCAGTCAGTGTCATGCTGACCAGTCAGTGTAATGCTGACCAGTCAGTGTAATGTGTACCAGTCAGTGTAATGCTGACCAATCAGTGTAATGCTGATCAATCTGTGTTTTGCTGACCAGTCAGTGTATTGCTGATTGACTTACTGCAGGCTCGTCATCCAACCGGTTGTTAAACACACAATTCAAAGTCTCATTGCTGTACATATACAAATGTCCTGAAGATGTTCCTGGACAAACACAATGTTGACTCTTTCATTGTTCAGAGCTATATCATAGTCAGTAATGTAGATCACTACCAACTCCTGGATGTCTGATGCCTCTAACCCTACTATCCACTTCTATCTTATCCTTACTTCCTGATCTTTATCAAGTAAGGTTTAGATGTCGAATGCGATTACTTCCTTTTATAAAGAGGAATCATCTAACTATCCCAGAACTGAAGTCACTGCCTCCGCCTCATTTTGCATACTAAAAGTTGCTCAGCTTACCATACTCAGGTCAGCAATAACCTGACTTCTCACTCTTGCAGAAAAACCAAAACCTGATTTTGCACTGCACCGCATTGATCTACCTATCGATGGTATCGCTTTCCCGAGTTTTAGGACTTATTACCGGCTGACCTCATCGACCTATGCTTTCTTTTTGCAGCACTCTTCAGTATATGTCAAAGATCATTTTATCACCAGTGTGAGCCTATTCGTCTAACTTAACTATTGCCTCAAGGGTGGTCACCTGTTCGATGTTAGTTATTCCAATAGACAATCGCCCTATATGTTGTAACATGTGTGACGTCTAAAGAGGCCCACATGTTATCTTCGAGTTAGCTGGTTTTGCGCGAATCCACAATACAGATTTTGAATTGCCGACGAGTTGATAGCATGATTCTGATAAAACTATTCATAAATGAGGTATTCTATTTGGAATCCTAAACGGACAGTAATAAACTGAGGATAAATCTTGTCCGCAGTAATATGCCCCGTGAGTTCTTATTTAGACATCATGACTTGCGGTGTCATTTACGATATTGGAAATCCTTTTAACCGGCACACAATTTGCCAAACGCAACATTTATGTCCGAGCCTGGGGATATATTGCTTAGCGAAATATCGTTTAAAAGTTCTCTGTTATTTGTTAAAAATCTGTCAAACGCAACAGTTATGTCTGGTAGCAGATTATCTCCGATGTCTGCAGCATTTGACATGAGTTAGATTGGGCTTTGAGATTTGTGTTAGTTTCTCATCAACGTATTAACTAATAAATGCTGTGGTCAACTTGAGTTTATCGGTATTTCGAGAAAAAAAGATATCCAGGAATGTTATTTATGATGGCCAGATGGGATTTCTCACTTTTTGATATGTTTTAATCATTTTAAAAATAGACTTAACATTAGCCTGGCAGGAAAATAGCAACTGACTCACAGCAAATTCCTATCAAGCCTGTGCTCCAGAGCCATGTGTCGGCTATGTCAAAATCAGTAGAGAGCACAATTTCCACCTTACAGAACGTGGTACCTGCGCGAGGAAAAGTGATCTCGGGGAAGGCCCCCAGCTCGCTGGCGAGATTCACTAGACAAGCACAACACACACGGCCCAACAACAGACATAATATTATCCCAGTGGACGACACAGAAACGGCTGGATCCTGTGCTGCGACCCCTCAAGAGTGACCACCCCTTGGAGAAGAACGGGTTGAACTAAGAACTAAAAATGTTATGACTGGGAAAGGGTGTCGCCATCTCCGGGAGAGACACTCTTGGGGCAGGGGGGATTCTTCCATCAGATAGTCGTATACATGTCCAGACAAAGGGCGCGAAGGTTCGAACATCTCCTGAGAACGTTCCCTGATCATGCTTCCTTGCGAGAGGGAGACCGAGGGGCTGCTGGATAGCCGTTTCGATTATTTTTGAACGACACTATCTGTCGACGTCAGACGTGTAAGAACCGGCTACTTATGACTTTACGCGACAATTGTTAGAGCACAGGTAAGCTGATAACTATGAAAAGTACTAGCCAACACTAACTGTATCAGAAAACCAGCATTATACGAATTTGCTTACTTTGACCGTTGCGGCCTCTCAGGAATATCACTTGAAACATTGCGATGAGTTGGTTGTGATAATAACGCGTAAGGTGACGAAAATTCTTTATGTTAAACTAATGCATGCACCTTTCGTTAGTGAACAAATCAGCTTTATATTAATTTAATTTCCATAATGTTAGGATCGTTTTACCCAATGTGCATTTTGTGGAGGATTACCTCAGAAGAAAGAACAGAGTCACTAATTCCTTCATAATGTTCGCTTAGGGGTCTGTCGGCCACATCCATAACCCACAGCTTCGGCGTGGTTTCAGGCATCTTCGAGGGCGGAGGAGGATGTTGCGAATTGCTGGAGCCATAATTTTCGGAGACGGCCTCAAGCCGGTGGATGGACGACTTTTGGCGCTGAGGAACGACATGTGTATTATCTTGTGGGCAGGGGTTTCCTGGTTCAGCTGTTTCAGCATGACCGAAAAAAGAAATTCTGCGTTTATAATTGTTACTGAGATTTGGTGGAGATATGTTTTAACAGAGACCTCAACGTTGCAGATGTAGTCGTATCATCAATGCACAGGATACGCCGCTGGTTGCGCATGTGAAAGGTTTCCATTCTCGACATATCATGTTTCAGCAATGCCCAGGACTCGGAGCCGTAAAGCAGGACTGAGACCACGCAGGACTGGCAGATGCCGATTTTTGTCCCTAGGGAGATCTTGCCATGTCGGAGGTCGTGCATAGCAGATGCAGCTAGTCCGATCGGATGATATCATGCTACCGTGATAGATGAATTCGTTGTTCCCTATATCATACAAAATAATAAAGAGCGTTGGGCATGTAGCTAGCCGCCTCGTCATCTAAACAAATTGCTACATATGAACAACTGCACGATCACACCAATTGTTTTGGTGTACGCGTTTTGTAAGGATCCAATCATATGGATAAATGCAGGATTCATAAATAACTAATTAGACCAGAAACAGAAACTGCGTGTCGCACAATGTTTTGTGAATGTTTCAACTTTTGCGTTATCATTATTGTAAAGGAAATACTATTGGTAGTGGAGAATTGTGTTATTCCAGGGAGAGAGCTGTCACTACAATTGTCCTTCCATAAATAAATGCTGTATCTGAAATATTCAACAAATTTCATCGCTCTCTTTTTGTATTTAACTTTAGAGATATGAAAATAATTGCTCCACCAAGACAAACTTTCGAATACAATTCGATGAATTGCAGAAAGCGGAAGATGAAGTCTCAAATGCTAGGAACATGGCAGAGATAGAGCAATCTATTTAGGCAAATATCGCCCTCAAGGCCATCACGGCAAAATACAAAAAGAACACTAAACCAAATAACAAGAGACAGCTGGAAAAAGAAAACAGAAAGCCTCAATTTAGATAAAGAAGGGAACAAGCTATGGCAGTTAGTCAGAGCCATGAATGAAGAAACACCATCAAATAAACAAATTACCATCAAACAGGGCGACAACATACTTACTGGAAAAAAACAGCAAACGCCTTTATAGAACATTATGCCAAAGCAAACCACATTGATGTCCCTACAGACAGACATACAGACATTAGTGAAGAACAAAATAGCCACGACAACATCAAAATGGCACCAGAGGAGCACATGATGGCAAAACTAATAATGAATGAATTGGATGAGGCCATGAGAACTTTAAAGAAAAAAAAATCGCCCTGAAAAGATGGGGTAACAAACGAAATGCTGATGGGGTTGGGCCAAACAGCAAATAAAAAGTTACTATCAGTCCTGAACCAAAGCTGGAAAAGGGGAATTGTACCGCAGGCATGGGAAGATGCTGTACTGATACCAGTACCAAAGAAAGAAAAAGATAGAACAGATCCAATTGGACACAGGCCTATCATTCTACCGAGCAGTGTAGGAAAACTGATGGAACGTATGATAAACACCAGACTGATGTGGCACCTGGAAGAAAAATGCATGCTAATTCCACAGCAAGCAGGTTTTAGACAGCACCGATCCACTGAGGACCAGATCACTCTCATAGCTCATGAAATAGAGTATGCTTACCAGGAGAAAATACACATAGTAGCGGTTAGGATGGACTTAGAGAAGGCATTTGACAAGTTGTGTAAAGAGGGACTTAAATTTAAGCTACGAAGAAGTGAAGTTTGTGGGAAAGAGTACAGCTGGATCAGCCACTACCTCGAAAACAGAACAGCCAGAGTTCAAGTACAAGGGCAGATGAGCAAAAAGGTGACACGAGCAGGGAGTACCCCAAGGGGGAGTACTGTCACCCACACGTTTCCTGGTGTATATAAACAACATCACAGAGAATATACCAAAAAGAGTCCACAGCTCCAAATTTGCAGACGATTTCGCTATGTGGACCTCAGAAAAAAAAAATCTCACCATTGCAAACAATCGGATGCAGCAGGCCCTAACATCGTTAGAGGAGTGGGCGAACTCATGTCTGGTCAAAATAAATGAGGAAAAACAACATGTACGACATTCTCGCTGTCAAATAAACCCCAAAACACCAAAATAAGTCTTAACGGCAAATGTATGGGGACAAACGACAACCAAATCTACGTGAAAGTCACATTTGATCGGCGCATTACATGGAAAAATTAGATAGAGAGAAACCAAATGAGAGCCAGACAAAGAATGGCCAGCATGAGGAAACTTGCTGGCATAAGCTGGGGAGCAGACGAAAGAATACTAAAGAAACTGTACACTGGAAGAGTGAGACCAGTTCTCGAGTATGGCATTGCGGCATGGACAACAGCAGCAAAGGCGAACTTTGATAAAATCAGCAAACTTCAAAGCCAAGCCATGAGAGTTATAACAGGAGGTATGAAGTCAACGCCAATTGTAGAACTTGAAAAGATTACAAATCTGCAATCCATGACCGACAGAAGAGACTACAGAGCCCAGCAGCTAGCAGAGAAACTCAGTAGACTGACATACCATCCAATGCATCAGAGACTAAATAGATTTGGAAATGGGAAACTAAAACGGAGTAACTTTGCAGAAATAGCCAAAGCAATAATGAGCAAAGACCCTATGAACACCGTAACAATACCAAAGCCCATCCCTACTGTACGCAAACCTACCTTTAAGCAGCATATCATTACGAAGGTGTTAGAAAATATACCAGGTATTGGAAACAAGATCAGCCAGACCGAAACATAAATAAGAAACATAACCCTGAGGTACATAACGGAAAACTACCCTAGCATGGACTGGACACATGTATACACCGACGGTTCTGGAACAAACACAACACAGAACGGAGGGGTAGGGGTATTCCTGAGCGTACCAAATGGTAGACAAGTAACACTGTCAGTGGCAACTATAAAATTCTCCATCAATTTCAGAGCGGAGGCAGAGGCACTGAGGGCTGCAATAGAAGCAATGCTGACAGACGAAAGCAATGAATGCTAGATAGTCCAGTTTACAGATGCCCTAGCCTTAGTCACAGCACTAAAAAGCCATAAAAATAATAAACTAGGATTTAAGAGCAGTACTATGTCAACTATACCAGCAGTCCGCACCAAAAACAGTAGTGGTACAGTGGGTACCATCCCACTGTAACATCCAAGGCAACGAGGAGCCAGACAGACTGGCAAAAGAAGGTGCATGACTACCACAACCAGATTCTAGTGTGACATACGAAGAGTCAAAAAGTCTTATTAGGGCCAGATACATGGCCAAATGGGAAATAGAACATGCTGGCTACATACAAAAATGATGCCTATTACCAGTTGAACAGAAGACAGCAGGTCGTGGTCTTCAGACTCCGTACAGGCCACAACAGACTGAGGTACCACCTATTCAATAAACTGAAGATAGGTGGCATTGACGAATGCACTTGTAAAAGTAAAGTAAAGTATCCCATAGTATTACTGCCGTAGGGGTGTGAGGTGTTAGCGATCTCAAATTTCAAAGGCTCGGCTAAATGAGGGCGGTAGCCATCTCCTCTCCCTCGCCGCTTTTACTTCCCGGACTGAACCGGTACCCATTTAAGGCTGGGAGCCTTTGCGGTCTGAAAAAAACATTACCGCCTCAACTGGGGAATGAACCCAGGACCACTCAGATGCGAAGCCAGCGCGATAACTACTGCGCTACGGGGCTCCACTTGTGATACCGGGAAAATGACCGCTGAACATCTTCTGCAAAACTGCCCGGCATACGAGGGCCAGAGAAAGCACATGTGGCCATCACCAGTGGCAACATTAGACAATCTGTATGGCAGTGTCGACAGCCTCAGGAAGACCGCTGCTTTTTTCGAAAAAAATACAGGTTGGCGTTTGACAGCGTACGAAGAAGAAGAAGAGGAAGAAGAAGAAGAAGAAGAATACAATTCCTTACTCAATTTGAAATGTATGTCAACGCACGACAAATAATCAGATCAGATCACTGGCTGTTTCTACAACAAGGATCGACTGCAATTCATGTCAAATATTACCAGTGATTGTAAAAAAAACTGACTGGCTTTTTACTCTTCTTCTCTGTATGGTCTCCTCCCATTTATACAAATGCCTTCTTCGGGCTCGTTTGCTTTCTTCGGTAGTTTCAGCATTTTTTTGAACAATGTGCTATGTCTTTGGACATAGGCTCAACAGCGTTTGATGCTGGACTCATGACATAATTGTTTTGTTAATCCCAAACTTAAGGAAATAAATTCCAGTTGCGAAGATGCACGAATTTCACTGATCTACCACACGCATTCCATCTTTATTCACATCGAACTGCTTGCATCATGCACTTGTGCAATGACTGGCATGTTATTTAGATAGCAGGGACATGTTAATTAAATATTGTGAAAATCGGATCAGTTTTAGTAGGGGTGCTTAAGCAGTCGTGTTGCTTGTCATTCATGACAGGACATGACATGAAATGTTGCGTAATGCTTCCACTTAAAATAGAATTACAATTATGACATTTCAAAATAACATGAACACATTGGAGAACTAGAGCGGACATCTTCACAAACACACATACACAAATACAAACACCCATACATACATGCTCATGCATGTATATAGATATATATATGCACACATATACCGAGAGATATCCAGACAAAGAGCTGCAGCCAGGTCTCGCTTAGTCAGAGCCATGAATGAAGAAACACCATCAAATAAACAAATTACCATCAAACAGGGCGACAACATACTTACTGGAAAAAAACAGCAAACGCCTTTATAGAACATTATGCCAAAGCAAACCACATTGATGTCCCTACAGACAGACATACAGACATTAGTGAAGAACAAAATAGCCACGACAACATCAAAATGGCACCAGAGGAGCACATGATGGCAAAACTAATAATGAATGAATTGGATGAGGCCATGAGAACTTTAAAGAAAAAAAAATCGCCCTGAAAAGATGGGGTAACAAACGAAATGCTGATGGGGTTGGGCCAAACAGCAAATAAAAAGTTACTAATGCCTATACTTCTGCATCTGAAATTCAACATTGCAGAGCACACCCTGTAAATTATGCGGTCATACCAGCCATGATCTATGGATGTTAAGTATGGAATCTACGGAAAGCGGATGCAGAGAAACTGCATATTGCCCAGCGGGAGACGAAAAGACTCGTCCTCGGGGTCTCGATCAGAGATCGAATCCACAATGCTGAAATCAGAGAGCGCACTCTTTTTCGAGACGTTGTGGAGGATGCATTGTCTCGCAAATACCACTAGGCTGGCCACGTGGTGCGCATGCCAGATAATAGATGGATACTCAGAAGGACATTTTGGTGGCCATTTAATTACACACGACCACGCGGCCGCCTGCCCATACGATGGCGAGATGGTCTGTTGAGAGACCTTCGTCCGAATTGGTACGACACGGCAAAACATCGGACTGCATATAGGACATTGTTGACTACCTTGCATACGCCACACCTCTCGTACTGAAGTCGAGGATATTGTATTGTATATTGACTTCCGGTGCCTGCGCTGAGATAGCTGCGGATCTGTTTCAGTCCTAGAATATTTTGCATTTTGCTGTGTTTCATAAGTGTGCAATCGCGGTTTGCCGATTTTTTTTTTTGTATAAATGTGCAGCGCTGCGGGATAAGCAAGGAATTGTCTGGAAAAAAACATGTTACAGATAGTAGGGACATATAAAATGTCCCATATTACGTGCAGGCTGGTGCAGACTACCCAATTATCGACTAACTACATTCGCTGGTCATAGGTCATTTCCGGTGGAAGGAAGACGCACATCGTTTTCTTTAAAGGCCTTCTGTTACAGGTAAAAATTATGGCTGGGGCGTCAAATATAAGGAGTAAGACAACAACAAAGAAAATTCTTCTTCTTCTTCTTCTTCTTCTTCGTTCGTTCTTAATCTCCCACTACAAAACCCTGAAAGGGTAAGTAGCAGAATGTAGTCCAGAGAACGGAATGCGTTGTGTTGCAGTTTACAGCTTGGCTGCGATATTTGCACCTTTCGGTCCAACACATCCGACTTCAGCAAGCATTTTTTGAGTACCGGATTAGCATTCCCTATTCGATCACTTCTCCTTATCCAGTCTGCCCTGCTGCAGCCTGTTATCCAGGATCACCACGTGGAGGTGCAGTAGGGTCTTGGCAGCTATGGTTCTCTGGCCCTGACGGTGTGAGACGCTGTGAGCTGCAGCTCATGCGCATGTACTCAAGGAAGTGTCTTCTGGCACTAAAACCTAAATCTCACCATTTAAGCAATTTAATACAGTGACGTGTGTCGGTTACCTAACAGCGTTGGTGAAAAGGCGGTTGGTACACACACCAGTCAGAGAACAAACAAACGACCAAGAAGGAAAATGGCCGTCTTTACATTATAACTGAAGGTTCTTCTGACAATCTTCAGTGTTCTCCACTTTACAGAGCAAAACAAATGTACGGACTTTACATTATAACTTCAGACATGTATTTTTCTGGTTGACTTACGTTCTCGTGACTTCCATACAATTCCTTAATGCAATGAAAGCCGAGCTCTCCTTTTGCATTCTCAATGTGGATCTGTACTTCTCACTCTATCTACATATATCACAATTTATGAATAACCCCCACCCCTTCCTCACCCCCATAACGTAACATTGTTTCGTTCAACACAATCTGATCGCCGTTAGATGTTATGAATTCAGATAATCTTTAACTTCTTCCAGTATATTCGCAGTCCCATTGTGTCTGACCACTCGTCATGTACTTTAATACAATTTTGCAATTTATTGAGAACGTCGTAATATATATATATATATATATATATATATATATATATATATATATATATATATATATATATATATATACATACATATATATATATATATATATATATATATATATATATATATAGAGAGAGAGAGAGAGAGAGAGAGCGAGAGAGAGTGTGATAGAGAGACAGATCGATAATAAGAGAGAGATAGAGAGAGAATATTAGAGGCATGACATATATATATATATATATATATATATATATATATATATATATATATGTATATATATATATATATATATATATATATATATATATATATATATATATGTGTGTGTGTACTGGTCAAGAAAGAAAACAATCTTAGGCTCAATCAAATCAATGTGTTGTTTAGTTATTTGTGTGACTAAGACAAATCTAGAAAGTTAAATATACATACTTTTCTGTCGACTAGCAGGTAGTCAAGTGTACTTATGAAAAACAGAATGTAAGTTATACAGATAGAGAGAGTTACGAACAAACAGATCGGCTGAGAAATATAGAGACTGATAGACATACCATTAAATAGGCAGACAGATATGTTGACAACCAGTCAAGTGTATTACACGCCTATTTACATCTATGATGGAATTTGGTAGAACGGCAAGCATGTATGTTCATACACAAACCAGATATTATTATCATGCATATAAATGAAGGACTGGATGCATGCATTCATAAACACATAAATGAATGAATGAAGATAATAACATAACATCACTATAACAAAGTTAAGGATCATTCAACTATTGATGAAGATATTGATAATTTATTGTTCTAGAGTAATATTTGCTGTATTTATAATTTTTCGTTTAGTGTTGGCAGTAACCTCAACATGTTAATAAGCATGTTACACTATACACCCGCTGTTATAACGAGATCAGTTCTGACATTCAGCTCTTCATATACTTGCCAAATGGAATCTAGCCGTTGCTAGAAGATATCTGCCAGAAGCAATTGTGTGATTTTAAGCAGTTCTTGATAGGTGAAGAATACCATTTCTGAGAGCAAGACGAGTGGTGTGATATACTATGGGCAATGAAACCGTAACGGTTCGGGTGAAAACGGCTATATACAGTGGGACATGGGACTAAGAACTTCATTATCTGAAACGAACGCTCTCAAAATTGCAACCAGGGATGAATACAGAAATGCAGGTGCATTAAAAATGGATAGATGTGTTACTCTGCTGGAACAAATACTCTTTATTTTAATCAACAGCATCACCGCATATTCGCCTTATGTTTATTTGAGCAATGATTTGCTGCATGATCCAAGGGATACTTTACATGGAGCAATGAACTGACTGGAAAGACAGGAAGAAACAACAAAGTGACATTATTATGCTAGTTATATGTAGACAAAATAGTGCCAGCAATTGTAAACACAAGTAGTGTGTACGTTCTTATTAAAGGTATACACAGAACAGCATAAAAGAAAGCACAGTAATAGAGCACTTACTATCTGAAACCAATAAGTTCGAGTAACCAACACAACTGAAAGTTAGATACATGTTCGTGTCATTAATTCCAACAAATGAACACACCAAATAGTTGATATATTCAACTCTCTCTCTCTATATATATATATATCGCTCTCTCTCTCTCTCTCTATATATATATATATATATATATATATATATATATATATATATATATCTTCTTCTTCATCTTCGTACGCTGTCAAACGTCAACCTGTATTTGCTCGAAGAAAGCAGGTCATTCTAAGGCTGTCGACACTGCCATAGAGCTTGTCTAGTGTTGCCACTGGTGATGGCCACGTGTGCTTTCTCTGGTCTTCGTATGTCGGGCAGTTTTGCAGCAGATGTTCAGCGGTAATTTTCCCGGTACCACAAGTACATTCGTCAGTGCCACCTATCTTCAGTTTATAGAATAGGTGGTACCTCAGTCTATTGTGACCTGTGCGGATTCTGAAGATCACGTCCTACTCTCTTCTGTTCAACTGGTAACAGGCATCATTTTTTATGTAGCAAGTATGTTCTGTTTCCTATTGGCAATATATCTGGCACTACTAAGCCTTTTGGACTCTTCGTAGGTCACACTAGTATCTGGTTCTGGTAGTCCTGTACCTTCTTTTGCCAGTCTGTCTGCCTCCTCGTTGCCTTGGATGTTACAGTGGGATGGAACCCACTATACCACTACTCTTTTTGGTGCTGATTGCTGGCATAGTTGACATAGTACTGCTCTTAAGTCATTAAGTTCAGTATTTTTCTGGCTTTTTAGTGCTGTGACTACGGCCAGGGCATCTGTAAACAGGACTATCTGGCTTTCACTGCTTTTGTCTGTTAGCATTGCTTCTACTGCAGCCCTCAGTGCATCTGCCTCCGCTCTGAAATTGCTTGAGAATGTTCCAGTTGCCACTAACAGTGTTATTTTTCTACCATTTGGTAGGCTCAGGAATACCCCTGCCATCCCCCCCCCCCCGTTCTGTGATGTGTTTGTTACAGAGCCGTCGGTGTATGCATGGGTCCAGTCCATACTTGGGTAGTTTTCCGTTATGTACCTCAGGGTTATGTTTCTTCTTTCTTTTTCAGTCTGGCTGTTCTTGTTTCCAATACCAGGTATATTTTTTACCACCTCCGGAATGATATGCTGCTTCCAGGTAGGTTTGCGAACAGTAGGGATGGGCTTTGGTGTTGTTACGGTGTTAATAGGGTCTTCGGTCTTTGCTTTGTCTATTTCTGAAAAGTTTCTCCGCTTGAGTTTCCCATTTCCAAATCTAATTAGTCTCTAATGCATTGGATGGTCTGTCAGTCTGTTGAGTTTCTCTGCTAGCTGCTCGGCTCTACAGTCTCTTCTGTGGGTCATGGATTGCTGATTAGTAATCTTTTCAAGTTCTTCAATTGGCGTTGACTTCATGCCTCCTGTTATAACTCTCATGGCTTGGTTTTGAAGTTTGCTAATTTTATCAAAGTTCGCCTTTGCTGCTCTTGTCCATACCATCATGCCATACTCGAGAACTGGTCTCACTCTTCCAGTGTACAGTTTCTTTAGTATTCTTTCGTCTGCTTCCCAGCTTTAACCAGCAAGTTTCCTCATGATTGCCATTCTTTGTCTTACTCTCATTTCATTTCTCTCGATCTATATATATACATATGTATGTGTGTGTATGTGTGAGCGAGAGAAATAGAGAGAGAGAGAGAGAGAGAGAGATAGAGAAAGAAGGAGAGAGAGAGGAGACAACAAGAGAGACATATGGAAACAACACGTAGTTACGAAAAGGAATTCTGGGCAAAGAATACATTATCAAAGATAATATTTGTGGTGGCAGCTCAAATTCTGTCTCTCGAATACTAGTAATAGTTTTTCATCGCTATAGAAGATGGACCTGTTTCATATTTCCTTCGTGATATAAAATTGCATACGGCTGCAAAGGTCATGTCCTAACACTGTAGACCTCTAAGTGCTTCACACGGGGGTGTAATCGGCACTATTACTGTTCTACGCTCTGTAGTTTGGACAGTCAACTTTCTCTACGCTTCAGATTATATTCCGCTCCACAGTGTGATCATCTTGTGCGATTAACAGTGTTCTAGGAGGAAAGATCATTTGCAGTGTCTCCAATGGGATAATATAAGTTCTGAAACTGTTATGAGACACTTTCATTAATTTAATATAGTGTTCCTTATGTCCATCTAATGTCTCCTTTCCCTTTCTGAGCTCATTAAACTGCAGCTGATTTCCGAAGAGTTTTTCCAGCTTGCGAATACCATGCTCAGTTCATTTGAATTGAGTCATCTTCACCAGCGTGTAAATGCATATCCTGTTGAAGACCTCACAGTTTGGTTATCTCTCAAGTTGTAACTTGCGCTGCAGTGGCGTGAAGTTCTAATCCTCGCTCCCTAGATTATGTCGTTTACAAAAATCGAAACCCGTATTTTATATCTGAGCCGAAAGTGTAGTAGTAAATTATGTTAAATTTTCAATTGAACCCTGAGTGTAATATAGGAACTGCTCTTTCATTTGTAAAGTAAGGCCAAGAAGAAATCGGTTTGTTTCAATTTTAACCTTTTTTTTCAATTGACGATAGTGTTTATTCAGTTTGGTCTTAGTCATTTTTATCTGCTCCAAAAATGTGTAAGCCACTACACTTTGTTCTTAGAGAAAACGTCGAGTAGTCAAACAGGACCTTTATTGCGAGAAGCAAAGACTCTAACCCATTTGCTGCTCATATGTTCAAGCCGAAATAGATTAGAAATGAGTACACTGATTAGAACAGAGTTAACAATAAAACGTTTCTGTTATTCTGTAAATGCGGGCAACTTAACATTCTATTTCGTTTGAACAGACGGTGCATTGCGACATGTAATGGTAATTTATTGATTTGTATATCCTTTCATCCCCTTCTCCATGTCGTGCAGCAATTCAGGTAGGTCATTTATCAGTTTTCGATCAAGCGTCATAGTTGCAGAGCTTGTCTGCTATGGGATTTTTTCTTTCTTTATTTCACCTATTATAATTATTATTTCCATTGATCTTGTCCTGCTGGTTTGTTCTCCATTTCTGCTAGCTTTGATTCTCATGATAAATCATGAGATACCCGACTTATTTTATTGTATCACGTTATTTTGAAATGTTCTTTCGAAAGACAATGCTACCTTCTATCGCGGTTGCTTTGTCTTTCGAAAGAACTTGTTGCGCTCTATGTCTGTTTATAAATTGTTACATTCGTCATAATTATTTATATTTAATTGATCAATGCTCGGGTTTTGAGGGAAAAACTATAAATATGAAAATTGTTGATCTCAATAGAAAAAAAGAAATCGCGGACATTGTAAAGACATATATATTATATTTATATATATACATATATATATATATATATATATATATATATATATATATATATATATATATATATATACAATTAGAAGTTATTGAGTTAGCTTTTATTCCATTTATGCCGTTGAGCGACGTTAGAAGCTAACGTCGCCTGTTATGCAGAGTCAATGTGGAGTTCTTTTGGTTGGTCATTGTGGACCGGTGGTAATGCACAATCACTCTAATGTAATATATGCACCTGCATTGTTCTATAGAAAAAAAACTACTACCAGTGTTGTAAGTCGTCAGTGGAAGTTACTGAGGGATTATTCTCATGAAATAACCGAAACAACATATCGTTCGATAGTGTAAAACAAACTTCGAATGTCTGTTGCACTCTGTTTTTCCGGGAAGCGCCTATGACCTTTCTCAAACACTTCATTTCACACTTCGAAATTATGTAAGCACGCGACTTGACAGGGGCAAAATTTGAACTGGCGGCATATAAACGGCATACACATACTGTTTTTCAGATTTTATTGTGTTGTCAAACTAATGTTCGGGTCCCTAAGCAGTGGAGACAGTTGATAAACCACAGAAGATGCTTTGTGACTCTTTCACTCGAGTTACCTGCTCAACCTGACGCTGCCAAAATATGCTCCTAAATACTTCAACATGTACGCATGTTTTTTTCTTCTTCATCGTACGCTGTTTACAGCGATATTTACGTTGCACTGTTTTAATTTGTTAGCCAGTGGCTCAGTGCATCCGATTTCAACAGGCGTTTCTGTAGGGTTGCCCTCCTTAGCCTTTGGCTGTCCCCAGCCTAACTGCAAGGCAGCAGTTGATTTTGGTCAGAGTTGTCTCTCTTAGGAAGTTGTCTTGCAGGACTATCGAGTCTTCCCTACTCGTGTCAATAGCTTTTGGCAATGATATGATGGACTATGTACTAGTTTGTACTATCCCGGAAGAGAGGCAGTCCAGTGTGACTTTTTCCCAGGATCGTCACGTCCTGCCAGAAACGTAGCATATGCATATGAGTGAGGTATCTTTTTGCTCGCTTTATTTTCTCGGCTCATCTGCAGTGATGGTACGCCTAGCATTCCCCGCCACCCGGGAGCTTGTCACCATAGGGCAAGAGGTGCAATGTCCGCTGGACTGCATCTCTTCTGCGTCCATTGGAATGACTGATAGCAGACAGATGCAAAGAGCGAGGAAGGAGTGCATTTTACCAGGTGCATTTCTGCGGCTCGATCGGGCCGGGACGCAAGCCCCAGCCATGTCGTAGCCTCCCATCTCAGCGGTGCTGATATTTTGTGCGGGATTCTGGCTTACAGGCGTTCGGCCGTAATCCCTCAGATGGTAGCTTATCAGCCAAGCACGTGGACCAAATGTCAGCGACCTGTGATTCCTCTCGAAATAGTGCATTTGACCAGGTGACAAGCCTAGTCTTGCACGGAGATGTTGTTCGCCTGGGGAGCGGACATATCTCATGGTCAAGGGCTGAGTCTCAGCAGTTCGCAGTGAGGTAGCTGATCTACTGCTTAGGGCACCCCGACCGAGAACTAAGTCTTCTACAAATGATTTCCTACCTCATCGCCGTATGGGGTGAATATCGAGCAGCTTCCCGCCCGCTTTGATCAGCGGACGGCAGAGACCTCATTCTGCGGCTTGACCGGGCGGGGCTGGAGCGTGGGCCCCCAGGTCCCCACCATGTCGAAGCCTCCCTTTGCATTCGTTCTGAGCTGCTTTTTGGCGGGATTTTTGGCTTAGATGCGTTCGGCCGTAATCCCTCACCTCGCACCGTTGGCTTATCAGCCTAGTACGTGAACCAAATTTCTGCGGCTCATCTCGAGTTTAGCAGGATTACCGTAGCAACGCCCTGTCATTAGTAGGGTAAAACTGACCTGTCTTCCGAGGGTCTATTTCCAGCACCCGTTCAATATTAGCCAGAACGTATCAATAGAGGGCTTTTAGTTTGTCAATGGCCAAGTTTCTGGAGCCTGCGCTTTCTGCAGGGTGAAGACGAGATTACCGTAGCAGGCGCTCTTTCATTTGGGGGTTAGGAGACTGACCTGACTTCCGTGGGTCTAATACCAGCACATGTTCACTATTAGACCCCACGAAGGTGCTCTCTTTTGACAGTCATTCTACAGTATTGGCGTGTTAAGTCAATTTAAGCCTCAGGTTCCACTCCTGATAGTGCTGTTCCGTCAGTTCCTTTATCAAACACTGAATACAGACCAACCAAGCCACAGAAAGCATAACCCCAGATTTCTGAGGGTCTAAGTCCAGCACCAGTTCCATATTAGACCCAAGGAAAGTGGTCTCGGCATGTCAGTCATTTCAGTGTTGGCCTTGTTGAGTCAAATTAAGCCGCAGGCTCAACTCCTGGTGGTGCCCTTCCGTCAAATCCTTTAAGTTTCAGCTTTGCAACCATACTTCCCCCGGAACCCAAACACTTTGGTTTCCCGTAAGCTGACCGCAGAGTCATCGAAGCAACTCCTGCGGATCGCTAGTCGGCATCGTTTATGGTCAGAACTACGACGGTATCTGATCGTCTTCGCGCCTCTGACTTTCGTTCTTGACTAATGAAAACATTCTTGACAAATGCTTTCGCAGTAGCTCGTCTTGCGGCGATCCAAGAATTTCACCTCTAACGCCGCAAAACGAATGCCCCCGTTTTGTCCCTGTTAATCATTACCCTCAGTTCCGAAAACCAACAAAATAGAACCGAGGTCCTATTCCATTATTCCATGCACCATTATTCAGGCAGCCGAGGCCTGCTTTGAACACTCTAATTTTTTCAAAGTAAACGCGCCGGCCACCCAGGACGCTCAGCGAGGAGCACCCGTGGGAGAGAGCCGGCAGACGGTAGGGCAGGAGACAACGGGCAGTGAACCGGCGCGAGCCGGACCGCCCGCCTGCGCCTGAGATCCAACTACGAGCTTTTTAACTGCAACAACTTTAATATACGCTATTGGAGCTGGAATTACCGTGGCTGCTGGCACCAGACTTGCCCTCCAATAGATCCTCGTTAAAGGGTTTAAAGTGTACTCATTCCAATTACGGGGCCTCGAAAGAGTCCCGTATTGTTATTTTTCGTCACATTTGCGTCTCATTTACGCATGTTGAAGAGCATCTACTGAAGTGTAGTGGCTCAGATGCACACATGATCTTCCTAGTTTCATCATTTATATATATATATATATATATGTATATTTATATATACACCGAAACTGAAAGATGCAAGTGTCACAATGTCCATTTAACATACACTGGTAGACACGTTGATCATCCTTACGTTATGCTATTAGCGTCAAACTCGGTTTCTAATAAACAGACACGAACATACGATAGAGACATGTGAGATGCACTGTGTGCGAAGTGTAGAAGAAAAGACAATTCCTCACATAATTCACGACAACACGCTGAGGAATATGGTTGGGACTTCATCGGTTAACTACTGTATTGACGCGCAGAAAATAACGTGGTTTGATCATTTGACAAAGATGCAATATAATCAACCTGCATCGAAACGGAGGCTTCAGGCCCACTACCAAGAAATCGGCCCATGTGAGTAGATGGAATAAAGAAAAACTTGAAAAGTTCAACACGTCTGCAGCCCGAGCCTATCAACATGGCTCAAACCAGATTCCTACACATGCCCCCTTTGTGCGACGCTACAGTGCAAGAGCAGTAGGACAAACGAATATATATTTGCAGACACCATATCAGATTTTCCACATAGTTTCACTATTTAGCGACACTATATCATTTCCTTTAAGAGTTTTTGGCAAAAGATTACGAATATATATTTGCAGACACCATATCAGATTTTCCACATAGTTTCACTATTTAGCGACACTATATCATTTCCTTTAAGAGTTTTTGGCAAAAGATTACGTATATTGTTTGCCGTCAGATACAACAATGGTGACCTCATGAACACACTTGCTTTATGAAATGGCCATGAGATATATCAATCCTGCCTTGCATTTGTATCGTAGTGACACAATATCACAATATAGATAGAAGAGTGTAATCAACTGGTTTCGATGCCTGTCCTACTGACAATCAGGACAGCAGATCAAGTTCCTTGTCGTCGAACTTTTGTTTTTGTCAACTGACAATAATATGCGTGTCTTAAAAAATGCTTGTATTAAAAAATGTCTTTTTTCGCAAAGTAGATGAAACAACGGGATTTATTAAATTAATACATTTTCCCGTAGTAGAGGAATTGCAGTTAGTGTCTGGTAGAGATGCGACGCAAGTTGAGAACTCCATGGGCAGCATAGATAGCTAATAACTCGGTGGTTGAAGAGGGACGGGCACTAAGACATTTTATTGCAAACAGGACATGTCGATCATTCGTTTTGGGACATTTCAGGAGAGAGGTGTGTTGGATCACACGGTGACAACGGGCAGAATCGGAGGGAAATGGGACAGTGAGAGGCACACTTAAATAAAGACTTGAGGTAACGAAAGATCTTCCGAGACCAGGTCAGGTGCATATTTTTGCGTTAACTCACGCTCTTCTTTAAACATCGATGTCCAGATCTTCACTGTTGTCTTGGACACACGTTTGTCACCATACACTGCCTGCATTCTGAGATGAATGTCAACTGGTCGACATCCTTCAGCTGTTAGAAACCGAAACACCGCTCGCTGATCAACTCTGGATGGATTTCGTATCACACCCGCCATGCTTTTTAGTTTACTGAGGAGACTATGAGTCGGAGGATAATGCAATTTTGCAAACTTGACGGTTGGTTTGTGCTGTTTGCACCAGAAGTGACGTAGTCATGTGCATCGTACGTATGCTCACTTGTTGCAGTTCGATCCGGTTTCATTTTAACACGCCTCGTATTAACAAAGCTTCTTTCGTTGGACCGTTGTTAAAGAAAAATTGAAGTTAAAATGTACGTTATTGATTACTTCTTCAACGTAAGTGCCTTTCTTCTTTATTGTACAGTTTGAATAACGGGCAGATCCTCCGCACAGGTATTGCTAGTTGTATATGTTCTTCACAGGCCATCACATATTAATATGCCATCTATTCATTAAACGCAACATAGAAAATACCGATATATATATGATAGGGGCACTGATAGCACAAATGCCAAAAATCTGCAACGAAAATGTTCCACATTTCCGAGTAACAAATAAACACATGTGGTCTCCATTTCTCAACATGCTCTTTAGAGAGACTCTCTTTCTTTAGTTATAGTATAAAAGGGATTGACACAATATATTTCACCAACACCACTACATTTTCTTTACCAAATTTAATAGTAAAACTACTACAAATGATACGTAATGAAGAGTGTGAGTGGCAATGTACGAGGGACGTTCACGTCAAACCGGGACTTTTTTGGTAGGAATACATTTTTTTTTTAACTAGTAAAAATGCCTTTTATTTTTTGATATAATAAATTGCTTTTTCTATGCGCTTATCCTAATATATAAGTATTGCTTGGAAATATTTGGGTAAGAATGATTACTCAGTATGTCTGAGCCAATCCAGGACAGCCTATTTCACTTCTTCATCAGTACTGAAATAATGACCTCCCAGGAATTCTTTTAGGGATTCAAACAGGTGGAAATCGCTTGGAGCGAGGTCTGGGCTTTAACGTGCGTGTGGCAATACCTCCCAGACAAGTTGCTGCAGATGGCACATAGTGCGGTGGGCCGTATGAGATCGAGCGTTATCTTGCAGAAACAGGACACCCTTTATGATCAAACCAGGCTGTTTTCTTTTACATAGACGGTTATGCATGTCACTCAATGATGCATATGTACTGTTCACTGTTGACTGTGTAGAAAATCAACATGAATCATGTAAAGTTTGTCCCAGAAAACACTCGCCATCACTTTACCTGTAGACGCAATTGTCCGGCATTTGTTGGGTAGTGGTGATTGCGTATGCTTCCACTGCTTGGACGCTCGTTTCCATTCAGGAGTATAACAATGTGCCCAGGTTTCGTCACATGTAGTGAAGCGATCCAAAAAGTAATGCACTTCCACATCAAAACGTTTCTTAAATTAAGTGCAGGATTGAACTCATCTCTGTTGGTCAAGAACGGAACTCTGTCTTGACCCACAACGGGCACTTGCCTTCCCAAAATGCAAATGTTCATGAATTATTTTGTACACCGTACCCAGAGAAAGACTTGCCTCGCGCACAATTTTGCAACAGGTTATGCGTCGAATTTCCAGGATAAGGCGTTCCAAAATCTGGATATTCACAGGAATGAATGTGGTTAGCCGAAAGCTTCAACGCGCGGGATCATCCCTCACGGATGTACGGCCTTATCTGAAACGTTTACACTATTAAAATGTCTTCCTGCGACTTAGTGTCTCATCACTGTATTGTGATTGCAGTTCTCTGTAAATTTCCGCAGGTTTCACACATTCTTTCACAAGAAACGTCATCACAACACGCTGTCCAATGTAAACACTAACAGAGCTGCCCGCCATTTTTATTATTTATCACATGACAGTAATAAGTGGCCCACTCACAGTAATATGATTCAAGTGCCACTAATTAATGACAGTAGTTCCAGCACGCTATATTACATTCAGGTAGAACTAGAACCAAAAATAATGGTTAGACGAACGCGGAGGTAGTCAATCTCTGTCCCCAACTTTGAACTATTACTTTTATAGCCTTTCAAATTGAATAATGTCATGATCTCTGGTGAAACACATGAACACCATTCGTGGAGTTCTAGGGCTTTACTTAGCACTAGTTGAAAATCCCTCCTGAATATTATAAGTTTTGTTGCTGTATCCCAGCGTAGCATTGGCATTGTTATTATTCATATTGATGTATTGGTTAATTATTAAATAGGTGTTTAATTAAACATAATCTTTTAATTGCCGTCTTTAAAAAATGTGAACTTCCAATCGAAATAGTGCTTCGGCAGTAATACGTGTTGATTAATGTAGCGGAATTGGCAACCGCAACCACAAACACCACCATCGCTACAACTGCTAAGAATAATTGCGCGATTCGAATCGTTACCACAATATCGATCCCATTACTGATCAGATTGATTAGTCGCTGTTTCAATAAACCACCAGTTTATTTCCACCAACAGAAGAAAAAAACTACAAACAAACAAGAAAAACGAAACCAAAGCATAGCGCACGAATTCATCTCTCGAGACGATTGTCATTGATATTGACATATCTCGTGAGATGACGATTGGAAACGCCCATTAGCAAGACCTTAAACAATGACAGCTTAACGGTTAGCAGCACCATCATACGCAGAGTGCAGACTTTATACTGCACTGCTCATGAAATCGCATGTTCTTTGTATAGCATCACTCTCTCACATCCGCCTTGCACGACTCTCGTTCTTTCGCGATTTCTTCCATCACCGGCTGTGTCATTTTCAAAACTTGTTTGACTTCCTGTGCCCATCGTCTCCTCCTTTTGCCTCTGCAAAACAGGTCAAGTATACTCGCAGCTTTTAAGTATTTTAATTTCCTAAATGAAATGCTATTTTACCAGTCAATTTTGAGCTATATAATCCACTTTTCGGATGTCTGCGTTTTACTTGTTCTCTGTCCATGGAGTTCTCAGAGTTGCTCTATGTCATTTTAGATCTAAAGATTCCAAATGTGTAATTAGTGTTTGTGTAATGATCCATGTTACACATATGTACAGGGAAGACGCATGTTCTCAAATTTGTTTTGATCTGTTGTTTTGTTGTTCTATCACACGTTTTTGCATTTCTTCTATACATATTTTGGCATTCATCATTTTTACTTTCCGAAATATTCGGAAAGTATGACTTCTTCGATTGCTTCCTTTAGCAACTTATATGATTTTATTGTTCTTTTTTTGTCGTGGTGATTCGCATAGTTCTATTGATATTCAGGTATAGAATGTGTTCCTCGCTATGTTGTTTTAACAAACAGGAATATATGTCCTAGTTCAGGTGCTCTATCTTCGAGGATATCTGAGTCATCTGTGTATCTATATTCTGGCTGAAACTGCTGGTTAGGGTTAATGTCAGAAGATATAAGCTTGGTTGCTTGAAGTATCAAAAATGTACCTTTCGCATGATTCATTAGTATTTATACAGTCGTAAAGAAATCCCATAAACACTCATAATCGAATAAATGAAAGTCATAAAGACAAAACAGACAAGACGGAACATATGGCTTTGCAGAACAAACATATAACTTATGTGCATCTGGCATCGCGTATTGTTCTGCTTGATTGAATGCAAGGATTCCTGATCCAGATGACTATAATTAGAAACAAGATGGTGTATGGATGGAACAGTACTACAACCAACATAGCATGTATTGTCCTAAACATAATGGAAACAGGTGAGACCACAGACACCCACTCAGTGGCATTGCCTGTACTAGAGGCATGTGGTTACAACAAAAGAAATGGACAATAAGATGAAAGTTAAACAATTTAAAACAAAGCTAATACATAAAAAGATCCATGAAAGTAAGTGTGAAGTTAAGAATGTCCGTGTATGTTGATTTATGTCTGCCTTTTTCACTCTTTCTCTTTTTGTTTCTCTCAATATCCCCTCCTCTCAGTGTGTCATTGTCTGTTTCTCTATCTCAGCGTCATGCTATGTATCTTTGCTTATGTGCATCTGTCTCTTCCTCACTGCCTCTCAGCTTCTCTCTGTGCCTTTGTCTATGGGCATCTCTCTGCCTCTCTCTATATGTCTCTCTCTGCCTCACTGCCTCTCAGCTTCTCCCTATGTGCCTTTGTCTTCGTGCCTCTCTCTGCCTCACTGACTCACATCTTCTCTCTACGTGCCTCTCTCTGCCTTACTGCCTATCAGCTTTTCTCTATGTCACTGTCTTTATATGTCTCTGTATGCCACTGTACTTATCTTTCGGTTTTTATTCATGTCTCTTTCTGTCAATCTATTTCTATCTCGCCACTCTGTTTTTTTTGGTTGTCTTTTCCTACCTTTCTCTAACGCTCTTAGTCACTATCGCTTTCTATATTAATATCTTTCCTATTGTCTCTTTCTTTATGTCGTTCTCTTTTCTGGCATTCTCTAATTTTGTATTTGTCTCCCTATTATAAAACGAAAATAGGTACGGCATTTAAAAAAAATAATATTGTAAAATTATAGTTCTCACGTAAAATACCCACACGTATAGCCGGTGAATGTATTGAAACAATAATTGTTAACACTTCTCTCTGTCTCTCTCCGTCTTTCTCTATTATTTTCTTTCTCTCAGTTTCTTTTTGTTTAATATTTGTCTTTTTGTATTAATCTCTATTTTACCTGAATGCACTTAATTTATTGTATGTGCCTCTCTATCCTCGCCTTTCGTTGTCTGTCATTATCTCTCTCTCTCTTTCTCTCTCTCTCTCTATCTCACTCTCTCTTTGTCTCATTATATTTCTTTTTTCCCCAATTCCAAAAGAAATGGACGAAGTATTTGTTTCAAACAAACATGTTAAGACAATGTTAATGCATTAAAGAAACCCATAGAAAAAAGCGAAGACAATTTTATAAGCACATCTTTGTCTCCTAATCCAGTTGGCTCAAATGATAATAATAATCTCTAATTTTCTAACGAGAAGTTAATTTCCCAAGTACAAACTGAGAGGGATGTTGCGAAATGTGAAGAATAGCTAACCTTGACTTTCGCTATCATATGCCACCATATAGAATATACGCGGAGCGACGGATTTCACCTATACAATGACCACGTAAAATGATTTTACTTTCCTGAATATGATCAAGAAATTATATTTGTCTTCGTTGTTATTGTGATAGCGATGAATATTGGACAATATCTATCTCTTCATGTAATTGCGGTTTAATATAACAAGCTGAATTTGATGTTGGCTATCTATGATGCTGTTATTTCTTGATTGTGAATAGGGGAATGTCATACTGACTGTATGTACAAGTTTCATCCTTGCCAGAGTCCGCACCACTCGCGACGAATCGCAACCAGTCAACACAGGATGCTTTCAGCGTTCATATAGAACAATGAACCATACTTCAACCTCCTCTGTATCGAGGCAGCCCAAGAGTTCCAGACGCCCTTGATAATCACTTTCATCGAATATAAAAACGTTTGTTATTTGGTAAAACGACATTTTGTCTGGCGTTCACTGTTGGAACAAGGTGTCCATTTGCACTACTACATGCATTATTTTTCAAAGTCCAATTGTGGTATTAATTCAGATGGAGTCCGACATGAGGATCCTATCTCACCGAACCTCTTCTCCGCATGTTTGAAATCAGTAACTAGCTGATAGAACTGGGGCACCTTTGGCATCCTTATTGACGGCATACGCCTCAATCACCTTCGATTTGTTGATGACATAGTGCTCAACACAGAGTCAGTAGCAGAAGCCAGCCAAATGATGCAGATACTCGATGGAGATAACAGGAAAGGGGAACTGAAGATGCATGTCTCGGAGACTAAAGTGTTGCGCAATCGATTTGCCATTTGTTATCCAGTCTTCCTTGGCGAGGTACGATAAGAGGATGTGATCCAGTCTTCCATGGCGAGGTACGATTAGAATATGTGTTCCAGTCTTCCTTGGCGAAGTACGATTAGAGGATGTGATCCAATCTTCCATGGCAAGGAATCACGTACTCACTTATGGTCACACACTCTGTCGATCGGTGCATACACATACTTCAGAACACACATCGTTCACAAGGTGTATCACACACACATTTATAGATCGACTGGTCGAAACTCAGCCTGCTAGCTACTAGTAGCCTATCAATCGCTGTCTTAGTCTCTCTATCTCTCTCGCTCTCTCTCTATCTCTCTCTCTCTCCCCAAGCTAGTTCATCTTTGTCGATTATTTTATAGTCTCAAGCAACTTCATGGCTGTCCAATGGACTTCTGTTGGTTGTCTGACTTAGTCATCACTTTAGTTTTGATCTACCTCCAACTAGTTGTTATTTGACGAATAACTCCGAATTCCTGTCATTCTTAATGTCACATCAGAATATGGCGACCTCTGACTGTCACCAACACCAACTACCTAATTCGGAACGCCAGAGTGGTGAGCTCGTAACCCCCACCTGCACTAGACACCCCCTCACCCCCGCATCTAACTCCTCGTTTCTTTTGTCAACTTAGTGTGCAGACGGTGATGGACCTTGGCACACATTCAGGTAACCTTTGTTACCAAAGTCGCCAGCCCCATAACCCCTGCCATTAACACCTATTCTCCAGGTGGAACTGTTACAATTGCTTCATCGATTACTCCAAAGTATTTGATAGCCTAAGCATGAACATATAATAAAATATTTGGAGGTTATCAATCCGGACGGTAAGGATATCAAACTTATAACAAACTTGAATGAGAGAAATCAGTGTATTTCAAAACTAACGTTGAGGTGTCACCAATTACAAATATAAAAACAATGGTTAGACAGCGGTGCTTGCTATCCCCTGGCCTGTTTATGTACATACAGAGAACATGCTCATTGAAATAGAAGAAATGCCTGGATTGAATATATGAAGGACGAAGTATCAATAATATTTGTTTTGTTGATGATAAAATGTAAATGGCAGAGGATCCAGTATATATATGCATAAGCAAATGGATACGATAAACAACAAGAGACAGCAAATCAAAATCTGGCTGGAAATCAAAATAAGACAGACTAAAGTTAAGGTGTTTTCCAAAAGGAAAGAAAGTCTAAAAGAAGACATCCACATAAATGGATAAATTATGGAATACACGTGTAAAGCTATGTATACCTTGGTCAGCTTATAACGACGGATAGCATATGCGCAAGGGAGATCATCAAGCAAATTGCAATGGCAAAAAATACATTTAACAGCATGACACTTACTACTTCTGTCAAAACATATATTTCAGAACTTAAATATGAGAATCATTAAATGCGATATGCATTCAGTGTCATTTCATGGAGTAGAAACCTGGACCATGACCAAGAACATGAAGAAGAGTATTGCCACCTTTGAAATTCAGAAGACTCGGACGAATTTCTTGAAAATATAGGAACACAAATATTGAAGCACTGGAACGACTCAAGGTAGAGAAGACACTTTTTCACGAGATAAAAGCAGACAAATTACATATTTTGGTCATGTCAAGCGACATGACAGTCTGATGAAAGTTATTTTGGGAAGAAGATGGCAAGATAGCCAAAGGGCGACTAAAGGTACAGAAGGACAGATAATATCAAGATGTGGCGGGGATACAGTTTGACCGAATGTACTAACCTAGAGAACGACATAGACAGCGATGCATAGACGGCACTTGATGATGATGATGACATCTGATTGCTATTAATTATGTGAAGTTCTTAATTATCATTGAAGGGCATTTATTATTTACAAAGTCCTCGATATTATTGCGAAATTTAGCGTAACATATAAAATATAATGATGACACTGCTATGCATGATTATTATAGTATGAGGAGGGCGTGGCCGAATATCTTTGATGCCTACCTGTTTGCAAGGAGGACAGCGAATCGAATCCAAGGAAAGGTGTATGTTGTGTTTCTTCTGGAATGAAATAAACTAAACACAGCCAGCACATGACGTGGCGACAGCAGTGGTGAAGTGATCTATAGTGATCAGCCTAAAATCCCTCGACTACCCAGGAATGGGAATACAATCGCAAGACAGTTTATTTAAAATAAAAAAAACTATAATATTTTAAAGTGAAGTAGTGAAGGCACTCACATCTAATGATCAGTTGAAGCAAGGACTTTGGTCTTACCTTCTGGAACAATTTTAGCACACATGTTAACATTTGTAAGATTGCAATCTGCGCTCTCATCAGAATCAGTTGTCATGCTTTTATCACGGTTATTAACATAGAGTGTGAGAGGGAATGAGAGAGACACATTAATCGTTTCACGTGTTGCCAGATGCCAGGAAGTTTGATGGAAGGCATTACACTATTGATAATCAGTATTTAAGAAGATGGCATTTTTATTGCTCCATGAAATATCATCAGCCATGTCTTGAAGTAGTTTTATGTTCCTGATTGTTTTTATAGTGTAAACACCCATTAGATTTATTTCACATTCGAGCTTTAAATGTATGCAGTTGGAATTAAATGTACGTGTAGTATTGAATACAAAGACAGGGAAACGCGAAAACTAGAAGATCAAATATGGTAAATGAGTAGTCTGTGGTGGCAAAAATCAAACATGTATTCCAGAAAAATTGTCTTTAATAAAGCACCTTGTTATAAGGATTCCATGGCGGAGTGGTTAAGCCGTCGGCCTCACGATCAGGTGATGTGGATTAAACTCCGGACTCCGCCGTCTTTTTCACGGGTGTTTGATGCGGAGTCCCCTGCATCTCGTAGTCGCCCCCTTGTCGTCTTGTCCGTAACTTGCCACTGGGGTCGGGCGGTTCGAGACGAGAGAGTGAGGATAAAAACTAGCGCAGTTAATCCTTACAAAAAATACCGCTAGAAAAATTAATTATGTCATTATCGTCTACAATGGACGGCGGCCTTTGCCTTTTCCTGTTACAAAAAAACTGGCTGGCTTTATGGGAGGTTTTTCTTAAAACATTCTAAGCACTAGAATTAAACGACCACAGGCAGCCTACCAAATTGGTTATTGACACGGCTCGAAACCGGAAAAAATAAGTTTTCTGGGATTCATGAACGAGTGATACACATGTGGAATGTGAACCTATTAAAATTATCCGTGCCGAAATCGAATCGACTGGGCTGCAAGACAGAAAAGCAAGCAAACAAACAAATTCAATATCTTTTCTCACTCAATGTAAGGAATGTAGCGATAATGTCTGTTGTCACTACTTATAGAAAGTGTGTGTCAAATAAAAATGTTTCTCGTATTGCATGATCAGGTTCGTAGTGTCATACGCAACCCTGCTTTGTTCCCTGTTAAGCGTCCATAACTTGTTGCAGTGGGTCTCTTCTTTTAATTGTGATTTAGGGACACTATCATCAATACGGTTATTGGGATTTCTGAGTCCCACCATCTGCACTGACACTCTTAGTGTTCTTAGTGAGTGTCAGTGTAGAGTCTGTTCTGTGGTCCCTGTGGCAAAGTGGTCAAGCCATTTGCCTCGTGTTCAGACGGTCAGGGTTCGAACTCGAGCTGCGACAGTCGGTTCATGATGCCAATTTTTCCGGAGATCCCTGGGTTTATCGCTGAAGTTCTCTGTGAGATGGAATACCCTCCTGCTGAGAGAGACTGAGCCAATTGGGGAAGTCGAATCCTCGCCTATAACATTTTACTTAGTCTGTTCATAAAACGGTATATACGAGGCATAGCTACGAAGTGCTAGAATAGTCGTCATAGAATCATCAATAATGGATTTGGATTTTCTGGATTATAATGGGACTCATCATTATTTCGAATGCTCACTTATACTCGATAGGCTACGCATGGATAGAGCAACGTCCAATCTGCATGTATACACCAGCTGTATGGCTGTTGCTATTTTCAATCCGTGTCTCTGTAGTGTTCTTTAAAACTGTCAACCAATCCGCGGTCTCCCTCTTCATCTGAAACGTTCCAGTCTGTGAACTGGGCTGCACGATAACCGACCATAAGACATGAAGACGCTCTTGTGACATGACCAATCCATTTTTATCTGTTTATGCCTGTATGTGTCATGCATGTCATTGTGTCCTGTTTCTGTAGGATAACAATGACACCACTTACATTTGACAGATTTAATAGGTCTGCATGTCAGTACTCTAGAAATAGAAACACGTGTTGTCTCTAAACATCCTTAAATCATATTGGCTTCCCGAGTTTAATCAGTTATATACTTAAACCTATATGATGAGTGGTTGCATGTGTAAGGAAAATTATCCAGCGTCATGCCCATATTGATGTATCTATCATGGAAGATCCAGTTGAATGTTATCTTGTCGCGTGTTATTCATTAATTGTGTATTTCCTACATCCGCTTATCTTTTGGTTCTTAGCTGACTCTTTAAAAGTGCGATGAATGTGGAGAGAGAGATAATTGACGGTGAGTGATTCGTGCCTTGCAATGAAAGCAGGTGAAAGTGGAGGGATTTCAACACGTTGGAGCTACATATGAGGATATATATTTATGCTTAAGCCGACGGACACATCTAACAAAGAGATTGTTGGAAGCTAACATTTAATTTTTCTTCTTCTTCTTCTTCTTCTTCTTCTTCTTCTTCTTCTTCTTCTTCGTACGCTGTCAGACGTCAACTTGAATTTGTTCGAAGAAAGCAGCTGTTATCCTGAGGCTGTCGACACTGCCATAGAGCTTGTCTAGTGTTGCCACTGGTGATGGCCACATGTGCTTTCTCTGGTCCTTGTACGTCGGGCAATTTTGCAGCAGATGTTCAGCGGTCATTTTCCCTGTGCCACACGAGCATTCGTCAGTGCCACATATCTTCAGTTTATTGAATAGATGGTACCTCAGTCTGTTGTGGCCTGTGCGGAGTCTGAAGACCACGACCTGCTCTCTTCTGTTCAGCTGGTAGTAGGCATACTTTGTTGTGTAGCCAGTATGTTCTGTTTCCCATTTGACCATAACATTTAGTTCGAATACGATGAGAATCGGTCAACATTTCAATGATCTTAAGTCGATCTTAAGATGATCACATCTGTTAGTTGTCGTTCATGTCTCGCATATGAAAGCCTCATATGTCAGTGGGTTATTTCGTCTGTTATATGGTGTCCGTAATTATCTATCGGTTATCACTTGACTTTCATGATGCCCATGTCAGTTCTTAGTCGACCTGTACTTCTACAGGAGCAGATGCCCCTGTGCAGGTCCCAGCTCTGGTATGAGCTGGATGTAGCAGCGAGAAGGGTTTCCTGCTTAGCGGGCCAGGATTGAGCAGCTTAATACTCCACTGCGTTTGGATAAGCGCTTACAGAGGGTGATTTACCGATGTCCAAGTTCAACTAAATAATCTCAAAAACTAGAGAAAAGTAGACCCACAGCCTGTTAGGCGCCATACATGCTGCTCATAAACCACCTAACCATGGCCGGTGTTATACCATGTCACACAGTTAGTCGCCTCTTACGACATGCTCTCTGTAAGGTAGTGGTACTATTCCTGTCCCTATTATACATAAAAACCCTGGCTGACCACTCGGGCAGTGACTGTCTATATCATTAACTGTTGTATTATGTCAATCAAATACTGTGTTCATCTGTCCCTTATCACGTTTGATAAACAGTGTCCATACCTGTCAATGAGTTATGTTGTCTCTCATGTAGTGTCCATGTCTGTTATTTAGTTATTTTGTCTCTTATGTAGTGTTTATACCTATCAATTGGTGATTTTGTCTTGCATATGTTGAATATATCTGTCCCAAAGCAAAAATGCACGAAGATCCCATAAACGCAATAACAACACCAAAACCCATCACTACTGTACGAAAACCTACCTGGAGGCAGGATATATTTCCAGAGGTGGTAGAAAATATACCAGGTATTGGAAACAAAAACGGCCAGACTGAAAAAGAAAGGAGAGATACAACCCTAAGCTTTATATCGGAAAACTACCCAAGCATGGACTGGACCCATGCATACACCGACGGTTCTGTAACAAACACTACACAGAACGGAGGGGCAGGAGCATTCCTGAACCTACCAAATGGCAGAAAAATAACACTGTCATTCGCTACTGGTAAGTACACAAGCAATTTCAGAGCGGAGGCAGAGGCACTGAGGGCGGCAGTGGAAGAAATGGTGACACAAAAAGAAAATAAAAGCCATATAGTCCTGCTTACAGATGCTCTCGCCGTAGTCACATCGCTAAAAAGCCAGAAAAACACTGAGCTTAATGACTTAAGAGCAGCACTCTGCAAACTGTGCCAGTCCGTACCAAAAAGGGTAGGGGTACAGTGGGTCCCATCACACTGCAACATCAAAAGGCAACGAGGAGGCAGACAGACTGGCAAAAGAAGGTGCAAGACTACAACAAACAGATACTAGTATGACGTACGAAGAGTCAAAACGGCTTATCAAAGCCCGAACATACTGGTTACACCAAAAACGATGCCTATTACCAGTTGAACAGAAGAGAGCAGGTCGTTGTCTTCAGACTTCGCACTGGCCACAATAGATTGAGGTACCACCTATTCAACAAATTGAAGATAGGTGGTACCGACGAATGCCCGTGCGGTACCGGTAAAATGACCGCTGAACATCTGCTGCAGAACTGCCCGACATACGAGGATCAGAGAGAGCAGATGTGGCCATCACCAGTGGAACTGCAAGACAAGCTCTATGACAGTGGCGACAGCCTCAGGATGACCGCCGCTTTTTTCGAAAAAATAATGGTTACTGTCTGACTGCGTACGAAGAAGAAGAAGAAGAAGAATATATCTGTCAATGGGTTATTGTGTCTCTAATGTAGTGTCCATACTGTCAACTATTATTTTGTCTCTCATGTGGTGTCCACACCTGTCAGTTGGTTATTGTGTCTCTCATATGGTGTCAACATATGTTAGTGCGTTATTGTGTCTCTCCTACGGTGTCCACATCTGTCAGTGGGTTAGGTTGTCTCTCTTATGGTGTCCACATCTGTCAATGGGTTATTTTGTCTCACATATGGTGTCCACACCTGTCAATGGGTTATTGTGTCTCTCATATGGTGTCAACATCTGTTAGTTGGTTATTGTGTCTCTCATATGGTGTCAACATCTGTTAGTGGGTTATTGTATCTCTCATATGGTGTCAACATCTGTTAGTGGGTTATTGTGTCTCTCATATGGTGTCAACATCTGTTAGTGGGTTATTGTGTCTCTCATATAGTGTACACACCTGTCAATTGGTTATTTTGTCTCGCATATGGTGTCCACATATATTAGCTATCACGTCAATCATATGTTGATAACATCTGTCAGCTGAATATTACTTCAATCTTGTGTTGCTCAAATATGTCATATTAGTTATCACGCCAATCACATGTTTACCACAGCTGTAAGTTGAGAACCACATTATTCATATGTGGACACCATCTCTCAATTGGCTGTCGCTTGAACTAGATGCATACCCCGTCTGTAAATTGGACTGAGGTCAAACACATTCTATCACAATACAGCTGTGCCGATCATTTGTACGGTGGCATTGCCCTGGTCCTTCTGTTATTTGGATGTTACGTCAACAAACTACTACTACTTCTATTGCTGTTGTTCAAGGCTATTAGAGTGGGGTTAAGTTGACTTTTGTGGAAGTTTCTTGAGAAACTGGCTGCAGCATATCTTGTTTTATCCTGAGATGTATTTGAGACGGTCGGCTGATGTCCTCCTCGCTTTAGTGCAACTCGAGACTTACTAAGCTCGGCACTGTGGAGATTACTACAACTTCTATCAATTGTTTATTATGTCTCTTACATATTTACCTCCTCTATCAGTTTATCAACCAGAATAAACGAGCTACATCTAATTGTCAGTTGAATATAGCCCCAATTTAAAGCTTACCCTAACTGAGAATAGGTTATACGCTAATTGTTGTGTTTGCCGCTGATATACCAACTATTAACTGTGTCATTATTGATTGCCTCCTCAAAATAAATTCACGTCAATCTTCTAAGAACATATTGATCTTAGCATTCCTTTCACAACGTTTAATTAGTTGATATTTATATTACCAGCCTTTCAAAAAGTGTATTCCTTTTATTTTCTTTGGCTAAAGACTCTTTGAACATTTGTATTTTTCTTCCAACTGTTTAGCAATCAAACAATTTCCCTGCCTGTCCTTCCGATAATCTGAGTTACAAAGTGGATATAATGCTTTTTTCGCTTAGCGAAAGTACAGGGCTCGCATCTCGGTAGCCATATGCTCCAGTTAACCAAGCTGCAAATTGGCACATTAGTTGTAGTGAATGTGAAGTAGCGAAGTTTGGAAATTATGAAACATCATACAATGCTGTTTCTTGCACATTTTTCTCGGCGACAAAGCCTACTATGGCCCTACTGTGTTTTTACTCTTCCTTTGAAATTATTCGTTCAGACTTACACACACTACTCACATGTTAGTGGTAGCAAATACAGTTTGCTTGGAAACATTGATAAATATGTAATATTTGCAGAATGGATGCACTGAAACCATATATTTGAATGCATGCAGGTAGGATATACGAATATGCAGCCGTGATAAATGAATATAGGCAGGTTGGATATAATAATATACAGACTTGATACATGAATGTAGCCAGATTGTATAAACTTTGATGGCAGTTAGACATGGTTTACCTACATACACCAGGAGAGGCGGCTAAACAGCTATCACACGAAGAGCAGAATCACGGAGATTGAGTAGTAAGACAGAACTTGAAAAGATTACAAAACTGCAATCCATGACCGATAGAAGAGACTGCAGAGCCCAGCTGCAGTCAGAGAAACTCCGAAGACTGACAGATCATCCAATGTACCAGAGACTAAACAATTTGGGAAATGGGAAACTAAAGCGGATATACTTTGCAGAAATAGCCAAAGCAAAGATGCACGAAGATCCCATAAACGCACTAACAACACCAAAACCCATCACTACTGTACGAAAACCTACATGGAGGCAGGATATATTTCCAGAGGTGGTAGAAAATATACCAGGTATTGCAAACAAAAACTGCCAGACTGAAAAAGAAAGGAGAGACACTACCCTAAGCTTCATAACGAAAAGCTACCCAAGCATGGACTGGACCCATGCATACACCGACGGTTCTGTAACAAACACTACACAGAACGGAGGGGCAGGAGCATTCCTGAACCTACCAAATGGCAGAAAAATAACACTGTCATTCGCTGCTGGTAAGTACACAAGCAATTTCAGAGCGGAGGCAGAGGCACTGAGGGCGGCAGTGGAAGAAATGGTGACACACAGTGAAAATGAGAGCCATACAGTCCTGCTGACAGATGCTCTCGCCGTAGTCACAGCGCTAAAAAGCCAGAAAAACACTGAGCTTAATGACTTAAGAGCAGCACTCTGCAAACTGTGCCAGCAGTCCGCACCAAAAAGGGTAGTGGTACAGTGGGTTCCGTCACACTGCAACATCCAAGGCAACGAGGAGGCAGACAGACTGGCAAAAGAAGGTGCAAGACTACCACAAACAGATACCAGTATGACGTACGAAGAGTCAAAACGGCTTATCAAAGCCAGATACAGGACCAAATGGGAAACCGAACATACAGGTTACACCAAAAACGATGCCTATTACCAGTTGAACCGAAGAGAGCAGGTCGTTGTCTTCAGACTTCGCACTGGCCACAACAGACTGAGGTACCACCTATTCAACAAATTGAAGATAGGGTGTACCGACGAATGCCCGTGCGGTACTGGTAAAATGACCACTGAACATCTGCTACAGAACTGCCCGACATACGAGGATCAGAGAGAGCAGATGTGGCCATTACCAGTGGAACTGCAAGACAAGCTCTATGGCAGTGGCGAGAGCCTCAGGATGACCGCCGCTTTTTTCGAACAAATAATGGTTACTGTCTGACTGCGTACGCAGAAGAAGAAGAAGAAGAAGAGTAGTAAGACGAGATCACCAACGCAGATGTATTAGAGAGGACATGCACTGTCACACTCTTTTCCATGCTTAGTATTCGAAGACTCCCATGGCTGTGACACACACGGAGGATGGATAATGACAAAATACTAAAAGATCTTCTCTATTGGGAAATACAGTTGGTGAAAAGATCTCGGGCCATCCACTACTTCTATGCAATGATGTATGCAAACGGTATATGGATTATGCGGGCATAATCAAAGGAATAATGGAAATAGGACGACACGGATCGTATTAGATTGAAGAACAGGATTAATCATGGAATACAAACAAAGGAGATACTGATTGCGGATAGGCTAAGAACTTATCGTTTTAGAAGACAAGCCACACCATGCGATGCAGCAAACGGCCTGATTTTTTTGTTTGTTTTACAAACACCGTGGACAATGCTTTTCTAATCGGGTTGGTCTTACGAGTCACATTCGTTATCGTCATGGAATGTAGCTACATTCCTTTATCAAAGCACAATTACTATCGTCTTATAATCATGCAGATGGAATATAAGGATGTTGTCATCAGCATTATCATCTGGTTTGCCAGTCCTAGGATTGGTTGCAATAATGGTTCTCTGTTTTATTATATCATGTGAAGTTCTCTTTATTTCAGCACATGTTCGTAATCTGATGTCTTTTGCATGACAGAGATGTAAAGGTGAACTTTAGTCGCCACTTATTCTTCTCTCTTGACATAGATCTCCCAGTATCTACCGAAACAGACCTTTATGTCGCAGAGTATATCCCAGCCAATTTATACTTCGTTTTTGTACGATGTAGCTTCACATATATTCCATGAATCATCGACTCGTGTTAAATTGGAAGATGATATTATGACGATTAAATATTTATAAGTTGATAGTGACCTTGAGTTTCATTGATTACACCTACGCCTTCGATACGGTAAGATATCACAATCTGTGGGGAATCATATGAAGGAAAAGTCACAGCAAGCAGGCTTTAGACAGCACATATCCACTGAGGATCAGATCACCCTCATAGCCCAGGAAATAGAGAATGCCTACCTGGAACAAAAACACACAGTAGCGGTTTGGGTGGACCTAGAAAAGGCATTTGACAAAATCTGCAAAGAGAGACTTAAAGTCAAGCTACAAAGAAGTGAAGTCTGTGGGAAAATGTACAAATGGATCAGCCACTACCTCAAAAACAGAACGGCCTGAGTTCAAGTACAAGGGCAGATGAGCAAAAAGGTGACACTTTAACAGGGAGTACCCCAACGGGGAGTACTGTCACCCACACTTTTCCTGGTGTATATAAATAACAGAGAATATACCAAGAAGAGTCCACAGCTCAATGGTTGTAGACGATCTTGCTATGTGGACCTCTGAAGAGAATCTCACCATAGCAAGTGATCGGATGGAGCAGGCCCTAACATCACTGGAAGAGTGGGCGAACTCATTTGCTGGTCAAAATAAATGAGGAAAAAACAACATGTACGATATTCTCGCTTTCAAACAAACCCCAAAACACCAAAATAAGTCTTAACGGCAAATACTTGCGGCCAAACGACAACCCAAACTACCTGGGAGTCACATTTGTTCGGCGCATGACATGGAAAAGTCAGATCGAGAGAAACCGAATGAGAGCCAGAGAAAGAATGGCATATATGAGGAAACTTGCTGGAACAAGCTTTGGAGCAGACGAAAATATACTAAAGAAACGGTACACTGGAAGAGTGAGACCAATTCTCGAGTATCGCATTGCGGCATGGACAACAGCAGCAAAGGCAAACTTCGATAACATTAGCAAACTTCAAACCAAGCCATCATAGTTATAAAAGGAGGCATGAAGTCAACGCCAATTGTAGATCTTGAAAAGATTACAAATCTGCAATCCATGATCGACAGAAGAGACTGCAGAGCCCAGCAGCAGTCAGAGAAACTCAGAAGATTGACTGACCACCCAATGCATCAGAGACTAAACAATTTTGGAAATGGGAAACTAAAGCGGATAAACTTTGTAGAAATAGCCAAAGCAAAGACGAATGAAGACCTATGAACGCACTAACAACACAAAGCTCATCCCTACTGTACGACAACCTACCTGGAGGCAGCATATATTTCCAGAGGTGGAAGAAAATATACCAGGTATTGGAAACAAAAACAGCCAAACTAAAAAAGAAAGAAGAGATACTACCCTGAGGTACATAACGGAAAACTACCCAAGCATACACCGGCGGTTCTGTAACAAACACAACACAGAACGGAAGGCAGGGGTATTCCTGAGCCTACAAAATGGCAGAAAAATAGAACTGTCAGTGGCAACTGGAAAATGCACAAGCAATTTCAGAGCAGAGGCAGAGGCACTGAAGGCTGCAGTAGAAGAAATGGTGACAGGTAAAAAGAATGAAAGCCATATAGTCCTGCTCACAGATGCCCTGGCCGTAGTCACATCACTAACAAGCCAGAAAAATACTGAACTTAATGATTTAAGAGCAGTACTCTGTCAACTATGCCAGCAGTCAGCACCAAAAAGAGCAGTGGTACAGTGGGTTCCATCCCACTGTTACATCCAAGGCAACGAGGAGGCAGACAGACTGGCAAAAGAAGGTGCAAGACTACCACAACCAGATACTAGTGTTACATACGAAGAGTCAAAAAGGCTTATTAGAGCTAGATACATGACCAAATGGAAAACATAAAATACTAGCTTCACAAAAAATATGCCTATTACCAGTTGAACAGTAGAGAGCAGGTCGTGGTCTTCAGATTTCGCACTGGCCACAATAGACTGAGGTACCACCTATTCAACAAATTGAAGATAGGTGGCACTGACGAATGCCCGTGTGGTACCGGGAAAATGACTGCTGATTATTTGCTGCTAAACTGCCCGACATACGAGGACCAGAGAAAGCAGATGTGACCATCACCAGTGGCAAAACTAGACAAGCTCTATGGCAGTGTCGTTAGCCTCAGGATGTCCGCTGCTTTTTTTCTAAAAAATACAGGTTGACGTCTGACAGCGTACGACGAAGAAGGAGAAGACTTGAAGGAAATGGGGTTTCCTTTGCATATTGATTATCTCATTGAAACATTATGCCAAGATCAACAAGCCGCTGTCCGAGTATCTGGGCAAACAGCAGATTGGTTTGCAGTACTAAAGGGAGTAAGACAGGGATGTATCCTCTCACCTTATCTATACAACATATATTTTGGAATGTATAATGAGAAATGCAAGTTTCGAACCATTTACGATTGGTGGGTACGAGATTCTAGAGATACGATACGCAGATTACACAGTGATACTATCAAGAAGTGCAGAAGGTCTAGAGTAGCTAATTTCAGCCGTAAATGGACATAGTAAAGATCGACGCTTGTTTATAAACATAAATACAACAAATGCAATGACCACCGATAAAACACAATGTTAGCATACATTTACAGTGGATGGTGAGGAAATAGATCAGGTCACACATTTTGAATATTTGTGCTCCAGAATTGACAAAAATGGCTACTGCTCGAAAGAAATCAGAAGAAGACTAGCCATAGCAATGCATAGACTGAACAGCCTGAAGAAATTATGGCACAGCACCATAATGTTAAAAGTAAAATTCTTCTGAGCTTGTGTTTTTCCTGCGGCAGCTTATGGCTGCGAATCATGGACGATTACCAAAACTTCCAGACAAATAATCGAATTCTTCTAGTGAAAATGTCACAGAGAGATCTTCAGAATACACTGGGCAGAGAAAAAGACAAATGTAGACATTCGGCAAGAGTGGAGCATAGAGGAGAACTGGTTTATCAATTCCATTTTGGCTAGAAAATGCAAATACTTTGGTCACATCAAGAGACACAACGGTCTTGAAAGAACAGTGATTGCCAGGCAAAAGAGGAAAGGGTAGACCAAGAAGACGATGGCACCACGATATCCAAGAATGCCTGGGTATGACTGTGGCGGAGACTGGGCTTTTGGAAAGAGAACGAGTTTCTTTCAGACAGACTGTGGTGAGATCGACGTTTTATAAAGGACATGCTACGTGATGATAAGTGACCTTGAAGAAATGACATGGCAGACGTGACCTTCACATATACTCTCGAACTGAAGCTACATACCTATGTGTGTGTGTTGTACTAATTGCATCGTAGGAACTGCACATGTCCTTGAACGAACAACGTACAGACGTCAAATTGTATGTTTTGCTTGAGAAGCCATGTTATGTTGGAAGTTTTTTTTAAAATTCTCACAGTATTGTCTACTGTGAATTCATTCCTGAAGGCCCAACGGTTAGAAAGGAAATGCACGTTGATATCCTATGTCGTCTAAGAGATGCAATCATAAGAAAACGACTAGAAAAATGAACAACTAACAGTTGGATTATGCTGCATGACAATGCGCCTTCACATCGATCCCTAATTGTGATGCAGTAGTTCTCAAAGCACAATGTGATTACCTTGGAACATCCTCCATTTTTGTTGCTGATTTTGTCTGAAATAGGCACTGAAAGCACAGCAATTCAAGGATGATGGGGGCGTCATCACCAAAGCGACAAAACAGCTGAGAGAGGTGTCAATAAATGAGTTTCAAGAATATTTTCAGCAGCTGTATGAACGTAGACAAAAGTATGTATCTGCAGAAAAGAACAATTTTGAATGAAATGTAGTGCAGATCATTATATTGTAACTTATTTCTACACAATCCACTAATTCTGATAACTTTTTGAAGCTACGTCGTATCTGTGTTGTTCAATATTGATCTCTTCCCACCTCCTCCGTTAGCACACTATCATCGAATCTTGCTACTATCCAACTCACTCGTTCCCTTCTTTAGTAGCACACTATCATCGAATCTTGCTACTATCCAACTCACTCGTTCCCTTCTTTAGTAGCACACTATCATCGAATCTTGCTACTATCCAACTCACTCGTTCCCTTCTTTAGTAGCACACTGTCATCGAATCTTGCTACTATCCAACTCACTCGTTCCCTTCTTTAGTAGCACACTGTCATCGAATCTTGCTACTATCCAACTCACTCGTTCCCTTCTTTAGTAGCACACTGTCATCGAATCTTGCTACTATCCAACTCACTCGTTCCCTTCTTTAGTAGCACACTATCATCGAATCTTGCTACTATCCAACTCACTCGTTCCCTTCTTTAGTAGCACACTATCATCGAATCTTGCTACTATCCAACTCACTCGTTCCCTTCTTTAGTAGCACACTGTCATCGAATCTTGCTACTATCCAACTCACTCGTTCCCTTCTTTAGTAGCACACCATCTCAAACCCTCTGAAATTCTTCTAATTTTTCTTTGCTAGAGTCCGTGTTTCAACCCACTACAGTGCAATTGGTTACTCATAAGTTGTGGCTATTTCTTTCCTTAGCTCGATCTTGATATTCCTTGTGGACGGCAATTTATGTTTTTCTTTGAAGGCCTTTATTGTCATTGCAATACTTGACTTTATTTCAAAAGGATGTAGAACTATGATGAATGAACGTACGCAGGTTGAATATTATAATATACCGACTGGATATATGAATGTCGACTGATATAATATTATGAGGTACAGACAAGAATTATGAATGTACTGACTTTGTCGTGTCCTCCTGGACAATCAGGTCAGACATAATCGTTTCCAATGTTCGACTTCGGGGCTTGTCGTATCGTACCACATTCCTCCCTCCAACATGCCATCGATGTTGTGTATTTCCAGGATGTTTGGGCAGATCATCAGGCGGTGTTAGTGTTGCGTTGCTCCACAGTCGCACATATGTATGTCGACAGATATAACTAATCCATAACGAGATTGGAAATACAAGTCTAGAAGTGCATTTATTACAAACACATAATGGCACTACCGTTAGTGGTAGTGAGCGTACCTTCGTCAACAAGAAATGCATACTCTAGAGGCATAACAATGCATACTCTAGAGGCAGTACACTGTATACTCTAGAGGCAGTACAATGCATACTCTAGAGGCAGCACAATGTATACTCTAGAGGCAGTACATTGTATACTCTAGAGACAGTACAATGTATACTCTAGAGGCAGTACAATGTATACTCTAGAGGCAGTACAATGTATACTCTAGAGGCAGTACAATGTATACTCTAGAGGCAGTACAATGTATACTATAGAGGCAGTACAATATATACCGAAGCTGGACGATGGTATCTTAGAATTGTGTGATGATTAGCTGAATGATTGGCTACAGTAATGAGATATGTCCTTCAGGAAAGACGACTGCTTAATGTATAACTAGTAATAACCAGTCAATAATTAGGAACATAATTCAACAACTTTTAATATCATGTGTAAACACTTGTAATCGATTTAAAGCCGCCTTAAACCAGGAAGCATATTTACCTTGGTGTGAGTAGCAATCTACAAATATAACAACCATTGTGAACGACGTATTAATCTTAACCCAGCGGCAGATAACCGTTGGGGTGACCAGTAATTTAAAAAAAAACTAATGTAAAAGAAAAACACAGTGACACAAATATAAATAGGTATCGGCAGATATCACACTGGGGCAAAAACACAAACTAAACCTACGTTATGACAAAAGGCCTTAAAGAAAGCAATAAGGACAACAGTCTATAAACTTTATCACATTTTTCAAAGAGCTGTCTTGATGCAATGAATAACTTATAATTGCGACATCCTTGGCCTTGAAGAGGCTGACTCGTGGGAAAAGAGGGTGGCAATGTATCTCAGCATGATAGAAGTATAGCGTATGAGGAGACCAAGAGGTTAGCGAGATGTAAATGCAGGTGCATCCATGCCGCTAACACAATTGCGGCATTATTCCAGCTAAAGGAGGCGAACAAGTGGTCATATTTAAACTCTTCGACGGCAGATTCATGAATCATCTAATCAGCAAATGGGTTATATCTACTAATGATAAAAAATGTGGTACTGATGACACCTTCAACACTTCACGTTAGGGGCAAGTCAATCAAATTAATGAAAACCACCTCACACGTCAAGGTCAGGTGAATCATACTAATCAAAACAACCTGACACGTCAAGGTCATGTGAATCATACTAATCAAAAGAACCTCACACGTTACGGTCAGGTGAATCATACTAATCAAAACAACCTCACATGTTAAGGTCAGGTGAATCATGCTAATCAAAACAACCTCACACGTCAAGGTCATGTGAATCATACTAATCAAAACAACCTCACACGTTATGGTCAGGTGAATCATACTAATCAAAACAACCTCACACGTTAAGGTCAGGTGAATCATACTAATCAAAACACCTCACACGTCAAGGTCAGGTGAATCATACTAATCAAAACAACCTCACACGTCAAGGTCAGGTGAATCATACTAATCAAAACACCTCACACGTCAAGGTCAGGTGAATCATACTAATCAAAACCACCTTACACGTCAAGGTCAGGTGAATCACACTAATCAAAACCACCTAACACGTCAAGGTCAGGTGAATCATACTAATCAAAACCACCTCACTCGTCAGGGTCAGGTGAATCATATGGATTAAACATCTGTGGAGACAGCGTGGGATAGCTGTTACGTGACACGATATTTTGTCTGTTGTTCAGTTAAATGTTAATTTGTTGAAGTATGGGTGATCCGTCAACAAATGGTATACCGGATACATTTTGTCTTTTGTTCTGTTTTTTATGAGTGTGTGAAGTCTAGGTGGACCGTCAACAATAATCACGGATTAAATAATATGTGCAATTGTTTATTTTACGTGTTATATGTGGGGTCCGTTAGTTACGTGTTATATGTTGGGTCCGTTAGTTACGTGTTATATGTGGGGTCCGTTAGTTACGTGTTATATGTGGGGTCCGTTAGTTACGTGTTATATGTGGGGTCCGTTAGTTACGTGTTATATGTGGGGTCCGTTAGTTGCGTGTTATATGTGGGGTCCGTTAACTACGTGTTATATGTGGGGTCCGTTAGTTACGTGTTATATGTGGGGTCCGTTAGCATCAGCCACGGAATATCTGTGAATTAGTGTATTATGAGTGTTACAAATGGTGACTGCTTGGAGTTTCAATAAACATAACATCACTGATATATGTCCTAAATAACATCTGTGTGTTTTCCTGTCGGTAACAGACCGCTGTATAAACACATATTATTTAATGTGTCTGACTTATTTCATTTAGTGTATCAGCGCTAAAGTCCTGTAAGAAGGTCCTGTGGAAGCCGTCTTCAATATCCCGCAATGTAATCAAACACCGCCTGAGTTTAACAAAGGATTCATGAAACGTAGTATCAGCTGGTGGCTGTATTTTCCTGTCTAAGCTTAGCCAAGTTGATTTACCTTTCTCTATGTGCTGCAAAGTTATCAGGATTCTCAGCATGTGTTTTCCGTTAAGGAATTGAATTACATTTCTAACCCAGTAACTTATTTGTAATTGGACTTGTAACAATACAACGTCCAAGTAACAATAACGGACAAAGACCCCATTCAGACTACACACAATCATCTCGAATCTCATCCCTTGCATACAGGAGTTGATTAAAAGTTTTATAAGTTGTCAGTTTTGATGGTGTCGTGTTGACCATTTCTTGTGTAGTCTGCTCTTTTTTAAAACTGGTATGCAGTGACTCACACGTACCTGGCCACTTCCTAGTAATAGTTCACAGCTAAAAACGTATTGCATCTCGGTCGTAATATAATGTCTTGTTTTTTGTTGTGATTTGTTAGTTGATTTCTTTTGTATTTGCAGCTGACGAAGGCTTGTGTCGGTAATGGTGGTTTTGTTCTTATTGTTCTACTTCGTACGCTATCAGACATCAATTTGAATTTGTTCAAAGAAAGCAGCGGTCGTCTTGAGGCTGTCGAAACTGACATAGAGCTTGTTTAGTGTTGGCACTAATCTGACCACCTGTGGTTTCTCTGATCTTCGTCTGTCGGCGATTTTGCAGCAAATGTTCATGGGTCATTTTCCCAGTACTACAGGTGCATCCATTTTTACTAATTTATGTTTTCAATTGTTTTTATTGAATTCCAAATAAACGAATTAGCCCAAGCCTCTTTGAAAGAAAAGTAGCACTGCTATCTGTCAGACATTTCACAAAAGGCAACTAACAAGTGTTGAGCATGGGGCTGGCTCTCACATCCTGTACAAATGTTCAGCAACAGAACTTCAAAATGTATGGGCGTGTTGGCATTTGGTTCTTAAATATAAATGGGTATTTCGTCGTTTGTCGCTTCAAAATGTATGAGTCTCTCAGTATTTGACACTTCAAAATTGATGGGCATGTCAGCATTTGACGACTTAGCCAATGTTTATTAACTACCTATACTCCGCAGAAACCCGAATTGTTTTTTATTGATTGATAGATTGCTGGGAACACAAATAGCCTAAAGTGCCTATTAGAACAAACACGTAAATATTTGCTACATAATCGCATATAGTTCATTGGTAAATGTGAACAAATGTCCAGATACTGCCGCCACGGATGATTCTCTTTGATATATCGTTTCCACTAGCTCATATATTGAAGTAGCCAGTTCAAGATTGACCGTTGATCGACATTAGAGCGTCACACATAACCATTTACAAGTATTACGATTTAGAAGGCAGTCATTGACCATTGATCGACATTAGAGCGTCACACATAACCATTTACACGTATTAATATTTAGAAGGCAGTAATTGACAATTAATCGACATTAGAGCGTCATACATAACCATTTCTCAGTGTAAAGATTCAGAAGGCAGTCATTGTTAATCAAAGATACATAGTCCGACAAATAGACTGTCTTTGCTAAGGAGAATAGGCACATCCGAGCTGAAATCAACGGAAACTCCTATATTCTTATACTGTAATACATTTTCATATATGTATGTTGTCGAGAATGTATACCCATGTTAAAATTGGAGCGGAAGTACAAACATATAAAAATTGAAAAATCATTTACTTCTTCTTCTTCGTTCGTTCTCAGTGTCTCACTACCAAACCCCGAAAGGACTAAGTAGCAGAATGTAGTCCAGAGAACGGAATTCGTTGTGTCGTAGTTTACAGCTTGGCTGCGATATTTGCACCTTTCGGTCTATCACATCCGACTTCAGCAAACATTTTTTGAGTTCTGGGTTAGCATTCCCCCTTCGATCCATTCTCCTTAGCCAGTCTGCCCTTCTGCAGCCTGTTATCTAGGATCACCGCGTGGAGGTGTAGAAGGGTCTTGGCAGCTCTAGTTTGCTGGCCCTGACGCTAGCAGTCAGCCATGGGTGGCTGACCACTGCAGCTCATGCGCTGCTCAGCATCTTGATCCCGAATAATATAAGCCTTGGAAGAATATGCCAAATGTGATGATCTCCGTATGTTCTTACTTGGTTCATCCTGGTTGTTTCACATCTACTCTGCCGGCGTCTATGACAGAACATGCTGAATTAAAATACTCATTGTGGTAATATAAATGACATAGACCACGCTGTGATGTACTATCTTATATTTCTGTACATACTTGCAAGTATTGATGTTCTTACTTCGCAATGAATATGTCAATTTGTATATCTCGTACACATGTATGTGAATAAATGTGTGTTTGAATATGTCGATTCAGTAGCTCGTTTTCATGTAGCTACGTTTATTGGAAGTTATCTTTCCTATCCCTGCAATACGTGTCTGCACCTTCGTAGAAGTTTTTTATGTGTATTATTGCTATTGATTTCTTACTTCTGAAAGAATGTATCTATTTGTATCTATTTTTACATTTTCAAGAAAAGGGAAATAGAGAACTCATTTCTTGCTGGAGACTAGAAGAACTCCTAAATGACAAGCTTGACTCAAATCATGTTTATCCTCATAAATTGAACATATTACATACAAGGATTATATCGTCAACTTTAGCTTGGTGTATGCTTGGCCTGCTCTCAATTCGTCTGTTTAAGACTGGCAAAAAAAGGTGCAAGATTACCACAACCAGATTCTAGTGTGAATTACGAAGAGTCAAACAGTTTTATTACGGCGAAAAACATGGCCAAATGGGAAACAGAGCATACTGGCTACACAAAAAATGATGCCTATTAACAGTTGAAAAGAAGAAAGCAGGTCGTGGTCTTCAGACTCCACACAAGCCACAACAGAGTGAGGTACCATCTATTCAATAAACTGAAGATAGGTGGCACCGACGAATGCACCCGTGGGACGGGGAAAATGACCGCTGAACATCTGCTGTAAAATTGCCCGACATACGAGGACAAGAGAAATCACATGTGGCCATCACCAGTGGCAACACTAGACAAGCTATATGGCAGTGTCGACAGTCTCAGGATGACAGCTGCTTTCTTCGAACAAATTCAAGTTGACGTCTGACAGCGTACGAAGAAGGAGCAGAAGAATTCGTCTGTTTAAGTATGTATGCCAGCGGATATGCCAGCGAAGTAATATTGTAATACACATGTATCAATTACATCCTCTTGTACGCTGGCATTCCAAACGATGAACAGGCACACCGCACACTACAGAATTATGAAATCAGTTATTGAACAGGGATGCATACTTGAGAGGGCGGAGTGGGTATTTCTACAACCGGCAAGCTACTAGAGCTATCAAAATAAACACTTTCCTGAATTTCCGGTGGAATGCTGGACGCCTATGGCTTTTCCCGAGGGCAGTGACAAGGAATCAATGTAGAACATAACACAACCAAATCGGCACAAATATATGTTGTTCTATGTTTAATGTCCCGTTATTGTCTCATTTCCGTTTCACGTGCAGCAAAGTGACCTCAATTCAGCCGCCGGCCTCTTATTGAAAAACTGATTTAAAACACTTAACACGTTCTAGAAGTAGTAGTATATGTTGCGACTTGTTTTGAATGACGATGCTGCTTGTTTGAATGACGATGCTGCTTGTTTTGTATGACGATGCTGCTTGTTTGAATGACGATGCTGCTTGTTTTGTATGACGATGCTGCTTGTTTTGTATGACGATGCTGCTTGTTTGAATGACGATGCTGCTTGTTTTGTATGACGATGCTGCTTGTTTGAATGACGATGCTGCTTGTTTTGTATGACGATGCTGCTTGTTTGAATGACGATGCTGCTTGTTTGAATGACGATGCTGCTTGTTTTGTATGACGATGCTGCTTGTTTGAATGACGATGCTGCTTGTTTGAATGACGATGCTGCTTGTTTTGTATGACGATGCTGCTTGTTTGTATGACGATGCTGCTTGTTTGAATGACGATGCTGCTTGTTTTGTATGACGATGCTGCTTGTTTTGTATGACGATGCTGCTTGTTTGAATGACGATGCTGCTTGTTTGAATGACGATGCTGCTTGTTTTGTATGACGATGCTGCTTGTTTGAATGACGATGCTGCTTGTTTTGTATGACGATGCTGCTTGTTTGAATGACGATGCTGCTTGTTTTGAATGACGATGCTGCTTATTTTGAATGTCGATGCTGCTTGTTTGAATGACGATGCTGCTTGTTTTGAATGGCGATGCTGCTATTCCCATTCACAGCCCATTTCAATTACTTTACATCTTGATTTGGCTGCACCAATAGCCCAATTTTTTCTTCTTCCCAGTTATCCAACTGGGGTGAAACTATTCTTGGTGTTCATTTGTTATTTAGCCAAGGGTGGCATGGAATGTAGGAATGCGTGCATTCCTTGCTGGAGACTGTTATCTCATTAACAATACGGCTCATTGTTTGGGCGAACCGGGTCTGCTGTTTACTCTTTCTACGGTTTTGGTTTACGAGTCGTGAGATTGTGAGATACGTGACGTAGAGGACAGGTTAGATAGCGAGAGATGTGGTGGGTGATTAGGTGATTTGTAGGGTGGGGGTCGGAGGAAGGGTGATGAGGGGCGGGGTGATATGGGCATACTGTAGTGTATATGATGGAGAAGTGGTGGTGGTGATAAGCATATAGGGAATACAGTTTAAAAGAGAGGTGGGAAGGGGGCGGGGGGGGGGGGGTACCAGTAAGATAAGAAGGCAGTTGGTGAAAAGTAAATCAGTGCAGTTGGGTATAAGGCGAGAGGAAGTAATGATAAGGAGAGAGGAAGTAATGATAAGGTGAGAGGAAGTAATGATAAGGAGAGAGGAAGTAATGAAAAGGGGAGAGGAAGTAAAGATAAGCTGTGTAGGTAATTCGTCATACAAATATGGGTAATTGATGATATTAAAAGAGTAACTTTGTGATACAGAGATGAGGACTAGTGATGCGGAGATAGAGTCGTAGTGATAAGGAGATGGGGTAGTAGTCATAATGAGATACAGAGTAGTGATACGGATATGGGGCAGTAGTGATGCGGAGATGGGGAAGTAGAAGTTATAAGGAGCAGGGGAAGTAGTGATAAGGAGATGGGGAAGTAGTGATAAGGAGATGGGGAAGTAGTCAAACGGAGATGGGGAAGTAATGATAAGGAGATGTGATAGTAGTGATCAATAGATGTGTTAGTAGTCGTAATAATAGGAGTAGTTGGTGACATGGAGAGGGGATAGTTGGTGACATGGATAGGGAGTAGGTGGTGACATGGAGAGGGGATAGTTGGTGACATGGATAGGGAGTTGGTGTTGACATAGAGAGGGGATAGTTGGTGACATGGAGAGGGGATAGTTGGTGACATGGAGAGGGGATAGTTGGTGACATGAATAGGGAGTAGGTGGTGACATGGAGAGGGGATAGTTGGTGACATGAATAGGGAGTAGGTGGGGACATGGAGAGGGGATAGTTGGTGACATGGATAGGGAGTTGGTGGTGACATGGAGCGGGGATAGTTGGTGACATGGAGAGGGGAGTTGGTGGTGACATGAATAGGGAGTAGTCGGCAATGCGGAGAGTGGGCGGTAGCAGAAATGAAGTTGGGTTAGGTGGTGGTATGTAGAGCGGGGAAGAGGGATAATGAAAAGGGGTAACTAGGATACAGAGAAGAAAAGTTGGAGATAATAAAAGAGTAGGTTGGGACAAATAAAGTCGAAGAGGTGATGATTGGTTGGTGGTGATGAGAAGAGCAAAAAGTAGTGACTCAGGGTAGGTCAGGTGATTTATTTTAAGTTTTCTCAAAACTAAAAAGATTACATCACGGTTATTGACATTGCATTTAGTTATCACAAAGCTATCACTCTTTTCACGAGCTTGTGCAGATTGCAATACCATTCTTTTCAACAAGATAAAACTAAGAAATGCTAATGCATATGTCTGCGGCACGGAGATGAATCCAACTGAAGCTCTGATACAGGTGTCCAACGTAAGATAGATACTCTGACAATACACATTTGGATAGTATCAGTATAGTTTAGTGGCAAGATCTTTTGGGATAGTGATAACATTATTTCCTAGCACTGTTTTCTTTGTGTATATTTAAATTGACCCCTGGAAAACATACACCGAATAAACAGAGGAATTCAAACAGAAAAGTGAAAGAATAATAAAGACAATAGGACAGTAATAATAATATTAACAATAATAATACTAAGAAGAAGAAGAAGAAAGAAAGAAAGGAGACAAAGAAGATAAAAAAAACAATAATTATACAATGGAATACAGGACAAATTGAGTCGCAAGTGGAGAGATAACAAAACGACTCAACGCTGTAAATGGTTTCAAAGTTGCTCAGTGAAACAAAGCAATCGTAAGTGAAAGTGAATGAATCAACGCATTTTGTTTATATTCATTCTTTCTTTCTGCGTTGCAGTCTTTTAATAACGTTTTTTTTTTTGCGTTTCCTTTCTCTTCTTTTGCGAAAGTTAACTACGTTGATGTTATATGACTCTCCGACAACAAGTTTGCTTTAAACGCACCTGATACACTCGTGCATGTGTGGTTAGTGTAGACATTATTTACATTATGAGCTTTAGTTTTGCGAGAGCGATTTGAAAAGTTTGACCACCAGTGATATATCTATGACAACGGTGAATAGAGTCACGTGACACCTTTGTAGAAATATAATCTAATGACGTAAACTATGGGAGCATGTAGTGGCATGATCATGGAACGTGGTGCATGCGCACATCATACAGTACAATGGCGGCCTACGTGGCCATTCAGTTGAAAGAACGTGCTTTGATTGATATCTTGGCATCGGAAAGTTGTATGCCCATCGACGTGCATCGAAGAATGACATCAATACATGGTGACGCCTGCGTTTATGGCAGTGTTGTCAGAGGGTGGGCACGGAATGTGAAAGTCAACAATCCTGCCCCAATAGACCTGTATGACAAGTCTCGCAGTGAACGAACCGATCACAGCTGTGGATGCACAGACGGAGCTGGCGTGGACGAACCGATTCGTGCGATTCCCCGTGTATATCAGAAAGATATCGCCGCAATGGTTATGATTTCGATTTAATGTGTACATCACATTATCTATACTCTGCTTGGGTATAAGAAAGTGTGTGCGAGATTGTGCGAGTCCCTCGCTTGCTGACACCAGCTTAGCAACAGCGCCGATATCAAGTGTGTCAAAAATGCGTAACGCGGTATGAACAGGAGGGCCGAATCGTCTTTGGCGATGAGTAATTGGAACATCATTATGGCCAAACAATCATCGTCAGTCTATGAAACACAAGTATTAGAACTCACCTACCCCAAAAATAAATTCAGGGTCGTCGCTATGGCGGGACAAGTGTTGATGACTATCTTTAGGGACTGCATGGGCGTAGTCAAAAAACTAAATATTTGCATCAAAGCAATACAGTCAACTCCGATCGACTGAAACTTTGCAGAACATAAACTTCGAGTACAATTGATGCAAGCACGTGCAGACAAGCATGCAGTTCTTTAGCACGACTATGCTCACCTACACAACAGTCGCTAAACAGTGACTACATTGGAGCGTCTCCAGTTTTACATTTTACCTATCGTACAGCACCGATCTGGCACCTTGTGACTTCTTCCTCCTTTAAACGCTGAAGGAACACCTCAAGGTACATGGTTACGCTTCTGGCGAGGAGGTGCAAGCAGCTTTGCGTTCCTGATTTCGGAAGACGAGGTCTGATTTGTTTCCCTCGATGGAATGCAACAACTTGTCCAACGTTGACGTTCATGTGTGTATTAGGATGGTGACTACGTTGACAAATAAGTACATATCACCTAAACGACATGCCATGCTTCAAGTAAATGTACAACTCAAGTGTAAATATTGCACATTAATAAAATTATCTCACCAAAAGCAAAATTGTTCAAATCGCCGTCGCATTCACATCACCATTTGAACGTTGCATTGTACCTTTTCCTTGTTCTTTAGTAGCACTAGTGTTATTATAATATCTTGTCCTTATTGGAGCATCGTATGTCTTTTACTGGCCGATGACTGCCAGTTTGTCAGAGATGTACCGTACTGCTTCCACTTCTGTCTAGTTGTGGCACTCATTTCCTCTGTGCCCAATAACTAAAGAACGCCAGATTAGAATCAAGAAGTTGTCTCAAAAGTTGTGTGCATTTCTTTAAATTGAATACTTGAAAAATTTATTGTTTCTCGTCAGTTCTAATTGTCATCATATCATTAGCTCGGATTATATCTGCATTTCCTAAACTAACTAAAATCACGTTTGTGGTTCTGTTATTGTTTTCCTACTCGTTCTTCTTCTTCTTCTTCTTCTTCTTCTTCTTTTTTCTTCTTTTTCTTCTCCGCTCGTCCTGAAAACCACGTTGCGTATAATTTGCAGTGATGTTGTGTTCTACGCATTAAAAAACATCCGATTTCAGCTGGCTTTGAAAAGTACAAAGTTTGCCTTCCCATTGAAACCTCTATTAGCTTACCCAGACTACACTAATGCAGCCTGTTTCCAGGGCCGCCCCATGTAGACGGAATAGGGTATTGGTATGATCTGTTTTGCTGACACTGTTGCAAGCAGCATGACATGAGTCGCTGACTGCTTTCAGCTCATTCACTGTTCTGCATCTCTGGCCCCCATCTGTTAATGATGTCCGTTGAGCATATTCATTGGTTAGGTAAGGGGTTGCCTTATAACAAATAACAAATAAAGAAAAACGATCAGTACGTCTCCAATATTTTTTTATTTGGTCAAATAACAAAATAAATATCCACTTTTGATTTCCACAAACAACAACTATGTGAAACTCATTCAATCAATCAGTCCTACCCATTTAGCTCGGTGGAGAACATGTTTTCAACAAATATGCACCGAGTCCTCCTGTCCGAAGCCATCTTGTCTTACTCTATATACGACTACCCTGCATTTTCTTGGTTTGTCTCGAGGTGTTTTTTCTTTCCCATGTGTGTTTTGGTCTGCTCCTACGACTTTTGACTATGAGATTCAAGCGCAGAGGCTGTCTTCAATGTTACCAACTAGGACCATATCCAACTGCAGGGCCTTATCATCGCGCCATGTTTCACGGCTATCTTTCTGGGTCTGTCCAACGATTCCATAAAAATAATATTATCACGCCATTTCAATCCATAAAATCTCTTTCGTTGTTGTTTTTGTTATCCAAATTTCAGAGCAATGTTTCATCGGCTTTGGGCATTTCTATTTTTTTTGTGTTAGATTTAATTTCTTTTTATTTCCATAAGTTTTCCAGTGGAATGAAAGTTTGTCTCACTTATTGCATTCTTATTTTGATATCTTATGGCTTGTGCGAAAATTTAAAAAAAAAATACCAACTGATCAGGTCTTTGGGGCTGACAATACACGTCCTGTTTATCGATTACGCTTATCATGAGGAACATACTCCAGTTGGTGGTACCATACACTTCGTACTTGACTACAGCTCAAAACTTGATTATAAGTCAATATGTATCCTATTTCATTTATACTATTTCGTATGTTACTTTTATCTACTTTTAACAAATGTCACCACTGCACACATCCATGTTCTTTGACGCGTTCAAAATGCATTCTAAATAAACGGATGCTTGCTCCGTCTGTTTCCGTTCAGCACATACATCATGACTAGATCTGAAAAGTTTACGTGCAATGATTGCACGCATCAGGTTGTTTCATTTTTGCCAATGTATTATGAGTGCTTACATCTTCTGAGCATTTGAAAGCGTTCACATTGTAGTATGAAATGCCAGTTAATTGATTGTTCTGCCTTGGATTCCTAATATATCAAACACATGCGTGATACCCGGGTTGTAAATAATTGAACCACTATCACCTTCCAAGCATTATGTATAATTTTTCTATTGGAGGTTATGATTGGTGCTGGTACAAATGTAAAAAAAATACAATGCATTTGAATCATTCATTTCTACAACTCCAGTGCAGACGTCTTGTAAATGGGTCAGCTGCAATTAAAACTTCTGCTACAAACAGGAACGTTTGTAAATGCCTGGAAACCGGTTTATTTTCAAAGGTTCATCTGTAGTGGTGGCCTTTGATCCACATTAATCGATACTTGAAATGAATTAGCATATCAAAGCAAAGACTTATCTTTGAAATCATATATTTCTTCTTAATCATCCATTAATCCCCCCTTTTCATTACAGCCCAAATCCCATTTTATTTAAAAAAAAGCTATGTATTTTATTACATCATATTTGTTTAATTTTTCAGCACATTTTATTCATTACGCAAATCCTCAAAAAATATGGAAAGGGACATGCACAATCGTTTCTGGTAGCATTCATTTCGTTTGTAAAACCCCCTTGTTATAATGTCTGATTTGTCTTCGTACGGAGACCCTTCCACAACGAGTTTTCGCAAATCATTTACTTCGTTTACTACTAAAATAATTGCATTGTCTACATTCCCTGTATATTGAAGAAATGTTTGCCCAGCGTCAGTTTGCACACCATTTGTTTAGTTTTCAAGCACATTTAATTGAATTGTGGAAGCACCTGAACACCAAACAGTTTAGACAACGTAATGTGGTCAACATTTTTATCGTTTCGTTGCGGCTTTTGTATAATGGCCGAATATCCAGCACACTGACAGGCCGACACAACTTAGTATTGCAAAACATTGTATTATGATTGCAGCGAGCATTATTATTGTCTAAGTCACCTGCACATTGAAGACTTCCAATATGTAATTTCGTATATGCATTTTGTTTTTGTACAAGGTATATGCATTTTCTGAATTACCTGCATATCAATTCGATTGGACACTTCGATTTCGCACATCAGCTGCTTCGTTTTCCATCCACTTGTTTTCGTTGTTAGAATTTAGGATTCATCTATAAATTTACATTTTCATTTCGCACATTATCTAATACAATTTCTGGGGCATTTTTTAAAATTATTGGAATACCTTAAACTGTAGGTATTTTTTAGGTTAAATTACCACTATAGAATAAGAGACCAATATTATATCTCCCCAACCACCGGCCCTTTATTGAAACAACAATTGCAATTTCGCACTTTATCTGTCTTGGAATATATTGTAACTTCACGTCCGTACCAACTTTCTCATTCGTTCGAGCAACTGCCATCTCACTTTGTCCATTTGTATATTTTGTTGCACGCATATTTAACAATGGTAGGCAAACAAATCAATCATTTGACAGTTTCACATAATTACAATAACACAGACACACTGACGTTTCGTTTAAATAGTCTTTATCAAGGTTTGAAGAAACGTAAACAACAGTGAAAACGTATCTAAACTAAACTAATAATGTCATTGGAAAATTGAAAATATTAAATCAATACACGTTATTGAATGTCTTTCAAAGCTCCGAGGTGCATCAAAATGTCAGCAACATGTAACGTAGGGACCAAACAATGATGACGTTAGAGGATTAATATATCAATACTAACATTAAATAAAGAACGAAACACGTTTCTTGGTGGAGAGAACGGGTTGAGATGTTGGGGGTAGCAATCTCTATAAGATGAGAAAGAGAAGAGACTTTTGGATGTTGAGCAATATATAACCGAACAAACAGAGAAAAGTGCGGGTCGTACAATGTATATAACCGAACAAACAGAGAAAAGTGCGGGTCGTACAATGTATATAACCGAACAAACAGAGAAAAGTGCGGGTCGTACAATGTATTTGAAATGAGAAAAAGAAGAGGCGTAGAACTGAACTGTGTATTTGTTATAAGCAATAACAGATACATGAAATTGATTAGTGATAAGGATGGGAAACAAAAAACAGACCCAGAGAACAAAAAAGTAAGATGGAGAGAATATGTTGAGGAACTTTACGATGATGGGGGCCTGTATCAAGATAACACACCAATAAATAACATACCATTGACTGAAGAGAGATTAACTATAACTAGAGATTAATTTCATAAGGCATTATATTTAATCCCGAACAATAAGGCACCAGGGATAGATGAGTTACCTATTGAGCTTCTCAAAGCAGCTGGAGAGACTTTTTCATATTTTACTATTTCAACATGTTAATGTCATTTACAACATGGGAATATGACCAAAAAAGCACACAGCTTCAATATTAATTCATTTGCCAAAGAAATCAAATGTAACAGAATGCGGTCAATTCCGAACAATACGTTTGATAACATATGCATTTAAAATCTTATTGAAGATAATTAAGATGAGAATCGATGGAAAGATAGAGGAAGTACTGCAAGATAACTAGTTTGGATTTGCAAAGGCCAGAGGTACATGTGATGCCATTGGAGAATTGCGGGTTCTCGCAGAAAGAATGATCGATCAAGGATGGCCACTATTCAAGAATGATCGATCAAGGATGGCCACTATTCAAGAATGATCGATCAAGGATGGCCACTGTTCATTTGCTTTATTTACTAAGAGAAAGCTTTTGAGATCCTGCAAAAAATATGTATAGAAAGAACACTCATTAAGTTAATCCATAATCTGTATGCAAATCAAGATGCGATTTTTTAAACCACAGAAGATCTCATGGATCCCGTTTTCATTTGACAGGGAGTGCGACAGGGCTGCTTGCTTTCACCGAGTCTCTGTAACGAATATTCGGAGAGGATGGTGGACAAGGTTATGCAGAGTTGTAATAAGGGTGTCAAAGTTAATGGTATGAACGTTAATGCCGTCAAATTTGTCGCTGACCAAGCAATAGTGGCAGGATCAGTAGCAACGTTGAAAATGCTGCTTGAAAAAATTAATAGCACAGTCAAAGAGTTTGGCATGCAAATAAACACAACGAATACAAAGACCTTGGCAATATCCAAGCAAATTAAGACAAATAAATGTGGTAATCAATGGAGTAATAATCTAAATAGTTCCACAGTTTACATATTTGGACAAACTATAACAGAAGATGCACGAATGAGACAGAAATCAAGACAAGGTTTGTAATGGCGAAAAAGGGCTTAAGAGAAAAGCAGAAATTGTTAACCTCCAAGAGTATCAGGGTAGAATTGAGGAAAAGAATAATCGGCACTCGTATATGGCCAATTGTACTGTATGGGTCGGAAACATGGACTCTAGCAATGAAAGATGAAAAAAGATTGCAAGCGTTTGAAATGTGGTGCTACCGTAGATTGGGAAGAGTGAGTTGGTCAGAAAAATGATCTAATGACAATGGGCACATAAAGACAGATATTGCAAATGATACAGAAACATCGTTTGAGTTGACTGGGTCACATAATGAGGCTTGCAAGTCTTCTACATAAGATACTAGATGGAAGGATTCAAGGGAAGAGATGACCCGGGCGTACAAGATTACATTTTTCATCACAGGCATGCTGGGACATTCAAGTACAAACCTATGCTGCAATGAAGAGAGCTGCAGAGGATAGAGTCAAATGGAGAGACATACTCAGACAACCTTACAGCCAGTCTCTGGGCTAATCGACCAGATGATAGGGTCAAATGGAGAGACATATTAAGACAACCTTACAACCAGTCTCCGGACTAATCAACCAGAGGATAGGGTCAAATGGAGATACATACTCAGACAACCTTACAACCAGTCTCCGGACTAATCAACCAGAGGATAGTGTCAAATGGGGAGACACACTCAGACAACCTTACAAGCAGTCTCCGGACTGATCAACCAGAGGATAGGGTCAAATGGAGAGACATACTCAGACAACCTTACAACCAGTCTCCGGACTGATCTTCTTCTTCTTCATCGTACGCAGTCAAACATCAACCTTAATTTTTTCGAAAAAAGCAGCCGTCATCCTGACGCTGTCGACACTGCCATAGAGCTTGTCTAATGTTGCCACTGGGGATGGCCACATCTGCTCTCTCTGATCCTCGTATGTCGGGCAGTTTTGCAGCAAAAGTTCAGCGGTCATTTTCCCGGTACCACGCGGGCATTCGTCAATGCCACCTATCTTCAATTTGTTGAATAGGTGGTACCTAAGTCTATTGTGGCCAGTGCGAATTCTGAAGACCACTACCTGCTCCCTTCTGTTCAACTGGTAATAGGGATCGTTTTTGGTGTAGCCAGTATGTTCGGTTTCCCATTTGGTCATGTATCTAGCTCTAAAAAGCCGTTTTGATTCTTCGTATGTCATAGTAGTATCTGGCAGTGGTAGTCTTGCAACTTCTTTTGCCAGTCTGTCTGCCTCCTCGTTGCCTTGGATGTTGCAGTGGGATGGAACCCACTGTACCACTACCCTTTTCGGTGCGGACTGCTGACATAGTTTACAGAGTACTGCTCTTAAATCATTAAGCTCAATATTTGTCTGGCTTTTCCGTGCTGTGACTACGGCCAAACAATCGGTAAGCAGGAATATATGGCTTTCATTCCTTTTACCTGTCACCATTTCTTCCACTGCCGCCCTCAATGCCTCTGCCTCCGTTCTGAAATTGCTTGTGTATTTTCCAGTAGCGAATGACAGTGTTATTTTTCTGCCATTTGGTAGGTTCAGATATGCTCCTGCCCCTCCGTTCTGTGTAGTGTTTGTTACAGAGCCGTCGGTGTATGCATGGGTCCAGTCCATGCTTGGGTAGTTTTTCGATATGTAGCTCAGGGTAGTATCTCTTCTTTGTTTTTCAGTCTGGCAGTTTTTGTTTCCAATACCTGGTATATTTTCTACCACCTCTGGAAATATATGCTGCCTCCAGATAGTTTTTCGTACAGTAGGGATGGGCTGGTGTGTTGTTATTGCGTTCATGGGCTCTTCGTGCATCTTTGCTTTGGCTATTTCTGCAAAGTTTCTCCGCTTTAGTTTCCCATTTCCGAAATTGTTTAGTCTCTGGTGCATTGGATGGTCAGTCAGTCTTCTGAGTTTCTCTGATTGCAGCTGGGCTCTGCAGTCTCTTCTATCGGTCATGGATTGCAGATTTGTAATCTTATCAAGTTCTACAATTGGCGTTGACTTCATGCCTCCTGTTATAACTCTCATGGCTTGGTTTGAAGTTCGCTAACTTTATCGAAGTTCGCCTTTGCTGCTGTTGTCCATGCCGCAATGCTATACTCGAGAACTAGTCTCACTCTTCCAGTGTACATTTTCTTTAGTATACTTTCGTCTGCTCCCCAGCTTGTGCCAGCAAGTTTCCTCATGATTGCCATTCTTTCTCTGGCTCTCATTCGGTTTCTCTCGATCTGAATTTTCCATGTCATGCGCCGATCAAATGTGACTCCCAGGTAGTTTGGGTTGTCATTTGGCTGCAGGTATTTGCCGCTAAGACTTAATTTGGTGTTTTGGGGTTTGTTTTATAGCGAGAATATTGTACATGTGGTTTTCTCCTCGTTTATGTTGACCAGCCATGAGTTCGCCCACCCTTCCAGCGATGTCAGGGCCTGCTGCATCCGATTTCTTGCTATGGTGAGATTCTTTTCAGAGGTCCACATAGCCAGATCGACTGTAAACATTGAGCTATGGACTCTTCTTGGTATATGCTCTGTTATATTATTTATATACACCAGGACGAGTGTGGGTGACAGTACTCCCCCTTGGGGTACTCCCTGCTCAAGTGTCACCTTTTTGCTCATCTACCCTTGTACTTGAACTCTGGCCGTTCTGTTTTTGAGGTAGTGACTTATCCATTTGTACATTTTCCAACAAACTTCACTTCTTCGTAGCTTGACTCTAAGTCCCTTTTTCCAGACTTTGTCAAATGCCTTTTTCAGGTCCACCCAAATCGCTACTGTGTGTTTCTGCTCCAGGTAGGCATCTTCTATTTCCTGGTCTATAAGGATGACTTGATCCTCAGTGGATCTGTGCTGTCTAAAGCCTGCTTGCTGTGGAATTAATATGCGTTTTTCTTTCAGATGCCACATCAGTCTGGTGTTTATCATACGTTCCATCAGTTTGCCGACACAGCTCAGTAGGCTGATAGGCCTGTATCCATTTGGATCTGTTTTGTCTTTTCCTTTCTTTGGTACTGGTACAAGTACTGCGTCTTTCCATGCCTGGGGTACAATACCCCTTTTCCAGCTTTTGTTCAGGACTGATAGCAGTTTCTTCTTTGCTGTTTGGCCCAGCCCCATCAGTATTTCGTTTGTTATCCCGTCTTTTCCGGGAGATTTCCTTTTCTTTAATGTTCCCATGGTCTCTTCCATTTCGTTCATTGTTAATTGTGCCATCATTCGCTCTTCTGGTGCCATATTGATGTTGTCTTGCCCCTTTTGCTCTTCCCTATTGTCTGTATGCCTATTTGCAGGGACCTCAATGTGGTTTGCTCTGGCATAATGTTCAACAAAGGCGTTTGCTGCTTTCTTTCCAGTGAGCAAGTTTTCGCCCTGCTTGATGGTGATTTGTTTGTTTGATGCAGTTTCGTCATTCATGGCTCTGACTAGCTTCCATAGTTTATTCCCTTCTTTGTCTAGATTGAGGCTTTCTGTTTTTTTTTTATAAGTTTCTCTTGCTGTTTGGTTTAGTCCAGACTGATCAACCAAATGAGGATGATGATGATGAAGTTGCACATCGTATTATAGATTATCAAGAGAAGAGACTTGAGGTTGAACAGCGTATTAGAAATACCTAAGATAATACGTTTGGAATGGAACAGTATACACGAGATGACCAAGAAAAGAAGCTTGGAGTTAAAAATGTACGATATATGACCGAGAGAAGAGACATTGCGTTGAACAATGCATGATATATGACCATGATACGAGGCTTGAAGCTGAAAAATGTACGATATATGGCCAAAATAAGATACATGGAGATGAGCAATGTGTGAGCTATTACCAAGATACAAGACATGGAGTTGAACAATATATGATATATGACCAAGATAAGAGACATGAAGATGATCATTGTATTAGAGATGACCAAGATAAGAGGCTTGAAATTGCACATTATATTAGAGACAAAAAATGTGTATGATTTGGTCGTCCCATAACATCTACTGAGGTAGTGACTGAACTTATAGCCACAATAATGAGCTTTTTTTCCAGTTATTTACCAGCTCGGGCGACCTATTCCGATTCACGTGCATTGCCTAATGTACTCAAACCCTTGGTCATAAGGTATACCCAATAGGATGGCATAACCGTTTTGAGAAAACAATCTATCCATACTCCAGAAGTGCGAGACTGGTTCATTTTAAAGTCGATGTGTGGAGGTGGTAATGGTTGTTTGAAGCTATTCGTGCTAAGTGAAGATAGCTAATTTCGAAATGTTTTTATTAGCGTGTAACAATGACCATGGTATTATCTGCCTGTGGTTTCAGTCTGTTAAGTATTGTTCTCAAAAGAACTTTACTTAGATGACTTTTCAGACTGATGGTTCGATAGTTCTGACACATATTTAGGTTTCCTGATTTAGGAAGTGGTATAATTACTGATTTTGTCCAGCTGGTGGGCCACTTTCCTGTCTGCCAAATTCTATTGCAGATGTATGTTAGGGTATCAATTCTTGCCTCACCTCCCACTTGTAGGAGCTCTGCTGGGATATTATCCACACCTACAGCCTTCTCTCTATTCAGCCTTTGTCCCGGTGAGATACGTCAGGCGGCGACAGACAGAGAGGGATGGCGTGGGATTTTGGGAGTGTCTTCGTGTTAACCCCAACGATCTGATGGGTTGTGAGATGAACTGAACTGAACAATGACAGTATTTGAGGGATTGGGGAAGGGGGGAGAGGGGGAGGTAGTATGTGTGCGTGCGTGGATGTCGTGCAGGTGTTTAAGGTCGGTCTTTGTCCCCACAATTGCTCTGATTAATAATGTGGCTTGTGCTGTTTTGTGTTGTATGCTTAGTAGCATAGTGCAACCGACGCCATCAAGAAATGCATAAATGCATCCTTAAACACCAAACATGGTTACACGCTTTCTGTTTCATGAAACCAAAGTCAAGCAAATTGGTTATGAATCGTATCACTAACTGCTACATCACATCGCACCCCGCCAAAACCCAGTGCTTTTAGTTGGTAATAAAGATTCCTGTGATTTTACTAATATGGCCTTTAATGGGCCAGACACGGGAGGACATTTATTGTTTCAGATATCCCAATTGAAAGACACACTACTGTAAGACACTACCATTGTAAGACACCACCCCGGTAAGCCACCACAAATGTAAGACGCCACCACTGTTAGATACCACCACTGCAAGACACCACTGCCGTAAGAGACCACTGCTGTAAGACACCACCCCTGTAAGACACTACAAATGTAAGACGCCATCACTGTAAGACATGACCACTCTAATACACCACCACGACCCTAACACACCACCACTCTAATACACCACCACTCTAAGACACCACGACTCTAAGACACCAGCACTGCAAGACACAGCCACTGTCGGAAATATCCATTATAAGACACCACCACCTTAAGACACCACCACTGCAAGACACAACCTTACTTACTTACTTAGTCGTTCCTCTTCTACCGTGAGGTGTAGAGGTGCAAGACACAACCACTGTCGCAAATATCCACTATAAGACACCACCACTTTAAGGCATCACCACTCTAAGACATTTCCACTCTAAGACGCCACCACTGTAAGGCACCCTAACTCTAAGACATTATCACTCTAACACACCACCACTATAAGGCACCACCACTCTAAGAGACAACCACTCTAAGACACCACCCCTGTAAGACACCACCTCTGTAAGGCACCACCACTCTAAGAGACAACCACTGCAAGACACAGTCACTTCCAGTGATATCCACCATAAGACACCATCACTCTAATACTCCACCACTGTAAGGCATCACCACTCTAAGACAGAACCACTGTAAGGCATCACCACTCTAAGACATTACCACTCATATACACCACCATTGTAAGATACCACCACTGTAAGGCACCACCACTCTAAGAGACAACCATTCTAAGACACAATCACTGTAAGACACCACCACTCTAAGAGACAACCACTCTAAGACACTACCACTGTAAGACACCATCACTGTAAGGCACCACCACTCTAAGAGACAACCACTCTAAGACACAATCACTGTAAGACACCACCTCTGTAAGGCACCACCACTCTAAGAGACAACTACCATAGGACACCACTACTGTTAGACACCACCACTCTAATACTCTACCACTGTAAGGCATCACCACTCTAAGATATTACCACTCTAAGACACCACCATTGTAAGACACCCCAACTCTAAGACACCACCATTCTAATACACCGCCACTTTAAAGCACCACCACTATAAGAGACAACCACTCTAAGACACCACCACTGCAATAAATAACTACTGTCGGATATATTCACTGTAAATCACCACCTTTGTAAGACAGCACAGTATAATCAATATGTGTAAAATACACGGAATATTAAGAACAAAATATGTTTCCTTTATCATTGCTGTATTATTCTGTTCTAGACCAACATTTGTACAGGTGTCTGCATTTATCAGATGTTAGTATTTGTGTAAAATATTTATTTACCACAAACCTCGCATAATTGTCAGTTTTATACCACACCTGTGTTTAGCTTCCTCTTCTTATAAAATTAATCTTCTTTTTTTCGCTCTTATTACCTTGCGTGCATAATCCATCTACCATCCCTCTGTAAGCAGACTGGTCTTGTGCTAGTTCCTGTTCTGTTCAGCTTCCATCTATTCTTCTTGTATTGTTCGCTAGGCCTCGTCCTTACGTGTTTCATTTTCCTCTTTTCCTTTTGACTTCTACGACTGAGATTGACTGGTGATACTGCACAGTGTTTTGTCTTCCCATCGTAATCTTCTTCGACGTATGAAGAGTCAAAACGGATTATCAAAGCCAGATACATGACCAAATGGGAAACCGAACATACCGGTTACACCAAAAACGATGCATATTACCAGTTTAACCGAAGAGAGCAGGTCGTTGTCTTCAGACTTCGCACTGGCCACAATAGACTGAGGTACCACCTATTCAACAAATTGAAGATAGGTGGTACCGACGAATGCCTGTGCGGTACTGGTAAAATGACCGCTGAACATCTGCTGCAGAACTGCCCGACATACGAGTATCAGAGAGAGAGCAGATGTGGCCATCACCAGTGGAACTGCAAGACAAGCTCTATGGCAGTGGCGACAGCCTCAGGATGACCGCCGCTTTTTTCGAAAAAATAATGGTTACTGTCTGACTGCGTACGAAGAAGAAGAAGAAGAAGAAGTAATCTTCTTCCAAGGAGTTCTGATTTCTTAACGATAACACTAAATAAATTAATGCCTTTATGATTGTCTGTTGCGTCTTTTAAACAATATATATATAATTACGCCATTGTATTCTCAAGATTTTATTTCTGAAAAATAACATTTCCAGCAGTTACAATTTCCAAAAAAATACTACAATTTGACATTCTCAAAAATGATTCTCCAATTATCCACAAATTAACAAAACTTAGCAGAAAATCGTGTTCATTTATAACTTTGCGGAACTTGACTAACTACTAACTTGACTAAATTACGGGACAATGAAACCATAGCTACCGGACGATTAAAACCATAGCTTGGGGACGATTAAAACCATAGTTACCAGTGCATTGAGATAGAACATAACGGACACCACATCAAACCATTTACAATTTTTTTTTAAATAACGCATGCTCTGGAAATAGAATGTATGATTTACTCTACCCATTTATTTGTATAAATTATAGTTTAATTAAACATGTTTAGTGCTGTCAAATCTGACGAGCATGTAAGTTATGGTAGATATATTTTTTCCACGAGAAGCTCCAACTTAAAGTAAATTTGGCAAACACTGGATAACATTTTCATTACTGAATGTCCAGACGGCATTTTAATCATTTCACGGCAGAAGTGGTTATTTTTTCCATCAGTTAATTGCATGATTTCATGTTCTTTTTGCGTTTCTTTTTTCCATTTCTGTCTTTGTATTCTACGCCCTCCACCAGAACATGCTACTCAATCCATCATTACTTAACTCCTATTGGCATCGAATGCATAGTATACTTGGATTTAAAGGTTGCACTTTCCCGAAATGTTATATAATTGTGTATTATGTGCGCCACACCCACGTACCAATATTTTACTTAGTGTAGAGGAGACATTCCAGTGTCACAAAACGTATATTTACAACCAAGAAGCATAGTCTATAACAGGATTCCTCCTAGCGTCGCTTCATGCATCTCTAAAAATGCAACTTCATGAGATCTGCTAGAGACTATCGACCCACAAGCGCAAAAACAACTGGTACATGACCACCTTTGCGACACAACAGGCAAAGTGCTTTGGCTCAGGCTTTGTAAAGCAGACAATCTGGTCGTCCTACACTTCGACTGGGGGGAGGGAGGGGGGGGAGCCAAGGGCCAGCAAAAAGTCTACGTTGTGTAACGGTCTTCATTGTTGTCTCTTTTGCCTTACATTTTCGACTGGATCTTTCAGCCTACATGATCCTCCACCCACGTTAGTCGCGTCTTACAACATGAATCACAGGCTGCAGTGCTTATGTGTGTGTTTCTACTTTTTGGTAGCGGACCACATAGCTGTATCACTATCTTTGCTGACACAAATTAATATATTTTATTTAGGACACAATTTCTTCTTCATACTGATATTCGTTTAAACTATTTCCTTTGTGATGTTCATGTGATTAAAGTTCTTAATAAAGAACCCTTCAAGTCAAGTGCAGCTCTATTGCTGATCTTACTTGGCTTGGCTTGGTTTCGTTAGTTCTCAATCTCCTACTACCAATCCCTGAAAGGGCTTAAGTAACAGAATGTAGTCCAGAGAACGAAATGCGTTGTGTCATAGTTTACAGCTTGACTGCGATATTTGCACCTTTCGGTCCAACACATCCGACTTCAGCAATCATTTTTTGAGTACCGGGTTAGCATTCTCTTTTCGATCCTTTCTCCTTAACCTGTCTGCCCTGTTGCAGCCTGTTATCCAGGATCACCGCGTTGAGGTGTAAAAGGGTCTTGGCAGCTCTGGTTCGCTGGCCCTGATGCTAGCAGTCAGCTGTGGGTCGCTGACCAATGCAGCTCATGCGCTGCTCAGCATCTTGATCCCTATCACTGATTTAATGTAACAGTGCGGATTAACCAAGTTTGTTGTTCAGTCACAATTAATGGTAGTATTGAGTTTGTATTTATGAACTTTGATGTGTTTTGTCACACGTTCTAAGCTTCAGCATATCACATGCCACACAATACTTCATAATATGTCATGCCGAGTTTCGTATATTTTACATCATCATATGCCATGTCGAGTTTCGTATATTTTAAATCATCGTATGCCATGTCGAGTTTCGTATATTTTACATCATCACATGTCATGCCGAGTTTCGTATATTACATCATAATATGTCATACCGAGTTTCGTATATTACATCATAATATGTCATGCCGAGTGTCGTATATTACATCATAATATGTCATGCGAGTGTTGTATATTACATCATACTATGTCATGCCGAGTGTTGTATATTACATCATAATATGTCATGCCGAGTGTCGTATATTACATCATAATATGTCATGCGAGTGTTGTATATTACATCATAATATGCCATGCGAGTGTTGTATATTACATCATAATATGTCATGCCGAGTGTCGTATATTACATCATAATATGCCATGCCGAGTGTTGTATATTACATCATAATATGGCATGCCGAGTGTTGTATATAATATTGAACCTCCATAACTCCATGTCTCCAGGGTTGTTTATAAATTCTTGCATTTACTGTTCTTCTCCATTTCAGTTCTTAAACCGCCCGGTACATTATCTCGGTATTGCACTTTCCCACCTGTTGCCATGTATCTCTTTATAGACGTGCATTCATTTATTACCCGTTATCTTCTTCTTACCATTTATCGGTGTTTCCAGAAATGATGTGCTTTAGCTAGGCTCATCTCCTAAGATATCCTAACGAAGATGAACGTCTTGTTCTGATGTGTACAACAATTTATTTCTGTGCAAGGGCGTCTTTTAGTGCATTTAAATTATGTATTTCTGTTATCCATATAATTCCTTATATGTATCTGTAAATTACATCGCCGTTTATCCCATTGTCCGTCTCGATAATTTGGAGTGCCCTTGATGCGCTTTCATATCGAAGGATTGGTTCTGAACAACACTTCAGAACTTGTTGGGGCACTTATATATGTCAACGATTTGCTGCATATAATAATTTTTTCATTTTGGAAGATATATTTTAATGCCTGATATGTTCTCATTCAATTGTGGTTTTTTTTTCCTTTAGGAACCAAGCAATCCAAAATCCGACAAATTATGGAGCAGATATCTCAACTAAAAGCTAATATCTGAAAAGAATTGCCAAAAAGTGTTACAGCGAATACATTACGCTAAATTATTAGTGTTCCTTGTGTTATGAAGTAGAACGTTTATGTATTCAGTAGACAGTGAAGTTAAGCCGCTGACTTTAGTCATTAGTGTGTGCGTAAACACATAGACAATGTTTGAATTTGAGAATGTGTGCCTTTGTTATGTTGACAAATGTAAGAAAAGGGCGCATCTTCAGAAGAAACTAATATAAATGATATTGGAACAAATTGAGAGTAAAAAAAACAATCAATGAACACAACCAGAAGAAGATGTTACCAAGTTCAAGCGTTGAGCTGATGTGTAAGACAATTAAGTTAATATGTCCATGCCAACAACCTTGGTGATAACTACTAGAGCTAAACATGTCATAGTTTCCTAAGAGATGATGACAGCAGGAGATGGATATGGAAATACGTATTCGATTTCATTTACGAGGCATGAGACAGAGAATGATAGAGAAGCATTGCAGCCATCTTTAAACGTAGAGATGGCAGCTGTTCTGATATGGCTAGGTTGACATAGTTTCTTCAGAAGACATTCATTTATTTTGAAACCGAATATTAAACAATCATTGAAATCATAGAGATAATGTGTCCTGTTTCTAGGCCGGCCCATAACCCTCCGCTTGAGGATGGGAAGAAGATGACATGCTACAGATGACATATGATCAGACGTGACCAGTTCAGAGAAAAACAGAACGATTTAACAGTCTGATGTTTGCTTGGTAAACCGCTACACCTCAAGTAAAAAGAGGAGTGACTAAGTAAGTATTAGATGATGAGATGGGTACCTCAGATATAACGATCATAGATGTTGCAGAGTTTGGTTTGTCATCTTATTTGTCTAAAAACTTTAGTGAATCTGTCTTCATGAGTTCTATGGAACATCACATGTTTGGACAACAACAGTATTATTTTACTCTCCAACACACAGCCGCCATGTACCGTAGCATAGAAAGGTCAAACTATGTACCGTATAGCAGAAAGTTCAAGCCATGTACGGTACCACATAACGATCAATCTCTGTACGCTAGCACATAAAGTTCTAGCCAAATATGGTACCACATACAGATCAAACCCCGTACGGTAGCACATAAAGTCCAATCCAAGTATGGCAGCATATACAGATCAAACCCCGTACGGTAGCACATAAAGTTCAAGCCAAGTACGGTAGCACATACAGACCAAATCATGTGATGCAGCACATACAGTTCAAACCATGTAAGGTAGTCCAGAAAGTTAAAGGCATGTACGGTAGTCATGCAAGTTCAAGCCATTTACGGTAGTCAGAATGTTCAAGCCATATGCGGCAGCACATACAGACCAAGCCATATGAGGCATCACCTACAAATCAAGCCATGTTCGATAGCACATACAGACTAATACATGTTCGGTAGCACATACAGACTAAGACATGTTCGGTAGCACATACAATTCAATCCATGTTCGGCTAAGCAGAAAGTTCACAACCTCGTGTACAGTACGTGCTTGCTGATTGTGCCAAGACTCCAAATGCTGTTTGAGCCAAAATTATGTAAATGTAAATGTCAAATAATACAAAACATAAAACAGTAATGGAGATGATCTAACACATGCATTTATGACAAGGTGGCTTAGGAGATAAGGGCACTGAAGGAAAATGTATGTCTTATATTTACTAACTACATTCAGTCATGTCTGACAATATGTTAGTATGACTTTCAAGTCACTAATACATGCCTTCTTAGATTGTATTTTCTCACCATTATTCTATTTTCACTTCCACGTTTGCATTACTGTGTGGATAACACATTGGAGAGCTGGAGTGGCCTTTCAAAGGCACAAGTTGCGGCGCCTTTCTTGAGATAACTAGCTGTTGCTGTGCTGCAGTTTTACCTTCCCGACAAAACTAAATACTGAAGGACAAAAATAGTCTATGCAGCTTGATCTCATAGGTGGCTCAAAGTTAACATAATAACAATGAAACTACTTACTAAGATGACATGTAATATGTCGCATATAACGTGTAACATGCCACTCGGCATACCATATGATGATGTAATATACGACAATCGGCATGCCATATAATGATGTAATATGTGGCATGTGACATGTTGAACGTGTGATAAAAATCATTATAGTTCATAGATACAAATCTTCTGTGTAGAATTATATTTGAAAGTTTGCATTCAAACTCAATACTTCCAGTAATTATGACTGAAAAACAAACTGGGTTAATCAGCACTGTTACATTAAATCAGTGACAGAGCTGGACTTGTCTTGAAGGGTTATATATTAAGAACCGTAATGGACAGCACACAGGGAATAGTTTAAACGAATATCAGTATGAAGAAGAAATTGTGTCCTAAATAAAATATATAAATTTGTGTCAGCAAAGATAGTGATACAGCTATGTGGTCCGCTACCAAAAAGTAGAAACACACACAGAAGCACTGCAGCCTGTGATTCATGTTGTAAGACGCGACTAAGGTGGGTGGAGCTTCAGGTGAGCTGATTGATCTAGTAGAAAATGTAAGGCAATATATACAACAATGAAGACCTTTACACACCGTAGACTTTTACCTGGTCCTTGGTCACGCCAGCCCGAGTGTAGGACAACCACTACAGTTTGCCTGCTTTACGAAGCCTGCATCAAAGCACTTCGCCATTTGTGTCGCAATGGTGGTCATGTACCAGTTGGTTTGACGCCTTGGGGTGGATAGTCTCTTGCACATCGCTTGTAGTTGCTTCGAGATTTACCTAGGAATATCCTCGTCATACTTTAATGGAGCATGATATGACCCCACGCAACGGGTGTAGACAAATGTAATTGGGTTTAAATTAATAAATATAAACAACTTCAATGGAATTCCTGGTCTTAAACGTCTTACATGGATACTGGAAATACTGATTTTTTTAAACGTGTGTCTCTCTTAAGGACTCGTTATCTAATAGGTGACGCTCAGAAGTTGAGATGAGGTTGCCAACCTCACTACAACCACACTAAAATCACACTAAAAGCACAACCCCATAATTCATCCTGTCCTGAAAAGCATGAATTCAGATGTCGTTTTCTGCCTATGCTCCGTATATTGGAGCGATGAGCTTATTGTAACCATAGCTCTATTGAATGAGATAGCCAATGCTGCCCCTATTCTGCGTGTAAATGTTATTGTTATTTGCACTACTTTTGAAACTCCCATAACACGCGGTGAAGATAATATTGTTCGCATCTAAAAACATTATTTCATTTTTACATTCATTAAAGAAACGCGGAATATCTCTTATTACACTTTACTCGGGAAACACCTGGTGAGCAGGTGAGCAATTCAAGTGTGGATAACTAATTGTTTGTTTACATAACCACGGAAGTGCCACACACTTATTGCCTTTCTGTGCTTCAGTTTTTATTTCAGATAGGTAAAGCATTATCATTAACATATATAATGTTCGTTTTTATAGTATTTGGCTTCATCTAGAACATGTTTACAATAGAAGAGATGACATTACAATTTTTTGTTAGTGTCAAGTAAGTCCATGTTTACTTGTAGTTCTCCCTTGATGGGAAAGGAAACATGTGCTTTACTGGGATTCAAAATGTCGAATACAAGTAGCTAGACTGATATACAGTTTTCTCAGCCACCCACTGCTTATAACCAATAAAACAGGTCTATATAGAGACCGTTATCTCACCTTTACAAATTATCTTCTTTCTGATATCCAACGTCTATATTCGTTAAAATAACTATATAATAACATACCATACTAGCAGAAATAACTTTTGAAATACCAATACAAAGAACGTTTATGTTGATTAACAAACGTTTGTTAGAAATGTTAACGTCCCATTGCCATCAACATGTCGTTGGAGAAAATATAATATTTGGTAATGCAACGTCCGGAATCGCTAAATGTAGGCACGTAAATGTATGTGTATATAAATGTAAAATTGCAGCTTAGCAGTGTCAGGACCACGCGAAACAAGATGGACACAATCAGAAAAGACGAGACTGACAACTGGACAAATAATAATATATTCTGAAAACATGATAATTGATACCCAACACACAGACAGGTTGGCACTGATGCTTCATAGAAAACCACATTGGATGTTAATAAATTGAGAGTCTATTACATGTATAATCATGATTGCAAGTCTTAGAACTAGGAACACAAACATCAATAGCAACAAACTATTCAACGACCCGCAAAAGGTTCTTGACACACATACAAATCAAGATATCTTAATATTAATGGGAAAATTCAATGAAAAGGCGGGAGCAGTCAATCTGGTGATAAGAACCGATTATGGGAAGTCAAGGAACGGGACAGATGAACGAAAATTGAGAAATGTTTTCAGAACTGTGTCTGGGTGCTATACAATATGGTAATTGCATGATGTATATTTCCACACAAGAAAGTGCATAAGGTTAGATGGAGATCTCCAGAACACGTGTCAGTCAAGCGTTCAGAAGTACACTACCAGATGTAAGAGTAAAGTGAGGGCCAGACGGATCATCAGACCACCATATGTTACTAGATACATTGCATCTGCAATTCAGAAAAAATGCCCAGTGCAGGGCGCAAAGAGAAGGAGATATAATGCACACATCTTACAAGACCAGAAAAAGAAGACGACATATAGCATACAACTTAATAACATCTGTCAAGTGCCACAAAAGCTATATGAGGACGAGGAGATGAATACTAATAGTATATAGGAACAAGCTAAAGAGATGTATAATAAGATATGTAAAGAAGAAATTTGTAGGGTTCAAGAAAACCCAACACAAAGAATGGATCAAAGGGACATTACATAACATATAAGAAAATAAAAATAAGAAAGATATATTCAACGATTGCCGAGGCCGAATTACCAAAGCAGAAAAATAGAAAAGTATACTTTTACGGACAAAGAGGTCAAGACACGTAAGAAACAGTAACAAAGAAAATGGAATATATTGACAAGCTTGCACACGAAAGGCAGCAGCGAAAGGAAACATAAGAGATCACTACTCATTAATAAAGAATGGCAAATAAACAGATACACCAATAAAAGATAGAGACGACAAGATATTGATATCATTGGAGAAACAACATAAATGATGGGTTGATATTTTAAAGAAAGTCTAAACAGACTTCCACGTAAATAATCACCCAACATCTTACCAGCAGAGAAGTCCATGAACTTAGACTGCAATATGCCAAGTAAGATATAAACCCAAATGGTCATATATAAACTCAAGAAATTGAAAACGGCAGGACCAGATGGAATTGCAGCAGAAGCCATAATTGCAAATGTAGATAAGGCCACTGATAAATTGCATCGATTATTTAAGGAGATATGGAAAGTAGAAATAATGCACACATAATGGGAAGAAGAACATCTGACTAAACTGTCTAAGACGTGAGATCTGTCAGATTGAAGCTTTTGTAGGAGATTGCACTGCTGTCAGTGCCAGGCAAGATAATGAATAAAATAATCATGGAAGGACTAAGGGATAAAGTAGACTAAAAAAAAAACTCTAAGAGAAACAGACCATACTTCGTCAGGGAGGATCGCGCATAGATCATGTAGCTACTATACGCATCATAGTAGAACTAGATATTGAATGGAAATCATCCGTAAACACACATTTTATTGACTATGAAAAGGCGTTTGACGTCGTGGGGGAAAGTACTATGTAGCAACTGTTGAGACATTATGGGATACCAGAGACGTTCATCACCCACATACAGACCATGTGGAAAGCTACAGTCTGCAGGGTTTTACATGAGGGATTGTCATTTTCGAGTTACAAACAGGAGTAACAAAAGGTTGTCTGCTCTCGACATTTCTGTTCTTGTTAGAAATAGATTGGATAATGAAGACGTCAATCGGAGGGCAGAAGAACTGGCATTTAGTGGGTACTATTGTAACAATCGGAGGATATGAATTGCACAGGGGATTTTGTACTTTTGTCATACAGGCATAGACGAACTTAATCGAGTGAAAGAATAATGATCCAAATTGGGATTGAATATCAACATGGAGAAAACTAAGGACATTAAACTCAACACTATCAGGAAAGAACCAATCATCATCATCACCAATGTCTTTTTGCATCTTGTCAGACGATAGTAATTGTACTAGTAGTACAAAGCCCGGGCAGAAATATAGAGACCATGTGTTGCACATGCAGAATGGTCCCTCTCTCGGTCTGCCTTGTGTACACCAAGGGAAATATGATACCAATACATTTGGAACAAGCCAAGCTGCAGAAGCTGGCGGATCGGCAGAACAATGCTCTATCTTTTCGCCTGTCAGGGCTTCATTCCTAGACCAGTCGCCAACCAAGGCTAAGGGTCTGGTTTACCCTACAACAACAGCTGAGGTTGCCTTTCCTCGTTCTAGGATAAGGCACTGTATCCTCTTGCGCGTGCTCCTTCCCACATCGTCGGTTGTCAGGTTTGGTAGACGCTGACCAACTTTCAGAGTTATCAGAAAACAGATTGTACAGCCATATCTATCAAAACCCTAAAAGATACGCCAGTATCTTATCTGCAAGGCTCCATATGGTTTGAAAGCAGTTTTCCTTCTCCTAGATGAGCTGCCTTCCTAGCCTTTCAAGTCCCATTTTCCTGAATCATGCTGGGAGGAAAGCAGTTGTAAGAGGTAGATGGATACCGTTGCCTATTTGGGCTGCATAATTTACACATCATCGTAGGTACAGATGTATATACGGATCAGGATTTGAAGGCAAGGGGGGCATTCCTGACAGTAAACAGCATATGGAGATCTAGAAAAATCAAGATTCGCAACAAAGTTAAAATATTCATCGCCAGTGTCAAGTCTGTACTTCTGTGTCGAGCGGAGACACGTCGAACGATCAATGCCATAGCGGGTAAACCCCCAATCTTTCATTATCACCTGCCTTCAAAGGATAATGTGTTAAACATGGCAGGACATAGTGAGAAATGAAAACCTATTGAAAACGAGTCAACAACAGCCACTCGAACAACTAGTTAAACGAAAACAATGAGCTGGATAGGACATACGCTGAGGATAGCACGGACCATCATAGTCAAACATGCTCTTACATGGAACCCTAAAGTGAAGAAAACGAAAGGTAGACCCAAAAATTAAAAGACAAAAGAATGTGAGAAGAAACTAAGATTAATGTATTACACCTGGAGAAAGACGGAAAGAGCAGCCCAGAAAATTACATGCGGGCGGGATGTTGTTAATGACCTATGCACCAAGACGAGCTGCGGACTTTGGTTGATTGATTGATGTAGTATCCAACAAAGTAGGGCATAAACACCATGCTTTGTACATGTTTTTTTGCGAGTGTTAATACTTCAGGAGGATATGAAACTGATAACAGAACAGATGGAATTTAGAAGATATATGTGTACATGTATAGGCTACTAACATTTTATCGATTTTATGTTTACATACATAAAAATTATTTTAAAATCCGTTTTATTGCTTCTCTAAAATATGTCTTTGATTTACGTGTTCGCTATTCGTTCTGCGATTAATTTTTGTCTCTTTGTTTTATATACATATATATAGAAAACTACAAAAGCCTATGGAAAAGTCAAGGTAGTACTAAAGAGAACACAGATGACTGGGATACCGTGTTCGATTCTTTTGTTTTTGACCGCTGCGTTACATGACATGAGTTGACAGTTGTAATCATCCCTACATTTATTTCCGTAAAAATAATGTGCCGATCTACAGCTGGGTTAACTGGAGCATGCCGGAGATATACTGTACGTTTTCCACGAGAAGCTAGCGTGTCACGATTCCGCTACTCAGACATGTGCATAAGGTATAGTCCGTCTTTTAATTTATTAAGAAGGTTCGAAGCAATTTTCTGCTAACCTGCATATCAAATCCAAATGATGTTTCGCATGCAACCTTAGAATATCGATGACATTATGGAAATAATTTTTTCTCTAAGAAATGTGATGTATTTTGCAAAATGTATTCATTAGTCTATATTAAAATCAACCTAAGTGAAATGGGCATAATTTTAGCATGTTTAAAGTACACGGACGTGCTGTTTTAAAAATATATGTTTAAACCTTCAAATCGGCAGAGTAAATACAAATTCATGAATTTCCCGTGCACCAAATTAGACACTTTGTCGAATGGTGAAAACAAACAAAAATATTCTTGCGAAACTGTCGTTCATCAAAGGCGTATCACGTTATTATAGATCGTGGTGTTGTTATTGTGACTTACAGTTGCTTTTTTTTCAAAAATTACATTGCATTCAGTTTCAAAATTAGTTTGAAGTGTACATTTATAACAATGCAGAAGGTTATTGTTTTACTATATAAGTTCTTCCGAAGGGAATCTAAGATGAGTCATTTATTTTGCGACATTTATGACACAGAGTAACGAGCGATATTGGATCTTGGTCGTGGTAGATCATCATTGTACCGTTGTATTGGAAACGGTACAGAGTGCAATCATATAAATCAATGCAGGAAAATGGAAATTTGACGATTTCAACAGAGATGACATAAATGGGACATTTTGACAACAGTTGACGAAATATTAACTTGCTACTCTCCGGAAAAAAAAAAATTAACATTGCAATCCGACTGCAGTATTTAAATTTCGAAAAATATACTCTCTAAAAAATGTTAAGAGCCGCCGACTATACAATCAGGAAAACTTCAGGCGGCAGGAATATTATATGTGAAAAGTAACACTTGTTTGCTGCCTGAAGCAAAAAGCTGATATAGATACGTGACGGTGTAGGCAAGGCTATGATGTTGTATACTTAAATGAATTTTTTGTCAATGCTCACCACACCTTTGGTAAAGAATGGTATTCAGTTGACGGTGAATAGAAAAGATATATTCCAATAAGCATAGGACACTATACTAAGGTGTCCATGAAGCTAAACTTATTTTCCAATAAAAAAGTACAGACTGTAGAGATTACCACACTGATATGAATGGACACATTTGCAGGCATAGACCGTAATGCCTAGTAATGGATAATGCATCATATCGCAATGCAGCATCAAAGGAAGACAAAGCATGAACTGCATCAAATATAATAGCTCAAATTAGGACATAACTCGCTATAGAAATTGTGAATTTCGAAGACACGTATTTGAAGCTAAAATGGTTGCATCTTGTGAAGAAGACAAATAAAAGAAATGTGTATCACATTTACAAAATCATTGACGAGTGCTGTCACACTTCTCATGCGCATCTGAGCCGTATAGAGCTTGTGGTGGCTAGAGTCAAAGGACAAGTTGCCAAACAGAACATGACATTTAAAATGTGCGATGTTGAAGTGCTGACACGTGTGCACCTCTCTTCTTCTTCTTCTTCATCGTACGCTGTTTACAGCGATATTTACGTTGCATTGTTTTATTTTGGTACGCATGTGGCTCAGTGCATCCGATTTCAATAGGCGTTTCTGTAGGGATGCCCTCCTCAGCGTTTGGCTGTCCCCAGCCTATCTGCAAGGCAGCAGTTGTTTGTGGTCAGAGTTGTCTCTCTTAGTAAAGTTGTCTTGCAGGACTATCGAGTCTTCACCACTCGTGTCTATAGGGTGCGATGATGATATTATGGGATGGACTATGTACTAGTTTGTACTATCCCGGAAGATAGGCAGTCCAGTGTGTCTGTGTCCCAGGATCGTCACGTCCTGCCAGAAACGTAGCATATGCATGTGAGTGGGGTATCTCTTTGCTCCATTTATTTTCTCGGATTCTTTGCAGTTATGGTACGCCTAGCAATCCCCGCCACCTGGGAGGTTGTCACGACAGGGTACAGGTGCAATGTCCGCTGGTCTGCATCTTTTCTGCGACCATTGGGATGACTGATAGCAGACAGATGTAAAGAGCGAGGCAGGAGTGCATTTGGCCAGGTGCATTTCTGCAGCTCGACCACGCCAGTATGAGATGCGAGCCCAACCATGTCGTGGCCTCCCATCACAGCGGTGCTGAAATTTTGGGCGGGATTCTGGCTTAGAGGCGTTCAGCCGTAGTCCCTCAGGTGGTAGCTTCGTACCATTGGCTTATCAGCCAAGCACGTGGACCAAATGTCAGCGACCTGCCATTCCTCTCGAAGGAGTGCATTTAACCAGGGGACAAGCCTGGTAATGGCACGGAGATGTTGTTCGCCTGGTGTGCGGACATATCTCATGATCAATGGGTTGCGTCTCAACAGTTCGCAGTGAGGTGGCTGCTCTACTGTTTACGACACCCCGATCGAGAACTAAGTCTTCTACTAGTGGTTTCACACCTCATCGCCGTATGGGGTGAATATCGGACAGGTTCCCGCCCGCTTTGATCGGCGGACGGCAGAGACCTTTTTCTGCAGCTCGACTGGGTCGGGCTGGGACACGAGCCCCAGGTTCCAACCCTATCGTAGTCTCCCATCGCAGTGGTGCTGAGATTTAGAGCGGGATTCCGGCTTAGAGGCGTTCGGCCGTAATCCCTCACCTTGTAGCCTCGCGCCGTTGGCTTATCAGCCTAGCACGATTTGCGATCTCTCTCGAGTTGAGCAGGACTACCGTTGCAACGCCCTGTCATTAGTAGGGTAAAACTGACCTGTCTCCCGAGGGTCAAATACCAGCACCCGTTCACTATTAGTGTACCTTTCAAAAATTGACATTCTGTTCTGGAAGAAGTCTATTGAACATGTGCTTCAGGAAGAAGAATAGTACTGACAGCGAGATGGATTATAATTTTTCCAGCCAGTAACAATTGCCAAACTCTTTCAATCGACAGATTCGGATGATTAATATCATGTTTTTCAGACACACTGATTAGCAGACTTAGATGAATTAGCGTGCGTTTATTAAAACAATTAGGTGTACAAACAATAGCAACACATACGCATCAATATTCAAATGCGTTAAGCTGGAGACGGCGTGGGCTAGTGGTTAAGTGGCACGGCTCATTACAATCTTAAATTGTATATCATTTCTTTGCAATGGTCCTAAAAGATCAAATGAATTCACCGATGTGCAAATGTCTGAACATCTATGGACTAAACAATGTCAATGTTTTAGCGTCATGGATATTCTAAGGCTGCATGCGAAAAATCATTTGGATCTGGCATGCAGTTTAGTAGAAAATTGCTTCGGACCTTGTTTATGAATTAAAAGACGGACTATAACTAACTAAACATATATAATATGTCGCTCGTTATATGGGGCCGTATTTTCTTATTAGATCTATTCCTCTTGTTGCGCTGTTTATTGTCAAGTTGTTGGTGTACAGCATATTCAAAACAATCACATACCATATGATGAATGAAAACATTTACTTTAAAGACGAATGCGTCTTTTCTTCATCATTTTCATCAACTCTCGGTGAAAGCGAATTTTTTTATCATTAAATCCTAGCTATGCGAAATGTGCAATCTATAACAATGACGTCGATCCTTTGATGTGGTTGGACAAGTTTGTTTGTTTGTTTTTGTTGTTGCTATTTTTGTACAGAGGGGTGGGGTGGGGTGAGTTTGAGGTGATTAATATGTCTGATGAAATATGGCACTTATCCAGACAAGCGCGCAAGTTTTTTTAATTTGCATTTTAACGATATAAAGGGATAACGAAAGTGCTGACCTGGGATGATAGCATCCTCTTTACTTGAAACCATTGTCCCAGCCCTACGACCATCGGTTTATTTTGTTCCGTTGTTGTTTTTGTTCGAAGCTGCTCGTGCTCTTGATGACGTTTCTTTTGTAATAGGTTACGGTGGCTCTCTTGCAGTTCGAGGTGCTCTTGAGAAATTGAGCCGTCTTCCTCCAGGCAATAGTGCAATGTGAAGCTTTTCAGTGTAGGAATTACAGTTCGATCCCCACCTCGTTGGCCGGAAGCTGTAATACAACTTTTTTTTCATGAATCTCTCGTTCATGTAGCCTGCCCTGGAAATATGCCATTTTTAAGGCAGTCTTGCTGTCGAGACGTCAATCGATGTTATCCCCGTAGTAGTGAGTGTAACATAGATGAATCCAAGCATAGCAAAGCCATTTGTAGGACCCCGGTCCACTTTCATCAGGACGCTCAGGATGTGAATAAAGCTACTACAGCCCGAACTTGTCTTTTAAATGCGCACACAATAATACGCATCCTCCTTGCGGACATGAAACAGCAACAACAACAATGAGCACTTACGAGGATGTGAGTTGGAGTGTTGATCACTGTCTCTCGCTTGGTCCTGATTACTCTTCTCTCATTTCCTTTTTGGCAAGTTTATAAATTCTGTGTGTGGTATTGCCTGATCTGTCAGTGAAGGCGTGTATCCAGGCTCATCCTGTGTGACTGATAGCAACACTCTGTACAGATTCTTGTTGCATTAGCAAATCTTTGTGTAATAAAATGACTGTGTCTGTGATTAGAATTTATGTGTCTGGCAAACTAAAGCCATGTCATTGTATTGAACGCAAAATTATGAATTCGAAGTTTGTATTTGTTAAATTAACAAACCAGCTTTGGTTGCCATTGTGTTTGTTAGTGGTTATTTGTGAAGAGAGATCCAAGTAGTGATGGCAGCCAACATAGGATAGTGCAATTTCCTGAATATGTTAGTATTCTTGTCAGGCGCTCGGTACTATGACATGCTATGTTATGAAATATGGGCTTACTATGGCCTTAGTAACATAGTGGTTATACAGATTTCTTCTGCAATTTACCAATCTGTAATTTAGTTCCTGACCTTACTTTTACCAAAGGCAAAGTGGCGAATAAGAGGGCTTGCTACACACTTTCACACAAGGTGGCGAATAAGAGGGCTTGCTACACAGTTCCACAAAATGATCAGACCGGGTACAATGAAGTATTTCACACCTCGTCTCCAACGACAGTGATTCAGTGCTGCATTCTTGATTTTGTCCTGTAATCGTGTCCCATATCTAGATTTATAAGGCATATATTTTTGGTTAGTTGATCAGCGCAGTTTGAGAGCACTGTCTTTTAACGGAAAAGGTACAGGGTTGAACTTCTGTTCCAGGTACGTTTTAGTCCATATATCTGTAAATGAGAACCTGGTTTACAATTAGGGGAGAAAAACTGAGGAATCAAACTAACCACTCCATCTTTTGACTAGTACAGGCATAGTACATTGAAACATTTAACAGTTAATCTCCGACAACAGTCTGCCATATACATATTTTTACATTTATCTTCGTTTATGTTTACCTTGGTTATAGATTATTGAATACTGAGACTAATAGCTCTTCATGTATTACTGAATACTGAGACAAATAATTGTTTTTGGATTATAGGCTACTGTGTTACAGCTGATCGTGGATTACTGTATATTGAGACACACAATTTGTAAAGGATAATAGGATAGTGAGTTGTTCATGGATTGATGCGCAGTGAGACAACAAGTTGTTTATGGATTATTGCATATTGAAACATACCAGTTTTCAGGAGTATTCAATACTGAACAAAGGGGACGGCGTGGGCTAGTGGTTACGTGACACGGCTCACAACCAGAAGGTGCTGGGTTCGATCTCCATCACAGCACCGGCCGTTATTTCGGGGAAGCAAACCCTTAAAAAATGCAGGTGAAAGCAGACCATTACATAAAATGCACTCTGAAGTCGGATGCACTGGGCCAACAGGTGCAAAAGAAAAACCACAGTGTAACACAAACCGATTAGGGGAAAAGAGAAATAAGACGAACGCAAAACAAAATTTAAAAAAATACTGAGTGGAACAATTAGTCATGGGCAGCGGGGCGCTGAGTGAAATAATTAGTAATTTATAACTGGGTGCTGAGTGAAATAATTAGTCATTTATAACTGGGCGCTGAGTGAAATAATTAGTCATGTATATCTGGGCGCTGAGTGAAATGATTAGTCATTTATAACTATGCGCTGAGTGAACTAATTGGTCAGAGATAACTGGGCGCTGAATGAAACAATTAGTCATCTATAACTGGGCGCTGAGTGAAATAATTAGTCATTTATAACTGGGCGCTGAGTAAAATAATTAGTCATTTATAACTGGGCGCTGAGTGAAATAATTAGTCATTTATAACTGGGCGCTGAGTAAAATAATTAGTCATTTATAACAAGGCGCTGAGTAAAATAATTGGTCAGAGATAACTGGGCGCTGAATGAAATAATTAGTCATGGGTAACTGAGCGCGGAGTTAAATAGTTAGTCACATATAACAGGGTTCTGTGAAAGAGTTGGTCATTTTTTACTGAGTGTAATAGTTGGTCATGGTTTACTGAGTGAAATAGTTGGGCAATGATTGCTGAGTGAAATACCTGATGAAATGATTTGCTAAGTGAAATAGTTGAACAATGATTGCTGAGTGAAATAGTTAGACAATGGTTTATCTAGAGAAATAGTTAGAGAATGATTGCTAAGTGAAATCGTTGATCATGGTTTACTGAGTTAAACAGTTGATTAATGATTGCTGAGTGAAATATTTGGTCAGTGATTGCTGAGTGAAATAATTGGTCAGTGATTGCTGAGTGAAATAATTGGTCAGTCATTGTTGAGTGAAATAGTTGAGCAATGTTTGCTGAGTGAAATAATTGGTCAGTGATTGCTGAGTGAAACAGTTGAGCAATGATTACTGAGTGAAATAATTGGTCAGTGATTGATAAGTGAAATAGCTGAGCAATGATTGCTGAGTGAAATAATTGGTCAGTGATTGCTGAGTGAAATAGTTGAGCAATGATTGCTGAGTCAAGTAGTTGGTAATGGTTTATTGAATGAAATAGTTGGTCATGGTTTATTGAATGAAATAGTTGGGCATGGTTTACTGGGTGAAATAGTTGATCAATAAGTGTTGAGTGAAATAGTTAGTCATAGTGTTTTTAGTGAAACAATTGGGAAATGAGTACTCTGTGAAATAGTTGATCATAGTTTATTGAGTGAAATAATTTGGAAATGAATAATCTGTGAAATAGTTGAGCAATGGCTGCTGGGTGAAATAATTGGGCAAGGAATGCTGATGGAAATATTTGGGCAATGGTGGCAGAGTGAAATAGTTGTTAAAATTATTTGGTTGCGGATGAACCACTGGATACAATGGAAAGAGTATGTTATAGATCACTGAGCACAGGATGAAAGAGTAGTTGGACATGATATACTGGGTACTAGATGAAATACTTTTTTACATAGCACTGGATACTGAAAACATAATTGATTGTGGATTACTAGGTACACTAGTTGATCATGGGTGGTGAAAATATATCACAGGGAATCAACTGACAACAGCAAGTGACTTACAGATGGCTGCTTGCATCAGGATCAACAAACCAGATCTGACAAGACCCATTTCTGCCTCCAACTCGGCGGCCCTGGAGAGAGGCTGCATTAATGTAGTGTGGTCAAGAGAATAGAAATTGTAGTAGGAAGCCAAATCCGGTATCTAGAATCGTCAGCTTTAATCGGATGTGTTTGGCAGGTAGGTGCATATATCACAGTCTCGCTGTAATCTACCATACAAAAACACCGTCCGTTACAGAATGACCACCGATAAGGAAGATGAAGTTATATCTATGTCTATCTTCAGTCAACTTATGTGGTTCATAAGTCGTGAGAAGGTGTGACCTCCTTTGATTCATACAAGTATATTTTAGCACGCGTAAATCCGCAGGTTACTTCTCAGGTCAATCCCATTATCTGTTAACCCCTGGAATATACGATCACCTATTTTAGATACTAATGGTGGTGGAAGCATACATTAAAGATAGGTAGATCCGGAGGCTGTCAGGCCATATATTCCGCTCTACTAACCACACACAATTAAAATAAGGCGAGGCTGCAGCGGCTCTGTGAATGTATAAAATGGGGGAAAAACATGAAATAAATTGTAAAAGTTGATTAAGGTTGAGTTTAATCACAATTTTAAAATTGGTGTGATCAGATACCGCACCGAGACGAGAACACAAACAAAACCTAAGGTATGACCAATAGGCCTTCATCAGAGACAACAATACTGAACTAACAAATCAACATATAAGAACAAAAATGGTCAACTTTTTAATGTTTTTTTCCCCATTACTAACCATATAACCAAGACCTGATGTTATAGCCACACTCTCCCCTTTTTGCGACATATTCTCTGGAAGAGGAGGGGGGGGGGGGAATGAGAATACTTAGAATCATTGGGGTCAATTTGTCAATTGAATTCCTCCCGAACAGCGGCTGTTAAGATTACTTTTTTAAATAGCCAGAAACCAAGTTATTTTTACCATGCACGCCATTGCAGACGGGTGTATGTTCTAATTAATCAGAGATCAGGGTAAATTTTTGCCTAAAGATCACGTTAAAAAATCACGTTCTCGACCGTGTTTCAAACCCGCGACCTCGAATACCCGAGGCGAACACCTTAGCTCGAGACCACTCAGTACCCCGGAGATGAAGTTGGTCATGAAATACCGAATATTGGGTGAACTATTTGTTAGTTTCTGTCACATTGGGCGTGTGTGTCATAGTTCTTGCCGGGAAATTCATGTTTAGCCAAATTCCAACTTTCTGACGTCATGACATCTGATTTGCTGAACCCAGAGTTATACAGTGTATTCTTGTATTGGATCAGCCCATGTTACATTTCACAACCACACATCTGTTTCTGATTTAGTCATTGTATTAAATCATACGTTCCACATCACAATGTTTGTGTGTGTTAACTCATGTGTTAGCAAATATTTTATCCGTGAACAGGTAAATAACAAAGGGAGCCATTACCATTTCATCTTTATGGTTCCATATGTGGCATACGGCTGTAACGGGTGCTCTGTATTTCGCGCACGCATATACATCATTTTTGTATTTGTATCTAATGGGTACAGTGGTAAAAAAGAATAGAACCTTTAAGGAAGGTCGAAAAAAGGACTACAACAAGTTGTTAATGGGGATGGCGTTCTCATTATGTGAAACCATTGCTGCTGAAATCCAATTTGAGTTTCATAGCTAGAAGATGTATGTGGGTGGCGGGGAGAGGTGAATCAATTAATCAGTTCATATTACAATCTTTCATTTATCTCAACTTGACAGTTGTCTCTTTGCGAGGACTTACATTTCTTCTTATTAAACCAATTTCTTGTGAGGACTTCTATTTCTTATATTTTAACTGTCTTTGTGCAAGGACTTCTATTTATTCTATTTTAACAAACTTTTCCATATCTTAGAGAGCTGACATTGTGTGCACAGTCTCACTACCATAGCTTAGAGAGCTGACATTATGTGCACAGTCTCACTACCATATCTTAGAGAGCTTGCATTATGTGCACAGTCTCACTAGCGCCAACTGTTAATCTTTCACATGTTGGACACCAATTCACGAAAGAAATAACATAGGAACTTATACTCCTGTAGTCCCCCCAAAACCCTACAAAATATTTATTGATATACACAATAGTGTGAACAGACATTCGTATTTAAAAAAAAATATCGACTAGTTTCATTATTTGCCTTGTAATCTTAGCTGTAGCCAAACTCTTGAGCGTGGGCAAAGGGTGTGCTCGTTTCGTCTGACCTTTCCGTGTTGATCCATTTTGATTAGCTGGACATGCCAGGAGCAGGATAATCCCACAGCCTTTGCTCGAGATAACATTAAGGGCACGATCGTTGCCAACACGGCAAGGTATAACACGTAAAACACGTGACAGATGTGGTAACTAATATATCATTTTTGTGAAGATGCCAATCTGGTTTTCATGTAAATGATCACCATATCAATATGTGAATAGTTTATATATGTCGTTATTGTTGCTATTGGTTAGTTATTTACGTCTGTTTTGATTCTTGTGATGTCAACATCTATTTTTCATTTTGAAAATGTATTTTTAAAATGTTTACATTTTTGGGTCGACTTGTTTCCTAAAGTGGAGAGCACTATAATGCGTTATGCGCTTCACGGCCCTCTGCCTCCGTCGTCAGTACACACTTTGAATGGGTTCATGACCTTTGCTGGTTTAATAATTAAACAGAATGGACATTTAGTTTGTGAGCAGTGCCACTGCCTATTACGGCTACACCGACCCATGAGTTTTGAGTTTAGTTGCCATTCTTATTATTATTTTTACGTAGACGCGTCACAACCGGAATCTGAACCACGTACACACAGGGCAATAGACAAGCACTCTCATGTCTTTACTATTCTGACTCTTTTAACCTGGAAAACACGTAAAATTACTGTTTACAAATGTGTCTTTATGATAAACGTCAACGTAGTCGCATTACATGCACTGATGTCGGGGATGAAAGTATTGGTTATCTCATCATGCTGTGCCCAATGATGGATTTGTTTAGGTGCGATAGCCAGTTCCCTTCCTCGCTGTTTGTTCTTTGTATAATCAGAGTCACGTACCCATTCACAGCTCGGTGTACTGAACCGCACCGGTAGTCGTAGTCAAGCCCCGTACCATTAACTCTATCACTGTGCTTTGCATTGTCATTTTAGTGTTCTCTTTCGTAATAATGACCGTCTTTATAAAGCATTTTTGTGTACACTAACAATACTATTTTGAATATATTTCTCATTCCTCTTGAAATATGCCTTTCGTGACCAGGACGGAGGTATATTCATTCATTCTCGAACATATGGTGACTTGTTCAATGCCATGACCTGAATTAACAAGGTGCTGATAAGAGAGCTGATCTTTGCGGATGATGCCTCAATCATAACACTCAGAGGAGGAACTGCGAAGCTTACTGTTTGCCCTTTTCTGACGTCTGCTGTGAGTTTGGTTTATTAAGAACCAACAAAAAGAAAACACAAGGCATAGTGCAGGGTGCCAACAAGGCCCCATTAATCTCCATTGATGACGAAGAGCTCGATGTATTTGATCACTTTACTTACCTAGTATCCTCAGTCTAACTATTCCTGGACCAAGACATCAGTATCAGGATAGGCAACGCTGCAACAACAATGAGCAGACTAATAAATAGGTTCTGGGGGAACAAGTAGCTCACTGTTAAAACAAAAACACTTGTTTACAAATCCGGTGTCCTCAACACTCTTCTTTATGGCAGTGAGACACGGTCTAACTTCGTGCATCAGGAGAGGCGGCAAAACAGCTTTCCCATCTGGTGCCTTTGTAGGATCCTTAATGTGGGTGGTAGGACAAGACCAACCACGCTGAGGTAGTGGAGAGAACAGGAATCGTCACGGTCTTTTCCAACCTTAGTGTTCAAAGAACGGAGGATGGCAAAAATCCAGTGGATTTTCACTGTGAGGGATTACAGTTGCAGAAAATGTCTCGGGCCGGCCTCTACTTCGGTACAAGGATGTATGCAAGCGAGATATGGATGATGCGGGCATCGATGTTGAACATCTGAGCAGGACGCCATGAATCATGTTACATGAAGTGTCATGATTAAGCATCAAATACAAACAACAACTTATAGTGATTACGGATAGGGTAAGGACAGCGTTTGGGAAGTCACGCCACACCATGCGAAACCGCAAATAGTCCTGAAGTCCATTTCAGACACTGTGGAATACGCTTCTCTGCTCGGATCGGTCTTTTTAGTCACATTCGTTATTTTCATGGACCAAAGTTGCAACCCTTCTTTTTCAAAGCTATGTTTACCACTGGATGGAAGAATACTAAATAAAATATACACAAGAACGCCACGCACACCATACACGACCACACACACACACACACACAAACACACGACCCCACATACACACACACACGACCCCACATACACACACACACACACAAACACCCACCATGCACAAACACCCATTCACGACACACACCCACCATACACGAACACCTATACAACACACAGATACACACACACACACACACACATTAGAACATTTCAATCCGTCATAGAATGGTCTGTCTACGACGATTCAAGTAGATCAATGCTGGCCTTTTCTAAGACATTGTTGGATCATTATTATTAATAGTAACGTACTGAATATCACTCTAACACCGTCGGGGTTTTCCTGGTCTCATTAGTACTACCTAATTGGCAATTTCACTTTAGTGTTTTTAGATTCGTCCACACTCAGTGACATATTGTAAGGTCATGACTTCAGAATCCATGAATCAGCCATTACGAAACTGTATAGATTAAGAATTAAACTTAGAACAAGCGCAAAGTGAAGCACAGAAGAGAGGGTAGGGTCTGTGTGATATAACAAGGAGAGCATACTCATCGCAGCTCCAAAAGGAGATTACGCCGCAATGTGTCTGTTTCTGCTGCAATTTCAGTGATGTTGACTCATGGATAACATACCATTATATAACAAAAAATAATACAACAATTTGACCGGTACAGCTTCTTCTAGTCGCATTTCGATGAATATATGTAATGGGACGTATCCACATATGAGTGTCTTCCTTTACTGAGTGCAGACAACCACACGACAAAAAGTGTGTATGATACCGACAGCCAGATGCAAAATAGGATACGTAAATTCGAAGAGAGGTCACTACAATGTGGGCTAAAAATACACAGAGATAAAGCACAGGTTTTGAAATTATGCATTGAACAATGGTAGCATTGGGTTTGGGAGGCACTCACCTTCAGAATGTGGAGACTTTCGCATACCTTGGCAGCAACATAGACATATTAGGAGGTACAGAAAAGTATGTTCAGTTAAGAATACGGAAGGCTAAATGAGCTTTCATTGCTTAGAGGAATGTATGGAAGTAAAAAACAATTAAAACCAGCCCCAAAATACAAATCTTTAACTCCAACGTAAAATGCGTTTGATTATATTGCTCTAAAACATGGAGGACTACACAGGCACTGTTGAAAAAAAAACTAATTAAATTCGTATATGATTGCCTGCTCAAAGTTCAAGGATAGAAGTGGTACGACATAATCACAATCGTGGAACTGACGGTGAAAAGTGGACAAATACCAGTGAAGCATGAAATACGGAGGAGTCGATGCGATATATATATATATACATGGATAGGCCACACATTACGGAAACCAGTGGATAACATTACCAGACATGTTCTGTTCTAGAATCAAGAGAAGGGCAAGAGAAGTAGAGGAAGACACAGACACTCATGAAAGAACGAACTGGAAACAAATGTCAAATCAGCAAACAAGACGAGGACAGAATTGGCTTTGATATCTTTTAATATCCAGACTTGGAGAGTTTTTTTTGTTGATGACCTATGCTTCATAGGGAGCAGACATGGTTTTCGATTAATTGTATATTTACATATACCCATTTTATTTTGTTCTTTAACAAGTAATTGTGCATGTCTTAAAAACCGAGGCGGAATGGAGACATTGGCACTGTGTCATCCTGTAGTGCAATGTGATGTGTCTCAGTCAGCAGCGCATCACTTAATAGTGATAGCTTCGTCGATCCCCACTTTGTTAGTCCATTCGTTCGTGCTCATCGTGTTTTCAGGAGTGAGACGAATACTAATAGTAACTGTCTTACTCACTATGTTTCACCTGATTCTGACGAAATCTGTCGATCTCTTCCATCTTTAAAGAAACAAATACATTAATAAACTAATAATAACTTTACAGGCGGTGGCATTTTGCAAGAGCCCAGCAGAAACCCTCTAAGAGTTACCTTATCAAATTGGTTACCTACGCCATTTTTCATTTCCGTCTTTCACAACCTGGACTTCGATCTTATCGCGTGTCTAAAATAGAAACACCACCTTAACCAATCGCATAGACGAGCTTTCCTCGTATTTAGCTGTAACAATTATGTTCATAAATCTGGAGAAATTGTCATTGATAGGCAGTGGCATCCAATGATATCATTTTTGAATGAACGAAGGTGAATACGGAGGAAACTGAAGGAGGGAAATCCCAGAATTATAACGGAAAAGCTTCCACATTCTAGAGAAGAATGCTCTTACAAAAAAATGTAGTTTTTCTTTTCAACGAAAAAATCGATTGGATTACTTTCCTGTTACATCACACACACGCACACATACGCACACACACGCACACACACGCACTCCAAACCCTCAACGTTGAACTCGGTGGATGACGCTACAGTTGCGCGTTATGGCATGCAGTGACGTCAGATGAATGAGTTATTGCGGATATTATTAACATAGACGTTTGTTAATCATAAGAGGCTGCGAAGTAACAGAGATGGAGTGAACGAATAGGAGCAGGGAATGCAGAAATAAGAAAGAATTGTGAGAGTGAGTGAAAGATGCACGTGAAACTGACGACATATTACATTGTGTTGTTTTTGTAATAAGGTAAAGAGTATGTAATATGTATGTACGGTTATATATATATATATATGTGTGTGTGTGTGTGTGTGTGTGTCTGTGTGTGTGTGTGTGTGTGTGCGTGCGTGCGTGCGTGCGTGCGCGCGCGGGTGTGTTTATTTTTTTTTTTTTAAGTTCAGTTCATCCCGTGACCCCGTCGGCGCACATCTACTGACATATACCCAATCCTAAGCCCACAATCTCTGTATTTGGGGTATTTGTGTGCTTTTTCTGGTTGTAGGCTAGTCCAATCATGAATGTATTCGGTCCATCGTTTTCTCGATCATCTCTGCCTCCGCTTATTGTGCCCGGTAGTATCACAGACCCGTGGTTCTCTAGACATGGCCATATGAAAAGAGCTTTCGCTGTTTAATCATTGTGAAGAGGTCGTCGTAAAGTCCACTTGCATTCGCGATTCTTTGACGTTCATCATCATTTGTGATACGGTCTATGTAGATGTCTGTGTAGGTGATATTACGAAGTCTTCTGAAGCATCTTATCTCCATTTCCTGGATTTTTCTCTGACGTCTGCTGTTATGGTCTTTATTTTGCAGGCGTAACGGAATATCGGAAGAGCCAGTGAGCGCATTAGTCGGACTTTTATAAGAAGGGAAAGTCGTTTATCTGTCCTTAGATGTTTCAATTGTGAAATCACTGCTGTTGTCTCTGATATTCTGGCAAGAACATCTGGTGTTGATCATTCATCACTGATAATTGAGCTCTGTCACTTGAAACGGTTCACTCTTTCAAGCTATCCATTTTCTTGTATCGTATCGTTGATTCCTTCACTGTTGCTGGTCATTGAAAGTATGCTTTCTGCGTTTATCTCCATGATATGATCATGTATTGTTATATCCAATTTTCATATTAATTCACAAATTTCTATATCAGTATCTGCCAGTCCGTCAATGCCAATCGGAAAGCGTGGGTTCGTAATCGTTCTATTCCATATCCAGACGGTGCCAATATGATCTTCAAGGGCACCACTCATATTTCTTTATAGGAGTATGTTGAAGAGTATCAGGAATCGTATACGCCGATGGATTTCACCAATTATTACATCCACAATTACGGCGCTTGTTGCCTTATCATACCGACTCTTGATAACTCACACAATGTTACTGTTGATGTTATATTTCTTAATAGCAGACTCTATGAAACGCCTTTTGAAAGTCACTAAACAAATGGTATAAATGTTGACCATGTTCCAAATACTTTTAGTTTTGTATTTGCAGACATATACAAACGAGATGCGTTCATAAAGTATTGCACCACATCAGGAGCTATTATTTTCAAAGGCATGACATTTTTAAACAATATACAATGATATGTCATGTAAACACCTGTATTATTCAACATAATTCCCATCGACACTTGTACAGCTTTGTGCCAGCGTGAAACATGCGAATGTGTTTCTAGCCTGTACCATATTTTGTCTTGATCATGTAGCCATTTCTCGGCTGCATGAATCACTTCTTCATCATCTTCAAACCTTGTCCCACGGAGTGCATGTTCAATGGAACAAACAAATTACAATAGAGGGTGTCAAATCGGGACTATATGGTGGATGGCGTAGTGCATTGCAACCCAATTTGGTCAGCGCTTCCGGTGTTGCCAGACTTGTGTGAGGACGCGCATTCTCTTTATTGAGAAGCAGGTCTGTTGGATTCTTGTGCGGCCGAACTCTGCGGAAACGTTGATTGAGTTGTTTTTCAAAGTCTTAATGTAAGCTTACGAATTGATTGTCTCTCCACTTGGCATCACATCCACGAAAAAACGCATTCAATATCCCAACAGACAGTGATCGTAACCTTTCCAGCCGACTGTATTTGTGTCTCAAGTTCAATATGTTGTGCCTAGATTGAGTCACCAGTAACAATATTAGCCACAAAGTTCTCTCCATCAGCATTGAAACGCTACAGCAATTTCCTTTGCAATCGATGGTCATCTGTGAGACTTCGAAGAACCCATCTTACGCAAACCTTAGAAAATCCGAGTTGTTATACCTAAATGTGTACTACCAATGCTAATTGACAGCTGTAAGGCCAGTTGTTGAGTAGTCATTCACCTATCAGTAAGAACAATGCCTTTAACGCATTTCAACATTTCTGCTTTGGTCGCTGTGGCAGGACGACTACTGCGCGGCCGATCAAGCAGCTCCGTATTTACACGTCCTGATTATTTGATTATCTGAACTCATCGACTAACTGTATTCCTTTCGACTACAAAACTTCCATACACATCACATAGACGCTTGTGAATTTTCACAACCGTTTCCTATTCTGCAACAAGAAATTATATCACAATTCGCTTATAACGCAAGTTGTAAACATGCCCCATTTCAATGGTTTAGTTCAGTCGTATTTTTTGGCCGATTTCGGTGCAATTTGGTAAACACAATAAAGACATGCGATATTTGTAGTGTGCACAATTTCAGTCCTCTATTTTTATTACTAGCTAAGAAAAAGAAAACGATGTGGCTCATTACTTTCTGAACGCTCTTCGAACTAAGATATGTGAGTATCATTTTGTTTAAGGAACTCGCTTCTCGTGGCTAAAACCCTATTTTAATCTTCCCTTATCAATGCTCTTACCCCCCCCCCCTCCCCCCCCCCCATCCCTCGCTCCATCACTTCAGCGAACCTGTGCTCTTCAGCCGTTCATCTCCTCTTCAGCCGTTCATCTCCTCTTCAGCCGTTCATCTCCTCTTCAGCCGTTCATCTCCTCTTCAGCCGTTCATCTCCTCTTCAGCCGTTCATCTCCTCTTCAGCCGTTCATCTCCTCTTCAGCCGTTCATCTCCTCTTCAGCCGTTCATCTCCTCTTCAGCCCTTTTACCGCTTCTGAGCTATTCTCCCGCTTTTCAACCGTTCCATCGCTCTCCAGTCTTTCTCCCGCTCTCCAGTCTTTCTCCCGCTCTCCAGTCTTTCTCCCGCTCTCCAGTCTTTCTACCGCTCTCCAGTCTTTCTCCCGCTCTCCAGTCTTTCTCCCGCTCTCCAGTCTTTCTCCCGCTCTCCAGTCTTTCTCCCGCTCTCCAGTCTTTCTCCCGCTCTCCAGTCCTTCTCCCGCTCTCCAGTCTTTCTCCCGCTCTTCAGATTTCCTCCTGCTGTTCAGTCATCTTCTCGCTCTTCAGCCCCACCCCTCCCCCTTTCCCCACAACGGCTGATCTTCATTCCTCTTCTCGTTCATCAGCTCCATCAACCCCTCATGACTTTCGTCCCCCACGCCTGTTCTTCAGTCCTCTTGTCACTCTTCATCTCTCTTTTTTGCTTTTCAGCCATTCCACCACTCTGAAGACATCCTACTGCATCACTTCAATCCTCTTTCAGATCTGCAATCTTCCTTCTCTAACTCCATTACTCTACTTCTTCGTCCTATTCCACCTCGAGACTCACAAAAAAGTGATGTCGTGAAAACTGTGTTTTTGTTTCACGATGATAACACCTTTAAGGTTTTGCCGGACTTATTTGGTTTTGTAATTAAACATTCATGAGCCATTATTTGGTCGATAAGGCTTGAGGTCTGACTTTATCTGGGAACAGTCACCTGGTGTTGTTTTTTGTTTTTTTATTGGATGACATTGCCTTGCTAACTGACATCTAGCGGCACATTGTTCTGCTAACTGATATCTAGTGGCACATTGTTCTACTAGCCGATATATAGTGGCACATTACCCTGCTAACTGACATTTAGTGACACATTGTTCTGCCAACTGATGTATAGTAGCACATTGCTCTGCTAACTGATATTTTGTAGTCAATTGTCCCGTTAACTGACATCTTGTGGCACATTATTCTGCTAACTGACATCTAGTGGCACATTTTTCTGCTAACTGACATCTAGTAGCACATTATTATGCTTACTGATATCTAGTGGCACATTGCCCCGCTAGCTGACATCAAGTGGCACATTGTGCTGCTAACTGACATCTAGTGGCACATTATGATGCTAACTGACATCTAGTAGCACATTGCCCTGTTAATTGACATCTAGTAGCACCACACTGTCCTGCTAACTGATATCTAGTATCACATTGTTCTGCTAACTAACATCTAGTAGCACATTGTTCTGCTGGCATCTAGTGGCACATTGTTCTGCTAACTAATATCTAGTAGCACATTGTTCTTTTGGCATCTAGTGGCACATTGTGCTGCTAACTGACATCTAGTCACACATTGTTCTGCTAAATGACATCTAGTAGCACATTGTTCTGCTAACTGACATCTAGTGGCACAGTGTGCTGTTAATTTTGATTAAATAATATCCATCGTGTATCAGGAGTTGACAATAACTAGAAAAGGTCAAATAGTGTAGATAGCACAATGATTTATGCTGGTGCATGTTTTGTCTTCTTTCCCCGTGATAAACATGTTATTATAATAATAGCTGTCCATCGTTGTCGATGAGGACCGCCGACATCATCCTGGTCACAGATTGCCCTGTTCGGTGTGGGTGCGTATGTGGCTGAACAGACAAATGCGGGCACGAAACCCTACTATTTATAAACCGTTCTTCGTATACACATTTATGTGTATATACTTTACTATTTTAGCACGCCATGGTCGAGTGCTAGCCGACTCACTAGGCCTACAAAAACGGTGTACGGAAAAAAATTTTTTTTTTTTATACGGAGTCACTCCCAACAGCCATTTTTTACTGCTGAATACATGCTCCATATATACACGATATTTTGCCGGTTAAAGTATCGTATGTTCGATTACAAATGGCTTTTGAACAGTTTTAATTTTGTATACGCCATTTGGAGCAAGCCGACTTTTTGCGAAAGGGGAAGTAGGTTGTTGGGAAAGATCTTTATCGAGTAGATTTTTTAATTTTGTTAGTTTAAATGAAAGAACTACGTTTGAATTGGAAACTAACAGTTGTGTCGATATTGTAAACACAGTATCGATACGTTGTTATGGTTTCCATGGTTTTCTATCGAAGCGACTAGGCCTAGTGGTCGAGCCCAAATATTTTCTGAGATTTTCATAAATTTTCAACTTCATCTTTTTGTATCTCAAAAACTAACAAACACACAACAACAACAATAACACCCACATGTTTGTTATCCTATTGTGTGTCTACACGCCAGAAAATCATATTTATTGACAAACAAACATAAAAATTAAAAATTTTGAAAAACGACTACCATGGTGACTAATTAAGAAAATTAATTAGGTCAAATATTTTTCAAAAAGAATCTGGCGTGCTAAAGGTTTTAAGACCCTACTTTTGCGGCTGAAGATGCAGCACAGTGAATGTGCTGACAACAACCAGCGTCCTATAGGTGGATCTCTGTGTCAGGGTCTGCGAACCAGAGATGATTAATAGCCCATTCCGCATTCAAGCGCTAGTGTAGTCTGGATAAGATAATAGGTATCGTACTGGGGAGGTAGACTCGGTACCCCAAAAAGCCAGTTGAAATCGAATGTATCGATTCTTAAGGAGTACAGTTCGCAGCCTTTCTAAAAACTACGACACAATGTCACATCGTCTATTTCAAGATGAACGTCGAAGACTAAGACGATAGGCATATGGATTTAAAAATAAATAGACAGACAGACAGACACGCAAGCTGCACTAGATATGGACTGAAAGACAGACAGATGATCGAATGCAGAAGAATATACGTTTATGAATTGAAGGAAAGATAGACAGACATACATACAGATAAACAAACAGAGGAAAGTAGAAAGAGAGAGTGAGAAAGAGAGATAAACAAAGTATATAATCTTCTTCCTTTGAGAGTTAGCCATCATTGGAAGTCGTATAACAGGATTCTCAGTCAGTGGGTCAGTATTCCAATTCTCGAATCTGTCACAAATAGCATTAAACCAGAACATTCATTTTACAGCATAACATTAACACGATTAAAACATTGCCGTATATATGCATGTATTTCTATCTGAAGTTGCCTTAATCAGGGGCTAGAGGAATTAGAAAACACACATTGCAACGCACAAGACACGAAGGCATATGATATAAATTAATGTTATTCAGTTCTCCTGATGGACACTGAATAACGAATTGGAAAAAAGTAAATAATCCGTCAAAATGTGGGTATATCGAAGATTGGATTTCAGTTCATAGAAAGAAAGTAAAATAAATGTGGAGGTACTGAAAACTGTGGGGGGGGGGGGGGGGGGGGGGGGGGAAGAAATAATGGCAAAAATCAAGATTAGACGATAAAGATAGTTTGACCATATAAGAAAACATACCTTCTTGTTGCTTATTTAAGGCAGTCACCCAAGAGGGAGACAACATTATAAGTGGATGGATAACAACAGGTGGCGAATTGGAAAAAGACGTTCAGATTCCATAATTACGGTAAGAGAGAGATTACACTGGAGATCCATGGCAGCCAATATTCGATGCGAAGATGCCTCTTGAATAAAACTGAAATGATGTCTTTCGCGAATTTGTTTTCTGTAATATTTTACTGCATTTGTACACATGTGATTATTTTATTATTTAGCTAGTTCTATGTTACACAATTATTAACAGACATGGACAGTTCCATCTGAAGTCAAAATACAACACAACCACCCCAGGCCTGAACAACATTCTTTGTCAAGATATTTAATGACGCAGTTCACAGAAAACCGTAACGAATCAAAAGGCTTTATTTACAGTGTTTTCATCTAAGACAATCTATAGAACCAAGACTAAAACAAACGAGAAGAGCTTGAGATAAACATAAAGAAAGCAAGGAAGACATGCACATAACTGAATTGGATTGACCAAGACAGGGTACTTGCTGAGCATTTGTTGAAGACCTGTGTTTTACAGGGACCAGCATGTTGTCTGTTTGATTGACATATGTTAGCTATATTCTTTGTTCTCACGTTTTGATTGATGCTATTATCGTTTTATTGACATTGACAACAGTATCTAGAGGTTGAAACATCAGTTATTTTGTCATGCGAAGCTGCAATTGAACCATTGCTTGTTTTTTTTATCAGCACCGATTTGGGTTAACTCTGTCCCTTAAATCATATGTATAGCATATACTGTCTAACCACCATGTACGCAAAATGACACTAAAACGGAGAATTGATGAACAAGTAGGAGATCTTGATCTTTGAATATGAGATGCATATATCATATAAACAGAGGAGGGCTGTGGATGATACTGTCCAAGTTTGGCTGCCTCAACAAGTTCATAACCATGGTTAAACAGCTACACGAAGGCATGTGTGCTCGTGTACTGGACAGCGGTGCAATCTCTAAAACGTTTCTAGTATCAAACGGAGTAAAACAAGGATGTGTACTCGCCCCGACTTTGTTCAGCATGATGTTCGCGGCCACGATGACAGACGCCTTCAGATCATTGGAGCTTGGAATACCCATAAAGTACCGCACAGATGGCAAGTTACTCAATCCCAGAAGAATGAAGGCCAAAACCAAAGTGGCTGGCGACATAATCAGGGAACTTGTATTTGTTTTAAAGACGGTCTGAAGGACTCACTGACAAGTTGCCAGATAGACATCGACACCTGGGAATGTCTTGCGCAAAACAGATCTCACTGGAGAAGCGCAGTCAAATCGGGTGTAGCTACCGGCGAAAACGACCGTGTTGTGAAAGCCCAGAGCAGACGCGAGACCCGGAAATCTCGAACAGCGGGAACACCATCACCTTCTACAAATCTGGTGTGCCCGATATGTAGCAGATGTTTTCGTGCCCGCATTGGCCTGTTCAGCCACATGCGCACCCACACCCAACAGGGAAATCTGTGACAAGGATGATGTCGGCGGTCCTCATCGACAACGATGGACAGCTATTATTATTATAATATATATATATATATATATATATATATATATATATATATATATATATATATATATATATATATATACCTTATACTGGCAAGCATATAATGCATTTACAGTGAAATTACAAAAACCGATGTGGGGGATCAACATTAGAAAAAAGTATGTGAAGATAATATATGATAAACATAAAGATTTTAAAATATGTAATGGGCAGCTAGTGGAAGAGTACGCATACTTATCTATTTAGCAAGTAACATTGGCAGGCTAAAGAACAGAGCTAACATGTAAATGTCAGTATTTACGAAAGTGTATATGCTTTCAAAGTAGAAGTGGATAAGGGCACACACTGATGAGTCATTGAGAATACAACCTCACATACTTGTTTAGAATTGCATGGGAAATAGAAGTGTGGAAACATATACTAACACTTGCGAAGAACAGAGAGAATAACATATCAGGGATGTAGTGTTAGAAACGGCATTATGTTAGGCCACAACGTGTGTAAGATGAGGTTACCAGTTCTTTTCTACGCTACCTTTATGTCTCTAACCGTAGGTAATTTGCATATTTACAAAAAGTCGAGGTAAAATGGGGTCTGGTGGGTGGAATTAAGAATAAGAACCAAAAATTGATTCGATGGAGAGCGGTTAGTACATCTATTTGCTCCATAGTGAATCATGTGACAAAATCTGCAAAGTTCACTTATGCGTTAATCATCATCAGGTTAGTCTTTCCGGAGGTTGATGAGGTTGATGTTGAAGTCACTTGATCATGTCACACTACTGTCATCTATTTTCCGCAGATCTACAACACACGAACAATTAAAATGCGCATGCGATTAAATTAATACAAAGAGTAGGAGCCTGTAGAAAATCAGTGTCATCCATGCAAGTCTGTTGCATGGCACACAGACAAAGAGTAGAAGAATTTACCTTCATACAAACGTTGCTCTATCACATGTTATGTGAAGCTAAGTGCTGTCCCCAGCAGAAATTGCTGTCTTGGTTTTCGAATTAAAGACTTCATTCTACAAGTCAAGAGTTTGGATAGGGTAACCAGTTCCCTTCTTTGCTGCATTTTATTTTTAACATTTAAACGAAGTATATATTTGGCACTTCGTAAATCAGAGCGTATCTGTATCGACGATTAAGCCGTTATTGTAAGATATGCCTCTGCCACTTAAACTTGACTGTGTATGTCGCTTACTATCGTTGTTTTGGGGAACGTAAATCATGTCCGGCATATGGCACGGAAAGCCTGCATGTAGCTAAGTGTATTGCATCCAGACAGCATACTTTCACCAACCAGATGTCTCTGCTGTGTAGGTCACTTTATATGACAGAATGCTGAGGTTTTTGGTGTAAGCTACTCGTCCTGAATTGAGTTAACTCTTGACGACGTTTCTTTGGTAGCATGTTACAGTGGCACGTCGTACATACTGAATAGTGTACATGTGTACACCAAGAGAACATGAACTGGGGTTTTCCTGTCATTAGTGCAATGTGAGGCTCTTCAATAAAGTGACTACTATGGGGATTACAGTGTTGATCAACACCTTGTTGACTATATTGGTATAAATCTTGTTTCCTGGAACACGAACAATGGCATTAGCTGGGGGTCTTGATCAATATGTTTCACCTGTTCTTATTTACTCTTCGGCTCCCGTGGCCAAAGGCATCAACAACAAACACATAACACAGGTAAAGAACACGACAAGAACCAATGCTCAGATTGCGTAGATAAAATAAATATAAATGGGAGACACATTCGGCAAGAAAAGAAAACTAACATTGCAACCAAACATGCATTTTAATTACACCCATATGAGAGAACAGTACCGGGGAAACATTACAATAATTAAATTCAATCAAAAAAAAGGAACGCCAGGTCGACTTGATTCTCATCGTTATGGAACTTAAAAAAGATTGAAACATAAGGATTTTTGCAGAGCCATTGTTTCATCCTTTTACTTCAATGGTAGTCAAGTTACCTTTTCATTTATGCACCCCCATCTGTTGTATTTTATTATTTATTAAATTAGTTAAGGTCATAGGAACAGAAAAATGTGAGAAATCTTCCTTATCAACGCCTGCATTCTTACAAACAAAAGAAAAATAACATGACCATATCGTTTCAGTGTTGTTTTTTTGTGTTTTTTTTTGGCGTTACTTCAATTTGGAAATTTACTAACGTTCTGAAAATGTTTCTTAGAAATTGTCTTGTCCATATCTTTTGTTATAACAACGCGTCTATGATACATGCAAGGTCATATCTCTTCATGTTTGACTGTGTAACCACTGTTTTAATTAACCTTTACATTAATGTATTTGATCTCAGCTGTCGCTCTGTTTCATCGATAAATCATTTTAATGTAATTACAATCATCTCACGGGTTTGATTCGTTCGCGACTTGATGATTCTTTGTTTGGTGCGTATGAAACGGTGGCTTATAGAACATCGACCATTTGATATGAGCAGTAATGGAATCGATGTTCTGATAATGACGAAAGCTGTGCAGTTGTTGAAAGTAGTTGTAGCGGTGGTCGTTTTTATGTAGCTGTGGCTGCTATCATTAATTACCACGTATTACTTCCGATACAATATTCGGTTGACAGTTCACAAAAATACGCTAAGGTGGTATTAATAGCTGAATAAATTACTTTGATAACTATATCAACCAACATTAGAATGTAGTATCAGGGGTAACTAATAGATCAAACTGAAACAAATTGAAGACTAAATTGTATCATATTCAAGCAAAATAGATTACTGCTAATACAGAACAACAATAAACTGTTAATCAACATCAAAGACTAAATCCGTTTATGTCGTCCCAAAACGGTGAATGTTTATTTTAAAGAATGCAGATTGCATGGCATTGTTTATATCTGTGATTTTCTTCACTATGATTTTAAAAGTTGACTATGGTTAAATTAACCTTCCTCGCGGTGCTTCTTGAACTAATTGTTAGAATTTCTGCCGTAACCTTATCTATTTCAGTTCTCATTGCCCTTTGTTTATTCTTCCTTTAACTCAATTATTTGACGATGTATGTTTTTCCTCCTTCCCGTTGTTAGGCTCACAAACTACGTCATACATGTGCGGCACCCTGCTAACGACCGCTGACACAAAGGATCTCTGCCTATCAGCATTGCTTTGTTTTTTGCAATTGCTTTGCCCAGTTTTTAAAATTACTATTTTGACGTTCTTCTTGAGCTATGAATTATCCTTTGCTTGCGTGTGTCTCTGTGTTTGTCCGTAATTTATTGACGCTTCCATTGCATGATCATCACATTTGTGTAACGCTTATAACTCAGTCATCTATGCCAATTCTAAAATATCAAGAAAAAAACCCAACTATGCAATAATTTTGTCACACATGTATGTTGAGGCGTACAGAGAGAGAGAGAGAGAGAGAGAGAGAGAGAGAGAGAGAGAGAGAGAGAGATATAGAGAGAGAGAGAGGTGAAGGTGGGGGGAAGAGAGAGATTGGGGGAGAGAAAGAGACAAAATATAGAGAAATAACATGGAGGAAAAGGGTGTAATGAGAACATTAGATGATGTTTTATCACACATTTATGGGAACATGTTGTCATTCCAAGAATTTCGTTAATTCCATCCGCTCGGAAAATGATGTGATTTCAATTGTGAAGTCAGGTGAGGCATGGACAGTTACAGCTGACCTTCAACGAAGGATACAGGCTTTGAGGATGCGATGTTTCTGAATACTTTTAAACGTCACGTACAAAGATCGAGTTACAAATGACGAAATACGAGATATAATTACAACAGCAAAAGGGCCATATGAAGACCTCTTGGCAACTGACAAAAGAAGGAAACTCGCTTGGTACGGTCACCAATCGAGATCAAATGGTCTTGGAAATACGATCCTGTACGGAAAGGGGCCAAGGCAGACAACGAAAAAGCGGTCCAAAAAAAAAACGATGGGAGGACAACATAAAAGAATGGACCAATCTCCGACTAAAAAAGGCACGGGCAGAGGCCGCTGACATAGAAGGGTTACGTAGGGTTGTGAGTATACCGTCATGTGTGTCCCAGCGACATCACTGGTTACGTGATGACCTGACCTGAAGGCAGGTACTCCATATTTTTTTGTTTATAAACACAGTTAATTGTGTAATGATTTAGTGAAACAAGTCTGCGATTTGAATGACCTTACTCAGGAGTGATCAACATATGTTCGTCCTTGACTAATTATTAGTTATTGAACGTTAAGGCAAAGTGTATATACATGTTTATCCGTGTGACATAGTGATCTAACTGGGAATTGTATTTTGTGTAATTTAAAATGTATGTTTGGATCTTCGCGAAGAGAACAACATTTAAATAATATATATAATATATGTAATTGTGTCCGTGTTTATGTTAATTGTGTAATCTTGTAACTTTCAGTGACGTCACACTGCACAGTCTATATTAAATTATTTCCACAGCAACATAATTATATTACCTAATGTTAAACATTGTTTCCATAAAAGCATTCCAGTTGGTATTCGACTTCTTAAGAACTCAACCAGATATGCTAGCACCGGACAAGACAAATCCCGGCCGCCAGATCAAAATGGCGCATATGCATTGACGCTTAACATTCCAGGACCCATTCTGCGTTTACGCGCACAAATTCTCACATCGCACATATCCCTTCTCTGTGTTAAGAATATTATTTATGTAGCATACTTTCCTCTTCTTCCTAGACTTTCAAGGTCAGATATCCGGAGTCATACTTAACTTAACTTAATATCTTTATACTGGTTTAGAAGACCCTGCAGAGTCTGTATACAACCAGTTACATTTACATCACCTCGCTCTAAAATCTATGCGCATCCAGTTTATTCTTAAATGCATTAACTGTCCCTGCCTCCACTACCTCCCCTGGCAATGCATTCCAAGCAGACACCACTCTCTGACTAAAAAAATATTCCCTAATATCTAACCTGGACCTCTCTTTAATCAGCTTGTAGCTATGCCCTCGTGTTATTGTAGGTGGCTGTAGTTTAAAAAACTTGTTATAGTCTAATTTATCGATTCCTCTGATCATCTTATAAACCTGTATTAAGTCACCACGAATTCTTCTCTCTTCGAGACACTGTAGGCCGGTTTTTCTGAGTCGTTCCTAATAACTGTAATTCTGGAATCCCACTATCATCTTTGTCTCTCTTTTTTGTATTCTTTCTAGCATGTTTATGTCCCCTCTATGATAAGGACTCCACACCTGTACACAGTACTCCAATCTAGGTCTAACTAAAGCTTTATACAGTTTGACGATCACTTCCTTGCTCCTATGTTTAATATTTCTTTTTATCATACCTAACATTGCATTTGCCTTTTTCACTGCTACCTTAACTTGCTCACTCACCTTTCCTGTATGATCTATTATAACCCCTAGGTCCCTTTCCTTATCTATCTTTCTAATATTGTTTTCTCCCATTCTGTAGTTATGTTCCATATTGGATCTACCCATGTGGATGACTGTACATTTATCTACATTAAACTCCATTTGCCAGCTTACAGACCATTCTCGAAATTTATCTAAATCCGACATCAATATATCCATATCCGCTTTAGATGAGACACTACTGCATAGTTTTGTGTCATCAGCAAATTTTGCAATCATGGATCTCATATCAATGTCCAAATCATTTATATATATCAAGAACAAAATTGGTCCCAAAACCGAGCCCTGTGGCACACCACTTTTCACTTCACTCCACTCAGAGTACTCCTTATTTATGTCCACCCTCTGCCTTCTTCCCGTTAACCAATTTTCAATCCATTTGGCAACTTCGCCACCTATTCCATGTGATTTTAACTTTCGAAATAATCTTTGATGAGGTACTCTATCAAAGGCCTTTGCAAAGTCTAGATAAATAACATCCACTGGCTCCCCTTTATCTATGATTTTAGTAACCTCCTCCATGAATTCTAATAGATTTGTTAAGCATGATCTCCCTCTAGTAAACCCATGCTGACTATTTCTAATTAGATTACATTTTTATAAATGCATTACAATGTTTTCTTTGATTATTGACTCTAACAATTTACAGACTATGCTCGTTAAACTCACCGGTCTATAATTTGCCGGATCTGATTTTTTGCCTTTTTTGAATAAGGGGATCACTTCTGCATCTTTCCAATCCCGTGGAACAATCCCTTTTGCTAGTGATTGAGAACATAATATAGCCAATGGTTTTGCTAGCTGGTCTCTAATTTCGTACAGCAATTTTGGGTGAATACCATCTTGACCTGGACATTTATTCACCTTCAACCCCTCCAATTTTTAAAAAACCATTTCCTCTGTAATACAGATTGATCTTAATCCCGCTGTATCCATGTCTCTTTGAAAAATATCTATAGGCTTTGGGATCTCGGAGCAGTCCTCCTTTGTGAAGACTGTGCCAAAGTACTGATTGAGCAGATTAGCAGCCTCCCTATTCTCACTTATTATTTTCCCTGTACTGTCTATGAGAGGGCCTACTTTGTCTTTCGTTCTTTGTTTATTTCTAACATAAGAAAAGAAGCTTTTAATGTCAGTCTTGATCCTCTGAGCAAGTTTTTTTTCAAAGTCTATTTTTGCTGTTTTTTTCGCTTTCTGAGATATGTTCTGCTTGTCCAAATATTTTACATATGTTTCTTTTGATTTACCTGCCTCTATATATTTTTGCCATGCTTTATTTTTTGCTCTTCTACATTTCACTACAAATCTAGTTATCCACTTTTTACGCTTGGGGTTTACCTCCCTACATAGAACACATTCCTCTTTTAGCGTTTCTAGAACTGTTTTAAAACTTTCCCACTCCTGTTCAACATCTGTTCCTACAATAATATCTTTCCAGATTATGTGGTTCGCTGCCTCTTTCATCCTCTTAACATCTGCCTTAGAGTAGTCGTATGTTCGCGTGTTTATGTTTACTTCTTTCCCTGCAATAAGATCCCAACGGATGATTTGATGGTCACTTGAGCCAAACAGTTCGCCAACGGTAACGTTTTCAATCATATTTTCATGTTATCCAACATTTGTTCTCGCTGCTCATCGAATCAGCTTTTCAAGGTCAATCGATTTTTTAAATCTAATTATTTAAATAGATCTTTTTTCCCTTACAAGTTGATTATCTATAAGAAAGTAGAAGAATTATGTACTGGTAGAATCGATCAACTTGAGCAGCATATGTTGAACGAGTTAAATTGCAATGTATATGTACATCCATTTTTCACAGTTTCTTCGTCGGTGCTTTTTTGGAGATATATGTTTGTAATTATTTTATTTATTAATTGCATTATTATTATCATCATCATTAATATTTTATTATTATTGTTATTATTAGTGTCATTATGGAATATATTTTCAATTTATTCTACAAAATACCCCTAAAAATTGTATGAATTATTTCATTTGCGCTGTAGTGTTGGTGTCTGTCGAACTGACATTAGACAAAAATGCAACACGGTTGTTACTTGATTCTTCTTTCTTCTTGTGGCCTACTGCTCTTGCCATGCGGCGTCGCATTATTGAAAGTGTTAAAACCATCCTGCAAAACGAGAATCTTATGTTACTAGGTAATTGAGCATCAGTTGTTTCTGTTGACTTAGGCCAAGATTTTTCGTCTTTAAGAGATTCAGGTCAAAGAGATACAGGAGTGACAGGTCAAATGCCAGTCCCTACTATAACAGATTGTGATAGTTTATATTTTTCACTAACAAGATATAAATGCATTTTTTTATTGTTATAAAAGCAAAATTATTTTGAAAAGTTTAAATAGCCAGCAGGTCACAATTGCGAACATGCCAAGAGAACTTCGAAGACGACGTTCTCTTTATATGTCTTGACACGTTCCCAATTGTAAAACACTGACATTCTTCACACTTTTGAAAGTAATTATGCTTTGATATCGTGTTTGTGAAATCCTTGAATATTAAATAGCACAATCTATTATGACAGCGAGTTACGTCTTGCAAGTCACTATTGCTGTTTTCCACTGTGTCAATAGTGTCATTTTCTTTTAAAAGGATTGTCCTTTAGTGTCTCTGCATTCATATGCCCCTTTCATCACTTTGGTTACCCTTAATTCAGATTGTTAGCAGTGTTTCCTCTGTACATATGGTTGCAATTGCCTGCTGTTTTGTCCTTCACGATAAACTAGTTCGTGTTGTTTTATTGCTAATCGTATTACAGCTTGGGACGCTTCTGACCTCGAAAACTCAAGTATTCGTATCATGCTAGCTTCTGGTAGACAAACATGTTTGTCATTACGCTGACTTTATCACCCATAGTCAAATTTATAAAGTAGTTTAACATTTTTAATAAATGTATATGCTTTGACAGTACGTACTTACTTTCCGTGTCCAAGCACCACGTTATATATCTTGCTCCCAGTATTCAGCGACATGGGTTGCCTTGCCATTTGCTTCCATCATGTCGCACCTATTGCTTGTTTCCTGGAGGTTGGGGCAGGTCATCAGGTGATCTGGGTCCTGTATTGCGCCGCAATCACATGTGTCATCATCTGTGTATCCCCATAGCTTCATGTTCCTCTTGCACCGTTATACACCAGTTCGGAATCTGTTCAGCGACTTCCATGTTATGTATTGTAGATGATGTCTATTAACATGTTCCTCTCAAAGTTCCATCTCTGGGGCCTGAACCAATTCGTGTCACCTCTCCATACCTCGACTTTCATGGTTTGTATATATGGGGTTTGTTGTTTTTAGAAAGCTATATCTGTATTTGAGTCTTGTGTTTTGTACCTGATGTCCAAACATTGGATGCCTTGGGTCGTGCTGCTGATTTTCTCTTTCGATTTCTGCTGCGACGCTTCTTCGGATCTCGGGGGGTGCTATGCCAATTATGGGGTATATTTTATCAATGGGGGTAGGTTTTAGGCACCCTGATACTATCCGACCTGCCTCATTTATTGCTGTATCAACTAGTTTCGCATGAGCAGAGTTTTTTCCAGACTGGCGCAGGGTATTCAGCTACGAGGCAAGTGTGTAGCTATCCGAAGGACTGATGGATGTTCCTCTCTATGTTGTGCCGGTCAGTTTTCTTACAGTGATTTGTGTATACAATTTCTTCAATGATCGTGAATTTTACAGAACAAGCTATTGATTATCAACTTCAAAATTTCAAATGTCAACAGGCGTTTCAATTCCGCTTCTAAAAATAAGGTTCCATTAACATTTTCAGCAGCTAAATCTATAACCTTCTTAAGAAAGCTTTTATAACACAGATTCTCTCATGCATAATGATTGGCTATTAATCATGCCACAGGGCCCATGAACCATACATTTGGTCATAATCTCTAATAGCCTTAGATTAACATTTTGATCTTGTATCTCAAGACTAACACACTTGTCATTTAACTCTTTTCTTAGTACGTTAAACTGAAACTGACGTTAGTAGAATATAAGTATGGAGCAAACCTCGAATTTGAAATTCAATAACTATATGTGGTCTGTATGTGTGTTCAAAACAAATTTGCTCCATAATTTCGTCTATTTTCATAATATTCGTTTTATGGCATCAGCTTCACTTTCTCAAAAATGGTTCAGTCGTCCCTTACCTTTATTTTACATTGGGTAGGTCCTACACAAATTAATCTAAAACAAAAACAAAAAAACAAAAAAACAAAAACAAAAAAAACATGCATCTGTAAAACGAATGATCAGAATAAGAAGTTGAGGTTCGTTTTAAATACTATTTTATTAATCTAATTAATTTAGATTAGCCACTTCTGTTCTGTTTCTAAGAATCGACGTCACTGCACTCCGGGCATACCCATGCGTGCTTTCTCATCAAATGGCGTAAGGTATGAATGCTGATGGTCCCTGTAGCTCGCTGGTTGTACACTCTCCTGCTCCGTCCTCTCATGCGCCCCACTTCGCTCGAACCTCGTTAAATGTAGAAACTTTGCAGTCTGTGAATCGCTGTTTCATCTATTGTGGTGTCTTCATCCAGCAGGCCGTCATTGATTGATTTAAAAATGTCACTTCTATCCATCACTAATGTGCCCATAATGGGAGCTTGTGAAGCCATGATGTCAGCTCTTTCATTGCCCTGAACCCCGGCATAAGCAGGACAGTATATCCATGTCAACACCTGACGGTATGAGGCCTCAACAGCTGCTATCCACTTGTACCTAAGCCATTACTTCTGTTTTTTCTGAAGTACGGCGTGTACGTCTCTCACGATGACTGCCCTTGTTATAGCGGTCTTAGATATCCATGTCAGTGCTGAGGTCACTGCTTCCGTCTCCATTTTCATACTGGAAGTTATTGACATGTATGCCCTACTGCGCTCAGCAACGACCTCTCCTCTCACTCTAGCCGAGAAACTCCTATCCTGATGTCCACTGCGCACGACTGGTCCGTCGGTGTATATGACAGCGTCCCTCTCCTGGGTGTTCTCAGTTATCAGCTGATTTACCTCGTGCTCTGCTCTCCCGTTGCTCCGTTCTCTAAATTCTTTGCCTAAGGTTAACATGACTCTCTGGTATTCTATCATTCTATCACCACTGTGTACCCATTCTTCTCCTTTGACTATCGTCTCAGCTGGAGTGACGTGTCCGAATGTTGTCTCAGGCTGTCCCATCCATGACGAACCTCTCTTGATTCTTGATCCTTTGATGTCTGAGATACTACTGTGCAGAGGGTGTCGCGTGTCTGTGGTGACGTGTGCCAGTTTATGTCTGGATGTCACCGATACCATTCCCAAGATGTACCGCATTAGCGCAATTGGGCATCCTTAGTGCAGCCCAGAACCAGTAGCATACCTTCATTCTGGATGAGTTCCAACCTTTCACACTGTGTTTTTGATAGTATTCTTGATAGATTAGCCACTTAGTATAATTTACTTTGATCTTATGTCGTTTTTGACAATGTAAGCATGTTCATTGTGTTTCCTGGTGTTCCATTGCCCTCAGTCAAAAACTGCGTTACGGTTCTCTGTTTACCGGACGTCTTTGCTAGACTTCTTTGCTACACTTCTTTATATCGTTTTATATTGCGTAGCTGCACTGATTTGAAATTTATTCAGAAAAATAAACATCATATTTCAGTATCATAAGTACAGAAGTTACATTTTAGTTCTATTTTACTGAAATCCTTTTGTCATCGTTTATCCCTAGATCAAGGTTCTAGTTTCTATTAGAGAGGCAACCAATGTTGGTAAGGTTGTTTTATCTCCGTGCACAGATTTCGTCTCATATCTGTCCCATTGGACATTCTATTATTCTTTTTCTGCGTGAGCGTGTAGTTTTGTAGGATGTGTCCCAAAGGGCATGATATGTTCCACACATAGCCATATGTCATTTGTCACAATCCTTATGTTGTTGTGACTATGACAGTTGTTGAGACTATCATGCCAAGTTCTCAATATGAAGATGATGATTTGTTCTTCTCTAGTCAAATAAGAATAATAGTTTTCTTCTCGAAAGTGGGTGTGGTGTTTTGCAGTCCATTTTCACACAGTTGGCTTAAATTGTAGTCCAGACCTCACCTCAGCTTATGCTCAAGTGCAGTTCCTCTACACGTTACTAGTATCTCTGAAGCTTCATATCCTTTGATATTATAGTGGAAGGGGATTTACCGAGTAACGTACCGTGGATATCCTACTGACAGATTTGTCTGCGATTGCTAAAGGTCTCCATTGTTGTTCAACAGCTGCTAATTCTAACAAGGCAGTGCGTCTACTTCCGCACGGAAGTTATTGACGTTTGAACCCGTTGTTAGTAATATAGTTGTATCTTCTCCGTTCATTAGTCTGTAATATAGCTGTATCTTCTCCGTTCATTAGTCTGTAATATAGCTGTATCTTCTCCGTTCATTAGTTTGTAATATCGCTGTATCTTCTCCGTTCATTAGTCTGTAATATAGTTGTATCTTCTCCGTTCATTAGTCTGTAATATAGCTGTATCTTCTCCGTTCATTAGTCTGTAAAAGACGCATCCACATCAATTGGACGCGGCTATGTTACATGAGTCAGCTGTAAATGCGTGTATTCATGTTCCTGGCCAGTGTATTTTCCAAAGCAATTATTCCCATTTTAGTTTATACCATCTCATGGGATATTTTTTTCTTCGGTGGTAGATGATTGGATCTGCTCTCGCGAGCCCTTTTGTTTTTCATATAACGAGGTTTTTCTTTAACCTCCCGCTTCCAACTTATGCTGTTATATATTGGTTGATCTAGCAATCGTTTGAGCTTCTTCCTGTTCTGGAGTGTTATTTTGATCTCTACGCGTCTCCATATTTTTCCTTTTTCTTTGCTATTTACCCCTTGTTATTAGTAATGCCATCATTTCTTGTTACTTTACGCTTCTTAAGTTTACCTAATTAATTTTAGTTTTGTCATGGTTATATGTATAACAAGATTTTCCTCATCTACTTGTATTGAGGGCTCCATTTGACATATTTATCCCCTAATATACCTGTTTATGCCTGTAGGGATATTGTTTCTGCTTGTTTCTGTCTTATTTGGACTGAAACATCAAAGCTTCTTGCTATCCCTATCAAACGTGCTCGTTTCTCCATGATCTTGCCAGTTTTTCTGCATGCGCTGTTGATTGTTTTCCTACATCTTCATGCCTTGAGTGCGATATTACTTTCTAGATTTGTGATTAATTTCCTCTTTCTCTTGCCCCTTCTATATTAAGTTCCATCTGTTGCACTTCCAGTGAGCAGTACGGTTTGTAGTTTCGGCTAGCTCATGTTCGAATGTTTTCCAGCGCTGCATTTAGAAGGAATCCTAACCCATACCCTTTCAGGATAATGTTTGCTGCCATGCTGACTGGTGCATTCAAATGCAGTGGTGCTGAAGTCAAAGTCCGCCTGTGAGCTCTTCAATCTTGGGAGACTGCGGACAATAACAAGAGTACACATTAAGACCATTTGCAAACTTCTCTTTGCTGATTACTGCGCTCTCAATGCCCATTCAGAGACTGAAACTCAATGTACTGTTGACATGTTTTGCAGCGGCTTGCGATAATGTAGGTTTCGCCATTACTTCCAGTAATGACTGAAGTGCTGCACCAAGCAGTCCCAAGTACTGTTCCCATGGAGCCATTTATCACTATCAATGGTCAGAAGTTAATGTAGGTAGAACGATGTGTATACCTTGGCAGCACACTCACCAGAGCAGTCCATACTGATGATGAAGTAAACTCGAGAATTGCAAAACCAAGTATATCATTTGGAAAACTAAGCTCATCAGTTTGAAACCGGAGAGAAAATACGTGTATAACTAAATTGAAGGTATATACGGCAATCGTCCTACCAGCTCTCCTGTACGAATATGGAACCTGGACTGTGGGCGGTCGACATGGGAAGAAGCTTAACCATTTCATCTGAACTGCCTATAGAAACTTCTGAACTCAAATTGGCAAGCTGGGATCACATATATAAATGTTCTTTCGTGGGCTGGCATGAGAAGCATCCACACAACTATGTGTAAATTGCAGCTTAGAAGGACTATCCATGTTGTCCGCATGTCAGATGAGCGGCCTCCAAAGAAAATGTTCTTTGGCGAGCTTGAGTTGATCGGCTAGAGGTTGCAGTCGACATATATTTCTTGAAGTTCTTTGTCCTCTTTAGGGACTCTAACTAGCATACCATGATTATAGATGTATGTCAGTTTGTCTAAATCCTCTTTCAGACGCATCGCTATGTGCGTTTTAATGTGTGCATGTGTGTGTGTGCATATATATATATTTCAAATCATGACATTCGCGTTTAAACACTACACGTCCCAAGTTACGTCATCTCCCTCTGTTCTTTCTCTCTCTGTTACTCTCTGTCTCTCTATCAAAATGACATACATTGTTAGTGCCTCACTTTCTGCAGCCGTTTCTCTCTCTCTCTGTCTCTCTCTATCTCTCTATCTCTCTCTCTCTCTCTCTCTCTCTCTCTTACACGTATACACACCTTGTCTCTGTCACTCTTTCTCTTTCTCTCTCTGTCGAATGCACTACAGTTACAATCCCTTCAATCTGCAGATTATTTTATCTCTCAGTCACTATTTCTTCCCTTTCTTCTGCCTCACTGATTTGACCGACACCTTAATACATTTTTACTATACATATTGCCCTCTATATATTTCTTAGTCTTATTCTAGTTTCTCTTCTTTCTTGCCATGTACGCTACTGTGGTTGCCACAACCTGGAGACTTAGCCAGGCATGTTGCAGTAATTAAAGTGGCAGGACATGATATACGTGTATGTCATATATTTGTATTCCTCTATTCTTCTTCTCTAATGACACCCTATCCCAACCCAATAGGTGCAGATTCGAATGTTAACCATAGAGGATCCAATAAGTGATATGTATGGGACCAGACCGTATCTCATTACTAGAACCAGGGCTGTTCATTTAATACAATGACCTGTTCAGAAGCGACAGACGTAGAAAAGGAAACAAGAATAGCCGCCGATATATAACTGTCTCTCTCTCTCACTCTCTCTCTCTTTCTCTCTCTTTCTATCTCTCTCTCTCTCTAATATATATATATATATATATATATATATACACACACACACACATATATACATATATTTGAATGGATGGTATTGTTTGGGTCAAAAGTATCATATTTGAAATGGTAGCCTCTAATGCAAATGAGAGTATCATTTTCACCTTACAAGCATGTCGTAAATAACGGCTAAAGAGGGCTGTACTTGTCGCTGGGAACTTCATCATGCAAACGATCGTTGACATTATAATCAACCACTACAAGACCTCAGATACAGGTTCTATATAGAGGGACCAGATTCAGCTAACAGGAAAACTTCACATTGGAGCGAAGATGTGAATGATTGCGAATGCTCCCATTCATGCTTCATGTAACGGTGACCAGAAATGGTGCACATTAATATGAGTATGTGAATGAATGAAAACAACACCATCACAACACTAGGAAATACACCCACCTATCGTATTCGTGCACATTACATTATCATATAAGTCCACTGGTACATCAGTTCAGTTCACTTGTCATCGAAAATCGACTGCAAAGAATTTCTAGTTTGTTCTATCTCTTGCTGTAATGCTGCAATCTGACAGGCTTTTTTCAGTCCATCGTCTGAAGTTATCCACCAACTTAGAACGTTTTCTGTCTCTTTAGTAACTGCCATTCACCCTACTCTCTAGTATGGTTTTCAACAAGTAGGTATGTCTTGTTGTATGGTCAAAATTATTGAACTATTTATCCCCGATTTCGGTCAGTAATTCTTATTTCACCCTCAACTCGTTCAATACATCCCCATATGTGTTATCTCTTTCCAAGAAATGCGACAAACCTTATATTAAACCATGTTTTGAAGACGTCATTACAAATGTCCTACTTGCTAGTTAATGTCCATGTTTCTGCGCCATAAAGTAGTGGCAAGTATACATAACACCTGACAATTTTCACTTATAATGCATCTATTTGGATGTCAGGATGTGTCGCTTGTTGATGAATACCATCGTGTCCATACCTGTTATCTTTCTGATTTCTTTTTCACAGCTGACATCTTCCGTTACTATATGATCTAGAAAAGAGAAACTCTGTACTCGTTCAAGTTTTTGATCTTCTATTTTTATTAGCATACATGATTTCTTGTCACTTTTCCCAAGTTGCATGACCTTTAATTTCTTTATGTCTATGTCTAATCCAAACTCTTGACTTATTTTGCCAATTGTTGTCACAAGTTTTTGTAATTAATGCTTACTTTTTTCTATCAAAACTGACACCATATCTCACAGAATAATGAGCTGTCTGTCTTCACGAATGTCTGTTCGCTGTCTCTAACAAGGTTTAGGCCGTATATTTATAAGCATAATCTGTCAGTCTTGACTTGTGTCTTTCTCACTTTGTTTGTGGGATAGTTCATGTGACCATCGTTCGGGTAGTTCATGCGACCTTAATGCATGCCATCAACGTTGAAGTTTGGATGCTTTTACGACAGTCCCTATGTCTGTATATGGTCCTATATTCCAATGAATCGTATTTTGTAAGACCTATAGTAGCCAAACAGATCGTGACGGAGAACATAGAAGTCAAAATACATATCATGAACCAGAATTGGGTCACCATTTATTGAAAGGTTTCAGACGGTGAATTGTGGAGGGAGTTTGTTGCAGTAAACAAAAATTATAGTTAAATGGATTCATCATCAGCAAAACTTCATACCCAACAGTAATGTAGTTTACTGGACTACCTTCACCTTAAGGAACATTACATTTCACCTTTTACACTCAATCAATCTCATGTAATAATGTCGCTCCTCATATTAGTAGAGATTGTCCTTTTATGATAAGGTTAGAAGTTGAGATTCTGCAACTAGAAGCCTTGTGTTATGCATGTCTTGAGAGCATTTAATTACAATTTCTCAAAGACTTGCTAATTTGATATCTTATCGTTCAGAAGATCCCTCCTCTTCCTACAAACTCTTCTATGTATCCGCATTTAAAAAGTCTCAACTCTGTCTACCATTCGTTTGTTCATTATTCATGTTTCTACACCATATAGTAATATCGAGTATACATGACACCTGACCACTCTCATTTTCAATGTGTGAATGACTCAGATGTCACTATATGACTTATGTTTATGAAATCAAATGTCACTTTCGCATTTCTTTTTCTGATTTATATTTCACAACTTTTAATGTCTGGTATCATTTTTCCAAGATACGACTAGCTCTTGATGTCGTAAAGACGTCATTGTACAAAGCTAGTCTTTATTTATGAGAGGTGAAAACCAGTTGCCTTATTCGATACCAATCCTGCCCTAATATTGTAACAACTACCCACTTACAGTGCACTTGTAACGGGAGTTCAAACCAGATCCTTTGCCGTCAAAAAACGAGTGCTCAAGCACAACGATTATGAAAACTAGAAGCTAAACCTTAATTCCACATCCAGCTATGACAGCATGTAGCACTGAAATAACTACAGGTACTTCCTCCATAGATCTCATTTGTGATGTCTAAATCGGTAAAGGTATCCACTTCTTCCAACGGCTCTCCCTTCATCGTTACTGGCTCTTCGTTAATAGTGCCGTGGTTAAAGGGCTCGGTTTTTGTGTGTTTGTCTTACAAGGCTTTAATAATGTTCATAATGATAATAATAATAATAATTATCTGTATTTTTCTTGAACTGCGTAACGTCAATCCACAACAATATTTCTGATATTCTACTCCTTGACCTTCTCTCTGTCAAATGATCAGTGTTTGGGGAATAGTTTAAAATGTTGACATTAAAAGTGGATTGCCATTGTAGTTGAATGTTAGAGATGGAGAAGGGACGCATAATATTTCAATCTGTTGGTTCCGTTGCTGGTCGTCCCACAACGAATTCACCTCAATTTCTGAATGCCCCCAAGGCTGAACATAATAGATCCACTGTTGCTCACATAGTATCATGAAGGGTTCCTAAGGAAGGTTGTTTACGGGCTTAGCAAGATCACCACGTAAAAACAATGGCACTGCAATTGTATTGCTTCAGGATTCCCCAAAAACTGGTTTGGAGTAAATAAAATTCAAATATTTGAACTAACACTCCGCCACCGAGCCCGACAGATTCATGATGATGATGGTGACTATGAAAGCAAATTTCGCGATCTTGGTATGGTGGTTTCTGCATCAGTGTGTTTTACACGATAAGTTTGCTAGTCCCATGTACAACTCTTTTTAGACTCATTTTAGGACACAAACAATTCAGTCGTCCTGTTCTTTCCATTAAGTTGACCTGGGATCCAATCTGGAAACGTTATCCTCCAGGCGTGTGTTATTGTTGCCATAAGGGATATTAATATCCTGGCCTTGACTTATGTATTTAATTACGAGGAAACGGGCCCTCTCGTAAGGTATTTTCCCTGGCGTATTGGAAAATCATATTTCTATCACAAGAGGTTATGACCCAAATTATTGGATTTATGTGTTTGTATGACGTCATGTGCCGTGACGTTCATGTTCGCATGAGGAAACACATATATGTATGTTTGTCTGTGTGTCTGTGACGTGGGTATACTTGCATGCGTTTAGATATGAGTGTTTATGGTTGAATTTATTAATCTGGGGGTAAATAATTTTACAAGCATACAGCAAATAGTTTTGTATCATTATCGTGCTTGTGACTTGTAACCTGGTTTTGAATCATTGATGTGTAAACTTGTGTTTGTCTGTGTACGTTTATTTGTGAGTATATGTGTGCGTATGTGAGTGTATTTATGTGTGTGTGTGTGTTTATGTGTACACAACAAGCTAATCACATATTTATTTTTCCAAGAGATCGATTGCAATTTTACACTTGATACCTCTACACCCCATAACCACGTAGGGGCTTCTAAGAAGTATGTATGTGTCTAAATACAATGTTCATGTTTTGTGTATTTATATGCGTGTATGTGCATGTATGTGCATGTGTGTGTGTGTGTGTGTGCGTGCGTACGTGCGTGTGTGCATGTATGTGCATGTGTGTGTGTGTGTGTGTGTGTGCGTGCGTGCGTGCGTTCGTGCGTGTGTGTATGTGATTGCGATAGTAACACATGTTATAGAGATATAGAATTTCTGAAAGACTGAAAACAAATAAAGTTTGTAATTCGAATTATTGTCTCACATATATCATCTACTTGTTACAATTAATTCGTTAGTTTATCTACTTCTTAGCCGTCATCTGCTCTCAAATAATGAATTATTGTTATATTACAAAATAATCTGCGGTCTATCTTAGGTTGCTCTTGTTATCATATATATTGTACTCCAATCTAGGATTGAGTGGAACATGCTGTTATTTTAATGAAACGATGGAATTATAACTTCTGTTCAGTACTCGATGAACATTATGACCACTATTGGAAGATCTGAATTAGTCAAATGATCTGGTAATTGTGTCAGACATTCAATGCCAAATGCAAGAGAAAATGAACAGGGTGAACAAACAATCAGCAATTTTGGGGCTGAACGTCAACGTTTAAATAAATTTTTAAAAACATGGCGTCTTGATAAATCAATATTCACACCAAAGCTAGAATATTCAACACCAATGGAAAACAGTTTCGGAGAAACAATGGAGAATCGATATGGAGAACGATAAAGACGATATAACAAAGATTCCACTCCTTCGTTAACAGATGCCTAGGAAGGTTAAAATGGATAACGCGACAGAAGATGTTGAGGAATGAAGACTGGTCGAAGATGAGCCAACAACAGCCACTGGAACAACAGACTAAGAGAAGAGAATGAGGTTGGATAGGACATTCGGCAAGGAAGACACCGTCCAATATATTCAGACATACTCTCAGCAGGGGAAATTAGGGAGAGAGAAACCTACAATTACAACGAGAAGCGAATGTGAGTGTGAACAGCGATGAGGTGATTGCATCTTGTGAGAGGCAGAAACACTAGTCCACTAATGAATGCTGGCGAGACGTGGCCATTGACCTGTGTACTGAGAGGAGCGATAAGCTTTGATTGATTGATTGATTGATTGATCTCATTAAATTGGCTGAGTGAGGTTTCCACAAAGAATGATTTTGAGCGGAGACGACACGATCGAACACAGCGGCATTGAATGTACAGCGTGATAGAGGGGTTAACATTCTCTAAGGTAGAATACTCTCTTATCCATAAAAGTGAAGCTATCTAACTAGTCACATATTACAATGGTTTTAGACACTGATGTTGGTGATGGAGGTCTAAACACGTCATAGTACAACTCCGCAGCTTGAGCATGAGGTGAGTTGGCCGGTTACCGTCCGAATTACCTTTCCTCACTTAGCAGTAAGTCATGTACCCCTTTACAGCTCGGTAGACTGGATCTTGTCGTTAATGGCAGTTCCACAAATTGCCCTTGCCGAGAAAAGTAAGAGCTCTACCACGTCGCTAATAAGACCCTAATGTACGCATGGCAAAATCCATCCGATCGGAAACGAGACGTTCAGTGGTTGGCCTTACACTCAATAAACGACGATATATATACTAGGCATGCTCAAATGAAACCAGACCTAACTGCACCACGTGAACTTACGAACGAGATGAACGATGACGTCACTTCAGGTGTAAACGTACCAGCCGCCAAGTTTGCAAAATGTCAATATCCTCCGACTCATAATTTTCTCAGCAGACCGTTGAAAACATGGCGGATGTGATACGGAATCCGTCTAGAGTTGATCAGCAAGCGGTAATTCGGTTTCTAACAGCTAAAGGATGTCGACCAGTTGACATTTATCCAAAATACAGGCAGTGTATGGTGACAAGAGTGTGTCGAAAACAACAGTGAAGAACTGGAAACGATGTTTCAAGAAGGGAGTGAGCTAACGAAAGATCTTCCGAGACCAGGGCAGGTGCATATTGTTGCGTCAGAAGATGTCATCGCCAAAATTGATGCATCAATTCGGGTGGACTGCAGTCGGAGCTTACGTTATCTAGCAGAGGAATTCGCTGTGTCGCTAGGGACAATTCTTTCTTAAGTTGATTGGTCAGCAACCGAGGTACCCATTGTGAACACACTTTCTGATACTTCAGTTTCTACCTAACCACTATTTGAAGTGTGCCTAACGACACAGTGATTTTATCTGCTAGCGAACATAGACTACGCTGAAGGTCCACACTAATTGCTGCATCAATTTTGGCGACGGCATCTTCTGACACAACAATATGCGCCTGGCCTGATCACTCAAGATCTTCCGTCAACTCACGTTTTTCTTTAAACATCGTTGTCCAGTTCTTCACTTTTGTCTTCGACACACATTGTCACCATACACTTCCTGCATTCTGCGATGAATGTCAACTGGTCGACATCCTTCAGCTGTTAGAAACCAAATCACCGATGGCTGATCAACTCTGGACGGATTCCCTAATACACCAGCCATGTTTTCAACGGTCTGCCGAGGAAACTATGAGTCAGAGGATAAAGACATTTTGCAAACGTGACGGTTCGTATGTGCTCTTTACACCAGAAGTGATGTCATCATGCGCATAGTACGTATGTTCAGTCGTTGCAGTTTGGTCCAGTTTCATTTAAACACGCCTCGTCTATTTAAAACCGCAGTCAAATAGTACCTTGTTTTCCTTAGAATAAGAATAAAACGACATTTTGCTTTAAAGTTTCACTGTGACAGCCGTAACGCTTAGTCTCAACCATAAATTTGTACTTAAAGAGATTGTCTCTATTGTTATCTTCTTTATCGTTTGTTTGCTATTCGCGCGGCTACATTTCCAAGATAAGACAAAGCCACGCGTTCAGAACTTTCGCTTTAAATAATCCACGTACAAATGATAATAAATAATATATTACATTGTTATTGTTAACGATTTCCAGCTATATTTACATTACATATCACATTGCTCAGTGGTCTCGAGGTAAAGTGTCGGCATCGGGTGAAGAAGGTCGTGGGATTGAATGACGATGGAGACCGGAATTTGTTAACGTTAATCGTACTGTTCCTACATATTTTGTCTGTCTTGAGCGTGGATTTAATATAGCTGTGTATGGACTTAGCAGCTTTATTATGAAAATTAATTTACTACAGAACGGACCGCTGCAATAGCACATCGATTGCTTTGACGCAGACTTCCCACTAAGTCGTCACTGAACAAGCAGAGGAAGGAGCACAATGGTTGCGAAGATAGATAGAGAGAGAGAGAGAGAGAGAGAGAGAGAGAGAGAAATAGAGAGAGAGAGAGAGAGAGAGAGAGAGAGAGAGAGAGAGAGAAAGAGAAAGAGAAGATCTAAATAACTGTAACGTTTCTTGATCACTAGTTCTTCGTTTGCTGTTGTACAGCTGGGGGTCCCAACTTTGGTCTCCAACGATCTCCATTCAAGTCAATGGAATTGCCTTATGGATCGTGAATGTTATAATGCATTGCGAGGTACTCTGCACAATTTATTGGAGGTCTACCCCGTCGTACAATTAAGCCTTAGGGGCACCATACTGCTGTTGACCTGCTCTAACTATGAACCTTTCTTAGGCGCATGTGCCCTATCTATTGATCGTCTGTCTTGTTTCCTCGAACGCCTGCGTGAATCCGGGTATCACAATGATTAAATAACATATAAGAAATGGTCGTTCTATTAACGTTATTTTTCCAATTATATATAAAACGTCTAATATTTTTCTGGAATGATGAGAAGAAAGAAGAAGTATTAGATAAGTGATCTGCCACCTAATGCATTAATTGCAATTTTATTATTGTTTCTACTTCTTACGACTTTATATCTTCTGTTTCTTTTCACTCCACACGGAGTATAGAGCACCTGCAGTTGGCTTCCATGAGGAGCATGGACAAAAGAATGTTGCATGTTTTCACGATTGTGGCTTCTGTTGGAACCGTTCAATCAGACCAGTTTAAATCTAGCTCTAAAAGAAACGCGCGATGACCAACCCAAATTCTATGAATATTCATTAAACATATTTTAACCTAGACGTGTCGGGACAGGACGCTGGGAAATGGTTTTGGGTGGTGTGTGAGTTTGGCAAAAGCTTGCCGGTTATTACCATCTTTACGTGTCACACCTAAGGCTGAAGAGGCGGCACTTATTAAGGAGTGGAGCACGTCAAATCAGATGACTTAGCTTCATTCGTTCTCAATCTCCCGCTATCAAACACTGAAAGGGCTTAAGTAATGTAGTCCAGAGAACGGAATGCGTTGTGTCGTAGTTCACAGATTGACTGCGATATTTGCACCTTTCGGTCCAACACATCCGACTTCAGCAAACATTTTTTTAGTATCGGGTTAGCATTCCCTCTTTGATCCCTTCTCCTTAGCCAGTCTGCCCTGCTGCAGCCTATTATCCAGGATCACCGCGTGGAGGTGTAGAATGGTCTTGGCAGCTCTGGTTCGCTGGCCCTGACGCTAGCAGTCAGCTATGGGTCGCTGACCACTGCAGCTTATGCGCTGCTCAGCATCTTGATCCCAAATCAGATGATTAGGGAATTATTTCGTGTATGAAGCTAATGATTATATTGTGATACAGTTTCACGTTGTCTAATATACGAGCAAAATTAATATTCAGTCTGTGCATGAAAACAAGCAAAAGTTCACATACGTGTCTATCTAAATAAGACTGTAATAAACATACGGCACTCAAAAACAAGGGACATTCAAAAATGAAACTGATTCAGATCAGGAATAATAATTAATTATATAACATGGTCTGCTGTGTTCATTTAGGCTGTTTCATTGTCTCAGTCTTAATCAAACGATTGATAATGGCGAACAACTGGTGCACGCCTGTTACTGAGCTCGTGTACAACTGTGTGCTAACCCTACTTGTGTTTCTCTCATTTAATAGTTTCATGTTTGACTCTAATCACTTACATACAAGAGGCTTGTCATACCATGAAGGAATAGGAGGATACAGTTGAAATCTGGCACAGTGCTTATTCCTTCTCAATGTAGCCACCACCTGCATTTATACATTCATGACATGTCTGCGTAACCTTGAAAAGACCGTCATAATAAAATTACTTATTTTTCGAATTAAACCAGTTATCACTAGCCAGTGTGACATCTTCGTCACTGTCAAAATGATTTCCATTCAGCTGTTTTTTAAGTTGTGGGAAAATAAACAAGTCTGATGGAGATAAATCCGGAGAATATGGTGGTTGTGGAAGAATTACACTATTCAAATCGTTGGCAGTTTGCCAGCACACGCCTTGTTTATGGAAGGGTACGTTGTCTTGAAGTAAAGGCATACTTTGAGTGTGTGCTATCCATCGTTTTCTGGTCACAGTCTTTCTTAGTTTTGTAAGGAGACCTGTATACTATTGCCGATTAACCGTTTTGCCATGAGGCAGGTAATCTTTCAATATGACACCTTTGACGTCTCAAAAAACAGTCAACATCGCATTTCTTGCAGATTTCTGAGCTCTTGGCTTGACATGTGTTGGTGAGCCCGGGGTTTTCCATTACATGCTGATAATTTTGGATTCTGGGACATAATGGTGAACCCAAGTCACATATACTGTCATCATGGTCGGCAACATGTTTTTCGACTGGCCACAGCAATCAACCCTCGTTTGTTTCTGTTCACATGTCAGCAGACGCGGACCCAGCGAGCACACACTTTTCTCACGTTCAGTCTGTTGTGTAAAATTATAAAAACTCTACTTTCGTTAAGTTTTGCTGACCCAGATATCTCTGTAAGTGTAATTTTCAAATAGTGGTCAATGGTTTTCTTCACTATTTTCATCGCTGCACTCTGAGTATGGTCTTCCTGATCTTGGAAGATCAGCAACATGGGACCTGCCTACACCAGTTTTTTAAAGAAAGTATAAAAAGGACATAATTCCTACAACACTGGTTCCATCTCCAAGTGTATTTCTGTAGATGTTTTTTTCCCAGCAACATCAAGCATTTTACGAAAGTTCTGGCATCTGATTTTCTTCTGAAAAACCGTTAGAGCAGCAGATCCGGTCAATTAGGTGTGTTGCGCCAGGGACTATTCCGGGTAACCCCTTGGCGGAAGGAAATTCATACTTGTCAAGTGCAGTACAAATTATATCAGCTACATATGCGCCAAATTTCAACTTTTTCCTCATTCTCCTTCATAGTGAGGGTAAAGACTAATGACAAGCCCCTTGTATATGTGCACATCAATATGAATAATTGATAGAAGGAAGATGAAAGAGACAGACCTAGCATTCATGTAATGGGCAGACATAGTCTATGTGCATGTGACTGATATATATATTATGTGCATGTGACGAACATAGCATATTGTGTACCGAACGAACATAGCGTGAGTGTAATGTGACGAACCCCGATTAAGTGTAAGGGACAAACTTAGCGTGGGTTTAATAGGAAACTGTACCATTGTAAGGCATATTGCTTGTACTTGTAATTCGGGTTTCATTAAATAACTTGGATTTGGGACATCCTCTAATATTAAAAACGTTCACTGTCGTTTGTATCCTCATAGCTTATGTCTACTAGGAAAACTTGTATGGCTGAAAAATAAAGGTCGCATGCATCTGCAATGACTCCAAGCTGTATAGACATTTTACGTCTGATATAAAACAAAAAAATAAATACCGTTTGATTTTAAAATGCACTAAATAATATATACTACTTAAGTTATATTAACTAAGCTTGACTTTTACGTCTCACCGCAATCACTGATTATGTTTCATCTTAAATTTGACATAAAATCATGGGCGATAACGGCTTACTACATGTATGCGAAATGTGTTCTGTAAGAGTTTTCACATCAAGAGCCTCAAAAAGATTATTTTTTGTTGGTGTCTTATATTGCAGTTAAACACTAGGTGTATAAATCAGATAACAAATGACAATTGGAATGTAAAATTATACGTTTCGGTTTAGTTGAGAGATAAGGCGCTCGTCTATCAAGAAAGGAACGAAGGAAATAGCGAATATGTGTTTCAAATCACGCAAGTTCAACGTGCCCTCTGTCTCATGAGAGGTGGGACCACCGTCTAGTCAAATTGGAAATTGAATAAACTCAATGATCTCTTGAACACGCATAGGAAGTAAGAGAAACCAAGACGATATTGATACTATCATGAAGTGTCGAGGCTGAATTCAGATTAGATATGACCTCATATCTTGATGTAGCTATCAGAATCCACCTGAAGTGAACACCATATGTAATGTAACAGGAAAGGATGGCCAAATACAGCTTGGCGAACCAAAGAACATTTAATACTTCTTCGTCTTCTTCTTCGTACGCTATCAGACGTCAACTTGAATTTGTTCAAAGAAAGCAGTTGTTATCCTGAGGCTGTCGACACTGCAATAGAGCGTGTCTAGTGTTGGCACTGGTGATGGCCACATGTGCTTTCTCTGGTCCTCATATGTCAGGTAATTTTGCAGCAAATGTTCAGCGGTCATTTTCTTTGTACCACAGGTGCATTCGTCAGTGCCACCTATCTTCAGTTTATTGAATAGATGGTACCTCAGCCTGTTGTGGCCTGTGCGGAGTCTGAAGACCACGACCTGCTCTTTTCTTTTCAACTGGTAGTAGGCATCATTTTTTGTGTGGCCAGTATGTTCTGTTTCCCATGTGTCCATGTATCTGGCCCTAATAAACCTTTTGTACTCTTCGTAGTTCACACTGAATCTGGTTGTGGTAGTCTTGCACCTTATTTTTCCAGTATGTCTGCCTCCTCGTTGCCGTGGATGTTATAGTGGGAGGGGACCCACTGTACCACTACTCTTTTTGGTGCGGACTGCTGGCATAGTTGACAGAGTACTGCTCTTAAATCATTAATTTCAGTATTTTTCTTGCTTTTTAGTACTGTAACCACGACCAGGTCATCTGTAAACATGACTATCTGGCTTTCATTGCTTTCGCCTGTCAACATTGCTTTTGCTGCAGCTTTCAGTGCCTCTGCCTCCGCTCTGAAATTGCGTGAGAATGTTCCAGTTGCCACTGACAGGAAAATTTAATTCAAATCATGAACCATAACTCAGAAACGTTGAGAAGGACGGCGACAGACCAGTCCAAAACCTACAAGAGTGTGTTTCTGCCCTGAAAAAGAGGTATTTATCATTTATGATTTTATCAATCTTTTGCTAAGCACCAAATACGTATAAAACAATGAAATGCGTAGTAGAATAGATGAGGATAGTGATGATGTTTTTAGAGATGATGTATTCGTGTTAGAGATGATACTAGCGATGTTATTGAACTGTTGACAGTCATGTGTGGCATTGTGAATGATTCTAATGCGTAATGATTATAATTCATAATGTCGTCATCGTATCCAACACATACCATGACGCTAATAATTATGTTAATAATGGTGACTATGATACCAGTCATTATGTTCTTGTTGTTGTCCATCACGATGCTGAACATTTTGAACATTCCTATTCGGTGGTTCTGATAAAGATAATGATGATGTTGCTATAGAAGGCTGCAATAAACGAAGATAGATGCGGATCTATCTTCCGGTCGTGTCTCCTATTTGTCACGATATCACGGGTCGGTAAATATCAGCAGTTATGATGGCAATTTTGATACCCGTTCTGGTGGAAGGCAATAACTTAAGACAAATGAGGCGTCCAGTTTTCCATTCTTAGCCCGGACATTAAGGACGAAGGCTATACCCGTGGAAATGTGCGACAGAAGAGCGTATTAAACTACAGCTCTTGTTGCAAGTTTAGGAAGAAATTGTGGAATATTTTTCCAGTTGTTTCCAATAGACCTGTATGGGACAAGGACACAAATATGGTCAGTAATACACTGAGATAATGTCCCACAAGGCGGGTGGGATCAAGATGATGAGCAGCGGTCAGCGACTCAAAGGTGACTGCCAGTGTGAGAAACAGTAAACCAGAGTTGTCAAGACCCTTCTACACCTTCACGCGGGAATTCTGAATAACAGACTGCAACAGAGCAGACTAGCTAAGAAGAAGGGATCAAACAGGGAACGCTATCCCGGCACCCGAATAATCCTTGCTGAAGTGGATGTGTCGGAACGGTGGGTGCAGATATAGCAGTCATGTTGTAAACTACTACACAATGCATTCCGTTCTCCGGACAACATCCTGCTACATCCATAGTCATGTTGTAGGATCTGGTTGCGGGATTTTGTGAACGAACGACGAAGATAAAGAAGATGAACACAATAAGAGACGTGTAACAGTGTGGTGTGGCTATTGAACATTCACCAATTCATACGATTTAGCACGCGGACATTTGCACCATTAGAAAATGTACGTATTGTACACACCATTTTGGTTTGAAGAAAAATATTCGGGACAACGACCATTTCATATATCTTTATTCTGTTCAGTTCAAGTGCCATACCGCTTCAAAGGTCGGCTGTAATTGATTTCCAGTGTACTGTATTTCTGGACGTAATAGTGCAACCTGACAAGCTTTATCCAATCCATATAATAATGTTATCCATCCACTTATAACGTTGTCTGCATCTTGGACGACTGTCTTCCACACTCTACTATGTAGTATGGTCTTCAATAATGAGAAGTGCCTTGTTATATGATCACCTTATTTGAACTGTCTAACCTTGATTTCGGTCAGTATTTCTATTTACACTCCCAACATTTTCAATACCTCTGCAGCTTTTCATTAGGTAACATTTTTATTCCAAGTGGAACATATAACTAATCCTACAACGTGCCCGTTAACTGGAAGCATATAACCGAGCACTTATCGTTGATGTATTATAATAAAGGGTTTACATAACTAGATTGTTGCCTTATATACAACTCTCAGTAGTTTTGACATGTTCTTAATGTAACTGCAACCCTATTTCTGTCAATATTGGTATCGCTGGAGTGATCATGTTTAATGTGCATGGATTTTTTTGTTTTTTGTTGTTTGTTTGTTGCGTTCGCCTTATTTCTCTAATACCCAAGGCGGTGTGCGTTGCACTGTGATTTTTATTTTGCGCTTGTCGGCCCAGTGCATACGACTTCAGCATGCATTTTATGTAAGGATCTGCTTCCTCCTGCATTTTTTAAGAGTTTGCTTCCCCGGGGTAACGGCCGGTGCTGTGATGGGGATCGAACCCAGCACATTCGGTTTGTGAGCCGTGCCACTTAACCGCTAGGCCACGCCGTCCCCTTAATGTGCATAGATAACATAGAATATTTTGTTCTCTTGTTCTCAAGTAAAAATAGAATGTCTGTTAGTGACAACGTTCTCGAAGGCAAGTACAGTATTGTACTCGGACAACACTTACTTGACCAAAGTACAGATGGAGAAGTAATAACCACTCCAGATTGAAACCCCGGACGTCCAGGTAACGAAAGCGGCTTTCCACAAGGGAGAGAGATGAGTGAACATAATACAATTATGTTTAGTCAATTAAATGAAATCATTCTTACCTAACTTTGGTATCGTCAGGTGTGGATCATTTGTCTATAACTAAAGCATATAACCATAACTACAGCATACCTCTAAACATGAAGAATGCATCCATCATTTTCAGTGGTGGTTTGACAAGATGTTGCGTACTAGAAACACAATTTTTTTAAAAATTCCATTTTGTGACTTGGTTCGAATATTAAAGTGACCATATTAGTTAAAACCCAGGCCCACTCAGGTGGAAACATACAGGTGGCACGTTCATTGAGGGAGCGTAGTCTAGGATACCTGCGTCATAGAATGTACGTCATACATGTGACGGAGACGGTTGTGCGAGAGGCTGCCATGCTCATCATCCAAATAAAGTACCACATAAAACCTCACTGAAGATGCGCTAATAGTTTACGGCGGAAGCTAACCGCAATAATGATGTTTATATGGGAGGGAGGGGGGAGTATGGTGACCTCAAGATTCAACTGTTTGAGACAACGGACGAGTGGGGATAAGTAGTGCCTGTATTTTACTGACATTCAATAACCGACCCAGAGCTGTCTCATTAAAACAGAGCATTGCTAATAGTCGAATCGTTGCTGCCAGAAGTTGAGGCGTATGCTGGACTGTCAGATTTGTTCATATTGCAGACGTTTGCAGAAGCAGCTGATCGTCTTTCAACTAACTCGCCTAGTCGTCATAATCGTTCCTGGGTTGAACATAATAGAATCAGTATTTCCTTCTGGGCATGTCGTCACAGGCGACTAGGAATGAGTGTGACTGGGGCTAGCAACCTCACTGTGTAAACACCATTACTACTGAAATTGCACTGCAAACTAATAAGTTGAAAATTCCCTGAAAGCTGGTTAGGGTAAATGTCTTCTTCTTCTTCTTCTTCTTCTTCTTCGTGTTCTTATTCTTCTTCTTCTCCTTGTTTTTATTCTTCTTCTTCTTCTTCGTCATTTTTCCCCTCCTCTATTTCTTCATCTTTAGTCCTGACAAAGACCTTTAGACGCTGTGTCCCACTTTACGTCGATGCTGCAATATCTGCGCCTTTAGGTCAGACAATTTCTGGTTCAGCACGTCATTTTTTGGGACCGGGCTCTTGTGCCTCCTTGATCTCTATTATTTCAAACAGCATGTGGTGGTAGAGCCTGTTTTCAGGGCCGACACATGGAGATCGAATAAGGTCTAAATTAGATATGATTCGTCTTGACAAAAATCTGGCAAAGATTGCGCCATAACTGGCAGCGAGTCTACATTTCTCTACTGTTTTGGATCTTTATGGATGCCGCTAGACCACGGTTTTGCCTGGAATTCACACTAGTCGACGACTTACACTTGTGTTCACGGAAACGTGGTGTTGTTTTCCGTCTGGACTTGTTATTTCGTTCTTTTTTTGTGATTTCTTCCATCCGTTTATCCTGGTCTGGACGCCGGCTGAATGGCACTACGCTCATACCTGTATCGTATTTCACGAGTTAGTTCTGCCGGTTCACCTTTACGAATTTGGCGTGTGGGAATTTTAGATGCTACTATGATGAGCTGAATACAGCTGGGGAGAGATGCCAGACCCACTCACACGCTGAGTGTTGTCCATACGACCTCTTGTGGTTATTGAAAAGGCACGACAAACTGCGTTAGATGCCATCCCACCTTTCTACCCTGTGGGTTACATGTTTACGGAAAGGCTTCGGTGGTAACCCTGAGGCAAAAACTGCATCCTATGCTATCTCCAGTCGTCTCGATGAATGTCTTGCCACTGGCAAAAGGTAGCTTAGGCTCTGTGAGTGAGGTTGACAAAAGGCGCAGTTTCTTCCTCACTTTAATTCAAATCACCGCGCAAGTCACCCATTTTAGCGGACACAGCAAGAGGTACGACTGTCCTCGCGGCTGAACAAAGAGAGTGGTCTTCATCACTTGTGATGGACAACTATTAGATATGATTCGTTGACCGAAGAAAAAAGAACACCCGGTAATGAAGGGGCTAGGTCTTTTCAGCTCATTCACTTCTGCGTGTTCGGCGCCAAGGTAAACTAATCGCAATAATAGATCTACTCCAACATCTGGAGTGGCAGATAACTGATGGAGATATTGATATTAAGCACAGTCTACCTATCAGTTCATATTCTGTAATGTGCGTGCCTAATTGTAACCAGACAAACTCTTTCAGCTAGTTCTCTGTTCTAGACATAACAAGCGATCACATGTAAACACATGCTGAGCTGCTAGTCATAACCAGAATGTTATTATGTGTTTCCATTATCCCTAAAAGAACATATGGTTTCCGCTACAGAGAATCTCAAGCAGGCATGGCCGACTCTGATGATAAAGTAATGTCGTGCTACGTGACTCCAGCAATGAGCTTTAGCGAAAGAAAAGGCTGGCTAAGATTTTGTCTGGGCTATTTCCGTGTCCTCTGTTGGGAAGTACTATACTCAGGTGTTGTAAGAGAATTGTGTTTATTAACGTTTAAAGGAAGTCTACAGTTTCCGTAAAGTTTGAAAATATCTTAATGACATGTCATGGACATAATCTAGTTCTTGTATGGAAAGCAGTTCATTCTTAGCATATATCAAACAAACATTTCACAGCTAACCGACACATGAATTATGGGATAAATAATGGAGAAAAATAGAAGCATTAAGTACAAATGACGCCTTCTGTGCTTTGTGAGAGCTTTTAACGGCATTTGCTGCTCCTAAAACTGACAGTCGGAGTAAATTTTATTTTTAGAGATAAGGTTTCGCTACTTTCTGTATTACAAATTTACTTTTGGTGGGTGATGTTTAAGATGCAAAATATAATTTGTAATGTTGCGAGGAGTTCACTTGTAATATCTTGGCTTCTCTAAAGCTTACAATAATTGGAAGTGCCAAATATATACAATCTAGGGGTAACAGGTTGGATAGAATAGGATAGCTGTAATCGTATATTAATATAAAGCAAAGATGCACGAAGATCCCATAAACGCACTAACAACACCAAAACCCATCACTACTGTACGAAAACCTACCTGGAGGCAGGATATATTTCCAGAGGTGATAGAAAATATACCAGGTATTGCAAACAAAAACTGCCCGACTGAAAAAGAAAGGAGAGATACTACCCTAAGCTTCATAACGAAAAGCTACCTAAGCATAAACTGGACCCATGCATACACCGACGGTTCTGTAACAAACACAACACAGAACGGAGGGGCAGGAGCATTCCTGAACCTACCAAATGGCAGAAAAATAACACTGTCATTCGCTACTGGTAAGTACACAAGCAATTTCAGAGCGGAGGCAGAGGCACTGAGGGCGGCAGTGGAAGAAATGGTGACACACAGTGAAAATGAAAGCCATATAGTCCTGCTGACAGATGCTCTCGCCGTAGTCACAGCGCTAAAAAGCCAGAAAAACACTGAGCTTAATGACTTAAGAGCAGCACTCTGCAAACTGTGCCAGCAGTCCGCACCAAAAAGGGTAGTGGTACAGTGGGTCCCATCACACTGCAACATCCAAGGCAACGAGGAGGCAGACAGACTGGCAAAAGAAGGTGCAAGACTACCACAAACAGATACTAGTATGACGTACGAAGAGTCAAAACGGCTTATCAAAGCCAGATACATGGCCAAATGGGAAACCGAACATACTGGTTACACCAAAAACGATGCCTATTACCAGTTGAACCGAAGAGAGCAGGTCGTTGTCTTCAGACTTCGCACTGGCCACAATAGACTGAGGTACCACCTATTCAACAAATTGAAGATAGGGTGTACCGACGAATGCCCGTGCGGTACTGGTAAAATGACCGCTGAACATCTGCTGCAGAACTACCCGACATACGAGGATCAGAGAAAGCAGATGTGGCCATCACCAGTGGAACTGCAAGACAAGCTCTATGGCAGTGGCGACAGCCTCAGGATGACCGCCGCTTTTTTCGAAAAAATAATGGTTACTGTCTGACTGCGTACGCAGAAGAAGAAGAACAAGTATATTAATATTGCAAAGTTGTGCTGGTATTGAGAATTAAAATAAAATGTATACAACGATGGATGGACAAATATGCTTTAGATACGGCGTTAGAGCAAGGTAAAAAAGAAGAAAACCGTCGTTACAACCAAAAGGTACACATCAACGACAACTGATCAACACAAACAACAACTAGCAAATCATGGAAGTAACGATGGACATTTAAAAAAATACTTTCCGTATGCATATCTATCCTCGGGTCATTTTGACCCCTCTCCCATCGCCCCACCCTTTCGCTGGCTCGTCCAATCGCTGCACCGATTGCCGTTCTCTTGCTAACCGACACCGTCCTGACTGAGGGAAACATATCCTGACTTATCACCAGTACAGCTCTATTCTTTGTGATATTTTATTCTGCCAAATTCGAATCATTCCTCATTTAAGATTGTCCCTGATCCTGTGCAAACTTCTGGTCAAATACCGTGTCAGCAATAATGACCACATGGTCGCAATGTCGGGCAACAATAATCCGTGGCTGATCTGCTCATTTTTATGTCACTCAAATACGATCGGTGGCTTTCCCCAAAGCAGATATATATATATATATATATATATATATATATATATATATATATATATATATATATATCCAAGAACAATGTGCCTGACGTCTCGCACATTAATACGTGCTGCCATATGTCGCCTGTGTAACGTGACTTACACCCATTAAACTGAATTGGAGCCCTACTCGAGCTTCCGTAAACATCTAACTGATATCTTCAAGAACGCAGCTGACATAGTCGCATGCATTGTATCCTGCTACTTGCATAACAGGCACCTATTCGAGGTGGACAAACGAGATCTTCCTCCCGGGCTACTTACAGCCGTGTGGTGTCCACTTCTTCAATTCATTTCCTTAAGCGTTATATCATCTATCTCTTCCTTCCTGTCTTCATTTGCCTGCCCCTCCCCCCTCCCTCGTTGTCTTCGTCTGCATATACATTTGTGCTATTTATGTTGCATGACCATGTTTCGTCAATTGGTAATTTCCCCTCCGACCAGTATCAGCTTATTTGGCCTATTTTCCACTTCTCATATGTTACTACGCAGCCTGGCCACGTTCACCTCACGCCCAACATGGCTGCCTGTCCACACAGTCGATCCATAGTTAGTTATATTTGTGTGTGTTCACCATTACTTCCAAGTTATGTTAGTTGTTATTATGTGTATTATCTATTGTCATTGATGAACGTCTTTTCACCATAACTTAGGCTACGCTCTTGCTTATAACTTAACTTAACTAAAAGTCTTTAAACTGGTTTAGAAGACTCTGCAGAGTCTGTATACAACCTATTTCATTTACATCACCTTGCTCTAAAAACTATGCGCATCGAATTTATTCTTAAATGCATTAACTGTCCCTACCTCAACTACAGGGACTATGTTCGAACATGATACCTGAACTATACGTATCAACGTGTTATACGCTGTAGTCTTCTAGGCTTCTTGTAAATGACACATAAGAACAATTGATAAATGGGCTCGCAACCTCATCATGTGAAACCATTGATTTTGAAACAACTGCGCCAGCGGTGCGATGTATGCTTAATGAAGAGGGCCACCTGTAGCATGCTTCATGTCGAGTAAGAAGACGAAACAAAACAACTCATTTTCCTGTGAATATGTCGGTGTTTCGCATACTTAGGTTGCACGTTTGGTCAGTATATAAATGACTGACAAGAGATCGAGCTGGCCTACCAATTCGATGATAAATATAAACAAGAACGTTCCTCTACAAAATATATGATTTGAATGTTTCTATACTGTGTTCTTGTGGAGAAGAGTCCGTCTAGTCAGACAAAACATACTGATCAATAATGTTAGTCAGGATCAAGTGAAATACATTGACCAAGACCCCACCTACTTCCAAACAAGTCTACCTAGAAGCAGACTGTTTCGTGGTAATCTGATTAACAAGGTGAAAGATCGGTGTGATCCCCGTAGTAGCGATCGTAACACAGATGAAGGTAAACATAGTACATCAGTCTGGAAAACCACGGTCCACCTTCATCAGCACGTTCATGATGTGAGGAAAGCTACAGCAACCTGCACTTGACGCCATTTTCAGAGGGCAAAAAGGAGTAAACATATTCATTATGGATATTAAACAAACAAAAAACACCACTGTAGTATTTCTGTCGAGTATTGACTGCATTCTGAGGACAACAATGTCAACCAACAAAACTGAATTTCAATAAGATTTGGCAAAACATGTTGACGATCTGGAATTTCAATAACGTAGCTCCTTTGTTTTCAAATCGCAAATCAGATGTAAAATACGATAAGTATACTTATCACAGTCACATGAGGCTGAGGACACACCGACAAAAAATGTAAAACAAAAGATAATGAGAATAAATGCAGAAAACGACGATAAAAATGTTTGTGAAGATATATTGCTGCACAGTGTATAATCATCATGTATAAATCTTAGTAGCAACATAGACAAGAAAGGAAGTACATATACATATATGAAAATATGAATTTAATAACAAGCGAGAGAAGCTTTCATTGCATTTGAAAAGTCCAATACAGAAATCAAGAAAAATCTTTAACTCCAATATCAATTCCGTTTTGTTTTTTTATGTCTTTGAAACATGAAGAAGGGGTCAAGATGCTGAGCAGCACATGAGCTGCAGTGATCAGCGACCCATAGCTGACTGCTAGCGTCAGGTCCAGCGAACCATAGCTGCCAAGACCCTTCTACACCTCCACACGGTGATCCTGGATAACAGGCTGCAGCAGGGCAGACTGGTTAAGGAGAAGGGATCGAAGAATGAATGCTAACCTGGTACTAAAAAAACGCTTGCTAAAGTAGGAGTGTTGGACCGAAAGGTGCAAATATCGCAGCCAAGATGTAAACTACGACACAACGCATTCCGTTCTCTGGACTACATTCTGCTACTTACTCTTTCAGGGTTTGGTAGTGGGAGATTGAGAACGAACGAACGAAGAAGAAGAAGAAGAAGAAACATGAAAAATAACAGCCTGTAGTGTCACAAATGAGGGCCTGTGTAGAATAGATCGATTTAAATGATATGATAAGTCATGTCATATGTCATAAACGGCTCTTTACTCGACAAGGTAGATCACCGTGTGCCGGTCTAAACCCTGTCTCCAGTCATGTAGTGTTGTCACAAAGTGACCAGTAAAGTGACTGGATTGTCCATGACCAGTGAAGATGTAGGCATCTGATATGATACGATCACTAATGTGCAAACTGTGAATAAGAACCTAATAGATAACAAGGACAGATGACGTTTGAGATAGGATGCAAATTAATGGAACCAATCGAGAGCATTACAAGATAGTCTCTGTTCTTGGATCCGCAATGCAAGACAAGAAGAAATATGAAAAAAAACTCTTGAGACAGCATAACCGAAACACGAATAACAGATCTTGGATGGATGCCTTGAACATTGGACACGATGACTTGTCGTGAATGTGTTGAAGTCCTGTGCTCCACAGGAGGCTGGCAGCTTTTGATTGATTGATTGAATCATTAATGGCAAACATGGAGACCATCATATTTATGTAGGAATACGCGTATGTGGCTTTATCACCGAGGACCTTAGTGTAGCCATAATTTAAATGAATGAAATACAAACACCTGATTCAAACAATGCGACAATTACAATCCACAGTATTCTTGCGTTTAGCTATGAAAAGCAAACACGTTTATCCGCAGACTCGTCATCTAGTCACGACCAGCATCTGAGTGCGTGTTTCCGTTCTCACAAAAAGAACAGAGGTTTTCAGGTCAAAGAATCTCAAGTAGGTATGGGAAGCCGGTGATGATAGCGTGACGTTGTGTTACGTGACTCGGACAATCAGATTAGTGATAGAAGCGCATGGCTAGGTTTTCCTCTGTGTTATTTGCATGTTCTGGGAAGAGTGGGTATTATTTTCGGGTTGTTGTGGAAGAGCGTTGTTTCTAGGTGACAGATTCGTGGCTATCCCCGCATAGTTTGCAGACTCTATTTACATTCTATCGATGGAGCGTTATTGCTGTGAAGTGTTTGGCTTTTATTCTCCAACACGAAATGCATATTGACATCAGAAACTAAATCAAAAACACACAAATTAAAATTGAAAGTAATAAAGTGTTATGTGGAATGTTGTTTCTGTGTGGCTTGAAATCATGTTCTGTGAGGAAACGTGTAAAGGGGGAAGTTGTGGTCTTTGAAATGTGCATATATAGAAAAATGAAACACATGACAGAGCCATATAATGATTAGGGATGCTAAGAGAACTAACACGAAATCAGAGTCAGACATTTAAGATAGTGTTGGTCATATCAGAAGTCGCAGGACAGTAATAGCAACGGTAATGAAAAGGAATGTAGAGGAAAAATGTATCAGAGGAAAACAGCACACTAAATGGAAGACTAGCATCAAGAGATGGTCATGGACAAAGCTTCCAGAATGTAACATCAATGCAAGAGAAAAAACAGATTGGGATCCATTGCAACTCTATTCTTTGTGAAGAAGGCAACTGAGCTGTGATAGCTCAAACTATTGCGTGACATGTTTTTATCAAATATCCCAAAGGAAATATGCTGGAAAACTTGAGTGAAAGATATTGAGCTAGTTATGAAGAATGACTTACAGCAAATGAGAAAATCAAATCAAGAATCATTTTTAAGTTTTTGTGCCGTTCAGAACGCTCAGTGTTGAGGGAAGCGTTACGTAATACAATGATAACCTTAGTCCAATAACACACTGATACTGAGAATGAAGAGATAGACGAACTGAATTTGACATACTATCAACTTTTGTTAAATAGGGCGACTCCACATGACATGGTCTTAACTTTGATTAAATAGTGCGACTCCACATGACATGGTCTTAACTTTGATTAAATAGTGTGACTCCACATGACATGGTCTTAACTTTGATTAAATAGTGCGACTCCACGTGACATGGTCTTAACTTTGATTAAATAGTGCGACTCCACATGCCATTATCTAAACTTGCATTACATGTGACGACTTCATTTGACAAGGTCTGAACTTGCATTATATGGGGTGACTTCCCTTGACATGGTCTCACTGCATTATATGGGGCAACTTCCCTTGACATGGTCTCAACTTTTGTTAGAAGAGAATTAATTATATTGATGTATGCTTTGCTTTTTATAAACATAACCTCGTAGCCACTTACAACAGTATACTTCAAGGCTATATACATTGGATCGCTTTGTTAGTTGTACCAGCAACTCAAACGATTCTGCTACATTCATCTCAGTACATGCAAAGATGCGTAAACTACGTGCACATTATGTATTGCATTGCTCATGTCACATCTTACTCACCACAATTATACAAATTTTGATAGGAGAAAGTGTAACGCGGCTAATCCACTCAGAGGCTTCATGTAGCCGTAGTTGTAACGGTTTCACCATGACATCAACATCTGTTTCATTCATATCTACAATAACGGCATAATATGCATCCACTCCCGGATTCTTGTCCTTCTAGTTTAAATGATTATATGTCTTTCAATCAGTGGCAAGAGCTCTCGAACAGCAGTTACAGACGATACATAATACAAGTGTGACATCTTAACTTAACTTAACTTAACGTCTTTATACTGGTTTAGAAGACTCTGCCGAGACTGTGTACAACCAGTTTCATTTACATTTCCTTGCTATAAAATCCATGTGCATCCAATCTGCTCTAAATGATGTGCTACTTGACTCCGGCAATGGTGTTAGCGATCCAATTTACATCCCATAGATTTTATTTTTTCTTGTGTTATTTGGGTGTCTGTGGAAGGATAAGTATGCGCAGTTGTTGGTGGAAGAGTATTGGTTAAAGGTAAATGATATGTATATATTTCCGTTGTTAGACAGAACCAATTGTCTAATCAAATTGACATGCACTGATGAAGGATCTCCGACTTCAAGAATAGCTCGCTAGACATGCTGTCTGATATAACAGAAAGATTTCATGGGGTAGGGGAACTAGCGTCATGCCCAGTTCTCCTCTTTTCTCATCAGGGCCAAGTACTGGCCATGGACGAGTTAAGTATACCAGTGGAGATCTGTTATTTGCGAGTCCATGTATTAGTGAGAAAAGTGTTCTAGTGGAGAGCACGCTTTGTTCCCATGAATGTATTTAGGAAAAGTGCCAAAGCGAACTGACAAGAGAACTGGAAAAAAGCGAAGTTAAAGTACTTCCATAGGAGACAGTGCTGTTGCTGATAAAGTGTTCTATACTTCTTTGTACGATTCCACATGTTAATGGGGTTGGGTGGCCTTTATCCTTCTTCGCAACCCGTTTTTATTTTGCAGAAATTACAATACTCATTTACATATGTGTCGACAGGAACATGCCACTATCGCGAGTTGAACCTAGTACCGTAGTCGCGAAAAGCTACTTATGTAATATTACGTAAATCAGACGCTCTAGAGAACATTAAAAGTGCAAAACAGTGCCTTAAATAGCAGATTGGTTTCAAGTGGTCTGTTGAGGGCATGTTCTGCTCAGAAAATGAGATTCAAAGTAAAACTACATGACGTGGTCGTTCCAATTCTAATCCGTATTCTTGAGGTGTCTAGTTTCTGATGAAATGAACGTTCGCGTACCGTGTCCTCCATTGTCGCGTGCACAAACATGCGTGGCAGGTTACATTGTAAGAATTATTTGCTCAATTGTCAGATCTAGGTAGCGCAAGCATGCAAACAACATTTAATTAAATGACTAATCTATTTTGCTGGTGTTTCGGATTCAGCAGCATCAGGGCTCGCCCTTTGGTCAAATGATATATAATAGTGTCTGCGCATTTTTATTGGTTTTGTTGGTTGTATAGTTCAACGAGTTTATTTTATCTGGCACCAGATAGAAGCATGTTTATAACACCACTGAGTGCGTGTAACTCAGGATCGCATATTGGTGTGTACGCAGTTTACACTCTAGACTGTGTTGTTGTTGAGATTTGCTCAAGTGCTTGTTAAGCAGTTTATGGTGTGTTCTTAGACGAAGAATTTGTGTCTTGGCTTCTCCTTGCGAATTGATTGATGCTGTCATTTGAACTATGATTTGCCATATGCATGAAGACCTCCATCATTGCGGGTACCATAACATATATGTGAAACCAAATGTCCTTGCTTGCTGTTCTTACGAGTCGTGTCACTGAAAGTAGAAAAGTCGCTGTGTTTTTGCTCAATGAGTCGTGTCGCTGTGTATGGTTGTTCTATGAGCTCAGTCGATGTACGTCGAGTTCTCACTGTGTGTGGCTGTGCTGAGTCGTGTCGCTGTACGTCGAGTTCTCACTATGTGTGGATGTGCTGAGTCGTGTCGCTGCACGTAGAGTTATCTCTGTGTAATGCTGTTCCTGCTCAAATGCATATTTGCTAGCATGCCTGCCATGTCGTTATCAGGTGTTTATGAGTGTCCATGGATACCCTCCATAGCTTGTATTCGGACACGTTTGATGATAATATGGTCAGTATTAATAGGGCAAATGAAAAACATGATACAGTTTAAACAATCTTAGATGCCTGCCGTTGGCGATGATATGTTGACGGATTGAATGAAAACATTCATGGAGTCGGGTTACCAGTTCTCTCCTACCATGTCATGCTTTCTATAACTCTTTTAGCGTCATGTACCTTTTCTAACATGATTAGCTGGTGATTAAAACGATTATATTATATTGTATAGCAGAACCGTTTTTCAGTGATAGTGCTTTGTCCTTACTGCTTAAAAATAAAACATCATCTTCACAAAACATAAAGTTATATGTGTCTTTACTGTTGTAATTTAGGCCTGTTTGACAACTATTTAGGAGGTACATTTATGTCATCCACAAACCGATACCTTTATGATAGATCTGGGCTTTTTGATAGTATATAATTATTCTCACAACATTATGTTCATTTGTGTATGAGTACGTTGTGTTTGACAATATTAGATCAAAGTGTAGTCATCGGTTATCATTATTGAATACAGAGACATTGTTGTGACCATAGCTTTCTGCTCTTTAACTTTAAAGGGCCACCAAATTTATTCAGAGGGGCTTCTAGTCTGGACCAGAATCTAATTACATGTTACCGTCCCTAGAAGAACAGAGGTTCTCGGGTCACATAATGTCAAGTAGTTAGGGACGAACGTGCTGATAGCGTGCCACCGTGTTACGTGACTGGGACAATCATATTAGCGATAAATTGGCTCAGCTTTCTCGTTATCTTGATGTCCGGGTGAACAATTCTTGGGTGTTGTAGTTTGTGGAAGACAGTTTTTGCTTTAGGTAAACCAATATTTTACTTTCGCTAGGTTCATAATTATAACAATCATAATTTTCAAGGAAGTGAAAGAGTAATCATTGTCAGATGAAACAATTATTGAGACCTAACTTCACGTCCTGGTTCATGATCCACGCAACATCATGTGCCACAGCAATATGCTCGACTAGGTGGGGGAGTCAATAATGTAATCTCTGAAGTATTGAGCTTACTCAAGAGTATCTCATTGCAGTTCAACCAGGATAGCCTTAAGCAATCTTCTCAAGGTAGGTCTAGTGATGTATGTAAAAGACACTGTAACCCGCTACAGAAAGCGTTGTCAAGAGTTAATTCAACTCAGCACGAGAGGCTTCGAGCAAAAACAGCAAATGTAAACATAATTACGATGACAAGTATGATTTAAAGACTTGGACAGTACATTCAAACGACAGAAAAAAAGTGTAGTAAAAGAAAATCAATATTGTATATGCTGGACGTCAAGGTGATGGAAGCGCCTTGCTGCAAAGAGGACATGAGTTACGGGAGTCTGTCAGCTAGACACATGTGTTGTATCCCCTTTCACCTTGTTTTTAAGTAAGGCGCATCTGTCAGCTAGAGGCCTTTGATCTCGTTTATGTGTTATGTTTTTATTTAATTTATTATTTGTTTGTATGAATATGGTGCAGCCAATTCTTATCCTCACTGCTAGTACCTCTATTACATTACACAATGCATACATTTACAGCTGGATCGTATTAGGCGTTTCGATAACATAACCAAACTCGTTACTTGCTGAAGGAGAAGCAAGAACTCTGCATTTCAGACGCACTCAATTAGTCTTTTTCTTTGGAGAAAAAAAAACAACCGTTTTGCTTGTCTATGCGCCATTGTTTTTTATTTGATCGAACGTGACCTTATTGTAGCCATTGGTTTTCGTTATGAAATGCAGCACAGCTGTTTATAGCTATCCCTTATTTACAGCCGCGCCGTGTGGACTTTTAGCCAGAACAAATTATTACATTGATCCACAAACCGACAATATCAAGAAGGTAGAAAGGAACATGCAGATAGTGTGGTGTTGTTTTACGTCACTCTGACAAATCAAGTCAGCAATAAAAACGCCTGGCTAGGCTGTCCTGTTAAAATAAAAAAAATCGTTTTGTTTCTTGTGTGTGTGGAGGATGTTCTGTGAAGGTGTATTATGTTCGGACTGTTATGAAATAGGTGCCGAAGATACATCAGGCAATGACCTGACAACAGCCAGCGACTCATAGATGTGTGGTTGCATCAGTGACAGCGAAACATAGCTGACCAAGTCCACATTACGCCTCCAAGTGGCAGCTCTGGAAACAGGCTGCACTAGTGTAGCCAGAAAATATAATATGGATCGAAGAGAGAGGACAAATTTGGTCCAACAAATGAGGCGCTGACGATGAAAAAGTCAGACCAATTCGGCATATTTCAAAGCCTCACTGGGAACTACAACACAACGACATATCCTTTTCAGGAGGAACGCTAGAATGAAAGAAAAAAAGAAACAATGCTACTTTTTTTATAAATTGGAAAACATCGATGTTGCTGTTGCGTAGCAGTTTGAGTATAACAACATGAAATGAAGATTATTGTAAACTGTTTTGGTGTCTCAGCAACAATTGTAATGATGATAACAATAAGCAAAACTATTTAATATTGTTTATGTCCGAAAAATCAAAAAGTGCAAAACACTAAAAGTTGATTGATTGTTTTCAGGAAGCGCTTACTGTATGACAGAAACAATAATAGGTAGACAGCTGTGAACAGTGTAGCCTAGCCCTTCTAGGATAGACCACCCGGACAATCATACAACATGTGCATGTTGATTGTTTGAAAGTTATATAACCAAAATAACGAAGCATATGTACGCAGTAGGGTAGAACTCATTTTTCTCGGATCGTAAAATGAAGAGCAAATGAATAATATATTTTAAAATCGTTGTTGCTATTGGTGTTGCTGTTTTTTCTTCTTGTCTTCTTTGTATTGTCTTTTTCTTCATCTTCTAATCAGCATCAACGAGTGATTAGCTCTACGTGATACACGATTTACAATTGGACGTCTAGTGGCTTTTCTTCCCACCCGGGGCAGAAACCAGACGTATGTATGGTTCCTTTCATTGCACAGGAGGGAGAAATTGGTTGTCCTAGAGGGGGTTCTAAGAAACGCCCTTGGCAAGGCCTCAAATGACGACAATGTAATTGTTACCAGCACGGCAAACTGTACAGTTCATGTTGTATATAGCTGAATTGGATAAATGTCAACAGGACAAATCCTGGCGGCTAGACACATCCGAGCTACACCTTCAACGGCTCTAGTAGGTCACATGAAAGAAACTACCCTTGAACGTGTTACTAAGAGTCAAATATGAGTCCAAAAGGTAAACGATACCAGACGACTCCATCTAAGAGGTGATCGGATGGATATGCAGAACAAAATGAAATTTTTTGAATACTTGAAATCAGGCACTGACCCACCTCATTAAATACTCTGGTTACACCGTTAGAAAAATCACGGTGCATAGTAGTTCATGCCTTACTTATGCGCTATACACTTTGCAATGCGACCAATGCAGCTTGTTTACTTCACATGAAGCCAGTATAAGATTAGTTACAAGTGCGCTGTTAAGTAGTGGTTTCTGTAACATTCACTAACACTCATCATGAAGCCTGCAATGATCCATCTCTAGAAACTATAGTTGTAACATTCCGAGATCAAATGTCAAATCGTAGCTTTATACCAAAATACTCGTTTAGCCAGGGCTTTCCAGCCTCTGGTCGCGAAACACATATGACCATTGTTAATATTCAGTGAAGCCTGAATTGAGAAGTTCTACCGTTGAGGAGATTTCTTTCATTTGAAAGATTCATACATGGGCCATAGATTTTTCTAAATCGTGGAATGTCGCTTAGGTGATCGGTCAATATTTTTCAACGCACACACAAAAGCCAATATTGGACAAGAAAAAATAAGACGTCTTCTCCCAAAATCAGGTACACAAATCTGCTTGCACATCCTCGTCAAATGCATATCGGTGTCCCTTGAGGTGTTGCATCAACTTTAAGAAGACGAAACAGCCACAAAGATGCCAGATCGGGACTGTACGATGGGTGCGACAAAATGCCGTCAAACTTGAGACGCTTCAGTGCATTCATTATTTGTCGACTCGTGTGTGGACGAGCTTCGTTGTGCTGAATAATTGCGTGCTTGCCAAACCGATCACGTAGAAACCGTGCGTAACGTTTCTGTAAAGTTTTCACATATCGATCGTAGATGACGGTATTGTCGTTCTCCAAAACATCAGTGTGGGTATGGGTCATCATCATTTTTCCCTCCGAGAGAACGACCTTGAATTTATTTTGGGGTAGATGAGTGTATATGCTTGTACTCAATAAAATGGAGTCATAATGTTGTGTCCATCACTCGTCGCCAGTAACATTTCGACCGATAAAGGCATCACCTTCCTGTTCACTTCCCGTCAGAAGTTCCTATCACAACAGCTATCGGTGCTGTTTCACGCCTTGTGCCAGAATAGAATGGACCCATCTGGCACATATTTCCATATCCCCGCCAGTGCATGGATAATGTGATGGTATCATGCAATAAAAACCATAAGCATTGGTGCGAGATCTTGGTGCTTCGCGGGCGATTGGCGGGAATGGGTTCCCGTGAGTCCACGATAGCTTGATGCTGTTCATGGACAGCTGTGATCGGTAGTCCACTGCAAGCCTCGTCACGCAAGCTCGTCGTGAATGGAATGTCCCCTTTTACAATTCATACTGAAGGTACTAACATCCACACAGACGTCACCATAATCCGCAGTTATATTTCGATGTATGTCGCATGAAACACGACATTCTGTTGTAGGAAATTCAATCACATCACGTTACTTCAACCGTATTCACACGAAGGCCTCCATTTTACTGTCAAGACGTATGCCACTACATGCCCTAATAGCCATTTCATTAGATATTAGACTCTTTAGCAATACCCCATCTACGAATTGTGACGATCAAACAGCATGCGCATGCAAAATAAAGCATACAACACGAACGCCCCACGGTTGACTTGTATCTTGGAAGAACATCGAGGCGTTCGTCGTTTATTTTGTTGTTGTTCCATGGCCAGAGTCTGAGTATTTTTCTTAAATCTGCAGAAGAATGAGGGTCATTATATCGACAGTTGTCTGAGGAAGAGTAGAGTGTATGAATAGGTAGAAAAGTTTCAAAAAGAAAGACAAAGCGTCATTGATGATCCGCAACATGCGAGACCAGCAAGAATGAAAACTAACATAGCGAAACAGCAGATCGACCAGCTAGTCCGTGGCAAACAGGTGAGTCATTATTGATTAAATAACAATATATATCAACATGAGGCGACTCTGCGTACAATATTGCTATATTATTTCTATGTTAACTGCAATGCAAAGAAGTTTCGAGTTTCTCTAAGGGCATTGGGAAAATAACATTTGATGGTCTCTGCTAACGCCGAATTCACAAAACAAAAATCAAGCGACAAACTCCGTCAAAGATCGTGTAGTTTATATTCTAGTTAGATAATGCTGATGTGCTGGTCATGTTGCGCACATACATAACCATAAATAGCACACATACATGACCATAAATGGCACATCGTAACGTTCTGGTGGCTCTGCATCTTGTAGTATTCACTAATGAGACGAGGCAATGACACGAGTAACATCTTTGTGTTCAACATGGTACTCCAAACCAAAGACATGAATGAGCGCAAACAACATGTGGCTATCTGGTATCATATACTTGTAATACCTGATTTAACTGCGGATACATTATATGTATTAACTATTGTAGCATCATGCCGACCAACATTATACAAGGGACGTTAAAATCAAATTTGGGACTTTTTGTTCAAGTTCTACCTGAATGGGTTATATCATGATGGAACTATTATCGTCAGTTGAGGTCACTTGTATACTGTTACTGCTCGATGACCTACTTGTCATGGACCAGTCATGAGCCGATATAAATAAAAATGGCGGATAACACTGTAAGTGTTTGCATTGAACAGCGTGTTGTGATGCAGTTTCTTGTGAGAGAAGTCGTGAAACGTGCATGCCTTTTTAAAAGACTGTAATCACAATACGATGATGAGAAATTCATCCACAGTAAGACATACGCATTGTGAGTGATGTGCATAATCTTCTCCGATAAAGGGCACATAGAGCGTTCTGCTCATGCAAGGTAACGCCCGACCTCATACGGCTCACTGCACTATTTGACATATGCAGCAACTCGGCTGTGAGGTATTGTAACGTCCACTTAACAGCTCAGACCTCGCTTCAAGCGATTTTCACCTGTTTGGACCTATACACAAATTTCTGAAAGTCAGCATTTGAGAACTCATCACGGGGTGAAACAGGCTGTCCTGGATTGGTTCAGACATACTGACACATCTTTATACGCTGATTCTTTTTAAGCATTACATATATGCTGGGATAAGCATTGCAGATTATGTCGACAAATAGTTTGCATTTTGACTCCTTTAAAACTTGTTTATTGTTACTTACAAACAAAAGTCCCGGTTTGACTTGAACGTCCCTCGTAATTATTATGGCATGATAAATTGTTATTTGGTCTTCACACACATAATCCATAATGGCATCCGTCATAAAACAATCAAAAGTAACGTTCTTCACGCAAGGCTAGTCCTTTGCAAATGACCACAAGCGGTATATCTTTGTATATACCAATAATTATTCCTCAATAGAATAGCTATAGTTGCAATTGTATTTTCTAGCCTCGACCGTGTGTTACCTGGGTCCTGTTGTATATTTACACTGTAACCTGGTTGACATGTCCTAAGAAGCTAGAAATTGAGATTTGTGATGACTAGCATATCCTGTGGATACGAAAACTAGCGTTAGGGTCATGTGCAACACACTGACCAAGTATTTCACGTTCTTGCTGTGCACATAAAAACAGGCTGTGTTACATTATCATGATCAAATAGATATTCGATAAAGTTGTCCTCATAGTGGTAAAACTGTTGTGAAAATGCTTATTAATCTACAGTATACAGCCCATTGGGATAACTTCCCCAGTATGGCCCTTGATACAAGAAGATCCACTACAGACCCATTAACAACGGAGACAAACGATCACCATAGAACAAATCCAAAACCATACAAACTCCATACTGTAGTAACTGCAAACCTCAAGAAGTGGAGAGGAAGACATAAAAACCTTTAAGTAGAAGGGAGGAGTAATTAAGTGACGTATTTCCTGCGGCTATCATTCTTGTTTTGCTCTAATACCGACATGCGATATGGTACTGCGTTTAACCTACTTGCGGAAACCGTTATCCCAAATTTGTTTGTAATCTATTAGCATGTGTTCTGTAGCGATATGCACCACTTTGTCTTGCTGTTGTTGCAGTTGAAGTCACTCGTACCTAGTTAAGTTGCATCTTGACGATGTTTGTGTAGTAGCTATTACATTCTGAGGCGTACTTGAGGATGTGGACCAGGGGTCATCGTGACTGTAGCAAAATGCGAGACTATTCAATAAGCACAATTCTATAGGCGTTACAGTGTATATCCCCACTTCGTTGGTTGGACTGCTGTCACATAGCTCGTTTCCAGGAACTTCAACGAGCACATGTTTCGCGACAGTTTTGGACGACTGTACGAAACTTAACATGTCCTAACAGTGTACTAAGCTTGAATAACTGAATGTGGGTCGTGTGGACACGCACACTATAAGGACTGATAGGCTGGAGTTAGATCATGGGATCATTAGATCTGTAAGGGGTAGAGGGAGGAGACATCTGTTGATGGGTGTCAGCGTGGGGCAGTTGTTACTGGCATTGATCAAAACCCACACTTGGTGGGTTCATATTCTTCATACAGCAACATCAGATCCCTACATTGAGTGCACTCATACAAATGTTGGCTTAAGTTGGAAGCACTGGTAGACTTATAGTTCCGTATCGAGACTCTTGCTGAAGTCGGATGTGCCGGATCGAAAAGTGCAAATATTGCAGTCAAGCTGTAAACTACAACGCTACGCACTCCGTTTTTCTGACAACTTCCTGCTATTTGAAAAACCATTTTCAGGAATTAGTAGGGGGAAATTGAGAACGGATGACTAAGAAGAAGAAGAAGAAGTGTCAAGGCTAACACCCCTCCGATCAAGGCTAACACCCCTCCGATCAAGGCTAACACCCCTCCGATCAAGGCTAACACCCCTCCGATCAAGGCTAAAACCCCTCCGATCAAGGCTAACACCCCTCCGATCCTGCACACTGTTGTGCAGTCTCCCAAGCGCAGCACTGGCCTTGGGGATTAGGTTTCTGATCTAATAGTCAATAGTAGTTTTCCTAAAGAGAGTACTGTCAAGGTAGACGAAGTTTACTGATTCAAGGCGGTCGTTTTTGACTCTGCTATCCGATATCTGCTTTATCTTGCTTAACATAACATACAATAACATGAGTACTAGCTAACATAACATACAATAACATGAGTACTAGCTAACATAACATACAATGACATGAGTACTAGCTAACATAACATACAATGACATTCGTACTAGCTAACATAACATACAATGACATGAGTACTAGCTAACATAACATACAATAACATGAGTAATAACTACAATAATATACAATACCATGAGTACTAGTTAAAATAACATACAATAACATGAGTACTAGCTAACATAACATACAATAACATGAGTACTAGCTAACATAAATGTTCTGTTATGAATGCCCACAATGAGTAAGTTCACTCTTCTGTTGGTCCTGTAGAGGGCGGGATGCGGCAGCTTCTATCCCATTCCAAACGTGCTGGTTAAGGTATACAAGTGTCCTGCAGGCAGTTCTGCTTTCATTGATTTCATATGCGTATCGATGACCACTACGTTAGCCAGGCTGTCACGAAGAACATGACGTGTCCATTGTTATCTGCGTGGATAAAGAGTGTAGGTCTTGACCAATACGTTTAACCTGACTCTGACCAACATGTCTGATCTTTCTGTTTGGCCTCACCAGACATTAGTCTCCTTCCCGTATGTTTGGAGATCTATTCCACGTTTTCAAGTTTCTTTCTGCGCCGTCTGACTATCTTTGCTTGCCAATTTCACAGTATTAGTAATTGGGCCATCTTTCTTCTAATGACGTCATCAATAATCGTCGTTGAAGAAACGTCTGCTACCGCCCGTGGATTACCGGAGTGCAAATATTATATTAAACCCATTAAACGGCGAACTCATTTCCAGCAAAATGATATCAGTCTGCAGTGGAAATAGTCCAATAATAACTCATATAAGAAAAGGAAAAGATAATCATAAAATACTCTATGTGGACGTAAACGTACGTTATTTATTCCCCCTCTTCCGTTTCGGAATTGATGTTGACCATTTAATTATATACGATAAAACGCAGGGTTTCTCGTCTTGGGAACTGTGTAGTCTTGTATGTGTGGAATTGAGATGAAATGTTACTACACATACTTTCTTTCCGCAGTATCTGTACTGCTGCTCCAGCGGATGTAGTATGTTGTATATATTTTCAATCGAGGGTGCAGACAAACGGAAGACTATCTTGTCGTGTATCTATGCAACTGTATGCATGTATATATATATACATATATATATATATATATATATATATATATATATATATATATATATATATATAAATATATATATATGTATATATATATATATATATATATATATATATATATATATATATATATATATATATATATATATATAATTGTTTACACATTTTACTAGAAATGTATACGTAGCTGTTCAATTCCAAATCGTGTAGCCCGATAAAGTAAAGTAGATATCAGATGCGAACTATCAATGCATTAATTAAATGTGGTTGCAATCCGATGAAGGTTTAGAACCATTGTTATAACGTACTCTATTCTGTTTGTATTGATATAAATGCATTGTTTTTTCGAATGTTTCTGTTTGGCGAATAATTGCCAATTTCCAGCATCGGTGTTGCTAGTTTTTGTGCATGACATCTTGTGAGATTGTGACATTTTCTAGCACATATGTTTCTGATATTACGAGGCTGTTACCTTTGCTTGCAATTTTTACCTGTGATTGTATCACGTCTCGCTGCGACACATTATGTTTTCTACTCATAGTTTGTTCATGCCCACTTTTGTTAACTGTTAAAAATATTACACGCATAAAGCGACACTGAGTAGAATTAACAAAGGCAGTCTATTATCATGTAGTCCCGAAAAAGGGTTTTATGTCCTCGGAAGGACCATCTTATATTACTGAATTGGTCTGTATTAACTCTGCAATTTGCTGCATGTAGTCCTTCAAATGGATTCATGTAATTATGAAAAGCGCTGAACACAGCTTTTCAAAAAAACATTGTAGCTTTGAAAATGAATATATGCATTTAAATAACTGTCTGTATCACTGAAAAGGACTGACTTTAATCATGAAAAGGATGATTTATATCTTTAAAAAATCACTTTTATCATGAAAAGTACAGCGTGTATATATAAATATATTTATTTATATCTTTAAAAAATCACTTTTATCATGAAAAGTACAGCGTGTATATATAAATATATTTATTTATATCTTTAAAAAATCACTTTTATCATGAAAAGTACAGCGTGTATATATAAATATATTTATTTATATATTTAAAAAACACTATAATTATGACAATGACAAGGAGGTCAGCTGAAGTCGTACGTGTCGGACCAAAAGATGTACTTATCGCAGTCGAGCTGTATCTACGGCACAGCGCATTCCGTTCTCGGGCCAACATCCTGCTAGTTGCAAAGCTTTTTTCAAGGTTTGGTAGAGGGCATTTGAGAACCAACGACGGAAAAAGAAAAATAAGTTGACAAAGACTTAATATTTTCATGAAAAGGAATGTTTGTAATCATGAAAATGACTGCACATCCATGAAAAGGAAAGTCTGTAATCACACAAATGACTGCACATCCATGAAAAGGAAAGTCTGTAATCATGAAAATGACTGCACATCCATGAAAAGGAAAGTCTGTAATCACACAAATGACCGTATATATCCAATAAAAAGACTGATCACAACAATGACTGTCTGCAATCATGAAAAGAAATGTAGGTAGTCCTGATAAGAAGCCTCTATAATAATTAAAAGAACTTATGTAGCCCTAACAAGGACTGTATCATGAGAAAGAAAGTCCTGTATCCTTTATGTGATTGTAATAATCAACAAGGCTGCCTGTAGCTCTGAAAAGACTTTTAATCATAAAAATTACTGTTTGTAGGCTATAATATCTTTGTAGTTTTTGAAAGGACTACTTGTAGCCCTGAAATGTACCGTCTGTAGTGTTGAACAGCACAGCTTGCAGTCCTGAAAAAATGATGTGTGTAATCATGAACAGAATTGTATGAAAAACGCTGAAAAAAGCGTAAAAAAATATGATGTTTGTAGTCTTGAAATGTATATAGTTTTGACAAGACATTTTTCTGATCATGAAAACGACTGTCTGTAATCGTTACATTCTTTGTTTGTAACCACAAAAAAGACTGTAAGTAATCATGAAACAAAGTGTATGTCATTTTGAAAAAAAGGCTGTCTGCAATGCTGAAAAGCACTGACTGTAATCATGTGCATCAAGTTCTGAAAACGATCATGTATTCATAAAATGTACTACCATAAAATGTAGCTATAAAAAAACTATTTGTCATATTGAAATATAACGTTTGTAACATTGATATGATTATGCGATAATCAAACTAACTGCTTATAGTCAGAATAGACATTATATTGCTCTGACATGCTTATGTGATCATCAAATGCACTGCTTGTAGCCACAATAGACAGTGTGTTGCCATGACATGATTATGTGATCATCAAATGAATTGCTTGTATCCAGAACAGACTGTCAGTAGCACTGACATAAATATGTGATCATCAAATGAACTGCGTGTAGCCAGCACAAACTGTATGTTGCCTTGACATGATTATGTGATCATCAAATGATCTGCGTGTAGCCAGCACAGACTGTATGTTGCCTAGACATGATTATGTAATCATCAAAAAGACTGCATGTATGCCAGCATAGACTGTCTCTAGCTCTGGCATGATTATGTTATAATCAAAAGGACTGCCTGTGGCCAGAAAATATAAAATTATATGGGTTTGTTTTTTTCAAAAGATTGTTTGCGGCCCTGAAAAATACTGCGACTAGTCTTGTAAAGAGCTGCGTGTAATCTTGTAAATGATTGCGTGTAATCTTGTAAAGGACTGTCTGTAATCTTGTAAAGGACTGCGTGTATTCTTGTAAGGACTATGTGTAGTCTTGTAAAGGATTATGTGTAGTCTTGTAAAGCATTGTGTGTAGTCTTGTAAATGACTGTGTGTAGACTTGTAAGGAATGTATATAACCTTGTAAATGACGGTGTGCAGACTTGTGAAGGATGTCTGTAATCTTGTAAAGGATCTGTATTCTTGTAAAAGACTATCGGTAGTTTTGTAAAGCACTGTGTGTAGTCTTGTAAAGGACTGTGTGTAGTCTTGTAAAAGACTGTGCATAAAGGACTGTGTGAAGTTTTTTACAGGACTATGCTTAGTTTGTTAAGGGACTCCGTGTAGTCTTGTAAAAGACTGTCTAGTCTTGTAAAGGACTACGTGTAGTCTTATAAAGGACTGTGTGTAGCCCTGAAACATGTTTGGCAGTCATGAAAAGAACTGTATGTTCCTCTCTAAAATGCTATCAGCTCTTAACAGTATTTTCAATATTTCCTAAACTAACTTTTGAGACAATGAAACGCACTTTTTGTGAACCTGAAAATAATTGTTTGTATCTCAGAAAAAAACCATTTGTAGCTATGAAAATGATAGTTTGTAGCTATGAAAATGATAGTTTGTAGCTATGAAAATGATAGTTTGTATCCTTGAAAAAATGACCAGTAACCTGAAATGGTTTATATGTAGCATGGTGTACCTTGTATATAGCCATGGATGAGGATTTGCAGAACACACGGTACGAGTTGTTATTTTTTGTGTTGAGTAAATGTATATTGAAGATTTGCGTGGTGTAGCGGTTAGTGAGCATGTTTCTTGTGGAAAACGGAACAAGATTAGCTCCCACGACATAGTTCATCCCGATTGTAAAAGTAGCCCCACATGAGACAACTTCATTGTGCGAGGCTACAGTTTGTTTATAAACTATTCTGACCAGTTCACACTGTTGTTGAAATGACTTTCTCTAACAGTTATTCAGGTACCAATTCACAGATGATCCACTGAAACGTGTCAAAATGAAAGTTGAACACCGTCCATGTGTTGCACTAATCGAGTGCTCTGCTACTTAGATAATCTGACGTTCTACCTAGACGTAAATATTTGCTCAATTTATGGAACTTGTCACAACACCTAACATACAAGCTGAGGCCAAATATATTACATTTGCCATTTACATATATCTCAAAGACAGTGACTGTCATTAGACTATTTCTACAAATGGCGACTTTGACTTTCAGTAGGGAATGATAGCCAGATCATCTTATTCGGCTTCTGAGGTTTGTAAACTAACTAGCAATGATAATACTTTTCGACATATTTCAAGATTGTGAATTTAAAATTAATATGTGTTTCTCTTTTGTTCTGCGAAATTATTAAACAAAGTTGACCCAGTGTCATATTTGATGTGGTTATTGCGGTTAAATTCTCTCTGCTGCTTCATTTGGCAAATCATAGATCCAAAACTGTAGTTTGCTCCATTAAGCAACCTTTGGTAACGCCTGATTTCAATAATTTCCAATCTCGTTTTCTAACAACCATTTTACAATGTTGAACTTGCCAACCACAGGAACAACTTCATTTAATCGCCTAACATTTAACAGTGGTCTAAATTAGGGTTGCGCCTAATAATCGACATATAATCGGTAATAGGTTCTATTTGATTGAGTTTTGACCGATTAATCAGTTCTGATAATCGATCATGTTATTTATATGTATTCTTGCTAGGCTCGTACGATGTAGCAAGCAATCCACAGATGGCAGACACATTTTGGAATACATATTGGGTTCAACATGTAAAAATACATAAAAGATATATTTTATTTCATAAAACGTAAAATAAGTCCACTAGTGCAATCTAACAAAACTCCCAGTGCTTTTGGGCGTTGATCTACGCAACAGAAAATTAGTTGGGATGGCCCCGTAGGCGTAACTCTCTCTGGGTAAAAGATATAAAGTTAGAGTAACATTTTAATTTGTATAATTTTATCTCCCCTGTTACACAATACGTGAATATTGTGTTTATGTCATCGGATTAAGAAGTGAGTACATCTATAAGTCAATAAGTCAATCTAAAAGTCAATTTTCAAAAAGGGAAAACCGTAAGTTCAATCACAGAAATAACATTTGATGTATAATTTATACCACATTTACCTTATTATCGATGGTTGCCTCGTTATTGTGATTAATTGTGAAATATATCTGAAATATCCACATGTGATTACAATTTGTATATCATAATACAAAACTATATTAAGAATAATCGAATACTGATTAACCGGAAACGGACGAAAAGGCAAAGTAGACCAATCATAATCGGTTATAGACCAATGTACCTTTCGGTGTTAACTTAGCCTTAATTATTGGTTGTTACTATAACCGTTGTTGAATTTCACTTAGATCCACTGCCTGTGTTAATTATTGTTAAAGAAATACAGTTCAACAACTGAAACACACACAATATATTCACATTTTACACATCTCAACACTAAGGCTGGATGAAAGCTACGCATATGTGGCTGGGTATATATATATATATATATATATATATTTATATATATATATATATATATTTATATATATATATATATATATATATACGAGGTGTTTATTATGACACCGGACCAAACTGCAACACGTGAACATACGTACGATGCGCACGATGACGTCACGTTTGGTGTAAACATCACATACCAACCGTCAAGTTTGCAAAATTTCATTATCTTATAAATCATAGTTTCCTCCGTATACCTTTGAAAACATGACGTGTGTTATACGGAATATGTCCAGAGTTGATCAGCGAGCGGTGATTCGGTTTCTAAAAGTTAAAGGATGTCGACCAGTTGACATTCATTGCAGAATGCAAGGAGCACATGTTAACAAAAGTGTGTCAAAGACAACAATGAAGAACTGGATAAAGTAAATTTAAAGAAGGACGTGAGTTAATGAAATTCTTCCGAGACCAGGCCAGGAACATATTGTTGCGTTAACTCACGTCATTATAAAATATAATACATTTGTCTCTTAATATCTCAGCCTTTGTGTTTATTTACATTTGCTTGGTTTTGTAGAATTATTTTCTCTGATGATTTATTCATGTTTTCGTATGTGTCTTTCCACATACTCATTTTGACCTTTGGAAATAGCAACACTCCATGTTATAACTGTCATAACGTGTCTCACATTTTCCTGTCACGTACATGCATGATTTGAACTTTAACCGCTTGTTTCTACATCATTTTTTATATTTTGTAGTGATGTGTTAGTTATTTACGGTAGTTGTTGTCACTGACGAAAGCCTTGGAGCCCTAACATTGGTGTCGCTTTGTGTTTGTGCTTAAACACATTTAATGATTGTTATAGTGCCCTGTTTTACTTTATGTTAAGTTTGGCTCCCTTCCCCGAAATTTGAACTTCCTATATTCGAGCTGATACAATAACCCATTACCACGTGAATAGACCGGAGCGATATAGAATTAAGTACATGCTCATGTTAAATTTTAAAGAAGACAAATGTTTTCACTATTCTGTCAACACCCATCCAGACTTGCCTTTCTTTATGCCGTTGTCTGAAAAGGTGTCAAAAATCCTTCGTCAAAATATCACCGCACTTTTCTATTTTCACGTTTTTCCATCTGATTTAATTTAAATGTACTTGCCAACTCTTTTTATTTGCGTGTGTTTGATTGATATTGATGTAAATTTTCGTAATTAGACTGACAACCCGTTTCATAGCGATCATCTAATTAGACACTTCCTGTTTGACTTTTTGTTTAACGAAGCACTAAGCATGAACCGGATGTAAGGGATTAAGACGATAAAGGAAAGTAGACCTGTATATCTTAGTTAGCTGATAATGATAGTTGAATGGAAGATACACTTACTATTTAGATAATGCAAAGATAATGGTATGTCGATGATAATGACAATGTTTCGCTGCACACACCACACACACACAGAAAAACATACAGACACAGATATCTTCTTCTTCTTCTTCTTCATACGCAGTCAGACAGTAACCATTATTTTTTTGAAAAAAGCGGCGGTCATCCTGTGGCTGTCGACACTGCCATAGAGCTTGTCTTGCAGTTCCACTGGTGATTGCCACATCTGCTCTCTCTGATCCTCGTATGTTGGGCAGTTCTGCAGCAGATGTTCAGCGGTCATTGTACCGGTACCGAACGGGCATTCGTCGGTACCACCTATCTTCAATTTGTTGAATAGGTGGTACCTCAGTCTATTGTGGCCAGTGCGAAGTCTGAAGACAACGACCTGCTCTCTTCTTTTCAACTGGTAATAGGCATCGTTTTTGGTGTAACCAGTATGTTCGGTTTCCCATTTGGTCATGTATCTGGCTTTAATAAGCCGTTTTTACTCTTCGCACGTCATACTAGTATCTGTTTGTGGTAGTCTTGCACCTTCTTTTCCCACTCTGTCTGCCTCCTCGTTGCCTTGGATGTTGCAGTGTGATGGGACCCACTGTACCACTACCCTTTTTGGTGCGGACTGCTGGCACAGTTTGCATAGTGCTGCTCTTAGGTCATTAAGCTCAGTGTTTTTCTGGCTTTTTAGCGCTGTGACTACAGCGAGAGCATCTGTAAGCAGGACTGTATGGCTTTCATTTTCTTTATGTGTCACCATTTCTTCCACTGCCGCCCTCAGTGCCTCTGCCTCCGCTCTGAAATTGCTTGTGTACTTACCAGTAGCGAATGACAGTGTTATTTTTCTGCCATTTTGTAGGTTCAGGAATGCTCCTGCCCCTCCGTTCTGTGTAGTGTTTGTTACAGAACCGTCGGTGTATGCATGGGTCCAGTCCATGCTTGGGTAGTTTTTCGATATAAAGCTTAGGGTAGTATCTCTCCTTTCTTTTTCAGTCTGGCAGTTTTTGTTTCCAATACCTGGTATATTTTCTACTACCTCTGGAAATATATCCTGCCTCCAGGTGGGTTTTCGTACAGTAGTGTTGGGTTTTGGTGTTGTTAGTGCGTTTATGGGATCTTCGTGCATCTTTGCTTTGGCTATTTCTGCAAAGTTTCTCCGCTTTAGTTTCCCATTTCCCAAATTATTCAGTCTCTGGTGCATCGGATGGTCAGTCAGTCTTCGGAGTTTCTCTGACTGCAGCTGGGCTCTGCAGTCTCTTCTATCGGTTATGGATTGCAGTTTTGTAATTATTTCAAGTTCTCCAATTGGCGTTGACTTCATGCCTCCTGTTATAACTCTCATGGCTTGGTTTTGAAGTTTGCTAACTTTATCGAAGTTCGCCCTTGCTGCTGATGCCATACTCGAGAACTGGTCTCACTCTTCCAGTTTACAGTTTCTTTAGTATGCCTTCGTCTGCTCCCCAGCTTGTGCCAGCAAGTTTCCTCATGATTGCCATTCTTTCTCTGGCTTTCATTCGGTTTCTCTCGATCTGACTTTTCCATGTCATGCGCCGATCAAATGTGACTCCCAGATAGTTTGGGTTGTCGTTTGGCTGCAGGAATTTGCCATTTAAACTTAATTTTGTATTTTGTGGTTTGATTGAAAGCGAGAATATTGTGCATGTGGTTTTCTCCTCGTTTATTTTGACCAGCAACGAGTTCGCCCACTCTTCCAGCGATGTTAGGGCCTGCTGCATCCGATTTCTTGCTATGGTGAGATTCTTTTCAGAGGTCCACATAGCCAGATCGTCTGCAAACATTGAGCTATGGACTCTTCCTGGTATATTCTCTGTAATGTCGTTTATATACACCAGAAAGAGTGTGGGTGACAGTACTTCCCCTTTGGCTACTCCCTGCTCGAGTGTCACCTTTTTGCTCATCTGCTCTTGTACTTGAACTCTAGCCGTTCTGTTTTTGAGGTAGTGGTTGATCCACTTGTACATTTTCCCACAAACATCACTTCTTCTTAGCTTGACTCTAAGTCCATCTTTCCAGACTTTGTCAAATGCCTTTTCCAGGTCCACCCACACCGCTACTGTGTGTTTCTGTGCCTGGTAGGCATCTTCTATTTCCTGGGCTATGAGGATGACCTGGTCCTCAGTGGATCTGTGCTGTCTAAAGCCGGCTTTGCTGTGGAATTAGTATTCGTTTTTCTTCCAGATGCCACATCAGTCTGGGGTTTATCATACGTTCCATCAGCTTGCCGACACAGCTCAGTAGGCTGATAGGCCTGTATCCATTTGGATCTGTTTTGTCCTTTCCTGTTTTTGGTACTGCTACAAGTACTGAGTCTTTCCATGCCTGGGGTACAATTCCCCTTTTCCATCTTTGGTTGAGGACCGATAGCAGTTTCATCTTCGCTGTTTGGCCCAGCCCCATCAGCATTTCGTTTATTATCCCGTCTTTTTTGGGAGATTTCCATTTCTTTAATGTTCTCATGGCCTCTTCCATTTCGCTCATTGTTAATTTGGCCATCATATGCTCTTCAGGTGCCGTATTGATGTTGGCGTGTCCCTTTTGCTCTTCACTAATGTATGTATGCCTATCTGCAGGGACCTCCATGTGGTTTGCTCTGGCATAGTGATCGACAAAAGCGTTTGCGGCTTTCTACCAGTGAGCAAGTTTTCGCCCTGCTTGATGGTAATTTGTTTGTTTGACGGGGTTTCGTCGTTCATGGCTCTGACTAGCTTCCATAGCTTGTTCCCTTTTTTGTCCAGGTTGAGGCTTTCCGTTTTGTTTTTCCAGCTTTCTTTTGCTGTTTGGTTAAGAGTGTATTTGTATTTCGCCGTGGCGGCTTTGAGAGACACATATATAAATATATATAGTAGTTCCTTTAATTTATGAATGACTATAGAATGATATGACAGAGTGATAAACAAAAAGAAACAAACAAAAATAGGAATACCTAGCTTTTGTTGACTTTCTCCTTGCGGTGTTTTCTTTTTACTTCCCTGTTTTACAAGAGCTTCGCTTCGTGAGGTGGCCATTCAGGGTAAATCTCCACCAGAATCGGTCTGCAGCTTCGTCTTCCCATGATATCATATTCATGTCCAGGTCCTTCATATCACGCTTGCACACTTCTTTAAACCTCAACTGTGGTCGGCCGACTGTTCTCGTGGCATCCACCAACTGTCCCTAGAGGATATCTCCGCGGAATGCGACCATCATCCATGCGACGAACAGGACCAAGCCATTGTAGTATCTACTTCCTAAGTAGAGTGTACATGCTTGGGAGACCACTTTAAGAGTGCACCTATACATTCCTTATCTTGTATTGTGTCTAGAGAGAGCTTGTTGCTGATGAGTGATCCCAGGTATGTGAATTGATGCACAGCTTCCAGTCTATAATTATCGATGCTCAGACTCGGGATGGCATCTATTTCCTATCACAGCATATTTTTTTTTGTTGATACTTATTTGGAAACAAAAATCTTTACAAAGTCTTAGGAGCCGTGTAGCGCTGTGGTTAGCTCACTAGCTTCGCATCTGAGTGGTTCTGGGTTCACTCTAGAGTTAAAGCGGGAAGTTTTTGTTGTTTAGACCGAAATGGCCCCCGGGTCGACCCAGCCTTAATTGTGATGTTGACCTCATCATCCACTAAGTGCCGTGTGTTACAAAATAATATGAACCTAATAGTATATTATGGTGTGACGGAACAGTTTTTTTCTTTTTCAAATCTTTGCAAGCCTGGAAGAAGCGATATGTCAATCTCTGAAGTTCATGCTGACCGCGGGTAACAATTGCAGCATCATCGGCAACAAGTAAGTCCTTGATGGTGATCTCCATGATCTTCGTTTTGGCCTTGAGTCTTGCAAGGTTAAACAGCCGACCATTCGATCTAGTGTGAAAGCAGATTCCATTCATTTGCGTTACCAAATACATGTTTCGGTAACAGAGCAAAAATGATTCTGAGCAGTATCTAGGCCAGAACACAGCCATGCTTAACATCACTTAGAATTCCAAATTGTTGTGATATGATACCATCAAATGGACTGTTTCTGCCATACCCTCATCGAATGAAATTATTAGTTCTGACAGTTTCTTTAGGCATCCTGTTTTGAAGAAGTCATCCCTACTAACTAAATGTCTTTGTCATGTAAATGAAGGCAACATAAAAGGGATAGTTCTGCTCACGTGATTTATCCTGAATGTATCTAAAAGCGAATATCATGTCGATCGTTGATCTTCCAAACCTGAATCCACACTGTGGCTCGGGATACGCACGCTCAGCCAATTTATCTCGCGTTAGTAAGATAACGCTGGCGAAGTCTTTGCCTACAACACTAAGTAGAAAGTCATCTAAATAGTTATTACAGTCACTTCTATCACTTCTGTTTTTGCATGATATCACAATTTGTGCATATCGAATATCTTGAGGTAGTGTGACCTCTTTCCAGCACTAACATAACATCAAATACAGCAGTTGCAGAGCCCAGCTGCAGTCAGAGAAACTCCGAAGACTGACTGACCATCCAATGCACCAGAGACTAAACAATTTGGGAAATGGGAAACTAAAGCGGAGAAACTTTGCAGAAATAGCCAAAGCAAAGATGCACGAAGATCCCATAAACGCACTAACAACACCAAAACCCATCACTACTGAACGAAAACCTACCTGTAGGCAGGATATATTTCCAGAGGTGGTAGAAAATATACCAGGTATTGGAAACAAAAACTGCCAGACTGAAAAAGAAAGGAGAGATACTACCCTAAGCTTCATATCGAAAAGCTGCCCAAGCATGGACTGGACCCATGCATACACCGACGGTTCTGTAACAAACACTACACAGAACGGAGGTGCAGGAGCATTCCTGAACCTACAAAATGGCAGAAAAATAACACTGTCATTCGATACTGGTAAGTACACAAGCAATTTCAGAGCGGAGGCAGAGGCACTGAGGGCGGCAGTAGAAGAAATGGTGACACACAATGAAAATGAAAGCCATATAGTCCTGCTTACAGATGCTCTCGCTGTAGTCACAGCGCTAAAAAGCCAGAAAAACACTGAGCTTAATGACTTAAGAGCAGCACTCTGCAAACTGTGCCAGCAGTCCACACCAAAAAGGGTGGTGGTACAGTGGGTCCCATTACACTGCAACATCCAAGGCAACGAGGAGGCAGACAGACTGGCAAAAGAAGGTGCAAGACTACCACAAACAGATACTAGTATGACGTACGAAGAGTCAAAACGGCTTATCAAAGCCAGATACATGACCAAATGGGAAACCGAACATACTGGTTACACCAAAAACGATGCCTACTACCAGTTGAACAGAAGAGAGCAGGTCGTTGTCTTCAGACTTCGCACTGGCCACAATAGACTGAGGTACCACCTATTCAACAAATTGAAGATAGGTGGTACCGACGAATGCCCGTGCGGTACTGGTAAAATGACCGCTGAACATCTGCTGCAGAACTGCCCGACATACGAGGATCAGAGAGAGCAGATGTGGCCATCACCAGTGGAACTGCAAGACAAGCTCTATGGCAGTGGCGACAGCCTCAGGATGACCGCCGCTTTTTTCGAAAAAATAATGGTTACTGTCTGACTGCGTACGAAGAAGAAGAAGAAGAAGAAATACAGCAGTTGCAAACGTGTATCTTTACAGCGTGTGATCAAATCAGGTGGGATCTCGGCGCTGCTTGGTGCTTTACTCAGGGCTAAGCTGTCAATAGCTTTTTTCAGATCTTCTATAGATGGTTCGATGACAAGCTCGCCCATACTGAGATACCTTTTGACAGCTTCAAGGGCTATGGGAATGACTATATTGACACACGAGTAGAGGTCAGTATAGTGCTCGACCCATCGCTCCAGCTGCTTCCCTTAATCTGTTATTTTCTCGTCAGTGATGAATTTGAGTGGTGTTGTTTTCCTACTCGCAGAGCCAATAACTTTTTCTATACCATCGTACATTTGTCTTATGGTCCCTGTTTGTGCTACAGTCTGGATGTTTTCACCAAGCTGTAGCCAATACTCGCTTGCACACCGACGAGCTGTTTTTTTGTACCTGGCTTATGGAGGACTTGACGTTGTACAGTGTACCTGCGTTTTGAAGCTGCTTGTATCAGAGCAGCGCGCTTGGCCTCAATGGCGGGTGTCATATCCTCAACTTTCGCTTCAAGCCAGTCATCTGATTTAACATTTCTTCTTTCACGTGTAGCAATTGCAGTGTTGTGTATGACATTACGAAGATGCGTCCAGGTTTCTGTAACATCGGTGGCATGATGTTGGGTATTGAGAGTTTCCTGAAAAGCATTGTGAAATCTATTATTCAGCACATGGTCCAACATTCTACTTGCGTCGATGCGTGGCTTGCCTTTGCTTCTTTCCTTTTTTGTCTGCCATTTTATTTTACAGCGAACCAAGAAATGGTCAGTGTCACATTCTGCACTATATCTACCATATTTTGTAGCAACTTGAACTAGTCTACTTCCTCTTGCCTTAATTTAACAGGTGCCCAGGGTGAAGAGGGAGGAATTGGTTCACACTGGCGATCGAATGACATATTACCACATAGTCATCATAAACCTAGGTAAGGAATGCAGAGAGTGTGCAACGGGAAGTCAGAGCGCAAGGTTAGCCAGCTAATAAATGATAACACACAGTATAGTAATATATATCATCATATATATAGATGGACCGTTGCTATTTAGTGAGATATCTGATTGGGTATTCTCGAAAAGAATGAGAGGGCAGATCGTCGCTGAGAGAACGATTCATACAGAACCCAAATCTCTAATACGAACATGGTGATAGAAGCAATGATACCAGCTTTGGGGTGGCTATCTAGGACCTCCTCAACAGGGACAATCATTTTAGACTCCCAATCCTAATTTCTGAAGTTACAGTAAGGCTGGTTAATGAGTGAATGGATGGACGCTTTAGACGCATCAAGCATCAGAAAATCGGTCGATTTATTGTACTGGCCATTCTGTGGTTCAGGGCAACGAGAGAGTTGACATCATGGTCTCACAAGCACCAAATATCACTACACTAGATATGGATAGAATAACTGCTTGTTAGGTGATGACAATGAAATAAATGAATCATCAATTTACAAACAGCAGAACTTTGACACCGAAGGAGGCTCGAGAGTACTGAGGACTAAGAGAGGACGGTGCTGAAGTGTGTAAAAACCACAAAGCTGCAGGGACCATCAGTATCTGCTTTTAAAGTAAGCCAGCTGAAGTGAAAATGGATCAAGAACCTGTCGGTATAACAATCACCATTGTAACGTTATCAGTAACTAGATGCGCTATAATTATCTAACTTGAAGTTAACAGGATCATTGGAGACATCATCTGACAAATACAAGATGTACTATAGAAACTAGCAGTCCAATACCATTTTCATGTTTTTGCACACGTTTCTATGATGGTAGCAAGGGTCAATGGCTGCCTAATCTCAACAGGAATTACTGTCGATAACAACCGTATGAACTTCCCTGATGGTTTCATTGACCTACCTAAGTAGCAAACACAAATCCGACGCACACAGTTACACGGATATCACCTAAAGAGTAGAATTTCAACCAGCCTCTTTGAACGCCATGCATCGAGTCTGAAACCAGTAGACATTTCCACTGTAAGCCAAGTTACACATCTACCACACATGTGTTGTCCCAATCCTGCTGTACGTTTGTGAAACCTGAGTTATTAAGCTGAAAGATCAGAAGCGCATTGCACGTTTCCACCTGGTCAGCCGCAGGCGCATTCTTGCTATCCATTGGTGTCGCAGTGCCTCAATAGATTAAGTCACCTGATGGGCAGTTCTAGGGACCACATTCACTTTGCTAAACCGTCGCCGTTTGGCCCTATTTGGACATGTCGCCTCATTGCCGAGGACGTCAAAACATACACACACTCACACGAACACTTAAATCTGACCATGGAGTTCAAGGAAGAGACACGATAGTGTTCATCGTGTTTACACCCATCCCCTCCCCCCCCCTCCTGGCCGCTCACGCAGATAATGGTTAGGACGAATCAGAAACACATCATCACTACATATGGCCGTTGAATAGCCTGTGCGACGTGCCGTTGTTATACCTACCTAACTACCTACCTAACTACCTATCCACCTCAATGTTTCTATGGGAGCGAAACAAGGATAACAAGTTTTCTTCTTAGTTCCTTAATTCTTAAAAAGACCAGTGTTGTTTGTAAGGTTGTTTAATATCCGAACAAAGTGTGTCTCTCATCCGTTTCGCGAGGCAAGTAGTGCTCTCGATGTTCCCATGTGAGCGTATAGCTGGGCAGCATGTAGTTCACGATCAAGGTATGATCCCCACATGGACACACGTCATCTCTCCCGATACTTATGTTGTTGTAAAGATTGCTCTTAAATCTGTTATGTTCAGTTCTCGATCTGAAGATGGTGAAATGCTTTTCTCTATTTAAATCACGCAGTTCTTTTCTTATCGGAAATTATGTTATTTATCTTTCCATTTCTTCATCATGTTTGTTTTAATTATGATGTACATTTTATTATACGTCATGCTAAGATCATTTATTGGGGAAACGTCCCCGTGTGTTTTATTATACGTCATGCTAAGATCAATTATTGGGGAAACGTCCCCGTGCGTTCTATTATACGTCATGCTAATATCAGTTATTGGGGAAACGTCCCCGTGCGTTCTATTATACGTCATTCTAAGATCAGTTATTGGGGAAACGTCCTCGTGCGTTCAATTATACGTCATGCTAAGATCAGTTATTGGGGAAACGTCCCCACACTATGCTAGTTTGCCTGCATCTTCTGGACCTTCGGTACTGAGGATAGGATACACTGAATGATTGGTCTGGCTGATACAATCAAATACATTAATATTGACTGCTAAATCAAATGAGTGGTACCGATGTGGTATAAAGAGATATGCCCATATAACTGTACAACAAAAGCGTATATGGCAACACACAAGTGGGGTGTATTGCCCTAACAAGTTCATTATGTCAAGATATTGCAGTTGAATCCCGTACTACAACATGTTAATATGTAGGCTTCTTATTGTTGAAGACGTATGTTTAATTAATTGCGAATAGGTGAACCTTCTAATCGTATGTTTTATTTCAAATAAGTAAATGGGGATACCGTAGAAAATGTAATCCACAAACATGTCAATACATATGGACATGTCAACATTTGATGACTTTTTGTGTACTTGTTAAAGATCGATGCTCCACGACAAGCTGAAACAAGTATTGATTGATTCAAATGGACATTACAAAACAATGTAATAACAATGACAGTAACAAATATTTGAGCTTAGAAAATGTAAATTAATTAAAGAGCGTGCACATTGACCTTGCCCTTCAAGTTAAAGAAATAAAATGACATTTTGTTACAACCCATCTAGTTTACAACACAGTTCGCTTTAACTATATAGTAACCGAAATACAGACATGATTCAGATTGCATTTTTTTTTTCAAGAACAGCAACGCGCCGTTAATAGATAAGCCCAAGTAACGCTGACAGGTCAAATAAGAACAACGCAGACAACATTTTTTTAAAAGACCACAGTGACATTCGTTTCTTTTAATATACACATCGCACCATAAGCAGCATGTGTAATAGACGACTAAACAGTGTTGTGATTAGCGCTTGTACCCATATGATGTGAAATCAATTGATACTGTAAGCGCCATACTAAGAGCAGTTTTAAACTGTAACGGATGGAATGAGGGAATGGTGTAGCAGTGGGGAGATGTGTTGCAAAGGCCGATAGAAGAAACAGCCGTATGGGTTTGTAAAGAATGAATTGGACAATATAATTTATACATGTATTCGAATAAACATTTTGTTAAACATGTACTTATCGCATGCAATTGTGAACAAATTATTACGTATGTTCCGTCATGCCACGATCTACGAATATTGCGTGAGTTCGTCGTTTGTTTGTCTGGTGTGACCGGGTACAAGATGGACAGCGTCTTGTGTGGCGGCCCATCAAACATGGCTGTCCACGCCTTCGTTATTCAGTCGGGCAGTGCATAGTTTGTAAACATATAGGTCTGTTCTGAGAAGACGCGTAGATATGTGGCATGCTTCGTGCACTTTTAAATCAATGAGCTCACACTCTAGACTCAATGCTCTGCGGATGCAATGAAAGACTTGAAAAAGGTCATTGAAGTGCTTGCGTCAAGTGGATGATTCTAGTGGCGTGTTCAGAACTGATTTAGTATGTGTATTAAGTGGTAATAAAATCTATATACCTATGTTTGTCTGTCTGGGTATTGATCTATCTTGCAGTATGTTTATATATACTACAAAGTGTGAATTTGTTTGTATAATACTCCCAAGTGCGGGCTGACTATCCTGTAATTTTTGTGTGCCTATTTATCTCTATGTCTGTCTATATGTCAGTATGTCATTCGTTTCATCAGTCCGCTTATCACATGCCGAGAATATAATTGTTCATAGGGCTGTCCATCCATCCGCCTGTCTGTCCGTTCATCTGTCAGTCAATTCATCTCTTTTCCGCAAGCTTATCACTGGGTATGTCTGCATGTCAGTTTCTTTCTCTCTCTCTCTCTCTCACTCTTTCTCACTCTCTCTCTCTCTCTCTCTCTCTCTCTCTCTCTATGTATATATATATATATATATATATATATATATATATATATATATAATGTATGTGTGTATGTATATGTATATAGCTTTCTATATTCATGTTAACCTATCAATATACCCTACTACCTATCGCTTTCTCTCTGTCCGTCTGTCTGTCTGCATTTCTGCAGGAATATCTCTTTGTATTTAAATAAATTAGCTCCTACGATAATGGATCTAAATTTCAGCGTGTGTTCTGTTCTTGTTTCTCAGTCCGTGTTTCTTGTTATCTCTAAACTCTTTATGTTTATTAACTTTTCTTAATTGTGGCTGAATATGTTGCACTTTTAAGTGAATTTGAGTTCATGTTTGTCCATTGTTTAAATGTAATATTGAATATAGCTGAATACATACTGCACAGTAAGGCCAAGACGAATTTAATATAAAAGAGCAATCCTTTAAACGATTCAACATTTGAAATGCTAATCACATTTTACAGGATCACCTATTTTTAATTGGAGTATGAAAGCGAAACACGTGATTATATCGATGTAACCTACACGCCGTTTTAGATGAGACAGTTTAGAAATCTACACCTTGTTGTGCTAGATGAGACAGTTTAGAATCTGCATCTTTTTGTGCAGGTGAAGACACATAAGACATATACACCTATTTTTGCAAGAAGAAACAATATGACATGTCATATGTACCTTATTTGTGCAAGAAGAGACAGTTAAGACATCACAACCTGTTGTGCTAGAGGAGACAGTTAATACATCTACATCCTTTTGTGCAAGTGGAGAAAAGACATCGACACCTTTTTGTGCAAGAAGAGACAATATGACAAGACATCTACACCTTAGTATGCTAGACTAGACAGTTAAGACATCTACACATTATTGTACTAGAGGACACAGTTAAGACATCTACACCTTTATGTGCATTAAGATGGAAGGTGAATAGATAACACAATAATGATGAACGGATAACTTCGCGATTATTTCTTCTTCTTCTGCGTACACAGTCAGACAGCAACCATTATTTTTTCGAAAAAAGCGGCGGTCGTCCTGAGACTCTCGCCACTACCATAGAGCTTGTCTTGCAGTTCCACTGGCAATGGCCACATCTGCTCTCTCTGATCCCCGTATGTCGGGCAGTTCTGCAGCAGATGTTCAGTGGTCATTTTACCAGTACCGCACGGGCATTCGTCGGTACACCCTATCTTCAATTTGTTGAATAGGTGGTACCTCAGTCTATTGTGGCCAGTGCGAAGTCTGAAGACAACGACCTGCTCTCTTCGGTTCAACTGGTAATAGGCATCGTTTTTGGTGTAACCAGTATGTTCGGTTTCCCATTTAGTCATGTACCTGGCTTTGATAAGCCGTTTTGACTCTTCGTACGTCATACTGGTATCTGTTTGTGGTAGCCTTGCACCTTCTTTTGCCAGTCTATCTGCCTCCTCGTTGCCTTGGATGTTGCAGTGTGACGGAACCCACTGTACCACTACCCTTTTTGGTGCGGACAGCTGGCACAGTTTGCAGAGTGCTGCTCTTAAGTCATTAAGCTCAGTGTTTTTCTGGCTTTTTAGCGCTGTGACTACGGCGAGAGCATCTGTCAGCAAGACTATGTGGCTCTCGTTTTCACTGTGTGTTGCCATTTCTTCCACTGCCGCCCTCAGTGCCTCTGCCTCCGCTCTGAAATTGCTTGTGTACTTACCAGTAGCGAGTGACAGTGTTATTTTTCTGCCATTTGGTAGGTTCAGGAATGCTCCTGCCCCTCCGTTCTGTGTAGCGTTTGTTACAGAACCGTCGGTGTATGCATGGGTCCAGTCCATGCTTGGGTAGCTTTTCGTTATGAAGCTTAGGGTAGTGTCTCTCCTTTCTTTTTCGGTCTGGCAGTTTTTGTTTGCAATACCTGGTATATTTTCTACCACCTCTGGAAATATATCCTGCCTCCAAGTAGGTTTTCGTACAGTAGTGATGGGTTTTGGTGTTGTTAGTGCGTTTATGGGATCTTCGTGCATCTTTGCTTTGGCTATTTCTGCAAAGTTTCTCCGCTTTAGTTTCCCAGTTCCCAAATTGTTTAGTCTCTGGTACATTGGATGGTCCGTCAGTCTTCGGAGTTTCTCTGACTGCAGCTGAGCTCTGCAGTCTCTTCTGTCGGTCATGGATTGCAGTTTTGTAATCTTTTCAAGTTCTACAATTGGCGTTGACTTCATGCCACCTGTTATAATTCTCATGGCTTGGTTTTGAAGTTTGTTAACTTTATCGAAGTTCGCCTTCGCTGCTGTTGTCCATGCCGCGATGCCATACTCGAGAACTGGTCTCACTCTTCCAGTGTACAGTTTCTTTAGTATGCCTTCGTCTGCTCCCCAGCTTGTGCCAGCAAGTTTCCTCATGATCGCCATTCTTTCTCTGGCTTTCATTCGGTTTCTCTCAATCTGACTTTTCCATGTCATGCGCCGATCAAATGTGACTCCCAGATAGGTTGGGTTGTCGTTTGGCTGCAGGATTTTGCCATTTAGGCTTAATTTGGTACTTTGGGGTTTTAATGAGAGCGAGAATGTTTTTCATGTGGTTTTCTCCTCGTTTATTTTGACCAGCCATGAGTTCGCCCACTCTTCCAGCGATGTTAGGGCCGTTTGCATCCGATTTCTTGCTATAGTGAGATTCTTTTCAGAGGTCCACATAGCCAGATCGTCTGCAAACATTGAGCTATGGACTCTTCTTGGTATATTCTCTGTAATATCGTTTATATATACCAGGAAGAGTGTGGGTGACAATACTCCCCCTTGGGGTACTCCCTGCTCGAGTGTCACCTTTTTGCTCATCTGCCCTTGTACTTGGACTCTGGCCGTTCTTTGTTTGAGGTAGTGGTTGATCCACTTGTATATCTTCCCACAAACATCACTTCTTCTTAGCTTGACTCTAAGTCCATCCTTCCAGACTTTGTCAAATGCCTTTTCCAGATCCACCCAAACAGCTACTGTGTGTTTCTGTGCCTGGTAGGCATCTTCTATCTCCTGGGCTATGAGGATGACCTGGTCCTCAGTGGATCTGTGCTGTCTAAAGCCGGCTTGCTGTGGAATTAGTATTCGTTTTTCTTCCAGATGCCACATCAGTCTGGTGTTTATCATCCGTTCCATCAGCTTGCCGACACAGCTCAGTAGGCTTATGGGCCTGTATCCATTCGGATCTGTTTTGTCCTTTCCTGTTTTTGGTACTGGTACCAGTATTGCATCTTTCCATGCCTGGGGTACAATACCCCTTTTCCAGCTTTGGTTCAGGACTGATAGTAGTTTTTTCTTCGCTGTTTGGCCCAGCCCCATCAGCATTTCGTTTGTTATCCCGTCTTTTCCGGGAGATTTCCTTTTCTTTAGTGTTCTCATAGCCTCTTCCATTTCGCGCAATGTTAGTTTGGCCATCATGTGCTCTTCAGGAGCCGTATTCATGTTTTCGTGTCCCTTTAGCTCTTCGTTAATGTCTGTATGCTTATCTGCAGGGACCTCGATGTGGTTTGCCCTGGCATAGTGATCGACAAAGGCGTTTGCGGCTTTCTTACCTGTGATCAAGTTCTCGCCCTGCTTGATAGTAATTTGTTTATTTGACGGGGTTTCGTCGTTCATGGCTCTGACTAGCTTCCATAGCTTGTTCCCTTCTTTGTCCAGGTTTAAACTTTCCGTTTTATTTTTCCAACTTTCTCTTGCTGTTTGCTTGAGAGTGTGTTTGTACTGCGCCGCGGCGGCTTTGAGGGCGATGTTTGCCTCCATGGATTTTTCTCGTTCTGCCATGTTCCTAGCATTTGTTACCGCATCTTCCACTTTCTGTAACTCATCATTCCAGTAGGGCTTATAGTTTTTCCTAGCTCCTCTTGGGATGGTTTCAGTGGCGGCTTGCATTATTGCCTTGCTTAGGCTCTCTACCATGGGCTTCATTTTGGTGTTTCGGGTGTTGATTGTTTCACACAGCCCATTTGTCAGGATTGCAAATCTGTCCCAGTCGGCTCGTTTGTAATTCCAACGTGGGAGCGGTTTTGTTTCCTGTGGGCCTACTTCCATGTCAATGGTTAGCCTGATCGGCCTGTGGTCGCTACCTGCCAGTTGGTTTAGCACCTGGCGGTCTATTTTATAGTGTATGTCCTGTGTGGAGAAGGCCAAATCTGGAGTCGAGGTGGTATGCCATGTTCTTGAATATAAGCTAGGGCTATCCTCCGGCCTATTGATTAGGGATAGATTTGCATCTATCTCCCAATCTTCCACTTCGTCACCTCTGCTGTCTGTGTCAGAGTATCCCCATCTCTCCGAGTGGCTGTTGAAATCTCCAACTACTATGCAGTTGGAGTCTCTGACTTCCATGCTCGAGAGCGATAGGTCTCTGTTTGGTGGTCCGTACAGATTGAAAATGCGGAGCTTCGTCTCTTGAGCCATTATGTCAACTCCTACAATTTCTGCTTGTCCGGTGTGATTGACAGGTACCGCGCTACTCGGTATGCTGTTTCTGGTCAGTATCAGGACCCCTCCTTTGTGGCCTTCTCTATCTAGACGGAAGGTCTGGTATCCTCTGATTGAGAAACTTCGCGATTATAAAATATACGATTAATCCATAATTTTCCAGCAGAGGATTTCATAAATGTAGGTTATATTTTGATAAGCAACGATTTAGTAGTTAGACAGCAAATAAGGTCTGAGTTGTGGATATTGCAAATATTTTAACCTTTAAATGATGCAATCATAATTCATGCCGTTGATGTCAGCTATTGTCAAACGATCACCTTAGTATAGTTTGAACAATATGCGATGAGTTACCAATTTAAAAAAAAATAATTGTTATCGAAAGATGTATTATTTTTGACACACCCACATAACTAAATAACTGATCAAATAATAAGTATATAAGTCGACAATCTGTTTGCAAAAATAGAAGTATGATTCAATACTAGTAAGGAAAAAACAAATTATGAATATGAACTACATTCGTGTAACGCCTTGGGTTTGCCGTCGGGTGAATTATATCGACAGAGACGTCCACTTCACGTCTTCACTAGGTTAATCATACTGACCAAGACGTCCACTTCACGTCAGGACTACGTTAATCCTACTGAAAAAAAAACGTTCACTTCACGTAAGGACTAAGTTAATTATACTGACCAAAACGTACACTTCTAGTAAGGAATAAGTTAATCATACTGACCAAAACGTCAACTTCACATCTTGAGCAGGTTAATCATACTGACCAAGACGTGCACTTCACGTCGTGACTAGGTTAATCCTACTGACCAAGACGTCCACTTCACGTCATGACTAGGTTTAGCCTACTGACCAAGACGGCCACTTCACGTCGTGACTAGGTTAATCCTACTGACCAAGACGTCCACTTCACGTCATGACTAGGTTTAGCCTACTGACCAAGACGGCCACTTCACGTCTTTACTAAGTTAATCCTACTGACCAAGATGTCCACTTCACGTCTTTACTAAGTTAATCATACTGACCAAGACGTCCACTTCACGTCGTGACTAGGTTAATCATACTGACCAATACGTCCACTCCACGTTGTGACTAGGTTATTCAGACTGACCAAGACGTCCACTTCACATCAGAAATAGGGCAATCATACTGACCAAATCATCCACTTCACGCTAGTACTAAGTTAATCATGCTGACCAAAACGTCCACTTCACGCCAGGACTAAGTTAATTATGCTAACCAAGACGCCCAATTCACGTCAGGACTAGGTTAATCACGCTGACAAAGACTTCCACTTCACGTCAGGACTGGGTTAATCATACTGACCAAGACCTCACTTCAGGTCAGGATCAAGTCCAACATACTGACCAATACCTCACTTCAGGTCAGGATTAAGTCCAACACACTGACCAAGACCTCACTTCAGGTCAGGAATAAGTTCAACATACTGACCAAGACCCCACTTCAGGTCACGATTAAGTCCAACATACTGACCAAGACCTCATTTCAGATCAGGATCAAGTCCAATATACTGACCAAGACCTCACTTCAGGTCAGGATTAAGTCCAACATAATGACCAGGACCTCACTTCAGTTCAGAATTAAGTCCAACATAATGACCAAGACCTCACTTCATCCCAAGATTAGGTGCCAGATACTGATCAATAACATATCTCACCCCCCCCCCCCCCCCAATGCACATTGAAGTATATAATGTTATAGCAGAATGAACAACGACATGTAGATGTAAACATTGGGATTCAAATAGTGAGTAACCTGATGGGAAACATTGGGTTGCACTGCAAAAAGAAAAGTTTTTCTATTTCAGTGCGCCCATTGATGTAAGAGCCAGTATATCCCACTATCAGAGCGAAAGGAAAAACTCGGTATGAGCAGTTTTCAAAACAAACAAACATGAACTAATCATGACAGAATGTCAAAGTCTAATTTGCAAGGCACACTGGGAGAATATGAATGCCCTTGGTTCAACCTGTGACGTATATACGATGTGAAGATTGGGACATCAAACAGAGAAACTGCAAAAATCAACATAGCACCTGCACAAGGGGAAACAACTGTCAATAATGTATGTGGATCTTCTCTAATGCTTGCATTGAGTTTCATGGAAACCAGAGCATCGAAATGCTTGTTTCAAAGCCACCTATAATGCGATGCTCAAATGCGCATAAGATAATGTTCATAAGTAACTCATTGTTCACATGATATAGTTTAAAACTGACTGTGTTTGGTCAGTCATCATGCAGATGTGTGAGTCTTTTTTTAAAATCAAGGACACGCATGAATGACTCATGGAGGAATGGATTGGTAGAGGACACAGTGATCTTGCTTCAGGAATCATAAACATTATTTGCTAAAAATGTGTGGTATGGTATATGCTCAACATTCAATAGATGCAAAGAGTAGTGTGCGGCAAATGATGGTTAACATACTGAAACGGTCATCATTATCATGACACGCGTCCTTGACAGAACGTCACTATCATCACATCCCTTCCATATGAATCTCGATCAGCAGTTAGTCTACCCGCCTGGTGCATGTTTAGGGTGTCCTCGATGTCTCGATCAGCAGTTAGTCTACCCGCCTGGTGCATGTTTAGAGTGTCCTTGATGTCTCGATCAGCAGTTAGTCTACCCGCCTGGTGCATGTTTAGGGTGTCCTCGATGTCTCGATCAGCAGTTAGTCTACCCGCCTGGTGCATGTTCATGTTTAGGGTGTCCTTGATGTCTCGATCAGCAGTTAGTCTACCCGCCTGGTGCATGTTCATGTTTAGGGTGTCCTCGATGTCTCGATCAGCAGTTAGTCTACCCGCCTGGTGCATGTTCATGTTTAGGGTGTCCTCGATGTCTCGATCAGCAGTTAGTCTACCCGCCTGCTCTATGTTCATGTTTAGCGTATCCTTGATGGCTTGTGTCCATTTACGTCTTGGTCGACCTCTGACTCTTCTTCATGTAACAATGTCCTCAAAACTGCTTTTTCTAGTCAGTCATGCGCTTGATGTGACGGACAGGTCTCAGTTTCCGAGACATAGCGTGGTTTGTAACCACTATACACACAGACAAACTATGGAAAACAATTTGTATTTATAACAGTCAACAAATGCACTCTGTCAGACTCGTTTACAATTCAAATTGGGCTCAGACAAGGATGTCTACTGTGTCCAACAATTTATCTCACAGTTAAGGACCGGATAGTGCAGCATATAACAGTGGGTAGGAAAACAAGAATTCAATTGAGATTGCATCTCGAATTTGCAGGAGATATACCTATGCTGTCACGTAAGCAGTAAGTCATACAAGGAAAGATAAACAGACTATCATTTTAAACACCAAAGCTAGTTCGCAGATCAGAGGGAATAAAATAACGGACATTATAATGAATAGCAAGTACAGAGACTTCTAGAAATACGCATGATCAGATTATAGAAGAAGTGCACAGTTTTAGCATTCTTAGTAGTAACGTTGATACAATAAGAATGAACAGATGAAGGTATTAACACCAGGATGTATAATATCAGTTTTGCTTTTACTACTTCACCCAAAATGGAACTTGTCATACTCTATGGATCATGCAGTTTGGCCTTTTAAGGCGAATATAAAGTCGGTTCTTATATATGGTAGTGTATCACATGATGTATCATCTCCACACTGCCATTTTCACAAACACGTGAATTTATTGCACCCTTCGCATTAGATAACATTACACAATAACAATTGCAGATATGTAATAAAGACCACGGCACCAACAAATATATCAGAACACTTGGACAATAAAGTAGAGAAGAAAAGGACACGCTCACAGAAAGACACCGACCAGTGTAACGATATATGCGCTGATTTGGAACCCACATGGAACGAGTGATTGGGAAGACCAAGAAACAGCTGAGTTATAACGATGGTAAAGGAAGCTAGCTCAGCCGGGGTCTCATCGGCGGAACTCATGAGGATGGCGCAACGAAGAAACAGATGGAATGCATCTTCTGTGGCCCTATGTTGCAAGAAGAACCATGCGGATTAATAGTGATGATGATGATGATGATGGTGATGAAACAATGTTATCATATACAATAATAGGTTATATCGATATCACTGCAATCCCGGCATAATCATAATTGTTGACTTTCTCTCAGCAAACACAACCAATCATAGATAACGAGGGTGACTCTACATCGTTGGTTGCTCGAGATTAGATGTCTCAGACAGCGCTACGCCAGAAATAAAACTGTATTTCTAATGTGTCAATTGTATTGTCGTCACGCAGGCATTCACTGATGTCATTATCTCCGTTCTATTCACGTCTAACGTCGTAACGATGGGTATTTGGGAGACCAGGATGGCAGCTATTCTATTACCGAAAACACGACCAGATAAAAGTTATTTTAAGGAGCATGCTCGATAGAACATGGAGTGTAACTGAAAATACAATCAAACATTAACATGTGTTAATTACACTCGTATGTCGTTTCGATCTAATGAAAAAAACAAAAAACTTTTGATTCACGCCCATATGGACGTTTACGGGCGCTTTTTAGATTATTGATGCGTAATTGAGTTTGAGATAGAGAGCTATCTCGAATTGTAAGGTTTGTATTTCTTGGTATCGTTTCTATCCATTGTCAACAAATTTCTCTTTCTCCTCCGCAGAACAATATTTCCGCCTAATTATTGCTTGCGATATGCGTGGGGATGAGGCATTGATTTGACTCACTTTGTTGTTATTCATAACATCATTAAGTAATGCAATTGTTTGGGTCTCGATGTAACGACGGAGCACCCTCCCGCACCCCAAACCCAACACCCCCTCCCCCCAAATATGACGTCTTGAGATGCCAATTTGCGTTTGTATATAATCGCTGTTACCCTCCATCTTCATCCCCTCTTCGTGATCTTGTTCTTCTTCTCTATTCTATCCAAGTATCTGATTTGCCGTCTTCTTCTCGTCGTTTTCTTCTTGTTTGCCTTTCTCACTGTCGTTACCTTCAATTTCTTCTAGTATGTTTATGTCTATCTCCTGCTTAAATCTTATATCCATCTTACGTTTATCTTATTTTCGTATTCCAATGTATCGTCTACTTTGCATTCAGTTTCACATTTTTCGATATCTTTGCATCTTCTTTTTCGCCATTTCTCCAACTTCCTTTTTCTAACAGGGTCTGATCTACTTTATACACTTGGATTAGCGTGAACGTGTCTGTCTGCAAGAGCAAAGCGCTTGTAACACATGATAGCTGAGTAATGATCAATTTGGTGTCAACAAATAATGTATACATACATACATACATACTATACATATGCATATATATATATATATATATATATATATATATATATATATATATGTGTGTGTGTGTGTGTGTGTGTGTGTGTGTACTTGATGGAAAGAGAGACAGAAAGAGAGAGAGGGAGAGACATTGAAAAAGAGCCCCCGTAATGGCGCCCCGTTTCTGAGTATGCCATCATCTAAAAAGATTTTTCAAGATCCATTTCGGGTAATTGAAGTAGACATAGCCATTACAAGCTACTCCTGTTCACATTTTGGTTCATTCGGAACATAAGGTTTCAAAACCGTGCCCCAAGTAGACTGCATTAGGCTTCCCTGAATTATATAGCACTCCTATCTGGCAACTGGGCTCTCAGGCTCCAACAGGCGTGACGGTTGCATTGAGTCAAGTTTATACACAAAGAACGCATTCAGCTAACTGCGCAGGTATTTCCACAGCAGAAAAGGCCGTTTTGAGGATACCGTATTTGAGTCTATATTAAACAATGTTTCAAATTTTTTCTGAAATGAAATGACAAAATTCCTGACAATTCCGTCTTAACTTTCTATACAGTAAGTTATATTTGCAAGTTGGTGGAAGAGAGAGTGCCAGGACTGGGAAACGATTCTGGCCCCAATGTCGTTCAGCTATTAGGACGCTGCTACGGTAAAGGAAGTCGAAATGCAGACATTGTTGTCTGGTGTCACGTATTAGATACTCCATTGCACACACAAATTGATTTGTTTAAAACGGGGGCGGGCGGGGTGGGGTTGGGGAGGACTATCAGTTTCCATCCTCGCTTCATTAACTGTCCTAATTGAAAGTGATGAGATGGGTAGACAGTTGGCGTTTGCCTAATGTGGAACAAAGAATTAGCATGTCCTTTACAGAACGTTGCTTCTTACTACTGACTCTTGCAAGTTTCTTGGTACGATAGGATACATTACTTTACGTCAACAGTGGAGTGGTAGTTCCGAGAAATACAAAATAAACCAATATCTGCAGAACTGGACACGGCGGGATTCGAAGCGTGTGTTTTTGGATTGTGAAACGGACGTTTCATCTCTAGGTCACGCTGCCTTACTCCTAGGCCACGCTTCTCCACTCCTAGGCCACGCTGCCTCACTCAAATGCGACGCTGCCTGACTCCTAGACCACGCTCATTCACTTCTAGGCCTAGCTGCCTCAATCCAAGACCACGCTGTCTCACTCCTGAGCCACGTTACTTCACTCCTAGGCCACGCTATCTCACTCCTGAACCACACTGCCTCACTCCTAGGCAACGGTGCTCTTCTCCTACGCCACCATGTTTTACTCCTAGGCCACACACCTTTGCTCTTAGGCCACGCAGCCTCACTTTTAGGCCACGCTTCTTTGCCCTTAGACAACATTGCCTCACTCTTAGGCTACGCTGCTTTGGCCTTAGACCACGCTGCATCACTCCTATGCCACGCTACCTCGCTCTTAGACCCCGCTGCCTCACCCCATAGACCTCCCTGCCTCACTCCTAGACCTCCCTGCCTCACCCCCTAGACCTCCCTGCCTCACTCCTAGACCTCTCTGCCTCACCCCCTAGACCTCCCTGCCTCACCCCTAGACCTCCCTGCCTCCTCTAAGCCTCGCTGCCTCACCCCCTAGGCCTCCCTGCCTCCTCTAGGCCTCGCTGCCTCACACCTAAGCCAAAATGCCTCACCCCTAGACCTATCTGCCCCACCTTTAGGCCTTGCTGTCTAACCTCTATGTCTTGCTTCTTCACAATGGGGAACATACATGACTATTTTGCTGAGGTAACGAAGCAGTATTTGACCTGGATGATATCAGGTCGATGTAATCATTTTCTCGTGTGCCTTGCGTACATATTTGCTGGTAACATACAGTGGATAGGAAATTGAACTTGCATGAATTGTCGCTTAAATCAGTATCCTGATACTAGCCTGTTTAGTTAGTGAAGACCGTTGAATTAGAACAACATATAGATAATGACCCAGATAATGGAGACAAATGTTACTCGGGGCAAGGATATTATATAAAGATAAATACATACCACCACACTCGGTAGAAAATGACAGGACAACAGAAGAAGGAGAAGAAGAAGAAGAAGAAGAAGAGGAAGAAGAAGAAGAAGAAGAATAAAAAGAAAAAGGAGAAGAAGAACTATTCTTTCGCAGGGGTGGGGGGGGGAGGGGGTTGTGGGGTGTTCCACAGCACACTCCCCCCTTAATTTGTCTTCTAGTCATGGTCTTTCCCTTATCATAGAGGATGTTCAGATATGTTTGTATCGGAGCTAAGTCACACTTCTTTATTATCTTCACGTGGGATCAATCCGTATCTCAATCCGTATCTCAATCCGTATATCTAAATTTGCTTTTCAGGTAGCTCATTTCCTAGGGATACGTACGTTTTATATTTTTTATAAATCTAACAATTTCTTTTTTTTTTTAAATTGGCTTACTCGGTACTCCATTTGCTTATTATCTTTTAAGGGAGGACGGTTCACAAATGTTGTTGCACGTTATTATACTTACCAGTAGAGTTATCTCTTGGATCTGGTTAACTTTAATAACGTTTACCCATTGTTCATTGGTATTAATGAATGAGAGTATTTACATATTTGTATTTGTTATTCCTTATAGTAGTGGATGTTTTCTACAACAGTAGGGTTACTTTTGTCAAACGCGATTGGATACTTCACGGACGACACATAATTATGCAGAAGTGTCTCATCTATAGCAGAGGTGGATATATTGAGGTCGGACAGATAACATTCGACAATGATCTGAGAGCGGGCAAATTTAGTTTGATGTAGAAAAGTGTATAGTCATCCACATGGGTAGATCCAATATTGAGCATACTTACATAATGAAAGAGAACAATACTAGAAAGATAGAAAAGTAAAGGAATTTGGGCTATAATAGATCATAACAGGTAAGGTAAATGATTAAAGACAGGTAGCAGTGAAAAAGGCAAATGCACTATTGGGTATTATAAAAAAAAAAGATACTAACAGTAGGAGCATGAAAGTGATTGTCAAAGTGTATAACTCCTTAGTCAGACCTAGATTGGAGCAATGTGTTCCGGTGTGGAGTCATAACGGTTGAGTGGAAACAAACATGATGGAAAGAATTCAAAGAATAAGGACACAACTAAAATGGGATTCCGGAGTTATAGTTATGAAGAAAAATCGGCCCACAATGTCTAGAAAAGAGAAAAAATTGAGGTTATTTAATACAGATTGTATAAGATAATCAACGGAAAGGATAACAACAAAAATACAACCGCCTACAAGAACAGGGGGACGCAGAAATACATTAGTAAAGAGAGTCCAGGACATATTTTGTTTAGTCAGAAAGTGGTGAATGCGTGTAGTGCAGTGTCACAGATAATAGTTATTTTTAGATCTAGCGAATAGGGGGACGGCGTGGCCTAGTGGTTAAGTGGCACGGGTCACAACCAGAAGGTGCTGGGTTCGATCCCCATCACAGCACCGGCCGTTACCCCGGGGAAGCAAACCCTTAGAAAATGCAGGAGGAAGCAGACCCTTACATAAAATGCATGCTGAAGTCGGATGCACTGGGCCGACAGGCGCAAAATAAAAACCACAGTGATACGCACACACTCGTGGGGAATAGATAAATAAGGCGAACGCCAAAAAAAAAAAAAAAGATCTAGCGAATGTAAAAGAGACGGGTTGTATACGGACTGCAGAGTTTTAAAACCAGTATAAAGACGTTAAATTAAGTTAAGTTAAGAGTAAAGTCTTTCCACCTTTTAGGGACGACTCATGGGATCCATTATGTGCTTTTCATGGATAGACAGATTGACAAAAACAGATGAATTGTCACATTTGTAGCGAAAGAGTATACACTCTCCTTTTCCGCTGAAGACTGCAATGGCTTTGTCGTGTTCGCACATAAAAGAGCGTCTATTAACATTTCGCTGATGGTAGAAAGACAATTGGCCGACCACATCTGAGGTTCAAATATGTATATAAGTGAAGCATGAAGGAACTGGGCTTGGTTATGCCATCTTAGGAAGAGGAGAAAAGGGAAAAATAGACGAATTACAACTCCAAATTCGTATTCCACTACAGTCATGGCTGTAAGTGACTAATATTATCACGTTTAAGTAAACCACTAGTTAAAGGAGAAAGAAGACAAGGAAGACGGAGAGAGAGAGAGAGAGAGACTGATTGGGAGTGAAAGAGAAAGAGAGTAGTTGAACAAAATATGAAATGCAGATGTGAAAAAAATACCATTGACTGTGCATGATATGGTTGCTAGCCTTATGCACATCCCTCTTTCTCACTTTCAACGAGAAACTTGGAAAGTTTAATTGGTGATTTTCTTGTCAACACATGTACTGCTCTTATGTTCTGTAGCTTATGGTAACAGGTGAAGAAATTGTTATAGTATCATTAATTTATTTATTAGCTTGATCAGCGTTTCATAACAATTGTTACACTTAACTTAACGTCACGTGTCTGTGGTTTCTGTGAGAGATATTGATTGTATCAATTACATGTATTTTAGCATTTCTTAAAATTAGCTCATATTTGTGGCCAGAGACCAAATAAAAACTTATTGTAGCTCACAGTTGTGGGAATTGTCACTTAGTCATGTATTGTAGCTCAAAGTTGTGGGAATTGTCACTTAGTCATGTATTGTAGCTCACAGTTGTGGGAATTGTCACTTAGTCATGTATTGTAGCTCCCAGTTTTAGGCAGAGACCAATTTGTCAAACGTTTTAACTCACAGTTCTGGGAAGAGACCCTTTAGTCAAACTTGTTAGCTCACAATTATAAACAGATACCAATTAGTTATGTGTTTCCGCACACAGTTATTGGCAGAGGCCAACAAATCATGTATTTGTGCTCGTAACAAGGACCGAGACAGATTTGCCATGTATGTTCGTGGTCAGAGAAAAGTCAGTCATGTATGTTAGTGATCAGAGACCAATCAGTTGTGTATGTTAGTGGTCAGAGACCAATCAGTTGTGTATGTTAGTGGTCAGAGACCAATCAGTCCAGTACGTTAGTGCTCAGAGACCAATCAGTTGTGTATGTTAGTGGTCAGAGACCAATCAGTTCAGTACGTTAGTGCTCAGAGACCAATCAGTCATGCACGTTAGTGGTCAGAGACCATTCAGCGATGCCTGTTAGTGGTCAGAGACCATTTAGCGATGTCTGTTAGTAGTCAAAGACATATCAGTTATGTTTGTTAGTTGTCAGAGACCAATCAGTCATGTATGTTAGTTGTCAGAGACAAATCGGTCATGTATGTTAGTTGTCAGAGACCAATCCGTCCTGTATGCTAATGGTCAGAGACCAATCAGACATGTAAATCAGTTAACATTTGTAGTCACAGACCAATCAGTCATGTATGTCAGCTGACAGTTGTGAGCAGAAATCACACAGTCACGTGTGTTAGCTCACAGTTGAGAGCAGAGACGGATCAGTCGTATATATTAATGGTCGGATACCGACAAGTCACGCATGTTAGTGGTCAGGGACAGGCATTCATGTGTACAAGTGGTCAGAGACCGGTACAGTCAGTCATGCTTTCTAGTGTTCAGCGACCGATCATTCATGTACACTAGTGTTCAGCGACCAATCAGTCAAATACACTAGTGTTCATCGACCAATCAGTCATGTATGCCAGTATGCAGCGACGGATCAGTCATGTATGCTAGTGTTCAGCGACCGATCAGTCATGCATACTAGTGTTCAGCGACCGATCAGTCATGTTCAGCGACCGATCAGTCATGTATACTAGTGTTCAGCGACCGATCAGTCATGTATACTAGTGTTCAGCGACCGATCAGTTATGTATACTAGTGTTCAGCGACCTATCAGCCATGTATATTCGTGTTCAGCGACCGATCAGTCATGTATACTAGTGTTCAGTGACCGATACGTTGTGTTTGTTAGTGGTCAGTTACCGATTAGTAAAATTTGTAACTACGCAATTGATAAATTATGCCTTTAATTAGTATTGTTTAAGTATATGTTATTTTAGTAATTATAAATATAGACATATTCAATATATTGTTGAATGTAGATGTTGTCCATGGTTTACCTGCTGGGGTGGTAGTGGGAAACGGGATGTAGCATTGTCTCACGCAATGACCGCAGAATGGTTAAAAGCACCGCCAAACGCAGACTCCAAGAACTGAAATATTTGAAAAGCAAAATTGCAATAGAGAAAAAAGCCTGGAAGCTGTACACGCCATTATCCCAAGAAACTATTCCCACACGTACTACTAATAGTCAAATATGTGAAAGGTAAACCAGGAAAGACATAAGACTGTATCTTCTAAACACTGACCTGATGGGTGTGCAGAACAGAATGCCATCTTTTGGCTATCTGGAATCAGATAGTGATATCCCTGACTGAATTCCAGGAATCCAATATTTCAACTATCTGTATATGTAAAAATCAATGAATTCATAATTGTTAACACAAATTATACATAACATTAAGTTAGAATTTACATCAGAAAACACGGTGCGTACCTCTACAGTTTCCTTCGTATTAGAATATGTTGATGCGTATGGATACACTACTGGATATTGTACACACTCCAGGTTTTTCCTGACGTGATCCACTCTCAGCTCCACCAACAGACAATGTTATCATCCAGTTGATATATTTGCTAGGTCGAGGGTTAATACATCAATATAATGAAGGCCTTCTCATACAGTAGTACACGAGAGAAACGAGTGTGAAAGAGATAAAGGTGAGAGACAGAGTGAAAGATATAGATTGAATATGTCACAAATTGGCTTCATGTGTCAAGAATGAGTAGATTTTAAAACAACAACGAGGAAAGAAACGGAGAGAGAGAGAGAGAGAGAGATATAAAGAGACAGACAGAGAGAGAGAGAGAGAGAGAGAGAGAGAGATGTGTATCATCGATTGATTGCATCTTTCAAAAATGAGAAGCTTAAAAAAATGTTCCATTAGAAAAGTAAAATAGATAGCACGAGAAAGGAAGAGAGATAGAGAAACAAAGAAATAGGGAGAGAGAGAGAGAGAGGGAGAGAAAGAGAGAGAGAGAAAGAGAGAAATAATGGGATAGAAAGATAAAGAAAAGTGTCCCCAGTTCACTTCATCTGTCCAAAAGACAGATTAAAAATAAAAACGATGGAGACAGACGAGAGTGAGATGTGAAGAGGGACAGAGTGACAAAGACATGAGAAAGGGGCTTCAACATTTTCTTTATCTGTGAAAAACATCCAAGTGTAGACGGTCGAATATAACACATTGTCCCTGACCATTACTGTTTCTATTTTTTAGATGGGGTGACCAAAAACCATTTCAGTGTACACCACTTCTGTTTTTTTAGATGGGGTCAACAAAAAGCACATCAGTGTACACAAGGAAAATATGTTCTTTGGACCACTCCTCCCCCCCCCTTCACCTCTCCCCCCTCCCTTCCGCCCCATATGGGGAGGTTTGTTCCTGCCAGTCATAGCAACATACCTGTTAGAAAAGGCAGCCATCAAGGAGACTATTGTTCCTCAAAACATGTGCCTTCGATACAGTCTCTAGCTACGCAAAATCGGCAGTCCTGGTCTATACTACGGATGGATCAGCATTCTTCTTCTTCTTCTTCTGCGTACACAGTCAGACAGTAACCATTATTTTTTCGAAAAAAGCGGCGGTCATCCTGAGACTCTCGCCACTACCATAGAGCTTGTCTTGCAGTTCCACTGGCAATGGCCACATCTGCTCTCTCTGATCCCCGTATGTCGGGCAGTTCTGCAGCAGATGTTCAGTGGTCATTTTACCAGTACCGCACGGGCATTCGTCGGTACACCCTATCTTCAATTTGTTGAATAGGTGGTACCTCAGTCTATTGTGGCCAGTGCGAAGTCTGAAGACAACGACCTGCTCTCTTCGTTTCAACTGGTAATAGGCATCGTTTTTGGTGTAACCAGTATGTTCGGTTTCCCATTTGGTAATGTACCTGGCTTTGATAAGCCGTTTTGACTCTTCGTACGTCGTACTGGTATCTGTTTGTGGTAGCCTTGCACCTTCTTTTGCCAGTCTGTCTGCCTCCTCGTTGCCTTGGATGTTGCAGTGTGACGGAACCCACTGTACCACTACCCTTTTTGGTGCGGACAGCTGGCACAGTTTGCAGAGTGCTGCTCTTAAGTCATTAAGCTCAGTGTTTTTCTGGCTTTTTAGCGCTGTGACTACGGCGAGAGCATCTGTCAGCAAGACTATGTGGCTCTCATTTTCACTGTGTGTTGCCATTTCTTCCACTGCCGCCCTCAGTGCCTCTGCCTCCGCTCTGAAATTGCTTGTGTACTTACCAGTAGCGAATGACAGTGTTATTTTTCTGCCATTTGGTAGGTTCAGGAATGCTCCTGCCCCTCCGTTCTGTGTAGTGTTTGTTACAGAACCGTCGGTGTATGCATGGGTCCAGTCCATGCTTGGGTAGCTTTTCGTTATGAAGCTTAGGGTAGTGTCTCTCCTTTCTTTTTCGGTCTGGCAGTTTTTGTTTGCAATACCTGGTATATTTTCTACCACCTCTGGAAATATATCCTGCCTCCAAGTAGGTTTTCGTACAGTAGTGATGGGTTTTGGTGTTGTTAGTGCGTTTATGGGATCTTCGTGCATCTTTGCTTTGGCTATTTCTGCAAAGTTTCTCCGCTTTAGTTTCCCAGTTCCCAAATTGTTTAGCCTCTGGTACATTGGATGGTCCGTCAGTCTTCGGAGTTTCTATGACTGCAGCTGGGCTCTGCAGTCTCTTCTGTCGGTCATGGATTGCAGTTTTGTAATCTTTTCAAGTTCTACAATTGGCGTTGACTTCATGCCACCTGTTATGATTCTCATGGCTTGGTTTTGAAGTTTGTTAACTTTATCGAAGTTCGCCTTCGCTGCTGTTGTCCATGCCGCGATGCCATACTCGAGAACTGGTCTCACTCTTCCAGTGTACAGTTTCTTTAGTATGCCTTCGTCTGCTCCCCAGCTTGTGCCAGCAAGTTTCCTCATGATCGCCATTCTTTCTCTGGCTTTCATTCGGTTTCTCTCAATCTGACTTTTCCATGTCATGCGCCGATCAAATGTGACTCCCAGATATGTTGGGTTGTCGTTTGGCTGCAGGATTTTGCCATTTAGGCTTAATTTGGTACTTTGGGGTTTTAATGAGAGCGAGAATATTGTGCACGTGGTTTTCTCCTCGTTTATTTTGACCAGCCATGAGTTCGCCCACTCTTCCAGCGATGTTAGGGCCGTTTGCATCCGATTTCTTGCTATGGTGAGATTCTTTTCAGAGGTCCACATAGCCAGATCGTCTGCAAACATTGAGCTATGGACTCTTCTTGGTATATTCTCTGTAATATCGTCTATATATACCAGGAAGAGTGTGGGTGACAGTACTCCCCCTTGGGGTACTCCCTGCTCGAGTGTCACCTTTTTGCTCATCTGCCCTTGTACTTGGACTCTGGCCGTTCTTTGTTTGAGGTAGTGGTTGATCCACTTGTACATCTTCCCACACACATCACTTCTTCTTAGCTTGACTCTAAGTCCATCCTTCCAGACTTTGTCAAATGCCTTTTCCAGATCCACCCAAACAGCTACTGTGTGTTTCTGTGCCTGGTAGGCATCTTCTATCTCCTGGGCTATGAGGATGACCTGGTCCTCAGTGGATCTGTGCTGTCTAAAGCCGGCTTGCTGTGGAATTAGTATTCGTTTTTCTTCCAGATGCCACATCAGTCTGGTGTTTATCATCCGTTCCATCAGCTTGCCGACACAGCTCAGTAGGCTTATGGGCCTGTATCCATTCGGATCTGTTTTGTCCTTTCCTGTTTTTGGTACTGGTACCAGTATTGCATCTTTCCATGCCTGGGGTACAATACCCCTTTTCCAGCTTTGGTTCAGGACTGATAGTAGTTTTTTCTTCGCTGTTTGGCCCAGCCCCATCAGCATTTCGTTTGTTATCCCGTCTTTTCCGGGAGATTTCCTTCTCTTTAGTGTTCTCATAGCCTCTTCCATTTCGCGCATTGTTAGTTTGGCCATCATGTGCTCTTCAGGAGCCGTATTTATGTTTTCGTGCCCCTTTAGCTCTTCGCTAATGTCTGTATGCTTATCTGCAGGGACCTCGATGTGGTTTGCTCTGGCATAGTGATCGACAAAGGCGTTTGCGGCTTTCTTACCTGTGATCAAGTTCTCGCCTTGCTTGATAGTAATTTGTTTATTTGACGGGGTTTCGTCGTTCATGGCTCTGGGATCAGCATTCAAATCTACCTGTTTTCCAGAATATGGTATCGATATGAAATACCCGGATAGATTCATTTACATGTTTTGTGATTCATGCGGCGAAAAACGTTCAAATGATGAAGCGGTGGTCGAGGCTATAAAAATCGCAGTTGAGATTTTGCACCAACAGATTGTCTTAGGCGAATGGTTTTCAATGGACTCTGTGATTGTTAGTGACTCCATGTCGGTTCTGGAGGCACTGAAAAGCACATACACAGAAAAGTATATATTATTGATGCGGAGGGCGATCAAGAATATCATCCCTGCCCAAGGAATAAATGCCATCATGCAATGGATCCATGGACATATCGGAATACTAGGAAACGACATGGCCGACAGATTGGCAAAAACAGGAATCTCGAAACAACAATTAGATAGACCCTGCAGTTACCACACAGCAAAACGAATTATTATGAATAATATCTGAAAAATCTGGATGAACAGATGGGCGACGGGAACAACAGATCGCAGTGCATATAGCGAAATGTCACCGCCAAAAAGTAACAATGACATAAATAAACTACATAAAAGAGATCAAAGTAGCATCTTTCAGTTCAGAACAAGACATACCAGATTCAATAGTCACTTGAATCACATCAATCCCCAGCACCTGCCCTTGTACATACATTGCTCTCATCCTGTTGAAACAGTTCGAAATCTACTCATTGAGTTCAAGGCGCTTGCAGACATAATGAAACGATTCTCACAAGCACTGTCGGCAATTGCCAACACACTGTACGGAGCAGTGAAACAGCTGAAGAAGACCTGTATCTATATACGAATGGCATTGGGCTCCGAAGAGGAAGCTTGTTCAGCAGCTATGTGATAACAACAACAACAAAATGGGAGTAAAAAATATCATATCATTATACAAGACCTCTGTTTTTAGCTGGGAGTCAAGAAATACCATATTATTGTACACTACCTCTGTTTTTAGCTGGGAGTCAAGAAATACCATATTATTGTACACTACCTCTGTTTTTAGCTGGGAGTCAAGAAATACCATATTATTGTACAATACCTCTGTTTTTAGCTGGGAGTCAAGAAATACCATATTATTATACAAGATATCTGTTTTTAGCTGGGAGTCAAGAAATACCATATTATTGTACAAGACCTCTGTTTTTAGCTGGAAGTCAAGAAATACCATATTATTGTACAATACCTCTGTTTTTAGCTGGGAGTAAGGAAATACCATATTATTGTACAATACCTCTGTTTTTAGCTGGGAGTCAAGAAATACCATATTATTGTACAAGACCTCTATTTTTAGCTGGGAGTCAGGAAATACCATATTATTGTACAATACCTCTGTTTTTAGCTGGGAGTCAAGAAATACCATATTATTGTACAAGACCTTTGTTTTTAGATGGGGATCAACAAATGCCATATCATTCTACACTACCTCTCTGTTTGTTTTTAAACGGAGTGCCCAAGATCCCATATTGTAGAAGACTTCCGTTCTTTTATATGAGGGGGCCTTATCTCACCGTCCCTGCCAATAATTCCCTAGCAGTGCTCACGTATAAACTGCTTTACTGGGGCAAACCGATAACAGAAACTGGACTAAGTAACTATGAAGTAAGAAGGTATCATTCTAACCCATGGCTCCTTAATCTTATGTTCCTCATTATTCCTTCCCCCCCCCCCCCCACCCTATGACAGAATGCTGTTCCTCTCTTTCAAGATTGTAAACGTAAGAATTTCACATAAATGAGATTGATAAAACAAAAAATCGTTATGTTTCTATTGTCGAAGATGGATGTGTCGAACCGTTAGGTACAAATATCGCAGCAAGAGAGAGAGAGAGAGAGAGAGAGAGAGAGAGAGAGAGAGAGAGAAAGAGAGAGAAACAGAGACAGAGAGAGATATATAAATACATGAATGAGAAAGTGAACCAGAAAAATGAACGAGAAATATAAAAACATAGTTAAATGTAAGAGGAATAAAAGATAAAAGAATAATGAAAAAGATGAAGATACATGTAACAGGACATATGAATGAATGAATGAGAAAGTGAACCAGAAAAATGAACGAGAAATATAAAAACATAGTTAAATGTAAGAGGAATAAAAGATAAAATGATAATGAAAAAGATGAAGATAAATGTAACAGGACACAATCAAGATGGAGCGGGTGACACATGCGCAAACACCCACACGCACATGGACTCTGGCTAATGTCATTGTTTATGGTTGTTCCTGCAAACACGTTTTGTTTGACCGCTGCTCATGTCAAACAACACAATAGCCTGAGACCCGGAATCAACAATTATGGCCTGTTTGTTAGTTGTGTTTAGGTATGGAATCCCTGCTATAGCGTCCATGTTGATTTGTGAAGTGTGAGTGTTTGGTTCCGGTCAGTTTAGTCAACTTTTCCGCTAATTTGTTGTTGTTTCTAGTTTTACGCCATCTGCCGTGGGTGGTCATTGGTTTGAAATAGTGTGGTCTGAACGTTAGTAAAATGATGTATGTATATATATATATATATATATATATATATATATATATATATATATATATATATATATCTTCTATCTATCTATCTATCTACCTATCTATCTATATATCTACATATCTATCTATCTATCTATCTATCTATCTATCTATCTATCTATATATCTATCTATCTATCTATCTATCTATCTATCTATCTATCTATCTAAATATATATATATCTATCCGTATGTCTGTATGTCTGTCTGTCTACCTTTCTGCCTAACTTTCTGTCTATCTACCTACCTACCTACCTACCTACCTACCTATCTTTATAAATGTATATAACTATATATCTATATATATATATATATCTATCTAACTGTCTGTCTGTATGTCTATCTATCTCTATCTATCTATCTATCTATCTATCTATCTATCTATCTATCTATCTATCTATCTATATATATATATATATATCTATATATATATCTATCTATCTATTTTTCTATCTAATCTAATCTATTCTAATATATTCTAATCTAATATATCTGTATATCTAATTTATCTGTTTATGTATCTGTCTATTTATCTATCTATTTATCTGTCTCTCTGACTGTCTATTTGTCGGTCTGTCTGTCTTTCTGTCTCTCTCTCCGTCTGTTTGTCCCCCCGTCTGTCTATCTGTCTGTTTGTTAGTCCGTCCGTCAAAGCATCCATGTGCGTTGTCTGTTAATGTGTATTGGATTAACCGTCTGTTCCGTGGGTGTTTGCCTGCGAGCATGTCTTCATGTGCGTCTTTATATATCTTCAGCATATTGTTGTTGCAACGTTTTATCCTCCACTTTTCTTTCTCAACGTTCTCTCTATCCATCATTCTCTCACAGTGGCTTTGCTAGCTCCGTAGGGTCTCAGTTACTAACATTTACTATTTATATAAATTCGTCTTCGTTACCTGTATCTTCCACTCTTTGTCTTTCACCCTCTTCCTCCCTCTCTCTCTATATATATATCCCTAAATACGATTACATTTCTCTAGGAGCCAGAACTATCAGCTATGCACCAATTCACATACCTGTGATCCCTCATCAACGAAAAGCTCTCTCTAGACCCAGAATAAAATGTCACATTGGCAGCTGCTGTTACATTTGCTCGCTTCACTACACGTGTTTAAACAACATCAGAAATTAACAATTAAGATCAAGGCCATGGTGTACAATGCATGTGTCGTTATCACGCTCCTTTATGATAGCGAGAGTGTGACAGCTTGCTGTGTTAAACAAGAGCACATGCTTAACGCCTTCCATTTACTTTGATTCAATCTTGGAATTACATCGAGCGACAGAGTTACAAATGCAGAACTATAATCTCGCATAGGTCTCTTAAGCACATACATTTTTCTAAGGCAGCGAAGACTAGGCTGGATTTGATCATGTTTATCGAATTGACGATCTAAGGAAGCGAAGACTAGGCTGGATTTGATCATGTTCGTCGAATTGACGATCTAAGGCAGCGAAGACTAGGATCGATTTGATCATGTTCGTCGAATTTAAGATCTATAGTAGCGAAGACTGGCTGGATTTGATTATGTTCGTCGAATTGACGATGGCCGTATTTCCAATGATATCCTTCATTGACAACAGTTGGCGGATGGCAAGAGAACAGTTGGAGGATGGAAAGAGAACAGTTGGCGGATGGAAAGAGAACAGTTGGCGGATGGCAAGAGAACACTTGGCGGATGGCAAGAGAACACTTGGCGGATGGAAAGAGAACACTTGGCGGATGGAAAGAGAACAGTTGGCGGATGGCAAGAGAACACTTGGCGGATGGAAAGAGAACACTTGGCGGATGGAAAGAGAACACTTGGCGGATGGAAAGAGAACACTTGGCGGATGGAAAGAGAACAGTTGGCGGATGGCAAGAGAACACTTGGCGGATGGCAAGAGAACACTTGGCGGATGGAAAGAGAACAGTTGGCGGATGGCAAGAGAACACTTGGCGGATGGAAAGAGAACACTTGGCGGATGGAAAGAGAACACTTGGCGGATGGAAAGAGAACACTTGGCGGATGGAAAGAGAACAGTTGGCGGATGGCAAGAGAACACTTGGCGGATGGAAAGAGAACACTTGGCGGATGGAAAGAGAACACTTGGCGGATGGAAAGAGAACACTTGGCGGATGGCAAGAGAACACTTGGCGGATGGAAAGAGAACACTTGGCGGATGGAAAGAGAACACTTGGCGGATGGAAAGGGAACACTTGGCGGATGGCAAGAGAACACTTGGCGGATGGAAAGAGAACACTTGGCGGATGGAAAGAGAACAGTTGGCGGATGGAAAGAGAACAGTTGGTGGATGGAAAGAGAACAGTTGGCGGATGGAAAGAGAACAGTTGGCGGATGGAAAGAGAACAGTTGGTGGATGGAAAGAGAACAGTTGGCGGATGGAAAGAGAACACTTGGCCGACCACACTTGATGTCCAAAGATGTGTGTAAACGTCATCTGGATGCCCCGCATCCAACCTCACATCCTGAGAAGACGAAGCTACAGACAGATGCAAGTGGAGCTGTACCCGGAATGGCCACCTCCCACTTGATGAAGAGAAGATCTTGTAACACAGAGAAGAAATAAACAACAACGCAGAAACGAGAAAAAAAAAGTGGGTGCGTGCATGCACATGAGCGTGCGCGTATGTGTGCGTGTGTGTTCGTAATTCTCTCTCGTTCTATCTCTCTTTCTGTCTCATTGCATTTTGAGAGTCCATGGTCTATGTTTCTGACACTATTTTCTTAGTAATAGTCGCTGAATAACTTTTGTCCCTCTAAATCCTTCTATCGCATATCTCTCTGTCTCTCTCTCTCTCTTCCTCTCTCTCTCTTTCTCTCTCTCTCTCTCTCTCTCTCTCTCGCTCTATCTGTCCCAATCGGTCGATATGTTTAAGTGAGCCAGTGTATATCTCGCAGTTTTATTGCTGTTTTTGACACCTTTTCGATTTCAGCTACTATCATTTAATAATCTTCCTTTCACACTCTTTCTCTCTCTCTCGCTTTCTCTCTTTCGCTCTCTCTCTCTATCTCTCTCTCTCTCTCTCTCTCTCTCTCTCTCTCTCTCTCTCTCTCTCTCTCTCTCTCTCACTTCGAGGGGTTGGCCGAGCTGTGTGTATGTATGTATGTCTTCTGATCGCAAGGCTGTATGTTCAAAGCTGAAGAATGCATAGGTTTTATTTTCTATCAGAGGTGAAATAGATAACGAATCTGTCCAGTGAGTGGCACCATCAGAAGCAAGCGACCTATATTCCAATCCTATACATTCTTCTCGATTGATCTAGGCGATTGATTTAATTGCTGGCACACCTGATTTGATTTTAAATGATATAATTTTTGCTAACGTTGTTTTCTTAGGCTTTTTTCTTCTTCTTCTTCTTCTTATTCGTCTTCTTCATATTCCTCCATTTCAACAACAACAATAACAACATGAACAACTATTACTACTCGTACTACTACTACTACTACTACTACTACTACTACTACTACTACCACTACTACTACTACTACTACTACTACTACTACTACTTCTACTACTATTACTACTACTACTACTACTACTTCTACTATTACTACCACTACTACTACTAATACTACTACTACTACTACTACTACTACTACTACTACTACTACTACTACTACTGCTACTACAACTACTACTACTGTTACTACTGCTACTATTATTTCTTCTTCTTATTATTATTTTTTTCAATCTTGTAAAACATGTCATCTGTTGTAATTCAGATCTGTGAGTTTTAAAATGTTAGCTTTGGCAAATATTCTCTGGTAGCAAGTTATGTGGTTTCTTATTATATCCATGGGGGTGGTTTTTGTATAGTAACATGTTTAACTATAGGCTGATCAATAGAGACATCACGCATTGAAATCCCATTTCGTTGAGAAGGCTGATGTGACACAACGTGTTGCCAGGTGTGACGCATGATAGTGATTTAAATGCTATGTAAGTATGTTACACTTGGTTTTGACGTGAGCAACTCTGCAATGATGTTACTGTACCGAATAGCGGCATCAGGTAAGGTGAAACATACAGATCAGCAACTAGCCTCACTTCCTCCTAGGTTTCCTGAAAACATTGTGTGTGCTAGCAGTCTAGCCAACAAGGTGGAGATCGCTAGTGTGCTCATCATTGTTGTGAGCTTACTAGGGAACCTAGCATTGCACTGCAGACAGGAGTACCGTGGTCTAGTGTCTCAAGGACGCCTCAGGAGGTAAGAATAATCACTGTATTCATCCGCAAAAGGAACGTCGTCAAGAGTAACATTAACTCAGTACGAGAGACCTCCATGAGTAACATTAACTCAGTACGAGAGACCTCCATGAGTAACATTAACTCAGTACGAAAGATCTCCATGAGTAACATTAACTCAGTACGAGTAACCTCTATGAGTAACATTAACTCAGTACGAGTGACCTCCATGAGTAACATTAAATCAGTACGAGTGACCTCCATGAGTAGCATTAACTCAGTACAAGTGATCTCCAAGAGTAACATTAACTCAGTAATAGTGACCTCTAAATAAACATCAAAGTCAACAGTAACGTTTGAATGCCTGCACATTTCAGATAAAACTGTCTAACATGTGGTCTAACATGCATTCTTGTATTCGTATCCACTCACTCTAGTTGGACATGCGGCCATTTCTCTTTTTTCCAGTATGTGACAATGAGTATGACATTGGCACTCCCTATTTATCGGACTATAAGGGAGCATAGTGTACGGTATTTGTGATTTAACCATTGACGAATTCATTTTCAATTCTACCATTGACGAGTTCGTTCACAATTCCACCATTGACGAGTTTGTTCACAATTCCACCATTGACGAGTTCGTTCACAATTACACCATTGACGAGTTCGTTCACAATTCCACCATTGACGAGTTCGTTAACAATTCCCCCAATTGACGAATTCGTTCACAATCCCAAATTTGACGAGTTCGTTCACAATTCCTCCATTGACGAATTCGTTCACAATCCCACCATTGACGAATTCGTTCACTATTTAATCCTTAACAAGTTCGTTCACAATTCCACCATTGACGAATTCGTTTACAATTCTACCATTGACGAGTTCGTTCACAATTCCACCATTGACGAGTTCGTTCACAATTCCACCATTGACGAGTTCGTTTACAATTACACCATTGACGAGTTCGTTCACAATTCCACCATTGACGAGTTCGTTCACAATTCCACCATTGATGAGTTCGTTCACAATTCCACCATTAACGAGTTCGTTTACAATTACACCATTGACGAGTTCGTTCACAATTCCACCATTGACGAGTTCGTTCACAATTCCACCATTGACGAGTTCGTTCACAATCCCACCATTGACGAATTCGTTCACTATTTCATCCTTCACAAGTTCGTTCACAATTCCACCATTCACGAATTCATTCACAATCCCAAAATTGATGAGTTCGTTCACAATTCCTCCATTGACGAATTCGCTCACAATCCCACCATTGACGAATTCGTTCACTATTTAATCCTTCACAAGTTCGTTCACAATTCCACCATTGACGAATTCGTTTACAATTCTACCATTGACGAGTTCGTTCACAATTCCACCATTGACGAGTTCGTTCACAATTCCACCATTGACGAGTTCATTTACAATTACACCATTGACGAGTTCGTTCACAATTCCACAATTGACGAGTTCGTTCACAATTCCACCATTGATGAGCTCGTTCACAATTCCACCATTGACGAGTTCGTTTACAATTACACCATTGACGAATTCGTTCACAATTCCACCATTGACGAGTTCGTTCACAATTCCACCATTGACGAGTTCGTTCACAATCCCACCATTGACGAATTCGTTCACTATTTCAACCTTCACAAGTTCGTTCACAATTCCACCATTGACGAGTTCGTTCACAATTCCACCATTGACTAATTCGTTCACAATCCCACCATTGACAAATTCGTTCAAAATTCAACGATTGACGAGTTCGTTTACAATTCCACCATTGACGAGTTCGTTCACAATTCCACCATTGGCGAGTTCGTTCACAATTCCACAATTGACGAATTCTTTTACAATTCCACCATTGACTAGTTCGTTCACAATTTAACCATTGACGAGTTCGGTCACTATTTTATCCCTCACAAGTTCGTTCACAATTCAACTATTGACGAGTTCGTTCACAATCCCAACCGTGACAAATTCGTTCACAATTTCACCCTTCATAAGTTCGTTCACAATTCAACCATTGACGAATTCGTCACAATTCCACGATTGACGATTTCGTTCACAATTGAACCACTGACCAGTCACTATTCTATTTCAAGCTAAAGACCTTTTTATACTCATGCCCATATGTTTATTTTATGTATTTATCTCATCCTCTACGATTTGTTAGCTCATATTTGTTATGTTTTAATGTCTCTGATGAAGGTATTTCGTTCGTAGGGAAATGGTCGTTTAGTTGTCCCTCAAGTTCACCATATAACCATACTTTTAAGTATTTGTATCACCTTTTTCTTATTTACAAGACTCATTTTAAATTAGTTTGTATATATTTAAAGAATTAAAAGAGACGCATACTTTTTTCTGACAATCACTTTGACTTCAGCTCTTGTATTATTAAAAAAATTTTACTGATTAAAACTATAAAATATAAAACTAAACGGGCATCGTTTAGAAAGTGTGAACGGATTATGTGAGACCAACTATAGAATACGTGTTAGCAGATTGGTCCATAACGAGAAATATTACTGTAAAAAAAAAAAAATTACCTAAATAAAGATATCCGTATCATCGCTTGAACTATGAGATAGAACGAACAAAATGCAATGGACAGCATCACAAGAATAGAAAGTATGGAGACCCGATAGAGACCAAAAACACTTCAGCAGTAGAAGAAATTCAAACGAATGCCAGATCATCGAATATATGACATGATAAATCGTATGTGAAGCGAGAGAGATTCAAATGCAAACTCTTTATATCAAAAGCAAAAGATATTGCAAGAGCAGACCCAATCATAAGCCAGACGATTGCTTTGGATCTAAAACTACCATCCCAAATTCCATCATGAAAAAATCAAAATGCCCTGAAATGATACACATCAAAGACCACAGTGAGCATATAACATAACGGAAAATATATTGAAAGGAATTGTATCACTGAAGATCATCTCATGAGAGTATATATTCAAGAAACATGGATACACGTATATACAAATATCGTGGCTGAATAGGCAACATCCAATGGTGGTTGAGATGTCTATTACAGACTAAGGAACGGAGAAGAAAAAACTCGAGTACTAACAACCAGAACTTACTCCAATAACTTCCTCCGTACAAAAGTAATCGAAGATTAGCATATCCACCAAACACACACACACACACACAGACACACACACACACACACACACATACACGTACACAGACATGCACACACATACACACCTACACATACACACACACACGTGCACATAGACACACATAAACAGTTTTTATTTTTTACCTAAAATAATTTATTTTTTTATTTTTCATAACTTTGTGAATTAAAGCATTTTTCCATCGGTATTTTGTTTAATGCTTTAATGGAGTTATCGCTTCGCCCTCTGACAAGTTTATTTCCATTTGTTCTTGGGTAATTTCAATGTTTACTATTATTTTGTTCATATTATTTTTCCCCGTCTCGCATTCGCTAGTTTGTTTATGCAACTGAGCTGAACTGCTCGTCTAGAAGAGCACTTCGCTAAATCAATGATTTCTTGATCAGCCCATCCATTTGATCATGTAAAGAGTGTGTTGTAAATGATCGAATCCTAAGAACAAAGAAGAACACAAAGAAAAGTAAAAACGAATGATGGAATAACAACATACGAAAGTGCAGAATTAAATCAATTCAACATCATGTGTTCCGCCTTGTGGAGTAACCGACCAACTTGTTCCAATATCACCTGTACTTTGAACACTTCATGGCATCGTTGTGTACTTTTATAGTGTGTCATATCCCAACATCTTGTTGTGCTCTGTCGCACTTCGTCTAGCTTACTAAAAGTTATGTTTATAACAAGGTTTTTCTTTGCGCTCTCTTAACAATGTACGTTTATTTAGTTTTTTTCATATCATCTGTCAACGATAATGCAAACGACTTTTAAATAATGTCATTAAGCAGAACACATACATAGAATTTCATGTCTAGCCATGGTGCATGCGTACTTTCTTGTAGATCCTCTTGAATCGGTAAGACAAGTTCAAGATTTGCAGTACAACCTTTGTGCTTGCGCCCCAGCCTCCATGAAGGCAGAACGTATGTTGCAGTCCTGCCCACTGTATACTGACAAAAGAAGTAGCATTTGGCAACAGCCAGTGTCCTTCAACGAGAAGCTGTACGGAAGCGTACATAGCCTTGAGTCGACTGCTGCCTTCGTTAGAGACATTGCAGTTGAGAGTCATTAAAGTTGAGGTTTGAAGATGAACGAGGAAGAAGAAGAAGAAGAATCGGTAAGAGTCACGGAGAGTCTGCACTAACTTTCTTGAACCAAGCTTGATGTCTCTATCGTTGAAAGCCAGTGTTGATGTTAGTTGTTGTTCTTGGCGTCAATTCATCGGCCAGATGGTCTTCATTGCGTTATGTAACCATATCGTGTTATAACGTGTTAAATACTGCTGAAGTCATAATTGAGTATTCTATTTCTCACAATCACAGTAATATCAACATTTGTCTTTACATTTCTCACAACAATTATCATGTCATCATTTGTAATTTTATTTCTTACAATAATTATAATGCCATCACTTGACATTCCATTGCTTATAGAGATTATAATGTCAGCATGTTTCATTCTATCTCTCATACTATTTATAATATCATTATGCTCTAACACATCTCCCTACATGTTTCTAATGTCATCATTTCCAATTGTATCTCTCAAATATTTCAAATTTCATCATGTCTCATTCTTTCTCTAACAATATGTAACGTTGTCGTGTTTACATTATATATTTATCCTGGTGATATTGATGACATCCTATCCACTTTGTGCATGCCCGTCTCCCCAATAAATACATGTCTGTTTCACAAATGATGTATCCCGCTGTTTATTCATGACCATGAATGAGTTACATATGTGTTTATTCACACTGTGAGAGGAAAGGGCAATCAATATATTTTCCGTCTTGCAGAAAGCAAACGTCAAAGCCTTTATGCTCTCTTGTAGAGGTGATATTTATGTGGCAACGTGTGAGATGTTTCCTCTTCACGATATGGCAGAGTTTCTATTCGATCGTACAAAGTGACCCGATTATATCGTAGGCATTGACGAACTTGGGATTTGAAATTAAATTAGCATAACTTAGACGTATTATTTATTGAGTTTTTATCATTTTTGTATTGCTTTTCATTTTATTTTGTAATATTTCTTTCCAAACTTGTTTTCTCTTTTCTGTCTTGCTATTTTTGTTTTGAGCTATCTTGTTGATAACTCTTCTTTTTTCAACATTACCAACGCTATCACCACCCACAATTGACCAATTATTTTGTTTAACATTCTTTTGGAAGCGACATTGTCAGCCTTTTTTGCTTCAGCTGATTTACCATTTGTATTTGTAGCCTTGCCATCACTCAGAAGCAGTATGGTCCTCTGATTTGTTTCTGTGTCGAGTCGCCCGCAATTAGCATGTATATGTGTATGTGCTGGCGGGGATTCCGTGGCGAATTGGTTAAGCCGTCGGCCTCGTGATCAGGTAGTGTGGGTTCGACTTCGGACTACGCCGTCTTTTTCACGGGTGCTTGATGCGGAGTCCCCTGAATATTGTAGTCGGAGGTCCGGTAGCTCAAGACGAGAGAGTGAGGATAAACAGTAGCGCAGTTAATCCTTTCAAAAAATGCGCTAGCAAAATTAATGATGCCATCATCATCTACGATAGACGGCAGCCTTTGCTTGTTTTGTTGTTTTTGTATGTTTTGGCTGAATGTTATCGGTCTCCAATGTAACCCGTCGTTCTAAAACCGTTTCACAATGTCTTGCCCACCATTGTATCTGCTCCAACTTGTTTATAATCAGAGTTCCACCATTTTCTTTGAATTCGGCGATTTGCTGATATTTTGAGGTTATTTTATTTGTGATGTTGTGAAGCTCTTTCCTATTTCCTTTCACATCAGATGTCTCAGTAGCTTTTGTCACGTTATCCTTATTTTTCCGTTTGTACGTTCTCATCCACTTTTTAGTTGCTTCTTGGTTGCCATGAATAATGCATGAGTCTTCATTTTGGCACACCCGGTTCTGCTGTCGTTTAAATAATCTTTCTTCTTTTTTATCGTTTTATCTTGTCATTTGTTTCTGCTATAATCCGAGCGTGGTGATGGTGTTCTCTTATACCAATGACTTCTCTACAAACCCTATTTAAGGTTTCCAGCGTCAATGTTCTTCTGTATTTTATATATACATGAATTGTTGAAATGCATTGCATATATATATATGTGTGTGTGTGTGTGTGTGTGTGTGTGTGCGTGCGTGCGCGTGTTTTTATTTTGGTTTTTTTTTTCTTCTTCTTTTGTCATCTCACATTCTGCTGGACTGTAGCCTAGTGTCGAGATATGTATTTGTAACATTTTTTCCCCATTTTACGGCAGGTAATCTTTAAGCTGTATATCCACCTTTTCCTCGGTCTACCTCTAGCCTTCTTCCTGATATTCTCCTGTAGAAGGTTGCGTGAATAGTATGGTCTTGCTGCATTTCCAATATAAATATATATATGTAAGAGAAAGACTGAAGAGATCACGGAACAGTCAGACAAGCCAGACTCCTCATCATTGCTGTACGATCTGTGGCAGAGACTGTTTCTCACGGATCGGCTTTTACAGGCATGGCTGACAGTGTCCAAATAAGAAGACGGAGCTGGACAAATAGCACAGGGAGCCACGTCCATGGTCTACACTGACTGATACATCTTTGATGATGAATCTATATATATATACAATATATATATATATATATATATATATATATATATATAAATATATATATATATATATATTTATATATGAAACCGTGCCTTTAAATTCGTCGCGAATATCCGTATCCTTGAGGAAACATACGCCTGGGGTTATAACTTACTCCACATCTTTCCAAGTTTCAACTTTACTTTATCCATCGGAATATAGTGTTCTATTGCAGCGCTAGTCACTAATTACTTCTATATGGATTAGCGTCAGACACACAATAAGTTAACAACAACAGTAAGACGTTATCATTGACACAGACGCTTACTCCTGAATTATCTTATTAATGGAACGTTTAAATAGTTTTTGAAGCCGCGTTAGAGTAGTGGATATTGCACTGACTTTCTAGCCGAACCATATATTTTCAATTTCCAAGTATGCGGGATTTTTTTCTCGATTGTAAGCGGTTCTGGAGTCGACCAGCCTTTCCTCTAGTTTGGCGTTGGTCATTATAATGTAGGCCTGAAACCAAACTCCCTATATGCAACATGGTGTGTAAACGGGATGTTTACTCTTGTCGTTTGCAGATCAGTGACTTCTTCCTCGAGTCCGCTACATTGAAGTGGCAAGGGAGCATGCCTGTCTTATGAAACCCATGATATCACCAGCGGAAATGAAAGCGTCCAAAAGGGTCACATGGACTGGACATATCATAGGGTAGAGAATAGACAAACTACAAACTACTTTGCCTATTTTCAGTGGTATTTCCCCACTCCTTTGACCTGGCATTAAAGCCACCTGCAAAGAGGCAATGTTGCTTTGCGACTCGGATAAGTCCGACAGAAACTCCCACTTTACTTCCTTGAAGAGGTGATCTACGTGAGCGTATACTTTGTAGATTCTCAATTCTTGGTGGTTGATTGTCTCTACAATGTCTTGTAGCTTGACATCCTTAATTGTAAAGGTGCTAGTATCTATCCATGAATGGGGAAGTTCTTGCTTCACATGCATCGCCAGTCCCCGCTTGCCGGAACCGCATGGATTACACTTGACGGCAACATTCTGCTTCAAGTAGGTCTCCTGGATCATGAAGATGTCGAAGGTGTTTACCAATTTTGGAGAATGACTTCGCGTTGGGCAGCGCTGCAACAATTCCAGTAGCCTATACATACATATTTTAAACCCAAATCTAGCTGGCTTTCGTCAACATTTTCTCTTTCTTGCCCTTTTCTTTCTTTTTCTCTCGTCTCCCCTTCCTCTCCTTCTGCATCAACTTTTTTTTGCGCCATTTACTGGACACATTGACGCAAGAGAACGATCTCCGTAGCTCCCGCGATGACGCTTCAGCGTGGATTGTCATCAGAGTTTCCCTTCTCCTAGAAGAGTTGCCTGCGGGGCTAACGAGTCACCTCTACTCGGTTTGTGGCCATTTTAAATTCGGTGTCACATTATTGTACGAGTAACAGTGACATCCGACCAATCCTGTCTTCAAATGCACGGTCAGTTATGTAGCGGAATCACTGCACAATCGAAGACGATCTGTGAAATCTTGCTAACCAATCACTCGGCACGCACTGGATCTATTGTAATGTTACTTTCTCCACCATACAATGTTGGTATTAACTACCACAATCAGAGAAAATGTACTTCTTGTCGAGGTACAGGTAACGCTGAACCTAGCCATCCATTGATAACCGGCCAATGCGATATAATAAGATTCCAGTCTTTCGTTAACAGGTGCCTATGAAGAGTAATGAGCATAACGTGACCGGCCATGGGGATGAATGAAGCCCTGTGGTAAATGAGCCAATTACAGACACTGGATCAGCAAACTATGAGAAGAAAACGGGATTTGAATAATCATACGCTGATTTAGACCACGTCCAACATAGCTAGACAGTATGTCACACGTAATCCTCAAGTTGTAAATCTACAACTTTTTGGAGAAGAGAATACGAAAAAAGAGCTTCTTTAAAATGTTTAAATATGAAGAGAAGTAGAAAGAGTAGTCCATGACTGTCTATACTGACGCGATATGATCAATGGTATCTGCAACAAGAGAAACGATGCCCTATAATTGTATTGACATCAGTGGTCTGCTGTGGGAACTTTTCTTTTTTGAAATAAAAACTATTTCTGTGTTGCGGACCTAAAGAGGGAGCAATCGTATAACTTTTCAACGTGTCGGTTATATAAGGATGAGCATGTGTCGGCTATCCATAGACTATGTAAGTCCCGCGATCAAATGAACATTGACTCATAACTGTCGAAGATGAACATCTAGATAAAAGAGACACGTCAAATCTGGAACGTGCACCGAACAAGTAACGAACCATCATCGTTTACTGTGAGATGCTGTCTTTCCAACTGCTATCTTCAATTAAAACCTCCCCTAGTGTTATAAATGTGAGGACAATGTAATAAACTCGAGAAGAATATCATGTCTTTTTCTCACCGAAATCCAGCTATGCCCATTCGATGCATGCAGTTCTTTAGAGATATTATCAGAAATATGTGTATGTTTTTCTGCATTCGGCATTGATCACTTTTCTTTAGGATTCTCAGATCCCATATTTGCATACCCCTAGGGTTTTCACCGTGTTAAATATTGCTTCTTAGAAACATTTCTTCTAAATTATTCTGAACGCTGTATTCCGTTCTACAGTATGTCTCATCACGTATGTGTGTGTAAATGTGTTTGTTGTGCGCAGGCATGTATGTTTGTTTGTTGTGTGTTGAAAAGAAATAATGTACGAGTAAATAATGATTTGGATCACGCCTGTACATTTGTCCCAAGGAGATACATAATAAAGATGAATTGCAAAGCAAGCAAACAAATGGCAGATAAGGTGTGCTGGAGAGATCGAATAACTAGGTTCAAGGACGGCTGCCAGACAATTTCGACTTGGAATAGCCTTTTGAAAAAAAAAAAAAAAAAAAAACTTGTTTTCTTGCGTTTATGTAGGAGTATGTGATGTACGTATATGTATGTTTTTGTGCGTGCGTGTGTGTGGGTATTCGTGTATGTGTGTGTGTCTGTGTGCGTGTGTGTGTATATCTATATTTCTATGTATGTTTGTATCGGTGTGTGTGTGTGTTTGTGAGAGTGTATATTTTGGTGTGTCTGATTTGCTAAAAGGTTCATAGCTTGGCTTTCGAGGGAACAAAACTGAGTACAATCTTAGGTCTCAGCACTGTCTGGTCTACCAAATTGTAAAATGGTTTCCAAATTGTAAAATGGTTACCAAATTGTAAAATGGTTACCAAACTGTAAAATGGTTACCAAATTCAGATAATAAATGTAATCCAGAAGGGAACGGGTAACTCTTATTCGGAAACTACTGTGGGTTGGTACCATGAAGTCTACAACAGTTCGAGCCCGAAAGCGTGTCGGCTTTTGTGATTGTGTTTATATTTTTCATTTCACAATTTGGTATAATGAAACTAATTTGTGTAATAGAGAAACAAACAACACGTTTTTATATTGTTTTACATATGAAATGGAATAATAAAAACGACATAATTGTATTTTGTAACATTCGTAATCAGAAATAGATTATGTTTTGGGAGAATGTTTTAATGCGAGGAGGATTGTTAATAAATATTTTAAACTGGAGACAGAAATCCAGTAATGCATACATGTGTGTCCACTTCAGTTGCATCTACTAGTGAAATAGTGGTGTATGAAATTATCACAAACATTGATCACCCCACCAACCTTTCCTTATTTCAACGCTTGCGATATTTGTGTTTGTCCGTTCCCTTTTCCAGATGTGTAGTCCTTATTGGTTTTCATGTGTTAGACATCTTATATGAAGTTGAGGAAGGTGGTTATGGGATCACATTTGGTGAAGCAGTTTACATAAAAATGTGAAAGATAATCTACGTATCTATGTTTCATGACATCGCGTATTTCAATGAAAATGTGATTTTCAATATTTATGTGGTTTTTTTCACGTTTTTGTTGTTAGTATTGAATAACGTATTTGTGTTACTCATGAATTTGTTTTTGGTATTTAAGTATTTTTAATTCGTTATAGTACATACAAATATGTAATCCACATAATTATATTGTGTATTACACATTAGCGTATGATATTCATTTATTTATAATTGTCCGTACATATTTATATTTTGCGTTCACATATCCGTGTGTGATAATCTCATATTTACAGTTGAAATTCATGTAAATATACTTACGTTACGTGTATGCATGAGTGTATGTATGTATATATGTATGTATATATGGACTGCGCACATGGCATTACCACTACGCACTCCATAAGGATTGATGACTTCACTATGGAGGTCGTCAACAGTTTCACTTATCTGGTGTCTGCCATCAGCAACACTCTCTCGCTCGAGAAGGAGATAGCCAGTAGGCTTGGCAGGGCAGGTGCCGTCATGACCCGCCTGACGAAGAGAGTCTGGGAGACCGCTGCGTTGTCTCACTACACCAAGGTCCGGGTCTATCAGAAATTCGTTCTTGGCACTCTCAGGTATGGAAGCTAAACTTGAAGCACTTACATTAAACAGGAACGGCGGCTCAACACCTTTCACATAAGGTGTCTCCGGCATATAATGGGGATTGGTGGCAAGAGAGAGTGTCACATAATACGGTCTTACAGAGAGCAAACTCTCACAGCATGTACTCGACGTTGAGCCAGCGACGGCTGCGGTGGCTGGGACGAGAGGCGTCCAAAGGATATCCTTTATGGACAGCTATCCATTGGAGGTAGAAGAATCGGCCAACCCACACTGCAATTCGAGGACGTATGCAAGAGGGAGAGGAAGTCATGCGACATCCAATCCGAGGGGTGGGATAACATTGCTCAGGATCGAGCTATCTGGAGACAGTCAGTTGGAGGGGTAATGATGGCTGCTGACGCTCGAAGAGGTCTCCTGGCTACAGAAAAATGATAAAGACATACACACATACATACACACACATATATGCATACACACACCCACACACATACATACATATACACACACATGCACACATACAAACACACACATGCATACAAACACACATGCATACATACATACGAACACACATACACATGCATACATACGTACACACACACATACAGACATACATACACACGTTTATACGTACATACATACAGACATATATACTTACACACATACACGCACACACGTATGCATAGATATAAACATACACACACATACATAAACAAACACACATAAATAATAAAAGAAAGAAACAAACAAATATACACACAAACACACGCGAATACACGCATTCTCTCTCAACCACACGCAGATATAATCAAACACACGCACACGCATGCAAATATATATAAACACACACACGCACATACATACACACACACACACAAACCAACATACACACATACCAACACATACACTCACAACCACACACAAACACATACAAATGCACACGAAGACACACAACATACAGACACACACAACACATAAACATATACACAACCCCACACGCAAACACAGACAAACACACACAACACACTAACACACACACAACACATTCACACGAAAACACACATACATACAAAACCACACACACACACCACCACATACACACATAACATACATTCTCGTACTTACATTTTCTATTGACACATTTCTATGTCTCTCGTCCATTACTAGCCCTTATAATTTCGAAGGGAAAGAAACAATGAATTAGTGCTTCTCTTACCACACCTTGTGCTCCATATGCGTTGGTTGTGCGATTGTATTTCTGTATAAATGGTCATGAACCAACTATAGATTTGAAAATGCTGTTATGTTCTAGGTTTTTACACTTCTTATTACGTAATAGATGTTAGTTTGGAGGCGGGCGTGATGAATTACCATTGTGCTTATTGGATCTTTAAAATAGTTTAAGTGCCTTATCGCACCAGGTAGTATAAAGTCGTTCTGTATTGAAAGGCAGAAAGACGAGAATAGTTCACCATTTCCACACCTCATCAATATAGTCATAGCATTTTGGTGATGGCGATGATGTCATTGGTGGTACAAGTGAAAAGTTTGAGAGGCCAAATTACATAGAAGTGTGCCAATTACAGGGATGTGCTTCTGTCTAGCGTTTAATGGCAGTCTGTCCTCTTACTGCTAACGTTGTTCGCACTTGAGAGTTCTTACGGATAATGGTGTGAGTCAGGAGTGGGTTTGTGTCAGGGTCTTATATCGGCTATTGATAATTGTGGTAATCATGGATGTGATAATATAAGCATTGATGTTGCTGATATGTATTGATAACGATGATATTAATGGTTGTGAGATACGACAGTGTTGAAAATGATGATATTAATGATGATGTTGAGTGTGTTGATAATAGTGTTGAAAATGATGATATTAATGATGATGTTGAGTGTGTTGATAATAGTGTTGAAAATGATGATATTAATGATGATGTTGAGTGTGTTGATAATAGTGTTGAAAATGATGATATTAATGATGATGTTGAGTGTGTTGATAATAGTGTTGAAAATGATGATATTAATGATGATGTTGAGTGTGTTGATAATAGTGTTGAAAATGATGATATTAATGATGATGTTGAGTGTGTTGATAATAGTGTTGAAAATTATGATCTTAATGATGATGTTGTGTGTGTTGATAATAGTGTTGAAAATGATGATATTAATGATGATGTTGAGTGTGTTGATAATAGTGTTGAAAATGATGATATTAATGATGATGTTGAGTGTGTTGATAATAGTGTTGAAAATGATGATATTAATGATGATGTTGAGTGTGTTGATAATAGTGTTGAAAATGATGATATTAATGATGATGTTGAGTGTGTTGATAATAGTGTTGAAAATGATGATATTAATGATGATGTTGAGTGTGTTGATAATAGTGTTGAAAATGATGATATTAATGATGATGTTGAGTGTGTTGATAATAGTGTTGAAAATGATGATATTAATGATGATGTTGAGTGTGTTGATAATAGTGTTGAAAATGATGATCTTAATGATGATGTTGAGTGTGTTGATAATAGTGTTGAAAATGATGATATTAATGATGATGTTGAGTGTGTTGATAATAGTGTTGAAAATGATGATATTAATGATGATGTTGAGTGTGTTGATAATAGTGTTGAAAATGATGATATTAATGATGATGTTGAGTGTGTTGATAATAGTGTTGAAAATGATGATATTAATGATGATGTTGAGTGTGTTGATAATAGTGTTGAAAATGATGATATTAATGATGATGTTGAGCGTGTTTATAATAGTGTTGAAAATGATGATATTAATGACGATGTTGAGTGTGTTGATAATAGTGTTGAAAATGATGATATAAATGATGATGTTGAGTGTGTTGATAATAGTGTTGAAAATGATGATATTAATGACGATGTTGAGTGTGTTGATAATAGTGTTGAAAATGATGATATTAATGGTGATGTTGAGTGTGTTGATAATATTGTTGAAAATGATGATATTAATGATGTTGAGTGTGTTGATAATAGTGTTGAAAATGATGATATTAATGATGATGTTGAGTGTGTTGATAATAGTGTTGAAAATGATGATATTAATGATGATGTTGAGTGTGTTGATAATAGTGTTGAAAATGATGATATTAATGATGATGTTGAGTGTGTTGATAATAGTGTTGAAAATGATGATATTAATGACGATGTTGAGTGTGTTGATAATAGTGTTGAAAATGATGATATTAATGATGATGTTGAGTGTGTTGACAATAGTGTTGAAAATGATGATATTAATGACGATGTTGAGTGTGTTGATAATGATGGTGATCATATTTTATGTGTCGCTACGAGGACGATTGGGAGGACACTATTTCTGAAAAGTGTGATCAAGAGAAGAGTTGATACATGGACAACGTGGAGAGTGATACTGGTGGCGGTAATGAGGCTGATAATGGTGATTGTGATGGTAATTAGTTTGGTTGTGATAATGATGTTGTTTGTGGTGATTGTGATGGCGATTAGTTTGATTGTGATAATGATGTTGTTGGTGGTGATTGTGATGGTGATCTCATTACTGATAATATGTATTGTGAACATGGTCATCTCATTACTGATAATATTGATTGTGAAAATGGTTATCTCATTACTGATAATATTGATTGTGAAAATGGTGATGCTAGCGATGATTATGCTTTTGATGATAATGAGGGTGAAAATAGCGATGGCGGTGATGGCGATAGTAGTAATGATAATGGTGGTAGTGATGATTGTGATGTAATGGTGATGATAATGATGGTGGTAGTGATGATTTTGATGTAATGGTGATGATAATGATGGTGGTAGTGATTACTACTATGATAATGATGTTGATAGTAATGTTACTGATGATGATGATGGTGATGAGGGTCATGGCAATATCAATGCCGAAGTTATGATAGTAATGCTAATGATAATGACGATGTACAGGGTGATAAAGTTGAAAAACGATAAGGACAGTGATTGTAACTATGACCAGAATAAACAAAATGCACTATAAAAATGCGCCGCTATTCCTTATGTACAAAGAATAGCAAACGAATTCTTGATGGGTGTCTGAAACAGCAACGAGAAACCGCTGACTGAAACATGAGGAGATGATGAAGACTTTGGGACACGAGATAAAGTGGGAAAAGCTGGAGAGAAATCACCAGAGACTACATTTTGGCACAATCTTAATTGGGATCACTGACGACTCTGGATCGAATGACAGAGGAAGACGTGTGGATAGGAACTAAGTATCGTATGGGTGTATGAAGCAAGATGCGATAGATTGAGAGACACCGAGAGAGAGAGAGAGAGAGAGAGAGAGAGAGAGAGGGAGAGAGAGAGAAAGATAGAGAGACAGAGAGAAAGATTTGATTAAATTATGAGGGAAGCCAAGTGAACATTGCTAAAGTGGATCAATCGAAGGGTGGTCAGCTATCATGACTAGATTCCAACAATTTAATACTATCTATGAACTCAAGACGTCATGGAAAGTATAAAACATTTTTTAAATAAATCATAATACGTATACAAGGTATCCCACAAATCGATTTTCAATTTCAAACACATTTTTTTGTATGCTAAATGTTTGTATTTATTTGTATCCGTATTCAAGTTCTGGAAACATACATTTTAAAAAACTGTGTTTAGAGAAAATGAAATCACGTAAAATTAAAGCGATTTCCGCTTCATAAATACGGTTACAAAGGCAGCAGATGTGCAACTTACCAACTCCCGGCAAGTTAAGACGTGACGACAGATGATAATACAAACGAGGCTCTCTTCATGTCTGACTACTGTTTCATTCCTTGCATATCGAGTGACCGAAGTGGACATGCAACATCATCATGTAGAAACTATTGTAATCAAACCGCACTGGAATACTCGTTTCTTTTAAAGGTGGAAATGAGATGCTAATGCAATTTTGGTTTAAATCTTCAACAACTAGAGCAACGGTGAAGGTTAGACATTAGCTCTTTATGCGGCATGTTCCATAACATAACACATATTACTTTTGTCTACAAAGACAAAGACAAAGACCGCTGTCCATCATAGACGATGATGGCATCATTTATTTTACTAGCGCTATTTTTAGCAAGGATTAGCTGCGCTACTTTTTATCCTCACTCTCTCGTCTCGAGCCACCCGATCCCAGTAGTAGTCAATGACAAGACGACTAGTGGCGACTACGAGATGTAGAGGACTCCTCATCAAGCACCCGTGAAAAAGACGGCGAGGTCATGAGTCGAACCCACACCACCTGATCACGAGGCCGACGGCTTAACCACTTCGCCACGGAATCCACTTTGTCTACAACGCTTCAACATAATACTGAAAGTTATGTTTAATATGCTGAGTTGTCTGGGGTTTATTGACATACAAAACAAGAACGAAAAGTAAAACAGGTTATTTATTTTAAACGTGAACATGTTTTTTGTTCATATTGCGTAATGATATAGTTATATTATCAGCTGTGCATTAGAAAATCATCATTATCACGAGATTTATGTCCACCGGAGTAGACAGTCGCTGATATTCTCACATTTCTCTCGAAGTGGGGTTTATATTTTCTGCCCTTTTACCATCTTCCTCGCCAAGATGGTATTCTACGAGCAATTGAACCCTTTGCCGACCTCTGATTCTTATTTATATTAATTGTATATGATTGTGCGCTTTCATCCAACTATTCGCTTGAATTATGTTACCGACATGTAATTATTTGTTTTCTGATGTATGTAAAAAGTTTACTCTTCTCAATGGCGTCTAGCAACATATAATTGATCTTATATTTTGTCTAGACGAATCAAAAATGTCCGTGTAGAGTCACATCTCTGTCTGTGGGTTCCAGTGATGTACTTGTATGTTTACATTGTTTTCGTGGACTTCAAATGTATGACATAACTAATATGAACAATCATAATTGCCACCATTTGCCCATCCGCGTCTTTGTCCTTACACGTTTTGTCAGTCAATGTGCCAAAACAGCGAAACGTCGGTCTTAGTACCAAACATAAGTCAAGTATTTTATATCAGACAACAATCTCACTGTGACATCTGAACTATTATTAAGTATTAAATGTAATTAACTTATAAATACCTAAACAAATATTCTTCATTTTTCGGTGGACGAAAATTGTTCATAAAGAAAATATACCACCTTCCTTCAAAAAACCAGCAGAGATAACATCTAACTTTTAACTTGCCGATTGATATTCTAGATTATATACGTCGCGTTAACGATGAACCGGAATCCACTCGTTTTCTTCTTCTTCTTCTTCATCGTACGCAGTCAGACATCAACCTTTATTTTTTCGAAGAAAGCAGCGGTCATCCTGAGGCTGTCGGCACTGCAATAGAGTTTGTCTAGTGTTGCCACTGGTGATGGCCACATCTGCTCTCTCTCTGATCCTCGTTTGTCGGGCGGTTTTGCAGCAAATACTCAGCGGTCATTTTCCCGGTACCATACGGGCATTCGTCAGTGCCACCTATCTTCAATTTGTTGAATAGGTGGTACCTCAGTCTATTGTGGCCAGTGCGAAGTCTGAAGACCACGACCTGCTCTCTTCTGTTCAACTGGTAATAGGCATCGTTTTGTGTGTAGCCAGTTTGTTCGGTTTCCCATGTGGTCATGTATCTAGCACTAATAAGCCGTTTTGACTGTTCGTATGTCATACTAGTATCTGGTTGTGGTAGTCTTGCACCTTTTTTTGCCAGTCTGTCTGCATCCTCGTTGCCTTGGATGTTGCAGTGGGATGGAACCCACTATACCACTACCCTTTTTGGTGCCGACTGCTGGCATAGTTGACAGAGTACTGCTCTTAAATCATTAAGTTCAGTATTTTTATGGCTTGTTAGTGCTGTGACTACGGCCAAGGCATCTGTAAGCAGGACTATATGGCTTTCATTCCTTTTACCTGTCACCATTTCTTCCACTGCCACCCTCAGTGCCTCTGCCTCCGCTCTGAAATTGCTTGTGTATTTTCCAGTAGCGAATGACAGTGTTATTTTTCTGCCATTTGGTAGGTTCAGAAATGCTCCTGCCCCTCCGTTCTGTGTTGTGTTTGTTACAGAACCGTCAGTGTATGCATGAGTCCAGTCCATGCTTGGGTAGTTTTTCGTTATGTAGCTCAGGGTAGTATCTCTTCTTTCTTTTTCAGTCTGGCAATTTTTGTTTGCAATACCTGGTATATTTTCTACCACCTCTGGAAATATATGCTGCCTCTAGGTAGGTTTTCGTACAGTAGGGATTGGCTTTGGTGTTGTTAGTGCGTTCATGGGGTCTTCGTGCATCTTCGCTTTGGCTATTTCTGCAAAGTTTCTTCGCTTTAGTTTCCCATTTCCGGAATTGTTTTGTCTCTGGTGCATTTGATGGTCATTCAGTATTCTGAGTTTCTCTGATTGCTGCTGGGCTCTGCAGTCTCTTCTGTCGGTCACGGATTGCAGTTGTGTAATCTTTTCAAGTTCTACAATTCACTCGTTTTCAAAACACACCCACCCCAAAATGTCAATACAACAAATCAAGAAATATATGTACGATCTACACAAGCTCAGTTGATGGTGGACAAATCTACACATCCTTAGGTATGTATATTATTCTTGTTAAAGTCATATGATAACAAAATTGTCAATTAAAAAAAAAAATTGACTGACATCTAGAAATGTTTGTCATTACGGACAGGTTATGTATAACAAATACTAACTTATTCCTCCCCTCTGTTGATAGCTGTATGCAGTGGTTTGTTGTGGTTCGAGTCTACTCGTTCTTTAAACACATTTCGTTGTTACCGTGTTACATTAGCTCTTCTCACATTCCAAGATGTATTTGAGAATCTTAAAAGCCGTCTCCCTTGCTGTAGTGCAATGCGAACCTCCTTAAAAAGCTAAGGACTCATAATTACATTGTTGGTGGCTAGACAGCTGGCCTGTTTCAAGGAGCACGAACGAAAAAGTGTGTTGAGTCATAATGGGTATGGTTGACCTAAACTTGTGTTTGAGTCTTGATGGGTATGGTTGACCTGAACTTGTGTTTGAGCCTTGATGAGTAGGGTTGACCTAAACTTGTCTTTGAGTCTTGATGGGTATGGTTGACCTAAACTTGTGTTTGAGTCTTGATGGGTATGGTTGACCTGAACTTGTGTTTGATCATTGATGGATATGGTTGACCTAAACTTGTCTTTGAGTCTTCATGGGTATGGTTGACCTGAACTTGTGTTTGAGTCTTGATGGGTATGGTTGACCTAAACGTGTGTTTGAGTCTTGATGGGTATGGTTGACCTAAACTTGTGTTTGAGTCTTGATGGGTATGGTTGACCTGAACTTGTGTTTGAGCCTTGATGGGTATGGTTGACCTAAACTTGTCTTTGAGTCTTGATGGGTATGGTTGACCTGAACTTGTGTTTGAGTATTGATGGGTATGGTTGACCTGAACTTGTGTTTGAGCCTTGATGGGTATGGTTGACCTAAACTTGTCTTTGAGTCTTGATGGGTATGGTTGACCTGAACTTGTGTTTGAGCCTTGATGTGTATGGTTGATCTAAACTTGTGTTTGAGTCTTGATGGGTATGGTTGACCTGAACTTGTGTTTGTGCCTTGATGGGTATGGTTGACCTGAACTTGTGTTTGAGCCTTGATGGGTATGGTTGACCTAAACTTGTGCTCTAGTTTTGATAGGTATGGCTCACCTGAACTTGTGTTCTAGTCTTGATGGGTATGGCTCACCTGAACTTGTGTTCTGATCTTGATGGTTATGGCTCATCTGAACTCGTGTCCTAGTTTCGATGGGTATGGCTCACCTGAACTTGTGTTCTAGTCTTGATGGGTATGGCTCACCTGAACTTGTGTTCTGATCTTGATGGGTATGGCTCACCTGAACTTGTGTTCTAGTCTTGATGGGTATGGCTCACCTGAACGTGTGTTCTAGTCTTGATGAATATGGCTCACCTGAACTTGTGTTCTAGTCTTGATGGGTATGGCTCACCTGGACTTTTGTTCTAGTCTTGATTGGTATGGCTCACCTGAATTTGTATACTCTTGACCTCCATGTGTGGTATAGCATTTCATTATTTTCACGGACTGCTGTCTTTGTATGTATTCTTCTACTTCAGACTTGACAGTTTATTTTCAAATTAAAAGTTCTTCTTTGATGTCCACAATACGCCGCCATTGAGTCACCATTAATTTTGGCCTGCTTCCAGGAAGCTTATGAAAAAGGTTGTGTTTGATATTTCAGTTGTTGTTTCTGTGGTACCTTGATAGCAAGGCAGTTTGTATAACGTGCAACCCTCTTATGTTCCTGATTGCGCATTTAAGAATCAACTTCACTTCACACCTGGAGATTAAATAGGTGATTAGGCTCTTTTAAGTAACTGGCATAGAGTGTCGATACTGATATTTATTTTCACTCGCTGGTGTGCACACTCTTGCTCTCTGTTGCATCAATTGGCACAGTGTGCTCTTTCCGCGTATGTTTGCAAAGTCGTGTGAGTTGCAGGTGCACAAAATGATATCTTGAATATATACAATATAATCGTCCAGACATGCTATATTGGACGACCTAGGAAGAGTTGGCATGGGGCCACTACCCAGGGTATCGTGCATCAGTTAGCACATATTACATTCACCTCGCCAACCACATATTTCCGCAAAGCGTAAACGAGAAATTTTGGATTTCAAGGGGAAATAATGTCACGCTTTAGTCTCTTAAGTAAATAGTTATAAATATGTTTGCTAAGCTACTTGTATTCAAGTTATAAAACTCACTATTTGAGTCAAACAATCTTGAAAATGTGAGGACATCGTTATGTCGTTTGATGAAAAGAGAGAATAAAACAAACAATGTTGCGTATTCCAGTTACACATATTAAAGAAAGAATTAGCTGCAAGCAAAATGGAAACATACAAACCTCCTGCACCACCTAGTAAGTAAAGTAAAGTATCCCATAGCATTACTGCCGTAGGGGTGTGAGGTGTTAGCGATCTTACATTTCAAAGGCTCGGCTATATGAGGGCGATAGCCATCTCCTCTCCCTCGCCGCTTTTACCTCCCGAACTGAACCGGTACCCATTTAAGGCTGGGTTGACCCGGGAGCCATTGCGGTCTGAAAAAATCATTACCGCCTCAACTGGGGAATGAACCCAGGACCACTCAGATGCGAAGCCAGCGCGCTAACCACTGCGGCTCCACCTAGTAGAATAGCATTAACTATGTCCCAATAGTCTCCATTCACATCTCATAATCAACGTCTGGAGAATTCCTATAAGAGGTATCATCGTACATCAAAAGACTTTAGCTTTCTGTGAAGCACAGCTGTTCAACAAATGTAAGCCAAGACCTGTCGGGGACCATCGTTCCAGCTGTGCTCGCGGGTTCCCTGTTTCCTAAATGGTTTCCCCGGAGCTCTGTTTTCATTGTGTTTTGGTATGTTTCTAGTTCTCCTTTCAATGGAGTTCCAGAACAGAGACTGCTTTGTGTTAGCTGGTTCCCTTTCGGTTGTTAATGTTGTTTAATGCCCACTTTGAGCATGTTTTTTATTTCGTGCATCGTCCTGTAAAATGCATTGTGTCGAGCTTCAGCAGCTTTCATTTCATCCCAAGAGTGCTTATGAAGGTGAACCGGAGTCGTCCAGGCTGTTGTGTTATAATTAATTTCGTCTGCATTACTACGGTGACAACTTCGATCTACAACTCGTTAGTCAGACTGCATTGAAAACAGCTTGTTTCCATGGAACCCAATATTGAAGGGAGTTGGGGTTTTGTTTCCATGGTAAATTATATGGAAGAGAGGTGGGGATGTTTTGTTACCATGGTACATTATATGGAAGGGAGGTGGTGTTTTGTTTCCATGGTACACTATGTGGAAGGGAGGTGAGGATTTGTTGTTTCCATGGTACACTATGTGGAAGGGAGGTGGGGATTTTTTGTTTCCATGGTACACTATGTCGAAGGGAGGTGGGGTTTTGTTTCCATGGTACACTATGTGGAAGAAAGGTGGGGTTTTGTTTCCATGGTACACTATGTGGAAGGGAGGTGGGGTTTTGTTTCCATGGTACACTATGTGGAAGGGAGGTGGGGTTTTGTTTCCATGGAACACAATATGGAAGGGAGGTGGGATTTTGTTTCCATGGAACACAATATGGAAGGGAGGTGGGGTTTTGTTTCCATGGAACACAACATGGAAGGGAGGTGGGGTTTTGTTTACATGGAACACAATATGGAAGGGAGGTGGGGTTTTGTTTCCATGGTACACTTTGTGGAAGGAAGGTGGGTTTTTTTTTCCATGGTACACTATGTGGAAGGAAGGTGGGGTTTTGTTTCTATGGTGCACTATGCGGAAGGGAGGTGGGGTTTTGGTCAGTATATTGTGCCTGATCCTGACACGACGGCCTGTTCAACAAGTTCTGCCTGGCCGGACAAGCGTCTCAGTTCCTCTTCATGTATGTATATCCCATGTAACGCCACCACCTTTTCCTAACATACCGCTTACTGAGGTATGTCTGGATCTCTACAAGTGTTCCACTTTAGCGACCGTATACCACCATTTAAATCTCGTTTTTACCAACACATTGATAATAATGTTATAACGTTTTCGTTGTCCATAGAGACTAGTCAAGCCTGATGAAAGCTTACATGAAACAGGCAGAACCTGAGCTAGTATCACACATTTACAAAAAGCGATAAAATATGTAGATGATACTGACAAGAATGATGATGACCACGCAACCAACGAAATTAGATAAGATAGACGTCAAGGAAATTTAACTGGCTTTAAGATACATGTACATTGGACAGTGGTCTGGTGGAAGTAAAGCGGTATAAGGTACAGAGACATTCCTTGAAGCGTATACAAACAGACAGACACACATGCAGACATACATACAGACAAACGGTAAGACAGACAGACACACAGTAAGACAGATAGACGGGTAGACAGACAGACACACAGTACGACAGACATACATACACACAGTAAGACAGACAGAGAGGCAGACAGACACACAGTAATACAGACAGACAAACACACATTAAGACAGACAGATACACAGTAAGACAGAAATATACACAGGTAGACAGACAGACAGTCACACAGTAAGACTAACAGACAGATAGGGCACGAACTCCGTAACTTCGGTGGTGTCTCCGAACTTTTCCACTGAATTCGTCTGGCGCCCATTAACGGCAGATTCGACTCTAAGAAGTTATCACACCTTAACACCACACCTTGATAGCACACCTTGATATCACACATTGATATCACACCTTAATATGACGCGCGACACGCCCGGCCTGTGACAATGAGCACGATATGATGCGAACCTGTTATTTTCAAGCTCAGTAATCCTACCACCCGAAGTAGTACAAAAACACCTCTAACATTGTATTCTCTCCAGCAGTGGGACTACTTTTATTCTCTTTCTTAAACATAAGCTCGTTTCTCAAATATTACGGAGCCATCCTCCTAGCCAACAGGAAACGGGTTCAAATATTGGTATTGTCTTACGCGTGTGTATAACGGGAAAGAAAGAAATGCATAGCCATCCACATCACACGGCGACTACAGGGGAATCTGTCTTTATTCCTTAGTCCCATAACTAATTTTCTTATCAGTGTTTATATATTCGTGTTGTGGATTTTTTTTAACTTTTTAAAAAATGTATTACGTTGTTCGGCCACGAATATATCACATTAGAACTACACAGATATATGTCAGGAAACATTACACCTGATTTCTGACCACTGTTTTTTATTGTGCAAAGAGTGGGCATCACGTTTATATAAACTGTATATTATTAACATAAATAATGAACGAACACTGAGTATAATTGAGGACACTACCGTCGATGAATGAGCAAAATAAAGACCGATGGAGTTTAGTTGGAAGGATGCATGAGAGTACTTAGCAGGAGTGTGTACTATCAGCTCGGTGCTGAAATCGTTAGAATCCACATCGGTAGCAAACTGCGGAGATAGGCTGGGCTCCAATGAGTCTAATGTTGTCAATCAATTCTTAATTCAGCACTAATACTTTCAAGTAAATTATGCTTGTTTCGTTTTCTTTCCACGAAACGTATCTAAGTATTTATGTTCCTTCATCTCACATGCTTCTTGTATGTCTGGTCAAAAAGGGAAGGGAGGATCGACATACTGATGATGCTCATAGCTGCTGAGAATCCTGACATTACACTTTCAGCTGGAGAACCCAAGTTCATGTATTTCAGTAGGCATCGGAATTTAAGAAAAGTCATTGTAACCCGCTACCAAAAACAGGTCGTCAAGATGGATACACATGTCTTCGATGGTAAAATCACAAATAGCAACTTCGTTACCAAACTTGATGTACCTATTATGTACAGAAAATCCTGAATTAGTAGATTCCGGTACAAAGAGAGTAGAAATACCGTTTCCTTCCTTGAATCTCGAAATAGAATATGCATCAGATGGGTAAGTCCACAATTTAAAAGCCATTGCTACGAAACTGCACTGCAAATTTTCAAAAAATGCGATATGGGTAAGACAAATGCACTGTTCGGGTCAAAGCTTCAACAAATGGAACCAGAGGTTATTGATGTCATTCAATGTGCAGAATAAGAACAACAAATTATGACTGAAACGCAGCTCCTCCACCAAAGGTAGCTGAAACCCCACATATACATAACTTGTACATTTAACGAAGTAACGTTCACATTATCGGTAGAGTGTCTATTTTAGAATTCGCCTGATCCTTAGCTCGACATTCAAGGAATTCAGAAAATGGCCATCTATCATCAGAAACTGTAGGTCTTCGGGCTTAACTGTGTCTACATGCCTGATTTACCACGATTCGGTATTGTCATTACGTAGATTTAATCTCTTTCTCTCTCTATCTGGCTCGCTCTCACTCTCACTTTATATATATATATATCATGCTATATATGTAAATATGTGCATATGTAAGTATGCACGGTGTGGCGAAGGATTCCGTGCGAAGTGGTTAAGCCGTCGGCCCCGTGATTAGGTGGTATGTGTTTCATTCCGGACTCCGCAGTATTTTTCACAGCACCTTGATGCTGAGTCTCCGTGCATTTCGTAGTCCCTCCCTAGTCGTTACGTTCTTGACTTGCCACTGGGGTTGTGCGGCTCGAGACGAGAGAGTGAGGATAAAAAGCAGCGCAGATAATCCTTTCAAAAAATAGTGTCAGCAAATAAATTATGGCATCAACGTCTGCGATGGACGGCGGCCTTTGCCTTTTCAGTGATGTATGTATGTATGTATGTTTGTATGTATGTATGTATGTATGTATGTATGTATGTATGTATGTATGTATGTATGTATGTATGTATGTATGTATGTATGTATGTATGTATGTATGTATGTATGTATGTATGTATTTATATATGTATGTATGTATGTATGTGTGTATGTGTGTGTATGCATGTGTGTATGTGTGTCTGTGTGTGTGTGTATGTGTGTGTGTGTGTGTGTGTGTGTGTGTGCGTATGCGTGTGCGCGTGCGCGTGATCAATACTCATAATTATATGCGTTTGATGATCACTTTTGCCTATTACGCTGATGTTGTTCGTCGTGTTGCTGCTGCTAATGACACTCATACTTGAGTTAGGCACTTCTAGTGACATTTTAGTGCGGTTTGAAGTGGTTCTTAGCACATCCAGAGGCGTATTTAACACAGTGGACCATGGTACAATACATGGCCTCTCGGGAAGCACACTACTATGGGGATCTATACCTCGTTAGCCATTATACTATGAATCAAACTGTTTCCATTGATAATTGCTGGGAAGTGTATTGGGGTTTTGCTCAGTATATCTCACTACCTGTATGTTTTTTCTGACCGACGTTAGTCTCTACCCTATGTTGCACTGTACAAGACCATTCTCAATTACGTCAAGTCTTTAAGTTACTTGAATCTAAGGTCAAAATAACCACGGGCTTCCGTTCAATCTAGGTCGAATGGAAATTTCTTACGTCATAGGAGTGATAAACGATGGCCATGGATGAACTCTTGTGGCATAAACCAAATACAACCGTGCAAGCAATGGACGATATCATGTAACTTTAATATGGCGACATCACATTGCCAATGAGGGAGCATGCCTTGATATGAATTAAGCTATGCATGCTAAACATTTAATTATTATTAAACTCAGCGTTCTTGAAACTTTAACATCTACTTTTTCATTGTTTCAACAATAAATCCGGATAATTTAAACTGCTGCACACTTATTATTACAGAGGCTAATAAACATCCCGTTTAGACGTCATGTGGCATATTAAGAATTGAGAATGACCTTTTGATTTACGACCAAAATCTCAAGACCCTCATAATACTACAGTGGAATGCGGAGGGAGTCATTAACAAAAAACTTTCCCTAACACATCACCTGCATGAAGGTAAGATTGACGTGGCATGTATCCAGGAAAAGCACCTCAACAATAATCATAAATTCTCAATCAGAGGATATTAGACCTTCCGTCTCGATAGAGAAGGCCACAAAGGAGGGGTCCTGATACTGACCAGAAACTGCATACCGAGTAGCGCGGTATCTGTCAATCACACCGGACAAGCAGCAATTGTAGGAGTTGACATAATGGCTCAAGAGACGAAGCTCCGCATTTTCAATCTGTACGGACCACCAAATAGAGACCTATCGCACTCGAGTATGGAGGTCAGAGACTCCAACTGCATAGTAGTTGGAGATTTCAACAGCCACTCGGAGAGATGGGGATACTCTGACACAGACAGCAGAGGTGACGAAGTGGAAGATTGGGAGATAGATGCAAATCTCTCCCTAATCAATAGGCCGGAGGATAGCCCTAGCTTCTATTCAAGAACATGGCATACCACCTCGACTCCAGATTTGGCCTTCTCCAAACAGGACATACACCATAAAATAGACCGCCAGGTGCTAAACCAACTGGCAGGTAGCGACCACAGGCCGATCAGGCTAACCATTGACATGGAAGTAGGCCCACAGGAAACAAAACCGATCCCACGTTGGAATTACAAACGAGCCGACTGGGACAGATTTGCAATCCTGACAGATGGGCTATGTGAAACCATCAACACACGAAACAACAAAATGAAGCCCATGGTGGAAAGCCTAAGCAAGGCAATAATGCAAGCCGCCACTGAAACCATCCCAAGAGGAGCTAGGAAAAACTATAAGCCCTACTGGAATGATGAGTTGCAGAAAGCGGAAGATGCAGTAACAAATGCTAGGAACATGGCAGAGCGAGAACAATCCATGGAGGAAAACATCGCCCTCAAAGCCGCCACGGCGAAATACAAACACACTCTTAAGCAAACAGCAAGATAAAGCTTGAAAAATAAAACGGAAAGCCTAAACCTGGACAAAGACGGGAAAAAGCTATGGAAGCTAGTCAGATCCATGAACGACGAAACCCCGTCAAACAAACAAATTACCATCAAGCAAGGCGAGAACTTGATCACAGGTAAGAAAGCCGCAAACGCTTTTGTCGATCACTATGCCAGAGAAAAACACATCTAGGTCCCTGCAGATAAGCATACAGACATTAGCGAAGAGCTAAAGGGGCACGACAACATCAATACGGCACCTGAAGAGCACATGATGGCCAAATTAACAATGCGCGAAATGGAAGAGGCTATGAGAACATTAAAGAAAAGGAAATCCCCCGGAAAAGACGGGATAACAAACGAAATGCTGATGGGGCTGGGCCAAACAGCGAATAGGAAACTGCTATCGGTCCTTAACCAAAGCTGGACAAGGGGAATTGTGCCCCAGGCATGGAAAGACGCAATACTGGTACCAGTACCAAAAACAGGAAAAGACGAAACAGATCCAAATGGATACAGGCCCATCAGCCTACTGAGCTGTGTCGGCAAGCTGATGGAACGGATGATAAACATCAGACTGATGTGGCATCTGGAAGAAAAACGAATACTAATTCCCCAGCAAGCCGGCTTTAGACAGCACAGATCCACTGAGGACCAGGTCATCCTCATAGCCCAGGAGATAGAAGATGCCTACCAGGCACAGAAACACACAGTAGATGTTTGGGTGGATCTGGAAAAGGCATTTGACAAAGTCTGGAAAGACGGACTTAGAGTCAAGCTAAGAAGAAGTGATGTTTATGGGAAAATGTACAAGTGGATCAACCACTACCTGAAACAAAGAACGGCCAGAGTCCAAGTACAAGGGCAGATGAGCAAAAAGGTGACACTCGAGCAGGGAGTACCCCAAGGGGGAGTATTGTCACCCACACTCTTCCTGGTATATATAAACGATATTACAGAGAATATACCAAGAAGAGTCCATAGCTCAATGTTTGCAGACGATCTGGCTATGTGGACCTCTGAAAAGAATCTCACCATAGCAATAAATCGGATGCAGACGGCCCTAACATCGCTGGAAGAGTGGGCGAACTGATGGCTGGTCAAAATAAACGAAGAGAAAACCACATGCCCAATATTCTCGCTTTCATTAAAACCCCAAAGTACCAAATTAAGTCTAAATGACAAATTCCTGCAGCCAAACGACAACCCAACCTATCTTGGAGTCACATTTGATCAGCGCATGACATGGAAAAGTCAGATTGAGAGAAACCGAATGAAAGCCAGAGAAAGAATGGCAATCATGAGGAAACTTGCTGGCACAAGCTGGGGAGCAGACGAAGGCATACTAAAGAAACTGTATACTGGAAGAGTGAGACCAGTTCTCGAGTATGGCATTGCGGAATGGACAACAGTAGCGAAGGCGAACTTCGATAAAGTTAACAAACTTCAAAACCAAGCCATGAGAATTATAACAGGTGGCATGAAGTCAACGCCAATTGTAGAACTTGAAAAAATTACAAAACTGCAATCCATGACCGATAGAAGAGACTGCAGAGCCCAGCTGCAGTCAGAGAAACTCCGAAGACTGACTGACCATCCAATGCACCAGAGACTAAACAATTTGGGAAATGGGAAACTAAAGCGGAGAAACTTTGCAGAAATAGCCAAAGCAAAGATGCACGAAGATCCCATAAACGCACTAACAACACCAAAACCCATCACTACTGTACGAAAACCTACCTGGAGGCAGGATATATTTCCAGAGGTGGTAGAAAATATACCAGGTATTGCAAACAAAAACTGCCAGACTGATAAAGAAAGGAGAGATACTACCCTAAGCTTCATATCGAAAAGCTACCCAAGCATGGACTGGACCCATGCATACACCGACGGTTCTGTAACAAACACTACACCGAACGGAGGGGCAGGAGCATTCCTGAACCTACCAAATGGCAGAAAAATAACACTGTCATTCGCTACTGGTAAGTACACAAGCAATTTCAGAGCGGAGGCAGAGGCACTGAGGGCGGCAGTGGAAGAAATGGGGACACACAATGAAAATGAAAGCCATATAGTCCTGCTTACAGATGCTCTCGCCGTAGTCACAGCGCTAAAAGGCCAGAAAAACACTGAGCTTAATGACTTAAGAGCAGCACTCTGCAAACTGTGCTAGCAGTCCGCACCAAAAAGGGTAGTGGTACAGTGGGTCCCATCACACTGCAACATCCAAGGCAACGAGGAGGCAGACAGACTGGCAAAATAAGGTGCAAGACTACCACAAACAGATACTACTATGACGTACGAAGAGTCAAAACGGCTTTTCAAAGCCAGATACATGACCAAATGGGAAACCGAACATACTGGTTACACCAAAAACGATGCCTTTTACCAGTTGAACCGAAGAGAGCAGGTCGTTGTCTTCAGACTTCGCACTGGCCACAATAGACTGAGGTACCACCTATTCAACAAATTGAAGATAGGTGGTACCGACGAATGCCCGTGCGGTACTGGCAAAATGACCGCTGAACATCTGCTGCAGAACTGCCCGACATACGAGGATCAGAGAGAGCAGATGTGGCCATTACCAGTGGAACTGCAAGACAAGCTCTATGGCAGTGGCGAGAGCCTCAGGATGACCGCCGCTTTTCTCGAAAAAATAATGGTTACTGTCTGACTGCGTACGAAGAAGAAGAAGAAGAAGATTTACGTTCGTCGTGTCTGTTCCTTCAAAGACAACATTTTAATTTAAAGCTCTTTTTATTGACGGATTCTTGCTAGTATATGTGAATGTATGTATTATGTACGTATTGATGAATTTATTTGACTGCTCATGTGAGCATGTGTGTATTTGTACAAACGTATATGTGCGCACGTGTGCGTATGTGTTATTCTCATATGTAGTTCGTGGTCCCTATGTAGTGAGGAAGAAACCTCTCCACTGCACGCTATTTAAGAGGCCATGAAAGTGGATGAGTAGTTATATGCATTAGACTGACGCCCTCATGACGTAAAATAAGATGGCCACAGCAAATATCTTCACAATGACAATAAACACATTAAATACGTCAATCTCAACAAGCATATTATTTGTACACAAAAAACGCATAGGTCTTACAATAGAAAGAGAATTGAAGTAATGTGTACCACGAACATATATTTGACAGATACGATGTTCTGCATAGAACGACATGTGATACGGCATACCCCAGAGTTCCTGTTATGCCTAATGTCCTAACTGGTAACTCTTTGCAACACAACGAATTTCTTCAAATAACTGTCCGCAGTTCTAAGACGCATTGTTTGTTCTTACATTGTCATTTTGTTTCTTGTCTAGTGTGTATGTTTTTCCAAATGAATAAAATATACAGTTAATTTTACCAAATCTGTGCCTCAGCAAAGATAAACGAAATGGCCAGGCATCGCACTTATAACAGATTGGTTATTTAGTCATCTTGTAGTGCTGCAATCTACAACAAGCAGATGTAGACAAGTTTCTAGTTGCTCAAAAAGCAATGAAGTGAAGAACGCTAACAACCTCTCTACGAAAATGAATTTACAACACAGAAAACAGAACCCCAAACCATCTTCTATGACGTGGAAGATTTTGCGTTGAAACGGAAATTCAGACAAGCCGGGCATTAGGTACGAATTAGTGGCATTGATGAACACAAAAAGTGACGTCATTGTGACCCTTCAACTTTAAGCGTCCACTTGGAAGTCAACCAATGGGATGGAGAGATGGCCCGAATGAAGTCATTAGTACAAAAATGCACATCAGTACAAATATATGAACATACTTCGAACTAGATTTGTCTACCTGACTTCAGTCACGGATCATGATTGACTGAATACGAAGCTTACACAATTCAGATTTCAGATTCAACTAACCCTGGCTGTGTTGTTTAAGTTTTGTTTATTTACTAGCTGTTACATGTCATATCATTGTTAACTAAAGCATGGAAGTTAGAATTTCAATAGTAGCAGTGATCCCATGCTCCTTCTCGAGTCACACAAGATATTTTGATTGTATTTACATTAAAGGTAGTCCCATATCAGACACTGCAGACAGGGATGAATTGTTAGAGCCTTCATTGTACTTTGTGAGGTGCAGGAGCAAGTTGCCTTTCTTGCTGCCTTGTTTCTTTCTCAATCGTGAAGCATGTACCTGTTTGCAGCTGGGTGAACTTCAGCTGCCGATAGCGGGACTTAAACTTAGTAACTTTTTATTGCATCTGCTGAATACCTGGTTAACGTCCGAGTACATGTCCATATGTTATTGAAGTACGTTTCACTGTTTATGTAATAGCTAGTAAATATGCAAAACGTAGCCCACAAAGACAATGATATTTTCATCTCTGATCTGCATTATGTTATCTTCAAATTCTATCAAACATAATCATTGACTGAAGTCTGCTAGCCAAATCTTAGATCCACACCAATCATTCTTATTCCACACATCTGTCACAGTTAAATGTCGTTAATATTCATTTGTTTATACCCCCCAAAATTCGACGTTATTGTTTGTCTGGTTTTCATCTGATTATCAGCTCATTTGTGATGTTCGCCCCATCCATATTGTTAGATCCTTACATAACACTTGAAAGCTCAAAATACATTTTTATGCATTAATAATTTTTTTATTTTTATTATTCTTTTTCATACATCTTTCTTGTATACGTCTTAATGTTGTTTTTTTTTAGTTTAACGAATTCACTTTTATCATGTAGTTTTGCTTCGTTTGTCCTGTGGTCTTTGACGAAGTGCTTGATTGACTGAACCGTCTTGTTGCACATGTTTAGGTTCGTATGTAGAACTGAGTGGCAAGGATAAGAGGGGAAATGAGAGAGTATGCAATGGATTGAAAAAAAAATGTTGAAAGAGAAGGAGAAATAGCAAAAAAGAAAGAACATGAACCTTCGTGCATTGCGATAATGTTAAAAAGAGTAGGAGAGAAAGACAAGATTGAGAAAACGTGTTTTTTCTATAAAAAATGAAGTCCTTTTTTATTTCATTGTAATCTATGATAAAGAGAGATAGAAAGAGAGGGAGAGAGAGAAAGACAGAGCAGTAGGAAGGCAGAGAAATAGACAGAAAGAGTGCCATACATAAATAGAACAACACCTATTTAAAATTGAGCCAGGGAAAATGCATAAATAAGCACGAGAATCATCATAAGAAACATATATTATGTTACACAGAGGATTATTAGAAGATATATGTATTATGTTATACAGATAATTATTAGAAGAAACATATATTATGTTACAAAGAAGATTATTAGAAGAAACATATATTCTATAACACATATGATTATTAGAAGAAACATATATTATATTACACAGAGTATTATTTAAAAAAACGTATATTATGTTACAGAGATGATTATTTGAAGAAACATATAATATGTTACACAGAGGATTATTTGAAGAAACATATATTTTATGTTACACAGAGGATTATTAGAAGAAACATATATTATGTTACACATAGGATAATTAAAAGAAACGTATATTATGTTACAGAGAGGAGTATTAAGATTATCACGAATAGCAGATATGGCTAATGATATGTGGTGAAGGAGGCTTTCGGTGAAGACATGTTATTGTACACATCACAACAAAGCAAGTATGTCAATTGTGTTTGTCACGCAATATACGAAACTCGGAAATTGAACAAACTATAAAAAGCTGGCAAATTGCTAGAAAAAATGGATAAATAAAAGAACATAAGAAGAGTCTAGATAATCTAGCATTGTGATATAAAAGTTAGAAGCTGAAATGATAAACAATGTTATTCTTCTTGTCTTGTCTGTTTTTCCTCCAGTTGGAATTTATAATCACCACTACAGATGACCTCCCTTAGGAAGCAGACATGATATCAGTGAGCGTGCGTTTGCGCAATATCTTTCTGTAACATGTTATTAAGACGATGAGGTGCTAACTCCATTCACAATACTCATTAGTCGCCTTTTGCAACATACATGTAGGTACACTGGTCCTATTCTGCTCTACCCAGTGAAGGGGCTATTTGCGGGGATGTGGTTCTACTCCTGGCCTTGTCATACAAAGACACCGGCGAACCACTCGGTAGATATCGGATATTGAAATATTGCTGGTCCCTGCAATGCTTCTGCACTATACGGTCTTGCTCGTTTGTTATTTGACTGAACGAAGACAAGAAATGTAATCCTTACATGCCTTCAAACTCGTGTCTCCCCACTACTAAGCTTGGTTCCTTGAGATCCAGCCATAGTACGAAAAGAAAAGTAGAAATTTAATGATCCGTCACTGTGGCATTTGATCCAATTGCTGGGATCCGTAGAATGGACTGATACCACTTCGGATTTAAAGCCGCTTGTCTTTGCATTGGTCTCGAAATGTACGGTCTACGTTGGAATTGTATTTTTTCCCAATATAATAAATCTATGAACCCGTGTCTCTTTGATCGACAAACGAGTGACCTAAGACTTCCGTCACATGTTTAATTGTCACAGTTACTATTAACAAATTGGTGCAGCATTGTACCTTTCTGTTTCATTAATAATGGGACTGGTAATCCAGACATATTTCTTAACGTGTATATTACATAGCTATATTGGTCAATAAATTTAACGCTCAAAAGCTCTTATCGATGAGCGAAGGAGACATCAAAGTCCAGGATTACAAACAAGAAAAAAACTTAAGTAGCTTTGAGAAGAAAGAAGAAAAGCAAGATTAAAGACAGACGGTGATTGCTGTCTCTGCCTTGGGACTATGCAAAGACTATATGGCGATCAATCTCGTCTGAAGAGAGCTGGTCTAGTGAGAAGGAAATAGACTGTAACAGCCTAAAGCGCTAGCAAAATGAAATTGTAAATGATACTTCCTTGTGTTCGTGTTTTCTTCAGTGAGGTTTGAATTGTGGGATAAATATTCTGGAGATTACAAATCTCTGAAGTCTGTGAATGTGTTAACACTGTTTTATCTAGGGGACACTGGAAGTACATTACAATATATAGACATGATTTGATTTCATCCCGGATGTACAGCAGATTAGGTTGACTTGAATTGATTTCATAATTCTGGTTTCCTTTGAATATTGGGTTGCAACGTTAGTCATCCTTCTCGTATCTTCTTAAGCTGGCACCAACCCAGGAAATGTACGGCAATATTGTTCAGATTATGTCGGAAGACATGTCACATTTATCTCATATTTTTTTTACCATTCTCAACTGATGTCCAGTTATTCATTCACATATATGTTTTTCATTATACGTCACTTTCTAATATGAAGTGTCCACGGAGACATCTGTTTACAGAGATCTGTTAACTGAATGTCATATTTATAGTTACATCTTGTTGTTATTTTACAAATGTTACATTCATCATTATATTCTAAAACATTGGTATAGTTGTGACTTCGTTTAGTAGAATTATCATTATAATTGTTAGTGCTTTTGTTCTTCGTGACAAAGGCTCAAAAAATCACAGTCTAAGAACAACTAATATTTGAAATCTGTCCTAGAATGTAGAGTGAAATAAAGAAATGTGAATGAATTTTTTTAAGAGGGAGCATAAAATAAGTGAACATAGGCGTATGCCATACAATGTAATTGGAAATCGGTGGTTAAACATGTCCTTGTCTGTGGCATGATGTACAGCTCCGTTCGTTACAATAAAGCGTCCCTAAACTGAAGGCATACGTTATTTACATATGGACAAACTGTGGCTATTGCATATACGTGTGTGTATATATATACATATATATATATATATATATATATATATATATATATATATATATATATATATATATATATGAGCTAATGACTGAGAACACACAGGAGAGTGACGCTATAATATACAGTGACAGTGGGGCATCGGGCTGTGGTTTCTCGGCTAGAGTGAGAGGGCAGGTCGTTGCTGAGCGCAGTAGGGCATACATGTCAACAACCTCTAGTATGAGAATGGCGACGGAAGCAGTGACTTCAGCACTGAAATGGATATATGAGACTTATATAACAAGGGCAGTCCTCGTTACAGACGCGCACGCTGTTCTTCAGAAGGTACACAAGGGATGGCTTAGGTACAAATGGATAGCAGCTGTTGATGCCTCAAACCTCCAGGGATTGACATGGATCTGCTGTCCTGCTCATGCTTGAGTTTGGGGCAATGAAAGAGCTGACATCATGGCTTCACAAGCTCCCATCATGGACACATTAGTGATGGATAGAAGTGACATTTTGAAATCAATAAATGACCGCCTGCTCGATGAGGACACCGCAAAAGATGAAGCCGCAATCCACAGACTGCATAGTTTCGACAGTAACTTATGTTCGAGCGGAGTGGGGCACACGAGAGGACAGAGCAGGAAAGTGTACAACCAGCGAGCTACATGACCATCAGCATCCATACCTTACGCCATTTGATGAGAGAGAATGAGCACCCATGGGTATGCCCGGAGTTCAGTGACGTCGATTATTAGAAACAGAAACATAAAACAGAAAGAGGTAACTCGAGATACGAGTTATATTGATGACCAGCGCATAATCTTCCTCACTAAAATCCAATTACAGCGTATATCACATTATTAAGATAAACTCGTCTGATGTTGTGGGCATCATCGCTTCGCGGTGGGCAATTGAAGTGGTAAACAAAAAAAATATGTACTAAGCTTTTCTTGTTTACTTTCTTCTTGTAACGTTGTCTTTTCACTTCTCTGTATTGCAAGAGCTTCACTTCACCAACTGTATTGTGGTCCTTAAGGGCACATCTTTATTTGGATCGGTCTGCAGCTTCGTCTTTCCAGTATGTTTGTCTCATTTCTAGAGTCTATCTTTCACGCTTACACACATCTGTGAACCTCAACTGTGGTCAGCCGATTGATCTCTTGCCATCAACCAACTGTCCATAAAGGATACATTTTGGAATTCGACCATCTTCCATGTGGCGAGCTAGACCAATCGATCGTAGTATTCGCTGCCTAAAGAGAGTGTACATACCTTGGAGACTGATGCGAGAGTGCACTTATGCATTTGTCACTTTATCCGTCCTTGTAATTCCAAAAATGGATCGCAGGCGCCGTAGATGAACGGCTGTATGCACATGCGTGCCTACGTGCATGTGTGGGTGCATGCGTATGTGTGTGTGTGTGTGTGTGTTTGTGGATGTATGCATGTGTGTATGTGTATATCTATCAATGATAACCATTTCATAAGATAGTTCTTTCGTTGTAAGCATATGTTTGTTGCCGGAAGGTCGCACTTTCTAACTTAAGCAACTCGTCTGAAACCATGGGCTGTACATGTCTTACTCTGTTTTATGTTTCTACAAGGTAGGGCATCCTTGCCCATGACAAATCTGGTTAATTGTCTATTAGAACATGAATGTCACGTTACATTGTTGATAGTATTTGCTCCCCATTCAGGACCCGGTAAAGGATTTCAGTGTTCTCATGCAAGTACAGTATTATAATGCATGGATCGAATTCAAATCATTCAAACCTGTGATCAGTCTAATTGCAGCAGCGAGGTGTGCTTGTCACCTTGATGGACCGTACTGAAATCTTTGCAATGACAATTGCAGGCACGCCTCGTTTAACATCCACTGTTTGTTCGTTCTGTGAAAGAGGATGTAATGCAATTAGAACGTTGTGCGAACATCATAACATACGCGTAGCAAGGTTACATAGGAAACAGTAGTATACACGCATTGAAAAACAATAGCAAAGAAACAGTTACGCGTACAGTAATGTATTTCCGCTAAGATGGGTTTTAGGTTCAGCTATTGTACTATCAATTTAATAGTGTACTGCATATGGGTTAATTGAGACGAGCCCACATTATTAGCTATAACATTCATTGGTTTTCCACCAGATATGGGGTCGTACTGTGCCCGAACGGATGCTTTGCGGCACTATAACGTATTGCATTTCAATCCTCTTATTTTGAGTATCTAAATATTGATTTTCGATAAGACAGGAAATACAAAGTTAATTAAATGACAGTTACTGCCACAAAGCAACGTTGCAAATGATGCGTGAATAATTTAACATATCATGGAAGCCTTTGCCGTGATAATACACCCATTGAAGATAACAACTTTGGTAATAGTCAAGCAACATAGGCAAATGAATAAATCTTCAATGATAAATAATCGAACAAGTTAGGCCGGATACATGACCAAATGGGAAACCGAACATACTGGTTACACCAAAAACGATGCCTATTACCAGTTGAACCGAAGAGAGCAGGTCGTTGTCTTCAGACTTCGCACTGGCCACAATAGACTGAGGCACCACCTATTCAACAAATTGAAGATAGGTGGTACCGACGAATGCCCGTGCGGTATTGGTAAAATGACCGCTGAACATCTGCTGCAGAACTGCCCGACATACGAGGATCAGAGAGAGCAGATGTGGCCATCACCAGTGGAACTGCAAGACAAGCTCTATGGCAGTGGCGACAGCCTAAGGATGACCGCCGCTTTTTTCGAAAAAATAATGGTTACTGTCTGACTGCGTACGCAGAAGAAGAAGAAGAAGAACAAGTTAGAAGTTCACAAATTTAGGGCAAAGCACCACATAAGAGACCCACATTGAGACCCACATTGAGACCCACATTGAGACCCACATTGAGACCCACATTGAGACCCACATTGAGACCCACATTGAGACAAGATTTCCTTTGACAAAAAGGGTTGCTTCAGAGAAGAACATCATTTCTAATCTCAACAAATATTAGAAAAACAATGAGGAAAAAAATAATCGCCACTCAAATATGGCGGATTGCCATTATATGAAGTTGAAGCATGATTTTTTGTAAATATGGAAGAACAAATCTTGGAAATGTTAGAAATGTGGTTTTACCTTCTTTACATATTTTTTCGTCTCACTTTCTACTTTCTTCCGGGTTGCAGCCCAGTGCCGTGGGATGTGTGTGTCTTTTGTCGTCTCACTTTCTACCGGGTTGCAGCCCAGTGTCGTTGGATGCATGTGTATTTTGTCGTTTAACTTTCTACCAAGTTGCACCCCAGTGTCGTGTAATGTATGTTTCTTTTATTGTCTCACTTTCTACCGGGTTGTAGCCCAGTGTCGTGGGATGTATGTGTCTTTTATTGTCTCACTTTCTACCGGGTTGCAGCCCGGTGTCTTGGGATGTATTTGTCTTTCGTCTCTCTCTACCGTAGACTGGAAAAAAGTGAATTGGACAGAAAGACTGGGAAATGACTGGGACACAATATGCGACATCAATGTCTTCTACAAGATACTATAGGGCAAGATTCAGGAGAAAAGAGGAAGATGGTTATCAAAACTTAACATTTATATCACAGGTATGCAGAAGACATGAACGTACCGATCTATGCAGAAATTAATACGGTTACAGACGGATAAACATACTAGGACAACCTTACACCTAGTCGCATGACTGATCAACCAGCTGAAGCTCAGAACTAGATATGCTTAATTTATCAAATAACGTCTGTGAATATGAATTTTTTTTTTTAAAGTAATAGATAGCAATAAAGAAATATATTTGGCATGTTTCATAGATTTTGTTTTATCGTTTCACATATCGCAAAACAATCTGACGCAGCCTTACTTGGAAAAGGGAAGTGTGAACAAATACGGTTGAAAGCTGAACGCATTCTCAATCAGTGGACAAGTTTTTACCAGTGCACACTTTCAAACGATATGTCTTTTGCCTTTCGTAGGTTTGTAGGTTAAGACATTATATTTTCAAGTAAAGGAACACGAATATGCAATACAATACTTTCATTGATAAACAATATGTTTATCAACTACATGTTATGTCAATTTTTAGCTTCATCATTGATGATCTTCTTTTTCAAATTTAGTGTTACTATTTTTGTTACTAAAGCGGTTTAGACCATAACTGATTACTGTAGATATTGTCTAAAGAGTTTTTAAAGTTCTCTTCAGAGCCATTTGCACTATAAGATTGCTCATAATTTGAAGCACAATGTGTGTTATTTGAATCGCATAATTCATTGTTATTTTATCAATATCAGTATAATCAGGAAATATAGAAATAATGTTCAGAAGATAAAGCATGAATATATTTTGCAGAGACAGTAAGTATGTTTCACTTTAAATATCAGTTGAATGATCTGGAACCTCAAATAAAGCAGATAAGTGTACGTGAAACTGATGAAGTGAGAAATGTATCGAAAACATTGGTACCTTTTGAATTTAAATGAAATATATAGATCATGTCTAGATTTGTTGTTGCCAATATATACTTTTACCACAGTGACAACACTTTGCCAATCCATAAATAACATAGCTGCGGAAATAGGAAGCAGTAAAAATGGACAGTTCGGAGAATGCTCAAACAATGTGAATATTACTGTTAGGGATAACATACAGTTCGAGATACTAGCCAAGAAATGTGTTATCCTTATGATCGCAATTAAGATGACAACTTAGAAATTGATGATCATCAATATCAATCCGCAGCTGTACAAATTATAACATGCAAAATGAGTAGTTCAAGCACTGAAGTCAAGAAATCTGCCAGATCTACAGGCTCTTCAGGAACTTAGCAATCATTGCATTATTGCTATACAGTTAATATATATATACACACAAATATAATTGTATATTTAATTGTTGAATACCAAGAAATAGGGAGCCAGGTTGACATTCAAAGGAATGTGCTGTAGATGAAGAACCACGTGTATCCTTTATAAACCTGCTAAAAACATGATGATCAAATTAATCAGACAGCCCCAACATTAACAAGACAATTACTATAGTGCAGACGAGAGCAACATGTTTTCTTGCGCCTAAGAATAGGAAACAACCAATCAGTAGCCACATGTATACAATATTAACGATTACAAATTCCGTCTAGGGTGCATTTTGATGGACAACCTAGAGGACAGAGTAAATACAGCAGAACTTCTCCGAATATGATGAACTGGGGCATACTCTCTTCACTATAGAAATATCGATATACGATCTATATGTGAGCTATACAAGACTGACGTTTTTACAGGAGACAATACTCTAGACATCAACATATTTTCGAACAGAAACAATGTAATAACTATCTAAAGGAATGTAGTCTACAAAAAATATAGATCATCAACTTCAATGTCAAGTTCGCTGTATTATATGGTTCCGTGATGAAGGCAACAAAGGTATATGCGTTTATCAAGGGATGCTCGGTCAGAAATGAGGGGATAAAATGCTATGATAAAGTCACTTTAACAAAACTATGAGAAAGAACCGGACAGACGTGAACAAAAGAAATTGGCGATGCATATGATGCACATTACTGGAACCAGCTGAAAGCATTGTAAGGCAGTCACTGTTCCTGAATCCACAGGGCAAGAGAAGTAGGGGTAGACCTACACTCTGACGGAGATGGGAAGTCGAGACACAGTAAGTGAAATATATTTATCGGGGGAGAGGGTAGGAAGGAGCTAGAAATAATGGCGCATCACATGAATACTTGGCAAGTATTTGTTGAGGACCTATGCTCTGCAGGGAGTTGACAGTTTTGTTTACATATTTGATTGAATTGGATGGGTAGATGTTCTGCACGTGTCAGCTAGTATTACGTATTACATGTCGCTGTGGTGTTTTTTTTTCTTTGAATTACCTGCATCTCATTAAAGTCTAATGTTGTAAGATTTACAAGCTGCCATTATGTTTCGCTTAAAACAAAAGTAAGAGATTGCCACTGCAACTGATCTCTTTTCAGTGAGCCTGTTACAAATTAATTGCATGTCCTCTTTTATTGCGCTATCTGTAACAATGTATTTATTGCACATGATGAAGCCCAGGCGCAACCACTGATGGTGTCTTCCGCAGCTATTCGGATGTTCAATGATTGTGGCATATATAAAATTAGAATATCCTTCTACCCCGCCTCACCCCCATCCCCAACCCACACAATTCCCAGCCCTCATAGTAGAAACTGTCGTAGAGGAGGACGTAGTTGACTTCCTGTTCGTGTTATCCTATGAAAAATCGCCAGTGTTTTTTGTTCGCTCTTAAATTGCTATTGTAAATAAACAAATGGTTGAAGACGAGAACTGATACCATGGAAATATGGATGTGTAGAAAATGAGGCGCAACTGTTGAAAGTAATATGTAAACCTAACACAAGGAAATCTGGGAGAAATTAGAGGTACAAAGAGAATGGATGAACGAAATCAGTCTACCATTTTATATATTTTGGTCACATCAAAAGTATAACTTTTTGCTGAAAACAAAGCTGAAAAGAAAGGTATACGCAAATGTCCCAGCGGTAAGCAATGCTGAAGTAGAAGGATAACATAAAATGATGAACTAGGGAAAAGCCTGGCAGATCATACCATGAATGCATGGGAAATATGATTTTGGAAATCCATTAGATCTGACATTCGCTGTGGATATGGCCCTTGACCAGAAATGAAATCAACTGTAATGCCCGTGCCATATATGGAGGAATGTGTACACATCCTTATTTCTAATCTAGATGGCTCATTCATATTCGACAGCTCCGTGCATAGTGAGGTAAGCACTTCTATGTAGGAGACCGGTCTCATTCCTTAGATGTGCTTTTGCATGCGTCATTGTTATGTTACTCAGTGTTAAGGGATCCACGTAGTCCAGTCGTTATCGAGATGGCGTTGCATCTGAGTGGTCCTGGGTTCGTTCCCAGTTGAGGCGGAATTGTTTTTTCAGACCGCAACGTCGAGGTAGAGGAGATGGCTATCGCCCTCATACAGCCGAGCTTTTGAAATGTGAGATCGCTAACAGCCCACACCCCTACGGCAGTAATGCTTTGGGTTAATTTACTTTTTTTTGTTAGTGTTAATGCAGAGATTGTGAGCCCCGTCTCTCAATATGTTATTTAATCTAACTCAAGCGGGCGATGTGAACACTTTCCCGACTGGGTAAGTTGGACCTTTGCGAGACCTGACGCTGAAGTGCAGAAAATGGCATGCATTTTATTCACTCTGTTCTTTCACCGCATATTAATGCTAACATCAAACAAACAGAGCAAAATAGTCCTCACGTTGTCGTAAACAATCAAATGAGTTGTATTTGGGTTGAAAAGAGTATACCTACATTAATATTCCCAACACAAAGTAAAAGACAACTACAGAGGAGTGGAAATGGGACTCTTCAAGCAAAACCATTGAAGTCATCAGTTGAATTTCTTTGATACAGGTTTTCTAAAAGGGAGAGTCGTTATGGTGTCTATATGATTAACTTTGAGTAAACAGTGCCACGGTTAAAGCCAGGCCGGCTGTCGCACATTCAGAAAGTTATATATATACACACACTCCCACACCCCCGCACCAACACGCCACTCCCGTACGCACGCACACACACACACACACAAACACATGTATTGGGTTTTTAATCTAGTATTTTTTGTGTAATGCAGAGACGTACTCAAAGGGCTTTTGGGCTTGGTGAACGATATTACTTACCACCATGTGAATTTGAAAGTCGTCTACTCAAGAGGGGGTTACACTGCACTGTTATTCGCCTCTTACAACATTTTATTGTGTGATAGTGTTTAAAATATAGTCAATATCACATACACACATGTACATCATGGAAACTGTTCTGCCTTTATAATCGCTTCAGAAGCAATATTGCAATAAACGGACAAGGAAGACAATCATGAAAAACAAGATTTAGAAGTAGGTGAAAATACAACAAATTAATGCTTTAGGATACACGTCCACAAATCACATGATCCAAAACTGAAACCAGAGAGTAATCGGGCCAGAAATAAGGTTCGCAGCTAGAGTGCATGATAGTGGCACACGAGTCATTATAACCGACTAAACTATATCTGGCCCTAGCTGAATTCACTTAATTGCTTTCCATTGATTTGACCACATTGATGTCAGTGTGACTCGGTTACAGGTCACATGCTCGGTGGAGGGAAACATTGGGTTCACATTTCAGAGCCTGACCGGCTATCTTTCGTAAATAATATAACAGGGTCTGTTAGAAATAATGTATTTGGTTAATTATAACATAGCATAAAGAATTATCTAGGATATAACTAGTTTTCTAAAGAAAAAAAATCACATATTTTGTAACAAATAAAATGATTATGTCTGAAAGATAAAATATACCGAGGTGATTAAAAAATAACATAACGATCTTTGAAAAAGAAAAGAGGAAAAGAACTGAATGAAATGACATAGCAAGATCAGCAGGATGTAACACAGCCAGAGATGTCAAGACTAACATAACGATGCGTGTTTGGAAATGATATAGCTTGGTCTTTCAGTCATATCAAACGTTGATCAGTTCTTTCTTTGTATCGAATGCCCACAATGAGTAGGTTTACTATTTTGTGCGCCCTGAAAAGAACGTTAAGTGGCTTTTCTCACATCCTAGCGAGCTGATGAAGGTAGACCGGAGTCCTTCAGGCTTTTGTGCTATGCTTGGCTTCATCTGCGTGTTGATCACTTCTACGGGGATTACGTTGATCCCACACCTTGTTAGCCAGGCTGCCATGAAAACTGCCCACTTTTTTTCAGGAAGGGCTACTAGGAAGCCAAGGTGAGGGTCTTGACCAGTATGTTTTGTCTCACTCTAAGATGTCTGTTAAGTGTATGTTGCCTGACAGGACGTTAGTCTCCATTGCCAAGTAGATCAGTTAAACCTAATATAACATGGTATATAAGAAAACAGATATCAAATAATGTATGAAATATCATAAGAAAGAATGTCAGACATAACATACTAGAGTATGTAACGTAAAAACGTTAAAAGTTGTCATAACGATTTCAGTAATAAATAACATAACGGGTGAGAAAGGAAAAACATAACGGGGTGAGGAAGGAATTATATTTCGGCGTCAGGAATGAACTACAAAACGGGGTCTTGAAGCAATAACATAACGGGTGAAGAAGGAAAAACAGAACGGGTGGGGAAGGAATTATATAACGGGGTTGGAAATGATAACAAAACGGGGTCAGGAAGAAATAACATAACTGGGTGAGGATAGAATAACATAACGGGGTCAAGAAGGAATAGCATAACGGGTGAGGACGGAATAACATAACGGATGAAGAAGTAATAACATTACCGAGTGAGGACGTATTATCATAACAGTAGCAGAAAGGAATAACAGCACTAGGTCAGAAAGGAATAACATAACTAGGGAGGATAGAATAACATAACGGGGTCAAGAATGAATAACATAACGGGTGAGGAAAGTATAACATAACGGGGTCATGAAGGAATAACATGCCGGGGTGAGGAAGTAATAACATAACGGGGTCAGGAAGGAATGTCATGACGGGGGTCATAAAGGAATAACATGCCGGTGTGAAGAAGTAATAACATAACGGGGCCAAGAAGCATAATGAGGTGATGAAGTAATAGCATCACGTGTTGTCGAAATAATAGCTAAAAGTGATCATGAAGGAATAACATAACGGTGTCAGGAAGGAATACCACAACAGAGTCATGACGGAATAACGTAACGGGGTGAAGAATGGAATACCATCACGTATTGTGGAAGGAATAACAGAACGTGATCATAAAAGAAAAAACATAACGTGATCATGAAGGAATAACATAACAGGGTCAGGAAGGAATAACACAACGTGATCATGAAGGAATATCATAACGGGGTGAGAAAGGAATACCATTACGGGATCTATATAAAATAAAATGACTAGTTCTGAACATTATACTGCAATAATTTTAACAAAATTTCATTAAATAAGTTAACAATAACATTATATATATATATATATATATATATATATATATATATATATATATATATATATATATATATATATATATATATATAACAAATAGTATGTCCAGGTGTGTATGCAATACTAAAACGAAATCGGTTTAAATAAAATGGACATTTAGCACAAGCTGGCCATTTCATAAGTATTAAAACGAGATTGATACGAAAAAAACTAGATACAATAACAGTGCTATAACTAGTCCCACAAATACACACAACTATATCTCTAAGAAAAGTCATACCTAGATATGTGCTTACGAAAATAACTAGATCTTTAACATGTAATATGCCTAGATCTTTCAGGAAGTGCATGACTACATCTTTAAGATATAATATAACTAGATCTTTAGTGAACAACATATATTATATATATATATATATATATATATATATATATATATATATATATATATATATATATATTTAAGAATGGACGTAGATCCTTAAGAAAAGGCATTCGTGTATGTTAGGAAGCAAATAATTAATTCAACAGTAAAGGCGTAAACATATATGTTGGAAAGTCAAAACGACATATATGAAAAAGTAAATGGCTAGATATGAACAAAACAGCATACTTGGATCTGAAGCAAAAATCTTGACTAAATCCATAGGAAAGAAGATAACCTGTTCTATAATTAATAACTTAACTGTATTTATACGGAAGGGCAGTAGCCTATTTTTAAGAACGAACACAACTTGCTCTTTAAGAAAGCACATAGCTAGACATGCGAAATATTATAATTAGTTATGCAAGGAAAGAACACGGCTAGATCTTCAAGAAATTATATAAATAGGTAAAAAGGCATACGTAGATATGTATCAAAGGATGCCATTAGATCTTTAAGAAAAGGCTTATCAAGGTGTGTTAGACAAGACATAAATAGAAATGTAAAAAAGAATATAACAAGAACTGTAAACTATGACATAAGTAGATATGTAAGAAAGAACATATTAGTAACTGTAAAATATGACCCAAAAAAATATATTTATGAAATGATATCATTAGACATTTAAGGAATGGCTTATTAAGACGTGTTTGACAGGTCATACATTGATATGTATGAAAGAACATAACAAGAACTGTAAGACAGAACATAACTGTATGTGCATGGAAGAACATGACTAGATATACAAAAATAAATATAACTAGATAGACAAATTATAAATAACGTAAGAACGAACATACATTAAATAAATAATATAACGAAGTATGTGCAGAACAAGTCAACAAGAGTTGTAAGAATAATTAAGTCTAGAAATAATGTAAAGGTACGGCTGAATATGGTAAAGAAAGAAAGAAAAACTCTCTCACTGAGTATAGCCAATAGATAAAATTAACAAATATGAAAGAAGCAGCATAGTCAATGGAGAACATAGTCAGAAATATTCAACAAAAAATAGTCCATAAATATATTGGTCAAATGTGTTAGAACTAACAGTCAGCGAAGAACATAGTGCGAACTCCCCGACATTTAGTAGCCATGTATTTCATACGAAAACAATCAACATTCCTAATATGGCAGTATGTATCAGTCAGGTTCGGTTAAGACAGCAAGACAACGCACATAAAAGATGCACATTCATCATCAAACGGCTATTGATGTGCATGTGAGCTATACTTGGTCTGAGGCTAAAGAACCAGTCCCAGACAACTGCATGCTGAAGACAGATGCATCAAGAATGTGAATATATGTGAAACTTAATCCACGCCATCAAGACAAGATACAGACTTGACTATGTTAGAGAACATGATGTGAATGGCTGTCTGATGAAGAACTTTAAAGTAAGAGTCAGTTAATTATGACTCTTAGAGAAATACAGCATCCCTAGTTGCATTCTTAATTCGGTTAAACTTCAACTATCTATTACTTTTCTATAAACCCCAATCCCAACCCCCCCACCCCACCCCACCCCAACCCCCTTTTTGTAAAGCTAATGATACGCTGACCCGCATTTCAAAGTTGAACTGCGTTATATGTGCTTTTCAATCCATACCATCCGCTTCCAACAATTCGTTTAATTCCTATTAACACTCAAATGCATTAAGATATCATCAGACCACCTGCAAGACAGCAGGAGGTTTGAATTGGCAGTTTTCTTTCTTTTTAATGAGTGACCACAGATAGCTTCTTCTACCACTCGTGCTGATTGCAAATCGATACAGAAAATACGACGAATAGATTTTCTCATGAAATTGTACTCTGACCAACTACCACTACACGACTACAACACGAGACGAGCTGGCTACTGCGCACGAAAATGGCCGTGTAGGAGATCTATCTATCTATCTATCTATCTATCTATCTATCTATCTATCTATCTATCTATCTATCTATCTATCTATCTATCTATCTATCTATCTATCTATCTATCTATCTATCTATCTTTCTATCTATCTATCTATCTATCTATCTATCTATCTTTCTATCTATCTATCTATCTGTCTATATATCTATCTATCTATCTATCTATCTATCTATCTATCTATCTATCTATCTATCTATCTATCTATCTATCTATCTATCTATCTATCTATCTATCTATCTATCTATATATCTATATATCTATCTATCTATCTATCTATATATCTATCTATCTATCTATATATCTATCTATCTATCTATCTACATTCATATCTGTATTGTATGTATGTATGTATGTATGTATGTATGTGTGTCTTTGTGTCTGTGTGTATGCATGTTTTTTTATCATTCGGTTTGCATTTTGTTATTGTCAGTATTACCCCTCAATCAGATCTCAATTTTCCTGTCTCAATAGTATCTTGTTTCTATTTGTTGTAGTGTTTTATGATCGAATATTGCACATCAGCATTTGATGTTTGCGTATTGATTGGTTTTGTTGGTTCTCATATTCTTTCCTTTTTTAATTAAAGGGTCATCACAACAGTTCACGAATTAAAAAATCATATATTCATGTATTTAACATGGCTGTTTTAGTAGTAATGATTTAATAATGAAGATGCTAGCATCATGCACAAACGTTTCTATTTTGCCAATTATGTCGTAGCCATTATGGATTGTAATATTTTACATCCGGGATAATACTGATGCATCTTTTTGTTTTATATTGCTCTATTTGCATGTTCTTCGTTGTTATTGTCAAACTGCGTGTGTCATTACTCTTGGTTTGTTTTTTTTGCGTTCGCCTTTTTTCTCTAATCACCAAGGCGGTGTGCACTGCACTGTAGTTTTTATTGTGCACCTGTCTGGCCAGTGCATCTGACTTCAGCATGCATGTTATGTTTGGGTCTGCTTCCTCCTGCATTTTCTTAGAGTTTGCTTTCCCGGGGTAACCGCCGGTGCTGTAATGGGGATCGAACCCAGCACCTTCGGTGTTGTGAGCCACTAGCCCACGCCGTTCCCTATTTTACTCTTTATGATTTCAGGTGATCCAAACCTATAGTAAGGAATGCGTCTACATTATAACTGCTTTAACCTGAAATTTACAATCTGCCAGGTTAATGAAACGAACGAAACACTACTATTGATCGGACAACGACTTGATATCCAGATGCATTATCACCGCTATCCAAAGTCGGTTCATAGAGTTCACCATGAAATGAAATCAGGTTGGATTCACCTCAGATTCGTATTGCCAGCTGGAAATATCAAACGATAACTTTATCAGAATCCAATCTTTGCTTTGTTGCTTTGAAGGCCGTGAGATAAAGCGTATCGCACACGTTTCTGTTTTGCGATACCGACATCCTTGGCTAAAAAATGGACGGGCAAAAGAATCGATTTCATTCCAAAAGTAATCCATATCCTGCATTTATTTTTCGAACTTTATCTACTTTTCTGTTTCTTCATTTATTTTTAACAAACGCAAGGCGGGACGGGAAAACATTTTACGTTCTCTCTGTTGTAGGCTAGATAAACAAAAGTGGTCATCAATGCAAATGTCGACACACCTGAATTGGGCGTAACTACAGTGTAAGGCGCCCCGGGCGAAGATCTATTCTAACATTGCATTAAGAGCTTCCTCTTCACAAATGTTCAAGTATCATCATTATTGCCTGTGTATCTGCATTGACAAAGTCCGACAGGGGGAATTTATAGGGCCGAAGGAAAAACGCCGCTAGCGAAATTAGTCTGCAAGATGATATTTTTAAAAATAGCGCTACCCAAACTCAACACCTGCCCTCCCCTTCCCGATCGGATATCTAAAATAAATTAGCCCTACTGTGATTGGGAATATAAAAAAAAACAGATGCCATAACCACTCCAACGCACGATGATGATGTGCGGTAGAGTACAGGATTATGTCCACTGTGAAATCGCTGGGTGGTAGAGTACATGATTATTGTTTAACTGTGAAATCGCTGGGCGGTATAGTACATATATAATTGTTTAACTGTGAAATCGCTGGGTGGTAGAGTACATGATTATTGTTTAACTGTGAAATCGCTGGGCGGTAGAGTACATGATTATTGTTTAACTGTGAAATCGCTGGGTGGTAGAGTACATGATTATTGTTTAACTGTGAAATCGCTGGGTGGTAGAGTACATGATTATTGTTTAACTGTGAAATCGCTGGGCGGTATAGTACATAGATAATTGTTTAACTGTGAAATCGCTGGGTGGTAGAGTACAGGATTATTGTTTAACTGTGAAATCGCTGGGTGGTAGAGTACATGATTATTGTTTAACTGTGAAATCGCTGGGCGGTAGAGTTCATGATTATGTTCACTGTGAAATCGCTGGGCAGTAGAGTACAGGATTATGTTCACTGTGAAATCGCTGGGCGGTAGAGTACAGGGTTATTGTTTAACTGTGAAATCGTTGGGCGGTAGAGTACAGGATTATGTTCACTGTGAAATCGCTAGGCAGTAGAATACATGATTATGTTCACTGTGAAATCGCTTGGCGGTAGAATACATGATTATGTTTACTGTGAAATCGCTCATGTACGTGTTTCCAGAATGGTAACAGTGTAACGTTAACACGCAAAGCGCGGTATAGCGGTTGGAGCACAGGATACATCCACTGTAGTCTGAATGAGTGTTTCCTTGGCCTGATAGCGGAGAACAGAATCAGAACACTTTATGTTGACTTAGTGTTTCCTAGGCTCGAAAGGGGAGCGAAGAAAAATAACACGGTAATCTGTCTGTGTATCTTTGGCAAGAACGTTGAACAAAGAGAAGTAACACTGTCATCTGTCAGAATGTATCCTTCGCCTGAAAGGGGAGCGAAGAAAAATAATTGTAGTCTGACTGAGTGTTTTTTTGTCCCGAGAGGGGAGCGAAGAAAAATAATTGTAGTCTGACTGAGTGTTTTTTTGTCCCGAGAGGGGAGCGAAGAAAAATAATTGTAGTCTGACTGAGTGTTTTTTTGTCCCGAGAGGGGAGCGAAGAAAAGTAATTGTAGTCTGACTGAGTGTTTTTTTGTCCCGAGAGGGGAGCGAAGAAAAATAACTGTCCTCTGACTGAGTATTTTTTTGTCCCGAGAGGGGAGCGAAGAAAAATAATTGTAGTCTGACTGAGTGTTTTTTTGTCCCGAGAGGGGAGCGAAGAAAAATAATTGTAGTCTGACTGAGTGTTTTTTTGTCCCGAGAGGGGAGCGAAGAAAAATAATTGTAGTCTGACTGAGTGTTTTTTTGTCCCGAGAGGGGAGCGAAGAAAAATAACTGTCCTCTGACTGAGTATTTTTTTGTCCCGAGAGGGGAGCGAAGAAAAATAATTGTAGTCTGACTGAGTGTTTTTTTGTCCCGAGAGGGGAGCGAAGAAAAATAACTGTCCTCTGACTGAGTATTTTTTTGTCCCGAGAGGGGAGCGAAGAAAAATAATTGTAGTCTGACTGAGTGTTTTCTTGGCCCGAGCGGGGAGCGAAATGAAAATAACAATGTAACCTATCATGCATTTCGTTCGATGCGACGTAGGTAGGTCTATAAATGGACATACTACCACATCTTCTATAAAACGTTTAGTCCACACAGACTTGAACATATATACATATATAGGCATGTTCATGACTTGGCATGTGGTTATTGAGGACGTGTGCTTCACAAGTTGTATTGATTGATTAATTGAATTTTCGACTTTTGGATATTCGAGACCACACTCAGTTTCACATTTACCAAGACAGTGCTTCTGAGCGGTTAGAGTGCACGGCTACGAATCCATATGATCTCCCATGCATGGCTCATGAGACCACTAATAGCGTCAAATCTTTTAGAAAGGTGCGGCTGAGTAGTTAGTGTACAAGAATAAGAAACACTGTATTCGATCATCACAGTAATAGTTGAGCACTCCATGTGAAGATATCGACATTATCAGATTCATAGATATGAGGCATTGATGGCCGCTGTGAATTGTGTAATCCAAGATAAAGATACCCAGCAAGAAAACATAGTGTTTGATACTGATGTCTCGTAAGTAATAGTAGCTCCAAAACAATATCTAGCATACATATATGCATTTGGACAATGACCTACGTCGTAACATAGCTTTTAACAGAACATCCAAAGCTGATCATCTGCTGAATCCCGTTACAATAACATATTGAAGACAGTGCAACAGGTCTGAGCATAATGAGACACATACTATATTTAAAGCCAATTTAAGGAGGACATTGGCTAACCATCTGCTCCACTTCCAAAAAGAAGGCCACTAATGTGATGTATCTATAAAAGAGCAGGTCGGTATCTTCAGGCAGAGACATGGGCATAATAGACTAAAAAGTCGTCTTTAAAAATAAAATTAAACAGAACAGCAGAAAAGGGTATATGTGAGGAGAATACAGTGACCGAGAAATGCATCTGACAAACTACACGTACATGCAGGAAGCGAGAGAGAACAATACTGTCCTTGCGAGAATGGTGAGAGATAACAAGAATAACGGAGTTCAAATAACCATACAAACAACAGTGGCCTTTGTAATGTAGGCGGTAGAAGGACCTTAATCGGAGGAAGAACAAAGAAAAAACGGAAGAAGGAGAAGAATAAAAAGAAGAAGAAGAAGAAGAAGAAGAAGAAAAAGAAGTAAAAAGTAAGAAGTAGTAATAATAGTAGTATAGGAAACGTTTGTATGTCACACGTTGTTAAATGCGCTTTTGTAGATTTAAGTATAACAATTAGCGTTGTCGTAAATATTATTCTCACGCCCTAAGCTATTTCGGCCCAGTGACAAGACGTAGTCGAGACCACTGGTGGTAGCAGATGATTCACATTTTTCTTTAAGGTTTACTTCCAAAGAACATGTAGCCTGCAATGCATGTCGTGCGAGACTAATAATAGTGTCACAGCACGGACAACATCGTTCCAGGGTAAAATACTTTTCAATCCATAAAATTGAATATCCCGCCAATGTTACGAAGAAGAACATCCGAGTCAAGTACAACACCTTTCCGAGATTCCTCTGCCCATACCCTTATGTGGAAATCTGACGTGATACAGCAACCTGTCCGACGATAGGGGAATGAAGACTGAAATCACATTGGTGGCGAACTTGTCGAATGACCTTGAATTTCTTCGAGTAGGACACAAGACAAACTTGTTCAGAACGTTCCCTGGTGTAAATCGCTACAAACCCCTCCCACAAGAAGACAATGATCAATATTGAAGAAGTCAGTACGATAATATTATATAACACCAGACAACGTACCACCAAAAACATTTTAATTGCACAACAACAGCAGTGTGTAACATAGGACTGGAAGAAATACACAATGAATGACACAGAAACATTGCAAATAACATTCTATTTTATTTGTTTAAAATATATTGTTAAAATTGACAAGGTCGCTTGGAACTTTCAATGGTTCAATATCATTGATCTGCGTAAATCCTCTTCAGTGTCGCATACCAGTTGATGCGTGGCAGATTCATTTTTATTGAATGGTTACATTAGTGTGCGGATGGGACATAAATCTGCTACTCTCTCGTGGACGTTGCTGGTGGTAGATACGCCTCTACGATTCTGAGTTAATACGTCAGCTGTCAGCTGAAACTAGAGGTATCACGCATGAAATGTCAATAACCGATTGTGCTGTATTTATTGTCCCGTTACCTGGACGTTTGATCGACATCCATTTGGTGGACACTTGCTGGGATTTCATTTTGCAAGCTAGGACATCAAATAGCCAGCCAGTTATGCATGTGCCATGTAGCACAGAGGTTCTTAATATGTTTTAGATCATGGTCTCCCGTAACACAAAATACTTTAAATGGCGTATGGCACCATTGTAATACATTGTCATTAACATGAACTGTATGTGAGCTGTAACACTCTTTCTAAACTCGCTAGTTAACAACACTGCATGTCAATTAATACCCGACGTGTCTATATTTGTCTTATATCGAATAATAGCTTGGATATATATGGATCACATATCGCACTGGAACAGAATAATGAACATACCTACGTTACTACAAAAAAGGTCCTCATTAAGGACAACGGGAAATACATGTATAAACTAACACAAAGAAGAGATTAATACATCAAAAAACGATATAGACATATACAAAGATATACACATATACTTAGCTACAAGATCCATGATAACAGGTCACACATTCTGATTGACCCTCAAATCTATTTATAATTGTTTTAAATTATATGTGCCATGTCCATTGTTTATGTGTTCATGTACATTGTTATGTGTCCATGTGCATTGTTCATGTACATTGTTTAAGTATGTATGTACATAGTTATGTGTTCATGTACATTGTTTAAGTGTGTATGTACATTGTTATGTGTTCATGTACATTGTTATGTGTTCATGTACATTGTTATGTGTTCATGTACACTGTTATGTGTTCATGTACACTGTTATGTGTTCATGTACCTTGTTATGTGTTCATGTACACTGTTATGTGTTCATGTACCTTGTTATGTGTTCATGTACCTTGTTATGTGTTCATGTACATTGCTATGTGTTCATGTACATCGTTTATGTGTTCATGTACATTGTTTATATGTACATACATCGTTTATGTATTCACGTACATCGTCTATGTGTTCATGTACACCGTATATGTGTCAGCATGTTCTTCTAGAGCTGTTCAGAATTCAGTTGTATTTTTTTTAAATTTCTAATGGGACCAATAAAGAACAAGCGATTTAACTGCCGGCTACAGCGTAGCCAAACATCATTTATCCCCCAGCCAAATACAATCCATCAGCGCATCCTTCTCTCCGCCGCACCCTTCCCTCCAGCGCATCTTTCTCTCCGCCGCACCCTTCCCTCCATCACACCATCTCTCCGCCGGAACCTAGCTATAGAAAGTAATGCTACAAGTGTAGTTTCTTCATAGATTTGTCGGCGTTAAAGGAGTATGTGTAACAATTAAGCAACATGACCTAACACCAGTATCCAAACTATTCGCCATCTGCTGAGAGTAAGAGAGAGAGAGAGAGAGAGAGAGAGAGAGAGAGAGGGAGAGAGAGAGAGAGAGAGAGAGAAGATAAAGAGAAGAAAGAGAGATAAATAGATGCTGATCGCCATGCCAGTAGTGCAGTGACGTCGATTCTGTGCAACAAAACCTAACATCAGCTCCCACTTCTACTGTAGTTCTCACGTCAACATATCTGTATTTGAAAAAAAAACCTCAAAGACCAATATACTATGCATCTTGATAAACCGTGTGTGTGCAGGTGTGTGCTATCTAGACCCCAACAAACAAAATGGAAGTTAAGAAGAATTATTTGCTCTACGTAATATCTGCTTCCCTCCCCTTGGGTGTGGAGACGGAATGCAATGTCGATTACTTGTACTCAAAATATACGCCGATATAGTGATTATCCTATTATTCATTTGTCTGGTGTAGCAATATATATTATATTTTTATATGGTAGTAATAACACAATAATTACTTAGTTTTTTCCCATTTCCCGGGTCCGCTGGGAGAATTATTGATATGAGGATAAAAATGTCGTTTATCTATGCAGTCGCGACGCAGTATACAGGGTAGGTTGTTTTATTGTTAACTCCAACAGAATAAGCTATCTCCTAACCCTTTGGATCACGTTCACACAATATAGTCGCGCACAGATTGAACAAATTCATGTTTTAGTTTTTGCGCACGTTACTTAAGCTGTATTTTTGATTAAGTAAGCATTCATTCTGATATTGTTCTACGTTTGGTATGGTCACATTGCGTTCAGCCTAGCATTCTCCTAACCGAGTTAACGCAACTGGTTGAAAGACAAGTTCTTCCCACAGATATCAACCAATGTCAACGGCTCAAAATAATTGATTATTGATTGGACGTTTACTATCTTTTCATGTGCGTTAGATTTTATGTTGTAATCATAACAATACCTTTAAAACAACCGCCAGCATACGTAACATGAAACCACAGACACGCAATGGTTTCCTGTCACTCCAAGAGTAAATGGTATCCCTAGATATGATATACGGGTTTCGGACCAGACAAACTGAGCTGTAAGGAAATACCATTACAAGCAATGTTCTTTGTATTCCGGTCAATACGTGTAGTACCATAAGAGAGTATTTCATTGCAGTTTCTTTGATGTGATTTACACAACGGCTATTGTAGATCTTTTTTTAATGAGAGAAACGATTATTCCGGACAGTGATTTCAATTATAGAAAGGATTACGCAATTTAAAAACAGAAACGGCAATTTCAAACAGGGATTTCAGTTATAGAAACGGCTATTCCAGAACGTTATTTAAATAAAGAAACGACTATTCCAGAACGTTTTTTAAATATTGAAACAGCTTTTCCAGAATGTTATTTAAATACAATAACTGCTATTCCAGGCATTGAATTTAACTACAGAAACGGCTATTCCACAACGTTTTTAAAAATAGCAACGGTTATTTCTGAATGTTATTAAAATAGATAAATGGCTATCACATATATTTATTTAAAAGGCAGAAATAGCGATTCAAGAGCGTTCGTAAAATACAGAAAACGGCAATTCCGAAACCGTGTTAAAATACAGAGATGGCTATTCCAGACCGCGATTTTAATAACCGAAAAGGCAATTCCAGACCGTGATTTTTATAACCGTAAAGGCTATTTCAGACCCTGATTCCAATAACTAAAAAGGCTATTCCAGATCGTTATTTTAATAACCGAAAAAGCTATTCCAGATCCTTATTTTAATAACAGAAATGGCTATTCCAGACCGTGATTTTAATAACCTAAATGGATATTCCAGACTGTGATTTTAATAACCTAAATGGCTATTCCAGACTGTGATTTTAATAACCGAAAAAGCTATTCCAATCGTGATTTTAATAACAAAAAGACTATTCCAGACTGTGATTTTAATAACCAAAATGGCTATTCCAGACGGTGATTTTAATAACAGGAACAGTTATTCAAGACCCTGATTTTAATTACAAAAACAAAAAAATAGATAAAATTCACCCACATCACATAAGAAGACCATGCACAGATCAGTGGAAAAAAACGGGCATCGAAAAGTCTCTACAACATCAAATGACATTAGTGCAGCCATAAAAATATGTCATCGGTTGTCATTAGAAGCACACATTCATTCTTGACAGTTATTTAAAGGATTTATTAGAACAAAGCGATTCGTTGATAGTATGTTTTTTTTGTGGACACCATGTACAGTAACATGAATTAGAATGCGACACACTAAATGTAAAAATTAGATGGGGCATAAGAGGTAAAAAAAGGGCGCGGCAGCTCAGTCCCAGCGAGTCATTCGCTATTGTCTGTGGTAACAGCGTGCCTCCGTTCGAATCGCGCCCGGAATCAAAACAAATCCGGATAGATGGGTGCCTGACGCAAAGTTAGGGAAAGTAAAAACAAGTAAGGACATTAGACACCTATCTATCTATCTATCTATCTATCTATCTATCTATCTATCTATCTATCTATCTATCTATCTATCTATCTATCTATCTATCTATCTATCTATATATATGTCTGTCTGTCTGTCTGTCTGCTGTATGTCTGTCCGTCTGTCCGTCCGTCCGTCCGTCTGTATGTCTGTCTGTCTATCTAGATCTATCTATCTATCTATCTATATATCTATCTATCTATCTATCTATCTATCTATCTATCTATCTATCTATCTATCTATCTATCTATCTATCTATCTATATATCTATCTATCTATCTATCTATCTATTTATATATATATCTATCTATCTATCTATCTATCTATCTATCTATCTATCTATCTATCTATCTATCTATCTATCTATCTATCTATCTATCTATCTATCTATCTATCTATCTATCTATCTATCTATATATCTATCTATCTATCTATATATCTATCTATCTATCTATCTATCTATCTATCTATCTATCTATCTATCTATCTATCTATCTATCTATCTATCTATCTATCTATCTATCTATCTATCTATCTATCTATCTATCTATCTATCTTTCTATCTATATATCTATCTATATATCTATCTATCTATCTATCTATCTATCTTCCTATATATATATATATATATATATATATATATATATATATATATATATATATGTATCTATTTATCTACCTACCTACCTAACTACCTTTCTATCTATCTATATATCTAGCACTGGTCACCCCACCTCTGACAGGCTGCAGCTTAGTACATGGAGTTTTTTTTATTAAACTCAATTTCCAACCAGCTGTTAATTCTGCTGAAATTCCACTTAATTAAGTAAAACGATAAAAAAAATGACTAGCTGCTAAATGCTTAGAGCTCAACATCTGTGGTCAGAGAAAACATTTGTAAGAGCAGCAAACTTAATGCTGTACTTTTAGTATCATTGTAGCCACTAGATTTATGCTCATTTAATGAACAAAGAGAATAGGGCCAGTGTGTCTTTCTTTGCGTGTCGTAAGAGGCAAATAAAGAAGGTTGTACGTTAAGCTGGCAACCTCACCCTGTAAAATGTACAGTTAACAACACTCTCTGCAACTTACTGGAATTATGATTGTCATAGAATGTGATTAGGATAGCCCAAATACAATCCTGGCGCATTACTTCAACAAACTGGCCGACAGGAAACGTTATAGAACGTTCCCAGCTCTTGTGTAAATTGCAATTATACATAAAAACATATTGAGTGTAGATCCATTTTACGATTACAGTTATCATACGTTAATCCTGACATTACACTGGCAGGAATAATATTGGCAAGTCAAGGGCGATATTAACTACCGAGAATGGCGTATACTTAGCAATGCTAATAAGCAGAAGACAGAATGGGCAGAATAATTCGAAGAATGTTATCATAGACCAGTTTCTCAGTATCATTAGGACATTTAATCGGTAGGAACAGGTGTGCAAGTTATATTGCGAGAAACCAAACCAAAGAAAGAAGTAAGAAACTGTATGTCATCTGAAAGGAAGTAAAGAAAGCGTTCCAGATACTATCTCAGCAGAAGCAATCAAAGTCGACATCAACACTGGAAAAAAAAAATTCAACAAATTGCATTGTTAAGTTTGAGTAAAGGAACAAATGCCAGCAAACTGGAAGGAATGTTATATAGTCAAGATGCATAATTAAAGGTTATTTGTAAAGGAAATACCCATGTAGTAATAATTTTATTACCGGTGCTTTGGAAAATATTGGACAGACAAAATCATAGAAGACAATTAAAACGACACTAAATGAACTGCTAAGGAAATAACAGACATATTTTCGACACAAAATAGATGGTGTGTAGATCAATTTGCTACATTGCGATCAATAGTTGAAGATATTGTGAGATGAAACTAATCTCATATAATCGGAATTGTGCTCTAAAATAAGTGTTCACCGTAAATGACTCTGGGAGCTGTTCTGCAGTTATTGAGTGTATCTTAAGTTAAATAGCATCTTTTTTTTATTTTTGTTGAAAATACGTATGAAAATATGAACGGTTAAGTTTCACATGAGGAGTAGACGGCTTTATGAGCCTTTTTCAGATAAAGACATGTCGTGTGACTGATATGATCATTTCTATTCCAGTAGGCTTTGAGTAGATTACAAAGATTACCTTTATCAACACGACATGTAATGGTATTTCACTATGCAATGTGATGCCACTAATTTCGGCGATGTTCTAACATTTCTGGCTCACGACTACAATCAAATGCAGCATAACATATGAATACTTAATGAGTTGTCACATCATCTGGGACTATTTATACATACACTGTGAACAAGTTTTCATCATAAATGCACTCATCGATCAGCAGATTGTGTTGGTTGACACTACTGCAAGACGGCACGTTAGTCATGTATCTGCAGCAGCAGTAACGTTTTAGGTGCATATGCACATGTCTAATTCAGGAGAAAAAAGGGAATTTAAGCTTCCACTGCACTTGGAAACCTATGGGAGTCTGCAGGAATTAAGTCCACAACAGAAATAAAATGTTCAACTCTTGTGTAAAGTTCATGTTGTTAATGACTGTATAACGTTAGGAACAAGCACACGTACAACGACAAACGTTTATGTTTTTAAGCAAAATACACATGAAAGTTAGAGGTTGTGACAGATAAAAGGAAACAGGGAACTGAAAGGTTTTCAATCATTGACATACCGATTTGTTGAAAAAACTGAAATGGGATCTAGACATCAAGAACACATTTCCTTGGAGTGACAATAGAGAAAATAACCGAACAATCTACTGAAACCAGCCTAAAAGCAGAGGGGGGTGGGGGGGGGATTGATTACAAAGCCTAGGATTCCCGATATTCAATAGTTCACATCAAGACAACAGCACAAGCCATCAACATATGGAGTTGAAGTTATGTTAAAAAGCATTATATAGGCTCATATTTAATGCAGCCACTCCTTCGTGGTAATGCATACCTAGCTGTAATGTATTTTACTTACAGGAAATAGGATACAGCAGAATGCTAGACATGTGTGGGCATGGTTCCGTTAACAGTTCTACTGTTGCTGTCGAACGTCCCAATGATTATGTTGACACGTGTGCAGGCGTTTAAAAATGCGTAATATTAGTATGTCAGGTTGCAGAACCACTGCTCACATCCCGAGCGCGATGGTGGAAGTAGACCGGGCTCCGCCAGGCGGTTATGCTGTGCTTAACTAACCACTACGGGGATCTCATCGATCCCCTATCTAGTTAGCCAAACTGCAATGACACAGCTCGTTTCTATGGAGAACGCCGAGGAATTGAGGTGGGGTCTTATCAGTATATTTCGCCTCCCTGACCCTGATTAACATCGTCCAATTAGTATTGTATGCCTGACCAGAAAATATACATTTCAACACGGCAAGCGACAGACTAGTACCCAAATGTAAATCATAAGGTCGAGACAACATGTCGATAAGAGATGGCACAGGACGACGAAGCAAAGAATCTTTCTCTACGCGAACATCTTTGAAGTAGAATGAATAATAGCAATAGTATTCCACTGTTGAGTCTCATCATCGTCATCATCATCGTCGCCATCATCACCGTCTCCGTTACAACCGTCATCAAATCTTGCACAGTGATCATCAGCATCGGCAGCATCATTGCAATCATCTTCTTCATCACCATTGCAAACAGCGCCATCTTCATGACATTTAAAATCATTTTCATCAGCACCATCAACATTGTAATCAACATGACCATTAAAATAATTAGCATTACCGCTACAGTTATCATCATTAGCATCATTGCAATCACCACCACCACCATCATCATTATCACAAGTGCAACCATCATCACCACCATAATTTGTATCATCATTACAACATCATCATTACTATTACAATCATCATCATCATTATAACGATCACAATCACAATGATGATCGTCAGCACCATTCTTGGCACCACCTTCGTCAAGGCCAAGTATTTTACTTTCTCTTCTAAAACATAACTGTGTCGTAAGTCGTGACACAATTCGCAATTTCAATTGTTTGATCCAAAACTTTTCTTAGTGGAACTGTTAGTGTTTATGATACTAACGAGACGAGGTATCGTACCATGAATCCATTTCACTTTTAGAGCTTGCTTTCTTACACTGGCTTGTAATCCATATTGAGCTCCAGACGTTACTGGTCCTCCCCATGTATCTCACCAACAACGATTATTTTCTTGATCTTGATCTTGATTATCCGTTACTCAGCATAGCTGCGGTTCCCAACTTCTTCTCCAGCGGACCTGTCTTGAGAGACGGAAATACAGTGTGTGGTTTGCCCCCTCAAGAGGCGCCTTGGATGCTGTTTACAGCAAGGGAGTTTTGACCAACGCATTGAAAGTCTTCCCCGCGGTCAATATTTACTTCCTGTGACCAGACTGCTGTTGCAGTGTTCCACTTACACTTGTCACAACATGTGAACTACCTATTTATGTCTTCCCTCGTCTGCATAGATTACCGCATCATTTACCAAGGACAATCGTCGTATGTCAGAACTGGGGAGATTTTCCTGAGATTGATTCCGACCATGCGTTTCCTAAGAGACGCATGCGTTACTCCAGTGATTTTGTTAGTGTCCATGTCTCAGCACTGTAGCACATCGTAGACATCACAGTGGAATTTAAGAGAGAGACTCGTATTTTCTGTTATTGTCAACCGCCCAGGACCGTGAAAGAGACTCGTATTTTCTGTTCTTGTCAATCGCCCAGGACCGTGAAAGAGACTCGTATTTTCTGTTCTTGTTAACCGCCCAGGACCGTGTTAATGGACGAGAAGACAGCCCAGCCAACGTCTTGTCAGCTCATTATCAAACATTATAACACACAATATTGTTTAATTTAATGAAAGTTTCAATCATTCCTTTACATGTGAACTTTTTGAGGTTGTTTCAAGATTAGAACAAAAGAGAAACTATTCTTTAAATGAACTTACTAAACGTATCTTATAACACCAGTAACTATGTCTGCAACGCGTATCAGTTGATTAAATACGTTCAATTGAAAACTTAGCGAAATTATTAAAACAGAGTTGGGCGGCATTTTATATACTAAGGACCAACAATGACACATCAGAACGATGTAAACCAAATGTGACAAATTTAATTTAATGTTACCAAATATGCCTGAATTTTAGCCGATAATAGCTGGTGTAAGTTGTCCATTCATCCACAAAGCTTGTCCAAACGTAATCCGAATCTGTCAAAGCTAGCTGCAACGTTTTAGAAATGTTCTCTGTAGCAATGGAGAGATCTAACGGTTATAACGGTAACATGTCATCCTTTGTGATTTGGTCTAGTCGGTCAATATCACAGATGAAAACGGCTAGCTGCGATGTGTCTGACATATCTGTTGAGGCATTTAAAGCGACAGAGAATGCTGTGGCATTTGGCGCTTCTATGCTGCTCTTTACATGCTCCGTCTGATGTCACTCCACAGACTTATTTAAATTAGCAATTGTGTCCCTTCTTCCTGGTCCTGGCAGTTAACTGCATCTGGTGTGCTTCGATTGGAACTGGCGATTTAGTCTACATTATTTAAGAAGAGAAACATTTTAATTACAGATTAAGTTCACTGGGACATCCATCTTTCCTTAGGCATTCTATCTATTCTATTATATACATTCTATCTAACTTTCTCTTTGTGTTTTGCTTGACATTTGACATTGTGCAGCTAACTTTCAACTAATATTTAATGACCAACTTTCGAGACCTTTCCTAAACAAAAAAAGGCACCTGCCATCCACTTCTGACTCCACGATCCGCTCCCCGTACCCGTGCCGATACCAAAAAAATAAAACTTCATCACCCATTTGATCTCAGAGCACTGCTAACCGTACATTAAAAAAACTATAAAAAAACGGGCATCTTCGCTGCTTCTCATTATCAAAGATGGCAACTAACAATGCCTTCGCGTGTCCGAGTTGGATTAGAACACGTGCTTGCTTAATCACATATTTAACGAAATCATTTCTCTTTCATCCGCAATATTTAGCAGATCAGTCTCATGTTTTGTATGTGCGTGTGTGCGTGTGTGCGTGCTTGCATGAATGAGTGAGTGAGTGAGTTATTTTTTTTTTTTTTGCATTCGTCTTGTTTCTCAAATCCTTAAGGTGGTGTGCGTTGCACTGTGGTTTTTATTTTGCGTCTGTCGGTCCAGTGCATCCGACTTCAGCATGCATTTTATGTAAGGGTCTGCTTCCTCCTGCATATTTTAAGGGTTTGCTTCCCCAGGGTAACGGCCGGTGCTGTGATGGAGATCGAACCCAGCACCTTCGGATTGTGAGCCGTGCCACTTAACCACTAGCCCACGCCGTCCCCGGGTTAGCTAGTTAGTTAGTTATTTTATTAATTATTTTGTTGAAGCTCAAGACATTAATATATAGACATTATCAATCAGACCCGTTCGGTTGCAGGGTGCCCACTAATGTGCTAAATACTTAACTTTGAGCACAACTCGATTCCTTGTGCCAGTGACCACGTCGCTAACTCTCATTTGAACTGAACTGATAGGGCAACTGTTGCACGATGTTTCACTCTAATCCCCTGCTCAACACAATTCCCACAATTTTGAGAGTGCAATGTTTGATCAAAGTTTCCAAATTGTATGAGGTAATCTAGGACTTTCCGATGACAAGTGGAGTGAAAATGATAGATGTGCGGTCATTATACACAAGTCTGATGTCCTTACTGGCTGACATTGTAATTAAATAAGCTTAACTTATTCTCAGCCTTCATGTCACTGAATTTATATATTTATATTTATTAGTATCTGGAATGATGCCCTGTCCTTTCCAATTCAAGCGCTTACATCTGCCTATGTGCCCTATAAAGTATGAATTGTGATGCCCAAATATGAGATGCTCACTTCTTCCAGCACCTCACCTCCAGGAATAATTAACTTATTGAATACCGAGTTTGTTTTGAACATCTTGTTTTGCGTCATGTTAATAATTAAATCCAGTTTGCCTGAATTATTTCTCTCCCTATTTAGCGTTTATTGCATCTGCATATGGCTGTGTGACAGCAGCACCAGGTCTGCGTAGTCTAGATCGTCTAACTGTAACGTTAATAACCATTGCAGATCGGTTCTGATCCTCATAATCCAGTCTATCGAGATATGGGACAAGTGTGGTGACAAAAGACACCCTTTCTTCAGTTCCGTTTGTACTTCAAAGAAGTGGGTCAGTACTTCTCCATGTACCACTATACAAATTGTGTTTTCTTACATATTCTGTTTAAGTAATACTAATTTCTGCACTACCCCGTAGTGTCTCAGTAGTAGCCATGACATATTTCGGTCTATGCTGTCAAACACCTTTTTAGCCTATAAAATGTGCTTAGGTAGATGAATTCCACTGAAGTGATTTTTCCACTTTGATGCACAAGGTGGCCATATAATATGTACATGATCTCTCATGATGAAATCATGCTTGTTCTTCTGTTGGCTTCTTGCCTACTTCCTCGTTTAGCTAATTACTACGAAGAGTGTGATTCATGTGTAGTTGTTGCACCATGTCGGGTCTCCTTTCATGTGTAGTTTGGTCTAAAGATCATCCTTACACTCCAATGGCACGTTCTCTTCTTCAGAAGAATGATCTTGAACAATTTCTATATTTCTGCTAGATTAGTTTCTTCTGGTACTTCATCGGTGATCGCTTGTTTAATCTCTGAAGCTGTAATATGACCCTTAACATTTGAGTCTTACAAGGCGAGTAGCAATTCGGATCTACTGTTTCCGCTGCTGGTTAGATAATGGGTGTCTCCATGGTTGCTGATTAATATACTCTCTTTGAAGTGTCAAACCCAACTTGTCATTTGATCTTCCATTGTTGTCAGTTTGTTGCCTTGTTTATCTTTGATTTGTTTATATGTCTGCTGAAACCAACTAGATGTTTTGTTAATTGTGTGCATACAGTTACGTCATATTCTTTTTATCAACTGTTTTCTTCGCTTATTTGCCATTGTGTCAATATATTTCTTCTTGTTCTTCTTCACACCGTTCTTGACCTCTTTATCTGTCAGAGTGAAGCTTTTCTAGAGTTCTTCTGTGTTAGTTCTAGTTCTAAAGTTGATCAGTTCAAATTTGACCATCTTCTTTCCTCAATATAAAGCAATGTCTATGTTGCAATGCAATCTTTATAATGGGCTTTCTTGAATTGTTTCTTCACAAATTTAATTGCACATCTCTTTGGCTAGTATCAACGTTATGTTAATGTTAAGCCCGTGGTTCTCATATAGCTCATATGTCTGCAATGTCTCTTTGTTACTTTTATTGGGGTTGTACATCTTTACTTATTTGTTTCCATTACTTGTGTGTGTATTGTTATTACCTTTCTCATTATACTTCATTCTTATTGCTTTCTTTGTTAATTTCCTTTGTCACTATATTGTTGTTTCCTTATTTTGTTTTGTGCCTTTATTAAATCTTCGTTTATTTAGCAGCCGTTTGCTAGACATTATTTTTCTCAACATTTATCCTCGTTCAGGTTCTCTTTTTTATGTCTCTTGTTTCTTTCAAGTTTCTACTTATTATCGTTATTTGTATCCATTATTACTACCTCACTTTGAACGCACACATTATTACAATTAATCTCCAGTTTCTTTCAAGTTGTTGTTTTGGTTTCCTTCTATTTGACTCATATTGCGTTCCTATTTTTTAGCTATCACGTTTCTACCTGTCCTATGTCCCCGTAACTTATTCCTTCTATTTTTGTCGTGCCTTATCGTTTCCTATTTCATTATTCTTTCTTCATTTTTAATTGTTGTTTTGCTGTTGTCACTGCTTTTGTTGCTGTTTGAAGCTATTCGTGTTGAGTTCAATCTTAACAACGTTTCTTTGCTAGCGACAAACTGTGGCTTTCTCACATCCTATGACGCACTTGAAAAAGCGGGCATGAATCTTCCTAGCTTTTTTATGCTGCGAGGCTCCTTAATAGGCTTACCACTGTGTGAATTAAAGCATGTAATCTCCACCTCGTTTTCCAGGCTGCAGTAACACATCCTCTTTCCAGGATTCCGAGCGACAGATATGTGATGAAGATTTTTATCGATCTGTTTCATGGGACCTTAAATATTCTCCGCCCCCCCCCCCCCCCCTTCTGAAGTTTTAATTAAAATATAATCATATCTAATCCAATCACTACTTCTTTTTCGTAAGCGTTTTGTTTAACTTGTCATGACATGACCGTTGTCCGTTTTCATGGACTTCTGTTTATCATATTTAAACCAACTTAAACAGCTGCATTGTTTTATAGAGCCTCTACTAGAGCAACATGAAATTCATTCACATGTTGGCTGATCGTCGAATAACATGTACTTTAACAACGTACTTTTTCATTTTCACAGCGCAGAATTGGGCAAATATGTGGACAAAAATAAGAAGCGTTCATTGAGTTGAGAAATCACGAATAATCCGAAGTAGACATCGAAGGTGGAACAGGTGTAAAACTCATTTAGCTCCCATCCGAAGTAAACATTGAAGGTGGAATAGGTGTAAAACTCATTTAGCCCCCATCCCAAGTAAACATTGAAAGTGGAACAGGTGCCGAAACTCATTTAGCCCCCATCCGAAGTAAACATCGTAGGTGGAACAGGTGTAAAACTCATTTAGCCCCCATCCCAATTAAACATTGAAGGTGGAACAGGTGCCGAAACTCGTTCAGCCCAAAACAAACAAACTACGTCTTAATATATATATATATGTAGCATGTACCAAAAAAAAGGTTTAACAAAATATATACTTGTTTACAAGCTGTTTAATTAGACTTGACCATTGTCGGCTTGTGTGAACTTCTATTTCTCCTATTGTAGCCAGCTTCCCCATAACCTAGAGAGCTGGAATTGTATACACAACTTCCACTTAGTGAAACCATTTAACTTATTACATTTTTACGGATCTGCGAATGAACTACTAAACACACCAATACGCAAAGACACAAATACAACAGTACGTCAATACACCAATACGCCAATATACAAATACGTCAATACACAAAAATGCCAATACATCAATACGGCAATATACCAATACGCCAATACACAAATACGCCAATACACCAATACGTCAATACGCAAATACATAAATAAGCCAATACCCTCATACACAAATACAGCAATATACCAACACACAAATAACCCAATACATCAATACGCCAATTCAACAATGCACATGTACAAACATTCATCAAAGAAACGCCAAAATAAACAAATTTCACCACTTTAGTGCCAAAATTAAAAACAAGAAGCCCTAGAATGAATAAAAACTTGTACCGAATCCTGCCGAATCAGAAATTGCAGAGACCATTTTTTTCATTGGTGCCATCACTCTTCCATGTACGAAAAATAATATCAACCTACCGTACTGCACACCTGCCTAGAAACCTGTAACAGCCACATAGGTTGGCTGTTGTACATCCTGCAAAGAACAAGCTACTTTCATCACACCTAAAATTTGTATTTTGAAAATAAAAATATATTTTCTTCTTTAACCTCAACGTCTTCATTGATGCAATCATCTTATGTTATGTTATTTCTTATTTCTCTAGTCTCTTACTTTCTGGTAATTGCTGACGGAGCGGCGGAGTAGTTAGATTGGTTGCTTCTCAAAACTATGCCATTGGGTTCAATCGTTGATCTTACCACGCTCTTTTACTTATTCTTCATAGTTTGTTTTATTAACTTGTTCAAAACATTATTTTTCTTTTTTTTGTCTTCCAAATTCACATTCTCAAAATCGTTCATTGTATTCCTGGCGAGGATTTGCCTTTCTTCACATTCGTCTTTCTTTACTTGCGTCCACATGGTTCTCTGGTACATGATACGCTATAAGAATGTGATCATCGTCACATTGAGAGCATGTCCTAAGAGCTGACTAGCGATGAGAGTAACCCCTCCAGCGGAGAAGACTTGTTGCGTGGAACAGACAAGAATATGACCACTGCCACAATGTTAGTATGACGTAGAAGTCTATTAACAACACAGTCTAACCCCTAGTGAGTAGCAGACTCCATCTGAAGGAATAGCAAACTATGTCACAGACGCAGGCCAAAATGAACTGACTAAAGAGTATCCATCTGCGTTTTAATGACACCTCTGGAAATAATAGATCATGCTTCGTTCAAGAAAATGTGAATAATTAAGTCAAATCCCCGAGGACTATAATAAGATGAAGATGTCTGCGGGGGAACCCGCAGAGATCGAAAGTCAAGGGAAGATCAAGTAATACCAATTAGGACAAAACCAGAAGGTCAAAACAAGGAAAGCTGGTGAGAAAGTGAACAGAAGTGGAAACGATATCGCTGGACACACTAGCTTGGAGAGGATTGTTTGATGGTTTAATGACCTACAATAAGTAATTGTCACAAGAAGAATATTTCAATAACAGTAATGAGAAGGCGGGAAATACAAACTGCCATTATTATTTTCAATATTTGACTAAACCTAATCACCTATGCAACACGAGTGATATCGGATGAAAAGAATAGGACCACTGTCACTTTTCTGATATATGTAAATCGTGCCTAGCGAATGTTGTGGTTGGGACTGGCATCATCCTCATTTAAGAGATGATTGCTATCATATCCAGGCACATCAAAAACTCGGATTCAGGCTTTCTGTAAACGAATCAACTGCAGTTAGAAATAAGAAGTTTATATTGAAACTAAAACGAGCATGATTGCAAATGCGTGGAAACAAGCTTCCCTTCAACAGGGCCAGCTGCAGTGGTGGCCTGGAGAACAAAAGTGAATACAATTAATTGAGTACGCAATGGACACGTAACGTAAGTTTATTATTGTGGGACCGAACGAGACGACAAAAATGTGACCGTTTTGGGATTTCTTCGCTCAGTATTAATGTAGTCTGTAGCAAATGATCCTGCCACAGACAGAGACATGTGTATATAAGTTCACACGACATTAGTAACAAATGTTGCAGACACGAGACACGAGAGGTGTCCCAGGTGTATTTGCTTTTAAATTTGCTTTTACTGACTCAAAGTAAATGTCTCAAAACTTCAATTCAGACCCCTGGTGACAGAGAATGTAGAGCTGTTGTCTATGAAAGGAAAGTGGTAGAATTTGCGTCTCATTCGCGACACGCTCTGTTTGCCTAGTTGTAAGTGAGAGAAGAATTTACGTTTAAGGGATAACAAGAAACTGTAACGCAAATAATATAGTACAAGAACGGGTCAGAGAACCATTATTCAACTGAGAACCAAATTTGAGGTATTGCTGGTGGCACAAGAAGGGATGGCAACTGATGAATTGACTAAACACGTAACGGATATTTTAATCTCGACAGCGCAGGAAATGATTACCAGAAAGCCGCACAAGAAACAGAGCTCTCTTTCTTTCTCTCTCTCTCTCTCTCTCTCTCTCTCTCTCTCTCTCTCTCTATATATATATATATATATATATATATATATATATATATATATATATATATATATATAAGATGAATAACGGAAACTCATTGAAAAAGAACAAATAAGAAATAAAATGAACTCAAGAGGACCAATGCAGCATATACAAACTGCGCAAAAAAAGTTAGAAGAGAAATTTAAAAAATATGAAAACGAGGTTAATGATGGACGCTTGTAGAAACATAGACGATGTACAGCAAAAAATGTGAGAGGGTGGTGTCCTTAAGGAGATAATAACACTAACAAAGTAACTCCGTCTGGTCCCACATGGCATCAATGATAAAGAGGACAACATCCTAACAGAAACCAAAAAAATACTGCACATATTGAGAGATTATTGCAGAATCATGTATGAAGACAATACAAAGTACTCAGTTACAATACTACAAATAGAGGAGAAACTATCTGAACCAACATTGGAGGAAGTACCACCAGCAATCAAAAGCCTGACAAAACGAAAGTCTCCGTAGCGCGATATCCCAGCGGAGCTATTCAAAGCAGGAGCGGATGCCAGTGCTGTCGTTTATCATATCTTTCCCCTTCTATCACCCAGAGGTGTATAAGCGATCAACCAACCCTCACCATGTCTTCCGTCACACAGGAGTGCATAGGGCATCAACTAACCCTCTTTCGCCTTCTATCACTCAGGGGTTCATAGGCCATCAACCAACCCTCGCCAAGCCTTCTATCACCCAGGGGTGCATAGGATATGAACCAACCCTCTTTCGCCTTCTATAACCCAGGGATGCAACATTCTGATCAAGACACAATCTCACATCAACTGCAAGAGCAACATTCTGATCAAGACACAATCTCACATCAGTTTTAAGTGCAACATTCTGATCAAGACACAATCTCACATCAGTTTTAAGTGCAACATTCTGATCAAGACACAATCTCACATCAGTTTTAAGTGCAACATTCTGATCAAGACACAATCTCACATCAACTTCAAGAGCAACATTCTGATCAAGACACAATCTCACATCAACTGCAAGAGCAACATTCTGATCAAGACACAATCTCACATCAGTTTTAAGTGCAACATTCTGATCAAGACATAATCTCACATCAACTTCAAGAGCAATATTCTGACCCCCAATTTCAGTCATCTGCGTCCAACTGACAACAGACTGTCTTACAGCACTATAACCATAGTGGTGGTTATCGACATTGCGATCCTCGATTGGTTGTACATGATAAGCAGCATTACATAGCACTACAGCGAGGCGGATGTATGTTCAGATTCGCTAGCACACCCCATTATTTAATCAGCACATATATAGTCGCGCTATAAAAGAAAGATAATAAGTATTAACAAATTCAGTACATATATATTTAACATAAGCGACCAGCCACCCGTTTGTCATCGAATTAGAATGCACGTAAACACATACAGACCTACACACCCTCAGAATGGTAGAACAGAAATGACTAAGTGAATTGAGACATGCAGCTTCGCAAACAAATAACTACATATGAAGTGTGACTAAACACATGTACTAGTAGTGTACATGTTAAATATGCCTATTCCATGTACACCATTTTGCGTACTACCCGGCAGAAGTGCCCTCGTGCTTCTCCCGAAAATGGTCACTGGATCCATCTGGGAATAATGTTGAATACAGAGCTAAGAATTTAATTATAATATATTCGAGGCTATGAATATTCTGGGAAAGCTCACGAACCGCATAAACGTCTTCCAAAAATGGCTTATCTAGAATGTCTTCATATGTGCCAGTCGATTGAGGTTGCTGCCCATATTACATCTTACTATTACATCTTACTATTACATCTTACTACGTTCAAAAAGAGAACCAACATTTTTCAAAAGAAATAATGTCGTTCTGTAGAAAATGCTATGACCTCTTCGTTAAGTAGTTTTTGTTAAAGTTATTTTTTTCAAAGAAAAATGTTTAAATGTTGCTCTATAGCGGGCACTGTCGTCCATGTTGTTATAATAGGTACTTCATTGGGGCCTAAGGGGTCGTGAATGGGCTGAGAGTAGCTTGCGAGCCATAGCTGACTGTTTACGCCAGGCTCAGATAATCAGAGCTGATCAAGACCCTAGTACATTCCAAAAAGTTATTGTCCTGGAAACAGACTGTACCCGTAAGGCTGAATGAGAGAATTTGAGTGAAAGAGGAAAGGCAAACCTGGTTTTAAAAGAAACGTGCTGAAATAAGATTCATTGATCACAAACACGTAGTTATCGCACCCTCGCTGTAAACTACGACACAACACGCCGTTGACACCTTCAAGAGAGACACACTCTGTAAAATCTTCGCGAAATTCGGTTGTCCCCAAAAATGCATCACAGTTGTTTGCCATTTTTATGATGGCATTTCTGGGCACGCATTGAATTATGGTGAACTCTCTACAGTATTCCCAGTCAGATATGGAGTCAAACATCGCTGCGTGCTGGCCCCAACACTTATTAGCATGGTATTTGCAGCCATGCTTTCTGATGGATAACGTGACTGGGACACTGCCATACAGATCAGATAACGGATGGATGGCCAGCTAGTAACTCGGTGACGCCTAAAGTCCCTCACAAAGGGGCAAGCAGCAACTATCTTAGATCTTCTTTGCCAAACGACTGCGCAATTAGCAGGTGCTCGGAGCAGGACACGCAAGCAATCATGAATGAGTTCTCAACTACGTGCACTAATTTTGGTCCTACTGTAAACACCAAGAAAATGGCGGTGATGTTTCTACTTTCACCCGTAGTACGCTACCACGAACCAAATATCACTGTACAGGGACATCGCCTAAAAGTGGTTTATAACGTTACCTACTTTGGCGGTACCCTCACCAGATAAGGAAACATTGACTCTGAGGTCCACAACAAGGTTTCCAAGGCGAGGGCTGCTTTCAGCACACTACGCGCAAACGTTTGGGACCGGCAGGGAATCAGTGTTGCCACCAGGATAAGTATGTATCGTGCTGTTGTGCTAATCACCCGTCTGTTCGCATACGAAATAGGGTCAGTATATAGCAGTAATGTCAGAAAACGTAATCATGTCCATGTAAACTGTCTCCGCCTACTGCTCAGGATCGGTTGGCAGAATAGAGTGCCCAACTCTGAAGTTCAGCAGGACAAGACTCTCTGGCATCGTTACGCTGCTAACGGGAGCCCAGATCATATGGACAGGAAATGTTGTTTGCATGTCAGATGAGCGCCTCCTTAAACAACTGTTGCATGGTGAGCTCAGGACATGATAGCACTCACCGGGGGAACAAAAGAAACGATACAAAGACACTATAAAAGTGTATTTAAATAGTTTCTCTAATGATTTTGCTGCTTTGGAGCTGCTTGCTAAGTCTCGCGCACTGTCATCATACCGCTGAGCAGGGTCCATTAAGGAGGCGCAAGACAAAAGAGCTGCACAAAGGCTGTTCACGTGTGCACTACGTGTGGTTGAGTTTGTCACGCTCAGATCGGACTGTACAGTCATATGCAGGCACATCTAAATTAACATGTCTGACGCTGTTGCCATCTTCACTTGCGATGGGCAAGTAATTAACTAACTAAACTAACTAACTAACGAACTAACTACCTACCTAACTTAACAAACCAATAATCTGTCCATCACGTTTGCTAGCTGTGTACTTCACGCGCCAATCACTCGGTCAAGTCGTTTGCTATATGTTTACTTCAGAAGCCAACCTTCTAGCCATGTGGATTACCATTAACGCAGCCACCTTGCAGCAGCCCCACCGACCCCACACACACCTAACCCTGTCGATGTTCGTCGTTATCTCTTGACCGTTCTGTCGTGTTCCATTTACAAAACACGTTCGATTTACTCGGAGACTGTATATGCTGAACGAATCAGCACTTGTGGTGTTTCTATTTCAAGCGGAGACGCATGCATCACATGTCTGATGTCTGTGGATTCAATGAGTAAAAATTAAATTACATTTCATTTAATTCGCTCGTGAGTTTCACATTATTGATGGAGACAGTTCATTTTCTTTGGAGACAGTTGAAGCATTTTTTTTGACGTTTCATTTGCGACGTGTGTCTGCATTTTTTCGTGCAAATTGAAATGTAAAACGAAATACTGCTTGTATATCAGAAAGAGTTTATGCGTTTCTGTTTTTGTATTTTAATGTAATGATGATCAATTTTAATTTCGTGTTTTTGTAGATGTGATAGTAGTTGTATTATTATAATTGCTATTTTCTTACTGTCATTGTGAGTTATTATCCCATACTAACAAGAACATAAGGCGACGCTAGAATTGGACTACATGTAGGTTTCCTGGGTCAAACCATGTTTGTGGTTTGGCTTTGCTTTGGCTTTGTTCGTTCTCAATCTCCCGCTAAAAAACCCTGAAAGGGCTTAAGTAGCAGAATGTAGTCCAGAGAACGGAATGCCCTGTGTCGTAGTTTACAGCTTGACTGCGACACTTGCACCTTTCGGTCCAACACATCCGACTTCAGCAAGCATGTTTTGAGTACCGGGTTAGCATTCCCTCTTCGATCCGTTCTCCTTAGCCAGTCTGCTCTGTTGCAGCCTGTTATCCAGGATCACCGCATGGAGGTGTAGAAGGGTCTTGGCAGCTCTGGTTCGCTGGCCCTGGCGCTAGCAGTCAGCTATGGGTCGCGGACCTCTGCAGCTCATGCGCTGCTCAGCGTCTTGATCCCTATTTGTGGTTTAACTGTGGTGATTGACCTGGAAGTTTTGATTGACATGATAAGTTTGTCAGATGCGTGTATAAACTTACCAAGTCGCTCTTCGTATCCCGCATGTAAGCGGTGATGCTATTCTCACTTCCCCCACAAAGGACCCTCGATTTCCACAAGTTAGTATACTTTACTATGATGAAGTATACATTCGTTAGTCCACAGGCAAGGCTGAAGGTATACAGAGCTGCGGTGCTTCCAGTGCAACTGCATGCACACTAAATATGGACACACATACTCCATAGACAAAAACTGAACGAATTCTTCATAGTATGTCACAGAAGCGCGATGAACATAAAATGTCCAAACAGAACCCCATAATATACATTTTTGACATAACTGCTATCCCTGACATCCATACGATGCTGATGCGACCACCGATTCAATTGGCATGTCAGGGAGATTGTATGTCAGACGATCGTCTGCCAGACATACTCTTTTAAAGTGAGATACAGAAGGAAATACACTCCCATTGTGTGCAGCAGAAAAAATCATGAATGAGCGATAACTAAAAAAGCAAATATCATAACATCGGAAACTTGTAAAGCTGCCGCGCTGTACCAAACCTCTTATTACACATTGTTTGGTAAAGCTGCATCATCGTACTGGGCATCTGGATAAGTAGAATGTCAACAGCAGGCGCATGATACAACCGACCGTAAAGCTGTCATTTCTAGCAACACCTTCCAAAATCTATGCAGACCTATATCACGCTCATCAGTCATCTTCGTAACATAGACTTACTTAACATATTACTAAATTGATGACCAGACAGTGGACAACTAATGTGGTCGTTGCAATGTTACCCATATGTTAATAGTGTTACATTGTTGGTCATGGTGATACCATGAAGGTTATAATGTCACACTGACGTCAGACATTTACAATGAGAGGTTATAATGTCACACTGACATCAGACATTTACAATGAGAGGTTATAATGTTACACTGACGTCAGACATTTAAAATGGGAGGTTATAATGTCGCATTGTCGAACATAACGATACTGTGACTGTTAAAATGTTGCCTTAATTATTATAATGGTATTGCCTTGTTTATGATGTTATTGTGGTATTCATATCTTCCAGTATGAAAAAGCAATTGACAGAACCAATTTATGACATAGAATATAATGTAGTCGCATTTCAAAGTGTGTAGCTAACGTAGTATTGAGCTCTCCAAGACATCCCTTGCATCTTTGTATGGTTTGGTAGACTTAACACCTACATGGCACGTTCCGATGAAATGTTTCTCAATGGATTTCAATCACACCTCTATGAAAAGTAATGTCTAGGATGAAATACTTCACTGAATAGTTGCTCAAGGAGCGCTTAATCAGTCTGGCACATTAAGGATTGATCTAGAAGCTGGAATCCCCACAGCACTGTGTGATTGCTTGCAGGCTCTCCTGAATGGCTTTGACTCTCTTTCGCAAATATGAACCAGTTCTGTACGTCAGAACGGCATCTGCTAATAGTAATGTGCGCCATTGAAAACCGGTTTCTTTACATGATTAGGGATACTTAAACACTATTGTTTAAACCAATGGTTTTCAAAGATGTCAGGAAACCAGTGCAAGTCCTAGAGGCACCAGTCGCCAATGTAAATATAATCAAAAATATAAACATTTGCTAATATGGTTCTCGCCTTGGAACAATCATTAAAAAACATACATGATTGTGTCGATCAATACATGCTATTAAAATGTATGGACCATTTTCAATGTAGAACTTATGAACTTAAAATTTAGTAATCTGTAGACTAGTATTATTGAATGCGAATAATTTAAACCAGCGTATAATTTAAATAAGAAAATGGTAAAATAATCCTGGAATTCACTAAGCATGCATTAAACAAAATGCGTAGACATATAAACAGACCTGAAACAGATTAATAATCAATAAATTGATAACCGTTGCCTGCTGCCAGACCGTCTTACTGAAAGGATTGGGAAGGACTAGATCAAACAACTACACACACTTCTTTGAGATATATATTACTTATTTTTTACAGTTTATCCGATGTGTTATTATGTCGATTCTGCACATTTGTACACTCGCAGTCATTCTTTCTTAAACTTTTTTTCGTTTTGTACACCATACTAATATAAGCAACATCCCAATTAATGACTGCATAGATTTTTCTGACGCGGCATATGTAGCATTCTGTTTTACATGATGATGAGTCGTATCTGGAATTCATTTGGTAGCTTTTACAACAGGCGTTAAAGTGTAGCTGTCTTGTTCTTCTCTCTCCAGATCAAGGTCACGAATTCACGTGATGAATACTGTTTCCTTGTTAGTATAGACATTAAAGGATTCAACTTTTATTTATTTTAAACAATGTCCTTAAAATAACACAGAATATGTAGTTGTCTTTTTTTTTTGCTTAATGAATTTGATGTCCTGGATGAATATTATAAATATTGTACAATGTAGCTTAAAAAAGTTCCCGGAAGAGTCGACTTGTGTTTGAATGAAAGATGATGTTATGGAGAATATATATTTATAAGTTGGTAGTGACCTTGACGAAATGACATGGCAGACAGAGGTTACATAATTTTGTTTGTGTGTTGTGCTCATTGCATCGTCGGAGTTGAAAATGTCCTTGATTGAACAAAGTAAAAATGTTAAATTATGTGTTTTGCATGAGAAGTCACCCTCAGAGACACAAACATTGATTAATAAAGCATATGGTGATACCGCAATGAAGAAATCGCAAGTATTTGAGTGGCACAAGCGTTTCCGTGAAGGTCGTGTAAGTGTTGATGACGATGTACGTATTGGACGATCGTAAACCTCGATCAACAATGAAAACATTGAGCGATTTCGAAACGTTTTGTGTGCAGACAGAAGACTTAGTGTCGAGAAAATAGCCTCAGAAGTTGGAATATCAGTTGGAAGTTGCCACATTATTTTCCACAATGAACTGCACATGCACCGTGTTTGTCAACTCATGGTTCCCAAAATGTTATCTCCTGAACAGAAAGAGGCGAGATTGACCCTAGCAGGAGGTATAATCACAATGGCTGATCAATATAGCAATTTTCTAAATAACATAGTCACATGAGATGAGACCTGGCCTTTTTGTTATGATCAGACAAAACGTCAGTCCTCCGAATGGAAATCTCCCACATCTCCTCGGACACAAACATTTCGTTTGGACAAGAGCAAAGGAACAGTTATGTTCGAAGCTTTTTTTTTGCTCCTAGGGTATTGCCTACCATGACTTCATTCCTGAAGGCCGAACGGTTAACAAAAAAATTTACGTTGATACCGTCCGTCGTCTAAGAGATGCAATCAGAAGAAAACGACCAGAAAATTGAAGAACGAACAGCTGGATTAGGCTGCATGACAATGCGCCAGCATATTGATCCCTACTGGTGAAGCAGTACCTCGCAAAGCACAATGTGATTACATTGGAACATCCTCCATATTCTCACGACCTGGTACCGGCTGATTTTTTCTTATATCCTGGACGGAAATCGGCACTGAAAGGACAGCGATTCAAGGATGCTGATGACGGTATCACCAATGCAACAAGACAGCTGAGATACATGTCAAAGAATGGGTTCCACAAATGTTTCCAGCAGCTGTATGCACGTAGACAAAAGTGTGTAGTTACCGAAAGGAACAACTTTGAAGAAAATGTAGTGTAGATAATAACATTGTAACGTATCTCTATACAATCCACTAATTCTGGAAACTTTTGAAGCTACCTCGTAAATGTGAAAGGGTCTGTATACGTCGGATTATGTTGTCATATGAAGCTACAATTCAACATTGATTCAATTATATTGGAACTATTTTTATTTAATCGATGTAGACATGCATAGGTAATGACACAGTTTCCGCAATAGGGCAACAATAAAACGATTCATACGTTATGGTAACGAGGCATTCGTCAAAGACTAAGAAAATCAACAAATCACAGCAAAATACAAGACATGGTTGTTGTAGTACTTTGTTAAGGTGTCTTCGATCGTTGTTTGTTCCTGTCTAAAATACAAGTCATGATTGCTGTGATTTGTTAAGCTGTCCTCGATCGTTGTTTTCCCTGATTTACGCACACGACATGAATGTTGTGCCTTTTTAGTTAACTTCGAACATTGTTTATCCCCGAGAAAGACATTATGGTTGGAACTTAGAAACCGTTTTGGTGGTTTGTCCTGTGTGGTCATTAAACAATTACCTATATTTGTTTGTATCGATTGTTTACCATCAGTTTCTCTGCAGCTTCGGTATTTGTATTTACAATCGAATTTACTACTAAAGACAAGAATTAAAAGCTGACTGCCATGTTTGTCTGGCAACAAATATAGTATCAGTTTGTGAGGTTAGTATATTTTATTTGAGCCCATGACCATTACCTGCGGAGTTGCACAACGTTGGACAACATCATCTTCTTTCATTTGACAACAAGTAGAATAAAGAGGGTTGAGCATAAGCTTAGGATCGCTATTATTTGCAACATAAAGCAGATTAACGAAATAATTGGTGGCGCAGCTCAAAATCCAAACATGCAAGGCAGAGGAGCTATTGGAGATAAATGCATTTGTAAAATGTGTGCTGAAGTCAGACTCACTGTGTCGTTAGGCAAAAAACACAGTGCAGAAAAACAAGACGAACAAAACAAGTCATATACAACTATTGCAAACAAAAGCACCGAATCAAGAGCAGGGGAGATTATTGTTGTGGAGGTTATCTGAATGATGCAGTCTTCAATGTTAACCCTTCAATTCGAACATAACCTTATAGAGACCAACAACGATGGTGTGAGTGTGTCAGAGCAGTGTACATTGAGCGCTTATGTTAACTTAAGCAAGACGTACTTATAGTTCAATCATGTGGATGGAAACAATTAGTGTAAGCGGGTGGCTCAGTCATGTGCATAAATTGAGTGTAAGCCGTTGGCTTAGTGATGTGGATACATTTAGTGTATGCGGGTGGCTCAGTCATGTGGATACATTTAGTGTAAGCGGGTGTCTCAGTCATGTGGATACATTAAGTGTAAGCGGGTGGCTCAGTCAACATGTAGTGTAAGCAGGGGGAGGGTTCGGGGGGGGGGGGGGGGTGACTCAGTCTATATGAATGTATGAACTTAATCAATAGAGCGTCTAATAAACGCTGTGGTTGAACATTCGCGTTTCACTGCAAAGGTACAAAACTAGTCTGATGGTGTAGGCACGCTCCCGTCAACCTAGCTGTAAATATATTCCTGAATTTTTTGCTAGAGAAGAAACAGGAAGCGAGGCAGAGAACTGTTATCTCACCTAACAAAGAACCATTCTTAGTACAATGGTATATTTTAACACTTAATTTCGCAATCAGCAGTTACTGTTGTTGGATTACCATTCGCATATTTTAACTAAGGGACACGTGTTTTAACAGTAAAACATCAGTTTATTCACTTTCTGAAACCTTCCCGCTACTTCCAGTCGCTTCCCAGTCGTATTAACGTAGGTGTTCACCACTCTGGCATCACACTTAACAGGGATGTGAGTTGTTGGCAGTCTGATACTTCCACGCCGGGCTGTCACATTTAGAATGACAGTGACTCGTTGAAAGATAACCAATAACATTTTAGATGGAGATAGTTCCAAATTAGAGTGATTGCTAAATCAGACAGCCCATAGAAGACCATTGGACAAAGTGATCGTATAATATGTGTGTGCACATATTGACTTAGTGATCTGAGTATATGTGACTGCATAGATCGATTGAGTATGGGATTGCACGTGAGTACGTGATCCGATTTCATGTTAGTACCTGATCTGATTATATGAGAATGCACAGATCGCCTGATAATACGTGGACTGTTTATATGTGAGTGTATAGATCGAATGAGTACGTAATCTGATCGGGAAGACGAGTTTGTAGATGTGTGTTGAGGTTGCAGAAGAAGGGTGGCGAGCTAACTGGAGCCATTAAGTTGTAGCTAGAATAATTCCTAAGGATTTACAGTTTTGTTAGGAAAATAACAGACTAAAAATTATGGGTACCATAGATTTTGGAGGAAATATAAAAAGCTGGTGCTTACAACCTAATTGGAAGTTTTATAAATATATATATATATATATATATATATATATATATATATATATATATATATATATATATATATATATATATATATATATATATATAATATATATATATAAATATATATATATATTTATATATATATATATATATATATATATATATATATATATATATATATATGTATATATATATGTATATACATTATGATTATTTAGTTAGAAGTTGTTTGCTTGTTTGTTGATTGCGCAACGATTATCCTTGTAATAAAGGATATTTTGTTTTATGGTCAGGATATACTGTATTTAATTGTGTTGAAGTAGTGTAACGGTGTAGATATATGTTGTTACTCTTAAGATAAGTAAACTACTCAACTTAAAAGCCTTACTCAGGCACATATTTTAATGTGGTCAGATTGACCAGCGTATCTTTCTTAGGAAAATTACTCAGCTAAACATTGACTCTACCAGAGTAGTGTGATTGTCTCAAAGTATTGCTCAATTTACTGTGTTAGCTTTAATTGTACAGTGTAATGTCTCAAATCTTCTTCTTCTTCGTACGCTGTCATACGTCAACTTGAATTTGTTCGAAGAAAGCAGCCGTCATCCTGAGGCTGTCGACACTGCCATAGAGCTTGTCCAGTGTTAGCACTGGTGATGGCCACATGTGCTTTCTCTGGTCCTCGTATGTCGGGCAATTTTGCAGCAGATGTTAAGCGTTCACTTTCTCTGTACCACAGGTGCATTCGTCAGTTCCACCTATCTTCAGTTTATTGAATATATGGTACCTCAGTCTGTTGTGGCCTGTGTTGAGTCTAAAAACCACGACCTGCTCTTTTCTGCTCAACTGGTAGTAGGCATCATTTTTTGTGTAGCCAGTATGTTCTGTTTCCCATTTGGCCATAATGTCTCAAATGGATGTGATGGTTCAAATTATATTATAATGTAAGGAAAATGTTGTCATGGTCATAATTTTACTGTAATATTTCAGACTGTAACATGATAGCACTAGAATCATTTGATGGTTCACATTTTGATGTAATGGTTTCAGATTAATGCAATTGTTTAAATCATAGAGTGATAGTATCCGATTCAAGTGATAGTTTCATGTGTGTAGTTTCTGGCTGAATTGATAGTTTAAGGGCAAAGATATTGCGAATATGGGACGTCTGATAGAACATAATCAATCTGCACTTGACAAGAAGCTATGATGTGACAATATTCAGTTCGTGAATCGGCGACTGGGGAGAAAATATTCAATTATTTGATAGATAATTCTCAACCCGACGAAAGAAACCTTAGACTGCCTTCAATTTTGTGAGGGAAATAGATGTAATTGTGTGAGGGCGAATATAGCAGAAGAAGTAAAAATCACGAGGTAGCACAAAAATACGGAATTTAGCCAGTCTGGCTTCGGTGCATGCAAGTGATGCAAAGAAGATTCAATAAGGACGATTTTTGGCAATGGGTCTGGCAAGAAGCATACAGACGGATTAGATAAATGCGCTTTTAGAGAGCACGGACAGAGGGCAGCCAGATTACAGAGAACACTCGTCTACCAATCAATCTTTGTCTCAGGATCGAAGATTGTCGACTGCCGTGTCCACAAAGATCCATTCTTTGCCTGTAGCAATGCCTTTTCTTTGTTGCTGTCTATTTAAAGAGTTCCAAATATTATATGTTCCGTCTTCTTATTGTACTCTCTCTCTCTTTCTCTCTCTCTCTATCTCTCTCCATATATATATATATATATATATATAACAAACTCTTCCCTACTGAGCATGTTATACAATGCACATTAAGTTAGTCGAACCTGGTAGCTACATGATTATACATAGCATGTTATTGCAGCTACAAATGCAAGTACAGTTTAACAACATAAATATGTATGGTTAATTTACCTCACAGAAACAAAAAAGGTAAACCCTCTTCCCAACCACAATACGTTCGTTAGAAACAAATGACACAAAAACTACTACTTTTTGTTTCAGTGATTAGCCGGATAACGACATGGAATGGAAGCCACACACTCGCTTTCGAGGTATATATGTTTATTTCTGAAAGCCACCTGCAATCATAGCAAAGCCTGTCTGTGAGAGATAAAGAGGCAGAATGAAAATCTTGCGCTTCTTGTCTTACACAGGAATCCGAGTGGTTTCATGGACGAACAGAATAGAATCACTATTTCCTTTCTTGCAAATCGTAAGGAGTCATTAAGATGGATAATATCATCGTGTTGAAAGCATCGTGAAAGTGTATTGTGCTTGTATATACATCCCGATGGATATCTGGATTAAAAAGCATATGACAACTGTCAACTTACAAGCATGTTATTAAAAGCAACAAATGCGGGTGGAACATCAGGCTGAAAATCTTCATGTGGTAGAAAAATAATTGCTTGTACATCGGAAAATGTTCAGATAGAGGCTTTCTATTAAAGATGTCAGCTGTAGTGGTGACCTCATGCTTCATTTGGAGCACACAGTAGAATAATCATCATACTCATTGAGATGTGATATATGTTTTGAGTCCATCATTTTCGAAGAGGACTATATTGTTATATGTCAATTCTAGAGTGGGTTCGAATGTAGCTGATCAAACCAATCCGAGCCCAAAAGCGTATGTCACACTGAGGTCAGAGAAACACTGTATGACCATCAGACGGAGGCATCTCGCCTCTTGCCTTTTGTGTCTCTCGTCCCCTTACAGCTTCTTTGAATCTTGACGCGCCATATGCGCCGTGACAGCAGAGATTTGGCTACGCCAGGTAGAGCGATCAGCAGCAATGTTCTACCAAATATCAGGGTCAATGTCGCCGTTCTTCAGTGACGTGTTTAGGGTGTCTTTCTAACATTTTCTTCGGTCACAGCGAACTAGATTGCCTGCCTGACTCAAGTACTCCAAATAATATTTCCTTCGGAAGCAGCTCATCTAACATGCCGACAGCATGATCAGTCCATCTAAGCTGCGATTTGCACATAGTTGTCTGGATGCTTGTCATGTCAGCCCACAAAATGACTTCTACATCTGTATGTGTGTGTGTATATATATATATATATATATATATATATATATATATATATATATATATATATATATAAATATATACACACATATATTGTGCTATATCATTTTCCACCGATCTAGCAGATGTGATAACGTTGGCTTAATATTAATCCTGGCTGAGGAAACATTACTTCCAATTATTGATATACCATCATGTTGGACCGAAAGTTGCAAATATCGCAACCAAGCTGTAAACTATGACACAACGCATTCCGTTCTCTGGACTACATTCTACTACTTAGGCCCGTGTCAGGGTTTGGTAGTGGGAGATTGAGAACGAACGAAGCCAAGCCAAGCCATATACCATCAAGTACTGTATAAAGCAAATTCGTTACAGTTTAAGGTAGTTTGATGTTTTTCTTAATTTTGTCTCACTTATACAGTACTTTATAAAAGCATATTTCAGATGACTTTAACTGTTTTTTCATAAAACAATAAATGTAACCTTGTTTGCATTTCAATCATTGTGTATAACGAGCTTGTCTGCAGTCCTTCACATAAAAACTAGCTATCAGAACGATGTTATTGTAAAAAAAATATCAATATGTGTAGTGAAACAGAATGCAATGATAACCACTGATATAGGTCACATGATTTTAGTCACATTATTCTAAGACTATCTCCATTGAGATTCACAAGTCAACATGCCAAGCAAACAGTCACTTGGAACAGCACTAACCACCACGTAATATTCTGCTTCTGTGGAAACGAGCAGTTGACAAAAGCAACATTGTCCACATTTTCACCAAAAAAACTGCAGACACCAAATGTAAATTTACATGAAAGTTCGAGTATTTTGGGATATTATTGATTGGAATGAGATTTGCGGACATCAGTTGAATGACCTGGACAAATATATCTCGCAACGGAGGAAATATTGGAAAGCGAACAGCCGACAAATAAACATGTCAACCAATAACGACGATGACTTGAGGATAGAAGAATAATTCTACATTGCTTAAGATTATACGAGCATCAACTACGGTCATAGCTGAACCGCTCTTTCTCATTCTTCTGTTCTCCAGTAAAACAATTTATTGAATACATTTGTTATATCATATTCAATTATCAAAAACAATTCTAGCCTATTGAGCACAAGCATTATAATATTTTCTCGCAAATTTTGCACCACCAATGGGATATTTTCTCGCAATTTGTGCACCAGCAATGTGATATTTTCTCGTAATATGTGCACCAGCAATGTGATATTTACTTGCAATGTGTGCACAGCAATGTGATATTTTCTCGCAATTTGTGCACCAGCAAAGTGATTTTCCTTGCAATGTGTGCACCAGCAATGTGATTTTTTCTCGCAATTTCTACACCAGCATTATTGTATATTCTTGGTATATGTGAACACACATTACTTATGGTATATTCTTGGTATATGTGAATACACATTACTTATGGTATATTCTTGGTATATGTGAACACACATTACTTATGGTATATTCTTGGTATATGTGAACACACATTACTTATGGTATATTCTTGGTATATGTGAACACATATTACTTATGGTATATTCTTGGTATATGTGAACACACATTACTTATGGTATATTCTGGCCAGTTGTGAGCGCAAGCATATGATGGTAAATGCTAACTAGTTGTAAGCGCACATTATATTGGTTTATTCTAGCTAGATGTGCACATACATTAATTATGGTATATTCCAGCTAGTTGTGCACATACATACATTATTGTATATTCTAGCTACTTGTGCACATACATACATTATGGTATATTCTAGCAAGTTGTGCACATACATTTCAATTAAAATCGCTTAAATGTGGGAGAATCCGAGTATATATTGCACCGCTCACTTTCCACAGATTATTTCACTGTTTCGTTCCAATCCTTACCATATATCAACCGGTGCATATAACTTCTCTTTTTCAATAAACTATATCCGAGGAATTCAGTGGTGGTTTCATAACAAGACAGAAGGGAGACCATATACTGCAAGGAAGGCTACGTGTCAACAAAGAAAAGCACGGAAGCTGGAAACCCCAGAGCCGCTTCCTTCTCGTGCATAGTAAACTGCAAGAAGGGTTTCGCTCACATACTTCTGATAATCGCAAAAAATGAAAGACCAAATAAAAAACCAGAAGGCACGTGTAGCGAATCTTCTAAAAGCCGACCAGATGAATTTGCAGTACAAAAGGATAAATGTTGACTACCTGGAATCATGCACATCTACCTGATTGAATGCCAGGATTCCAGTAATGCAGTTTAGGTTTCTCTTTTACTGAGTAAAGCGTAAGAATTATGTACATTTGAAGTGTAAGAGTGTAGGAAATGTATACATTTTACCCAAGCAAAACATTCCTATCACCCTCACCTCCGAATGGTATCTGTTCAGAAGAATAGAATATATTTGACCTTCCAATTCAGCAATAGAAGGTAGCTAAAGAGAATTGTGTTATTACGGCTAGCAACCTCATCATGATTGCTACTAAATCTACAGCTTAGGATGTTCAGATACATGCTTACTGTAGAGGGACCAGCTGCAGCTTTGGCCATATGCTTCATATGAAGATAAAGCGAATCAACATTTGGCCCGCTGGATCACAGTTGGACCCCGAGTGTGTCCGCACTGGTCTATAACCAGAGCCACCTGCAGAAACGATTGAAGGGAATGAGAGGATACATTGCCAAGATCCGTTTCTTAATTACTGCTTGACTGACAGCAGGTGTCTGCAGGGCTTGTTCAATTGCTTCTTGAAGGGACATTATTAAGTCCAAAATATTCCCAGGACGAATACGTGACTGATTAGTGGTCGACATTTCTACGTCTGTACATTAGCAAGTCCAGACTTTATTGATTAAACGAGCACGAGTCGCACAGTAACCTTAGCATTTCTTTAATTAACATAATCTAATATTAAGGTTACGTTTGGATTTCCACTAGTATGTTCCGTTCAAATTGGGGGAGTGTGATTGACTGACAAAGCGACTAGAATGTGTGTCTCCAGTGGCATGTGTCACGGGTTCGATCCTTAGTTTTGATGTGCTCATGTCTACCCAGATATTAGTTGGCGCGTGAATTGTAGCTATAGAAGGCAATGTTACCAGCACATTATGATGGCATCTCTAACGCTCTATTCACGACGGTCATGCTTGCTTAGGACGGCATTATACTATTTGTCTTTGGAGTAGGTCCGATTCGTCGCCGCTGTCATATTTGCTAAATTTGCTGATATACATTTATGATAGGTTTTACATCATCAAATTATCAACTTGCTTGTGTCTGGAAAGAAATATAGGGACTAGTATCTTTTCGTAAGTGTGTGAACAGTAGGGTTAGCTTGATGTTTGTAGACCCACATAATATGCACGATTGGAACCGACTGTACATTTTCCTATGTTCAACTCGCATTAGATGTTATGCTTCTCTAATTGATCTATTGTGCTGGCATTATTCCCTGTTTTCAACACACCGTGCAGATTATGTAACCACCAAAAGTAATCAGCCGTGCAGATTATGTTACCACCACAAGGAATCAGCCGTACAGATTATGTAACCACCACAAAGAATCACCCGTGCAGACTCTGTAACCACCACAAGGAATCAGCCGTGCAGACTATGTAACCACCACAAGGAATCAGCCGTGCAGATTCTGTAACCACCACAAAGAATCAGCCGTGCATGATCTGTAACCACCAGATGGAATCATTGGAATTCCTCCATTTATGTGTCATATTTTACAATTCGGCAAATGAGCACCACATAAACTTTTTGTTACCATTAGTTTCACTTTTCTTATGGTCAGTTGTAGACTATTCATTATTGATCATGTTTGGTGCTTCTTCTTCTTCTTCTTCTTCTTCTTCTTCTTCTTCTTCTTCTTCTTCTTCTTCTTCTTCTTTTCCTCCTACTCCTCCTCCTCCTCCTTCTTCTTCTTCTTCTTCTTCTTCTTCTTCTTCTTCTTCTTCTTCTTCTTCTTCATCATCTTCTTCTTCTTCATCCTCTTTATTTTATTTTATTTTCTTCTTCTTCTTCTTCTTATTCTTCGTCTCCTTTTCTTTTACTTCTACTGCTTCTTTTGTTCTGCTTCTTTTTATTCTTCCTCTTGTTCTCTTTTTCTTCTTTTTTTTTCAACTGGTTTTTTGTTGCTTCTTCTGCTGTTGTTTGTTGTTGCTGTTGGCCTTGTTTCTAAAGACAGAATGTATTGTACGAGTGATGTGTTTTTTGTGCATTATGTCTCAGTGATTTCGATTTCAGCAAACATTTTTAAAAAGTGGATTCACATCGCATAGGACTATGTCCTTATCGGTTCATTAAACCGATCACGTGCAATATTGGTGTGTGAGCAGTGTCTCTAACAATTTCGTTACGTTACCCTCCAGTTGAGTTAATGTTTTTATCCAAACTATGCACAATGGACTGAACAAGCTGACTGAGTCAACTAAGAAACACTGCGAGGCCCAGAATCGTTATTGTAACATAAAAACTAAAATTATAACAACAGACAAATAAGTAAACATATCAATAATTGACATCGATAGTGGAACAATAGAAGCTGTGAAATAATATGAGTATTTACAATTCACTATTAAAAGCTGTAGGGACTCAACGGTAGAAATAAAGCGAAGGTTTAAAATTGCCACACAGAAACTAATGCATTTGAAACATGTGTGGCAGGTAACCACAAAGAATAAAAATGTCCAATCGATTAGGATATGTGTTTCACTGTGGCATTATTTTTTCGAAATGAAGCACTATAGAAGGATATTGCAAATAGCTTTGACGGAAAAGACATTTTTTTAAATACTTTTTTCAACAACCAGATAAATCAGAACAGGCTTATAAATAACATCACAATGATGACGTCATTATGTGTTGGTCATATTACAAGACACAATAACTTGGAGAAACAGATAGTGGAAGTCACGGCTCCTGTGAGGAAGAGATGGGGTCGTACCAGAAGAAGATCGTATCAGAACATGTCTGCCAGTATGAATATGTCCGTGTGTAAAGCCAGAAACTGAGATGGCGTCGGGGCTGCTGTGAAGTAAACTATGTTGCGGAGAGAAATTGTCACATAACAGAACATTCACAATACGTTATTCAATCTTGATGGATTCTCTCTAGCAGTTGGTTTGTAGGGGCTCGGTTTGCATCCCACTGAGCACTGTATCAAGGTCAACATGAGTTATCTTCTATGTAGTGCCATGCTAAGGATCCCAGCAGTTTTGTCACTACAAAGATCGCAGTGTCGATCCTCACCTCGTAAACAATACTATTCCCAAGTGCAGGAGTGGACGTGAGGTGAGGGTCTTACTAAATATCTGGAACTTTAACCAAACATCTGCATCTAGCAACCGTTTCCTTAATATTCGTGTTCCCTTGCCTCCAGATGGTGGAGTACTGGTATATCCCTGCCAATGGTTTAATCTATGTAGATTTTACGGAGGCCCGAATACAGTTATTTCCTGTTCGGTTTCAATAGTAGTTACATGACGAGTGTGCCAACGTCATGTACAATCCTTTGTAGGCGCCTTTAACGACTTGATTGGAAGGAAATTGTTAATATATTCGGTATGACCAGGGAACAGCTATTTACTTTCATAGACTGCAATGTCGTGAATTAATTTCTATATTTTGTAGCATGGCTATTTTCAGCACAATACGTACCATCCTGGATATTTAATTATAACTTAAGCTAGGATGACGCATCACATGACGATATAGGTAATGATAGCAAGATACAAGTAGATAGATGATACATTGTAGAACATATTTAACAGGATAGTGTGAAACTGGAAACCAGATAAGGTTAAAAAGACAGACGAAAATGATTGATAAATATGGAACAATATAAAAACATGCAAATACTATATACACTCAAAGAAGAATGACAGAGGTGAAAGTTGATGAAAATAAACATAATAATGTTTTCGTTCATCGTCGTCTAATAGGACCACGAACATCATCACATGTCAATATGCAACCTTGAGCGGGTTTGTGCGCTCATGACTGATCAAGGCAATTCGATCCTGGAAAGGTCTACGACACGATTGGCAAACGTAGTCAGGAGTTGGCTGATATTTTCTCTACTCTAGACTTCCTGATTTCAAATTTATCCTGAGCTGCCTGGATACGGAGACTCTCGTTGAGTTCAATGCCGTCCGTGACAGTGCTCTTCCATGTTGAACGATGGTGAGCCAGGTTCTCTCAGATGTTAATGTCTATTTTACAGCACTAAAGGGACTCCTTCAGACTGTCCTTAAAATGCTTTTTGGACGTCCTTGTGATCGGTCTCCTTCATTCAGTTAGCTATACAGACGCCTCATTTGAAGCATTTATCTTGACATTCGGGCACAATGGCTAGCCCATTTCAATTGGAACTTTTGCAAAAGTGCATGCATATTTTGCATGCTGGCTCTCGACAGCACCTCAGTATCCGTGATATTGTCCCGCCAGCGTTTATGCAGTATGCGTATCAGACAGTTCATATAAAAATGATTTAGTTTCTTATCGTTACCATCGTAGACAGTCCAGCTCTCATACCCGTTGTGCGGGTTGGGAGTAATGACGGCACGGTAGCCCTCCAGCTTAGTCGTTATGCTGATTCCTCGGCGTTCCAATACTGTTGAGCGCAGTCCAAAGGCTGTGGTGGCCTTTGCTATACTATTAGCTAGCTCATTAGCAAGAGTGTCTGATCTTGATAGCGTGATTCCGAGATAGATACATTTTTCAACCGCTTGTAATGTATGTCACCTCCCTGTAATTAATGGCTGTTTATATATGTCTGGTGCTGGTTAATACAGAACCTCTATTTTTCTTTGTTTTAATTGTCAAGCTAAAATTATCACAAAGAGCAGAGAACCGTCCCATACCCTCCTGCATATACCATTCTGAGTTACCGTCCAGAGGACAGTCCTCAGCAAACAATAGCTCGCATATCATGTCGCGTATTAACTTGGACTTTGCCGTCGGTCTGAGGAGATTGAGTGGACCACCATCCATGCGAAACTTTATTTGTATGCCATACTTGGTATTCTTAAAGGCCTCCGTCAGCATAGCTGAAAACACTGCACAGTGTTAGGGAAAAACACATACCTGTTTCACACCGTTGTTGACCTCGAATGGTGGAGAAGTGCCGCTGCTGTGAAGTACACGTTTAATATAAATACATGTTTTAATAATTATAATAAAAGCAATTATTAAATATATTTTTTTTAAAATATATATATATCATATATCATATATCATATATCAAGGCAAAGGCAAGCATATATAACAAGTCGTATTCAGATGAAACCAGACCAAACTGCAACAAGTGAACATACGTACGATGTACATGATGACGATACGTCTGATGTAAACAACACATACCAACCGTCAAGTTTGCAAAATTTCATTATTGTTGGACTCATAGTTTACTCAGCAGACGATGTTTAAAGATTTGGGTGAGTTAACGAAAGATCTTCCGAGATCAGGTCAGACGCATATTATTGCGTTAACTCACGTCCTTCTGTAAACATCGTTGTCCACTTATTCACAATTGTCTTCGACACACTTGTGTCACCAAATACTGACTGAATTCGGCGATGGATGTCAACTGTTCAAAAAGCTAAGGTGCGAACCCTCGCGATTAGCATTCCAGAACGATCAAGACGGCAAGCTCACCGGACCATTTTGTCCTGTATAAACTCTGACAGAAAAGTATATTCCTAGCGTCGTACATTGCCCTGTTTAACGTTTAGATTAGTTTGGTTTGTTAGTCTGCCTTGCCTTACATGAACGGTCCATTAGTGATATCTTGACGTATGCGTGCTAGTCCAACTGACGCATACCGTTTTACAATTCTACTTCTGACAAACATATATCTGAGAGTCACCGCTGATTTCATAGATTACCAGCAACGAAAGAGAAGATTTGATATTCATACTCACTCTATCTTGTATATTCATGTCACATTGCTGAATTAGTTGCACTGATTTAATTGTTCACCTAATTCATTTAAATGCACCCACTATTTGAACGTTTCATGCCAGAGTATTTGCTCTGTCATTTTCGTGAACATCGGTATGGCATGGTAGTTGAAGCAGATAAACCACATAATATTGTGTCATATGTGTCTTCTCTCCACTTATTCAATATATGTTTGTCTACACAACTATTGGGGGTCCCTGGACCCTTCATTTTGTTTGACTTTGTGTCATTGCATAAATTATTCAGTATTAGTTAATGCAAATTAAGTTTTCTATGTGCCATTAAGCAGTTCAAAACAAAATTACAATATGTGAGAGAGAGAGAGAGAGAGAGAGAGAGAGAGAGAGAGAATGAGGGGGAAATTAGGATGAGTGAGTTGAGATATGAGAGTACGTTATTCATAAAGATAAGCCCAATTTTTTTTCCTTGATTGCCTATCGCTGTAATTACAATAAACTAGGAGTGGGCAAAATATAGTTTCCAATGAATAAGCAATTACAGAGGCAGACAGACTGATAGAAGCGACATACAGATAGAAATAGAAAAAGAGCGAGAGAAATAGAAAGAGAGAGTGTGAGAAAGAGAGAGAGAGAGCGAGAGATGTGTCGGTGTATTGTGTACCGACAAAACTAATTTGTTACGTAACGTTTGCAAATATCAGCTAGACACGTGAGTGGGGACTCCAGTGGGGCGGAACAAACTTGATTACATTAAATCTGAAAGTGCGATTATCCCCGCTGTATATACTGGATAACTTGACTACACGTTCTTCGGCGATAGTTGCGGGCCTCAGCTCTCTTCCAACGGTCTCTGTCTTGGATCAGAGAATAATGAGTAGTCCATTTGTGGCATTCTCAATGTTGTTACGGGATGGGATGTAAGGGAATCGGACCAACGTGTTGGTGGTCGTCCCCGTGGTCATTTCTTGACTCTTGCTGTCGTTGTGATCAATCGATCGTCCGTTCTTCGCAGTAAGTGGCCTCCTCAGCGATGTTTTATCTTGTCTGCATAAATAACTGCATATTCCACCAGGGACAATTGACGCATTTCCGAGTTACGCTTTTTGTCCGCTGGATATGAAGCTTGATGTCGACCATGCGTCTCTCGAGAGAGGCTTGGGTCACTCCGAGTTTGGACTCCATCTCCCTGGGGAGTGTCTATGTATAGCTTATTGCAGGTAGTACTGTTTAATTTAATATAAAGGTACACAGGTTCTGGTCGTGGATGTTCTCCAGCACAGGCTTTACAGAATAGAAAGCCGCCCAACCCTCGCGACACCGTCTTGTCAACTCTGGGCTTAAGTCGTTCTGCATGTTAAGCAGGCGTCCAAAATAGATGTCATTGTCCACGTCGTAGAATCTCTCACTCTCTAGGAAGACTGGGTCGCGGGAAGCGAAACAATTGCATGTGATTTTCGTCTTGGCAATATTTATTTCGAGTCCCCCATTCTTTCCTTCTCGCTGGAGCGCTGCTAGAATTTCAATGGCGTTGTGGCTGCCCTCGTGATGAGTACCAGATCATCTGTAAAACTATGGTGATTTAGCAGCCTATTATTTATAATGGTGTCGAATGTGTCCCAGTCGCAAAGGATGGCGGATTCCAAGCAAAAAACGCTCGGTGGCATGAGTTCCCCTTGACGGATGTATGGCAGAAGACGAACAAAACAACAAACCACAACAATTCCATCTCATGCATCGTCACATGGCAACGTAAAAATGCGGGACATGGACCATCACACAAACACTTTAAAAATAAAGTGCATCAAGAACGATCTCAGAATATATATATATACATGTACACACACACATTAATTCCTATCGGTCAGCACTGTCTGTACTTGATACTGTCTGTACTTGATACTGTCTGTACTTGATACTGTCTGTACTTGATACTGTCTGTACTTGATACTGTCTGTACTTGATACTGTCTGTACTTGATCAACAGGGCTTGTGAGAATGCCTATCTAACCCTGCTTATTCTTTTGTGTTCTAAATTTAGTGTCGGTGAATTATATGGACAACCTCGAGAGAAAAGACATAATCCTAATATTGCCAGAAAATGTTTCCATATTACTCTATTTAAAGCTTTTAAATATGAAACTCAGTTTGGCATATCAACAATAAGTCAACAACAACTGCCATAACGATATCAACAACTACTGTAGCTAGCATGTACAACATATAACAACATTACAATTTTAACAGTGCATGATACAAATAATAGATTAACACCCAAAATCGTATGCCAGCAATTGAGATGTTATTATTAACAATGGTAATAATAACCAATATTATGCTCTCTCAGTACAAATAGTGTTTGAATGAAAATGGATGTCATGAGCTTTATCCTTAAACATTGTAGGGAAATAAACACATATTCCCCTAATTATTTTGGAGAAACAGATTGTTTCACCAAATGTTTTCTTACTTAGATGTTGATGTAAAGTTTCAAAGACATCTCATTTGAAAACAGAAACTGATTTAACGTTCATTAAGCTCAATCTACAGTAACAAGATAACATACTAGTCACTCTATTCTTCAGAACTAAATCCTCTGACAGTTAGATCGAACACAAGATGGACGATTTGTCACTGAACCTTTATGGAAAACAGGACATACGTTCTAAATGGCACTGGCATGTGTTTGTCACAATTGATTTGTAGCTATGTTATTTGTGCATAACACATATTCCTCAATGACTTAGATTGACAGTCACCTGTTTTATTTAATGACATTGGATCAAAATGTTTGCACAATGCAAGAGCTGTGGCGGTTAGCGACCCAACGCGGACTGCTAGCGTCAAGGCCAGCGGTCAAGAGTTGTAGCGGTCAGCGACCCAAAGCGGACTGCTAGCGTCAAGGCCAGCAGCCAATAGCTGCCAGGACCCTTCTCCATCTCCATGTTGTGATCATGAATAACAGGCTGCAACAAGGCGAACTGACTAAGGAGAGGGGATGGAAGAAGGAAGGCTAATCCGGTACCCAAAACCATCATGCTGAAGTTAGAGGTGTCGGACTGAAATGTGCAAATATTATAGTCACTCTGTAAGCCACAACGAGTGCAGTTATGTAGATATTTAGGGACAGAAAAGAGTAGACTGGAACATATCTAGATCTGGGGGGTTTGAACCCGATCACTATTCCTTAGGTCCTTCCAGAGTGAATTCCGTGGCATGTATTGCCGAGGAAGGTTTAGAACCACTGCACGTCCATGTGTGTCATACATGGCAGCTACATACAGTTATATATGGGAGATAGCAACCTATTCATCTAAAACTAATTGTATTAAAACCGCCTCTGTAAATGCTCTGATACAAACCTCATGTGTGGGACCTCCTGTAATGGTGGCCATATAATTATCATGAATCAAAAATCTCAATAAAAATAAACGATGCCGTGATTCTCCGTTGTGAACTTGCTATACCTTGCTGTGGTTTCTAATGGCAGACTGTTAATGACGCCTGAAAAGCAAACAAGTACAGCTAGGTTTTTAAAAAAAAAATGCATTATATATTTTATAAGCTGTGTCGAGATATATGTTTGCAATCGGCATCGTTGCATGTGGGTGGATAGAGTTTCTTGTCAATATAAGTGATTCGCGTCATTGTAATTGATATTTGGTAACAAACAACACCATGGTAATGCATCCATAGGCTGGAATAACAATGCTTTTGCAAAACATATGCGCACGTTTTGCTTTAGTTGTTCTAACTACGCATGGATAACGGGCTTGGCTTCAAGGACATTGCGAGTGACGAGTAATATCAGGGCCAGGTTTAAAATACTGATCTAGCCCCTACCTCTTGTCGACGTCACGCTCCGAGAAAAAAAGGATGTGTCACAGCAGCCTCCCTAACAAGGTGGGTATCTAAATAGTAATCCCCATAACTTTGAACTTATTGGAAAGATCCGATAGTACTACAGCTAGGTAGACCCATATCAACTATCTCGTGTACGTCTAGTTGTGTAAGAAGAGCTACTAAACCCGCCAATAACTAAATGTCGGTAAGAGTTATATTAACTCAGTAGCAGTAGCTTCCAACAACAACAAAACTTCACGACAGGGCAGACAACTGTTGTTACTTATTGCTCCCATGCCCACTTTCAATGAGTCTTTTGCGCTACGTCATGGCGTGTTGATCATGCTCATGTAGTGCCATCAAAGATCTGGTAGTGGCCATACCTGATGAAGAAATAGTATATAATTTAGTGTACATATTCAAACATTCCAATAAAAGTCAAATCAATACACGTCCCAATCCACCGTGAAACAATTGGAACATGGATGTGATATGTATCACGATATATAAGAATGTGTCCTTATCATCGATGGAAACGGAATACCAGAACTTGCATATGCAGATGATACTATTTCCTCTCAAACAACGCAGATGGACAAAAACAGATGAGTGTGTATGTTACACAATTGCGCAGAACACAAATAAAATATTCCTGAAAATTGCCAAAAAATTGAAAATAGCTACCGTCTAAACAAAAAAGCAGACCTAAAATCAAACTTGAAATAGAAGAAATCTAAAATGTTACCATTATATGAATATATAGTCTCTACTATCAGCATAAGACGGAGATTTTTGAAAAGAAGAATGAACCTTAACAATGCAGAGGCTAAATTTAAGAGAAACATATGGCAGAAGACGACCAAAACAACAGGAAGGAAAACAATTGCCATGTCATGCATCGCCCATGTGAGAACGTAAGAGTGTGTTACATGGACCATCACACAAACACTTTAGAACTAAAGTTCTCATAATAGAAGGAACAGCGAAAACAGAGAAACACAGACGGCCTAAAAGCGCTAAGTTTGGATCAAAATTGGCTTCTAAATAGCATTACGTTCAGGACACTAACAACATCATGAGGATGGGAACAACAAACTATCCGGAATATATGGTACTTGCAAAACGAGTCAGGTACAGAACGATGGGCACAGGACATCAAAGATATTCAGAAGATGACGGATATGTATGCAGGAGAACTGGCTAAGATCGAGTATCTTGTAATGTGTATGTGATGAGAGAGGCGCTTTGCAAGGATATGCTACATGATGATGATTGTGATTGAGTTTGAGAAGACTCTCGCAAAGACTGGAACTGCTGACCGCACTTCATAGAAGCTGAAACATTTGCAATTAAGTTCTACCGTGTTATACTTTCCACCAGTAGATCCTAGGACTATTTACTGGAGAGGAAATAATTTACAACAGCACCTCTTTTAATATCGCAAAATAAGACCGAATAGAGTTGTGTATGGGATTAGCAGGCTGATCACGTAAAACAAATAATGCAAAGTGCTTTATCACACATGTTTCTCGAAGGAGGCAAACTGCAGCAGAGGTCCAATACTCTGGCTTGAGTGAAAAAGGTACAGGACCAACTTCATCCCTAACGCACATCTCAATCTTCTCTCACTGAATTGTGATTGATACCACATACCGACCACTGGTCTTACACTGCTCCAAGTGGTAGACATCTCGACACCAGAAAATCGCATGCAGATATATAAATGCTCAAAGATATTACCCAAGCCATCAATAATACTCCCAACTCTCCCAAGCAAAAATATCAAAATGATTCATCTTCTCTTCGATTCTCACAAAAAATAGATTGTTATTCACTGAGGAATCGTTTTTGCAGCAAAGGTAGGGTGTTTCACAGCAAAGGTAGGGTGTTTCACAGCAAAGGTAGGGTGTTTCACAGCAAAGGTAGGGTGTTTCACAACAAAGGTAGGGTGTTTCACAGCAAAGGTAGGGTGTTTCACAGCAAAGGTAGGGTGTTTCACAGCAAAGGTAGGGTGTTTCACAGCAAAGGTAGGGTGTTACGTTCTTGTTACAGGTGCGTTATAGCCAACCCGGTTGTACATGATTAGCTTGATTACTGTTAGGGATGGAACGGCTGCAAGGAAGACAACTAGACACCTGATCCCATAAACAAGTTGTGACTTAGTACAACAAAGTCCTTACACATCATCCCTCAAAGCAGTGCCTTCTCTTGGACTTTATTTATCTGTACCTTGATCAAAAATCGAGTGCCGTTTTCCAGATTGTATTCAAACGCAGAATGTAACGTCGCAGTAAGTCGATTATAACGTGAACAATTATAGCTCTGTTACAACACAGGGACAGAAAGAAAAGTAAATCTATGTTATTGACTCCAAGACCTTTATCAGGGACACCACACATAAGACCACCTAATAAATCACAACATATATTAATATCAACGGTATACAGTTAACAGTACGATACCTAATTGGGGCTGCCGCGAGTCCAAAACAGATGAATCCAGTATGTTGATGTTTTAATCAAATTTAGACCGTCAGTACTGCCTCAGGCTGGTTCAATGTTCGCTTCACAGAAAGTAGACTTTCTGATTAATCGTGTGACTAAGCCCAGACGTTGGAGAGCCTTCTATCGTGTTAAGGTTAGACCACGCTGTTAGCGTTTCTTGCGACATGCTCTCAACGTGTCATGAGTCAGTTTCTGTATATGCCACAGACATATTGTTATTTAGAATCCACTTGTGCAGAGTGAATGGGGATACACATCATAAAAACCTAAATGCGTGCAAGAGTTGTTTAAACTGTCACTCTAACCTTGGTTCAAGACTTCAAGGATACCGTACTCGAAAGACACATCAGCAAGTACATTAGAACATAGACACCATTCATAGAGTCAAATCAATTTCCTAGTGCAGGCAAGGCGATGACAACATTGTCAGAACAGAGAGATTTATGTGTGTGAATCGTCTAGGTTCGGACTCTGTGGTTTGCGCTTTAATTATATTTAAGTGAAAAAGATTGTCTCTATCGCCAGCCGCTCTATCTCGTCCTGAGCTAACCTGATCCAGTGGCGAGACGTGTTAATCAAGACGAATGGGGGTAGCACAGAGTTCAGATTTATTTTTCTTGGATTGTGTCCAGAAACTAATAGATATGGGTATATGGCGTTTTGTCAGTGTCAGTATTTTTTTTCCAATTTCGAAAGTTGTCCTGACAATAGCTAACAGCCTTTTCGACTTTCAAGTGGTCAAAGTCTTTTACGTGCGCAGCGTGTAACAGGGACCTCCAAGTTTATTTTGCATATTCTATAGGACTAGGAACTAGATCTCACTTCTCCTTGAGACCAGGGGGAACTTGATATATGTGGAATTAAATGACATCACCGATTCGTGCTTTCGTTCGTTCGTTTTTTGAGAGACGATCACTATATCGCTCAGCTCTAGAATCCCAAAGCCACGCTATTCACATTTTAGAAATCTACCAAGGATAACGATCAAAGTACAATATTCAGGTCCCAAAAACACCATATGTTTAAACACGTTAACATTCAGATACAAATGTTCGTTATGAAAGAACAATTATACATGCTTTCTAAGTATGTCGAATCTATAAATGATTCATGGTGAAAGTATTTTATTCTACTTCTTCTTGTTCTTCTTCTTGTTCTTCTTCTTCTTCTTCTTCTTCTTATTATTATTATTATTATTATTATTATTATTATTATTATTATTTATCTTCATACGCTAGCAGACGTCGACTTGAATTTATTCAAAGAAACCATCAGTCATAGTGTGCTGTCGACAGTGCCATCAAGCTTGTCTCGTGTTGGTTGGCACTGGTGGTGGCCACATGTGCTTTGTCTGGTCCTGGTATATGTCGGGCAATGTTGCAGCAGATGATCAGGGGTCATTTTCTGAGTATCACAAGTTCTGTCTTTAGTAGCAGATATGTTACATTTTTTCAATGCATGCTACCTCAGTCTGTTATGGCCTGTACGGACTCTGAACTCCACCACCTGCTCTCTTCTGTTTAACTGGTAATAAACATCATTCCGTGTGTAACCAGTATACGCTGTTTCTCGTGTATCCATGTATCTGACCCTTGAAACCTGTTGGACTCTTCGTAGGTCACATTTGAATATGTCTGCTGTAACCGTCCACCTTCTTTCGCCAGTCTGTCTGCCTCCTCGTTGCCATGAATGTTACAATGAGAAGGGACCAACTGTGCTACGACTCGTCTGGGTTTCGACTGATAATTAGTTTGACAGAATACTGATTCTAGATCATCTAGGTATATTGGCAGTATGATATTCTCCAGCCAAGTTGAGGGATAAACTGTATGTCAACGACATAAGCCGGATACAAAGCGAATCATTTATGGGGAGAGTCAATGTCATTATTTGAAAGGGAAAAACGAACAAGCCGAAGAAATAGGAAAACAAAACAAATGTTGAGGGAGGTGGTTATGTATCGTATTGAATGTGTACTCCTCAGCAAGTAGCTACATAGTGCGAAAATAATGAATCATATCCGTAAATACGAGAAATCCCTTGAGCATTTCAGCACTTATAAAGGGCATTCCTGACATTCGAGTTTGTCATGTCATCCCAGAACTGTCTCTTCTGACAACTTATTTTCCTCAATGTTTCCCGATATCACTAAGTTTCCTATGCCTTCCTTTTTGACTATGTACCCAATGATCCTTACCTTTCTTCTGTTGGTTTCAGTTAAGTAATAGTTTCATATTTATTTTTCCTTTTTATATAACCACTTCAATTATTAACTGTTCGAAGTACACACAATATTTGTTTCTGAACGAGATTCCCGTTTTTGTTAATGAATTCGCATGTTGCTTATTGATTGTTTATGACTTACATACAAAGTAAAATATTGGTTACATATAGCACCTGTCTTCTCATAGGAACGTTTTAGTTAGTATGTGTTTTATTTTCTGAAATCCTGCTTTGATATAAACTTTTAAATTAAATATCTAAGAAGAACATATCATCATTTCTGAGAAGTAAGTGAATTAATCTCCGGGAACTCACATATTTAAATCAGCAACATACTAATAAATTGAATATTTTATAAAACACCAAAATACACTTTACTTTATCCATGAGCCTCACATTCCACATATCGAATGGAACAATACACTGTGCATTCGTCAGAAGAGATTGAGAGTGAACAAGGCAAATACTGGCTTACCATTGCTATGTAAATAGTTATGAACTCACTAACAGATCGCTGGGAACTACAGGGTTTTGCGATGAGCGCTGTGAGAAACACTGGATTACAGTACACGCAATAACCTCTTTATCTGAATGTTGATCTGCTATACGCCTGCTGTGTATTCTCTTGGTAAAATTAACACTCTGACACGACGATTCTTAGATATATGTAGCTACAAAAGCAATCATTGGCAATGGCGATGAAATGTAAGAAGCTTGGTGGTGTGGGCTTAAAGAAAAACATGTTAGTTGCTACAACTTAATCGGTTTAATCAAGAAGAGGGTAGTTGAGCTATTATGTGATATATCGAACCGTTTAACTTCTTGGCGACTTCAGAAGAAAGCCGTGTTTATTCCAAGGACTATTTAATCTCTCGGCGACTCCATAAATGTGAATACACGCAGACATGACAATTGTTTTAAATCATTATTTTCAACAATATTGAATACGTTTTTCAAAGTTGTTATTATATATCACTGACAAAGCAACTTTGTAAAATATTTTATTTGAGAAATCGCCTCCGAACACTACAAGATAACATTTGTATAACAAAATATGTTGCAAAAATATTATGCACTAGAACAAGAAAGTTAAACTCGTAAACATTCATGACAGCCTACATCAGTCGCAAGGTCGAATGAAGAAGTAATAGAAAGAAATATATGTTGTTTGACACAAACACAAGAAAATATGTAGGATAAGAAATACATATACAGGGAACTAGTTTTTGAACGAGATGTGCAAAGATGAGCTCCCATGGGAAGTTCTAAAGGTTGTTCGTGCACAAGGAATGTGCTACACATCGTGATTCGATCCCAGTATTGAATTCATTCAGGACATGTTTATGCTCTACATCCACATTGCACTATTCCTAACGATAAATGTAAAGATGTACTGTTCCATGTGTATTTGAGGTATGCGTAGTCATGAAGACCATTTATTGGCCTTCTCTTTTTCATAACTGACACACCGTGATACAGTCATGTAAACTGTATGAAAATGACTGTCATTTCATGTTTTATTGCCATGTACAGTGTCTATGATTTTGTTGTGATTGGTGTGCTGTTTCCAAATATTTTTAGAATGTATGGCTAGATTCGCTGTCGTTTATTGTTCTGTCCAGTTGCAGTCATTTGAACTTGCATATGTTATTTTGTACCAAGAGATGTAGAATGTGTTCATGTAAATATAATTTCTCTGTCTATTACCAGTTCACTTGTTTAGACTATTTGTATATTGTCATTCCTAGGTAGCTTATCTTGTCTATTATGTGCTACATATAAAGGATGTGGTAGACAGGTCGCGTTTATGACGGCACCATAAACAAGACATGCGCTGCAAGCTGGGATCTAAAATATAGAATGATGTCCGTCCACCAGATGTGATGAGGACCACTCTCTTTGTTCGGTCGTGTAGACAGTGTTTTCTTGTGCGGCTTCCGCTGATTTAGCTGACTTTCGCGGTGATTTGGATTAAAGTGGGGAAGAAACTGGGCAAGAAAGTGGGGCATTTGTCAACTTCACTCTCTCGCCATGAGCTACACTTAGCCAGTGACACGATATTATCGAGACGTTGCAGATTTGTCATCAGGGTTTACCCTCGAAGTCTTTCATCAGCGTTTGAGGGATGTGTTGTGTATTTCTCTAGGGCGATGTGTTCTAGTTCATTATAGTCACTTGTATACATTTCACAGTGACACTGAACCGACGCCGTATGCAGCTAGGGCGAAGGGAGCCAATCTCGTAAAGCTCGACTGTGTGTACTAGACCGAGGAAAATACAACACGTGTTCCCGTAGTACTAGTTTCATATAGACGATGTCCGAACCTGGATAATTGGAGGGAGGAAAACACAGAAACATGAATTAGCTAGTCCAAATGGAAAACAAGGACACGTTTCTGTGAAAGCAAGTGTAATTCGTCGACTAGTGATATGGGATACAAATAGGAAGAGTGGATGTTGTCTTATTGAAAACCATATAGAAATATACAATAATCAAAATGCGAAACAAGCCTTTGGATCTCCTTCAACGTGAAGTTGTCCCTTTTGTATGCAATGTATACATAACTGTTGTCCAAACTCAATATTTAAGAGATTAAAAGTATTATGAACCATCACTGAAAAATATGTTGACTTGCAGTCGCTCGACAGGGTTACACTGAAGCTTATGGAAGAGAACATTACAAATACAGATGAAAAAGAATATTTTTGAAAGAAGGTGACATTTGATAAACTACGTATTTTCTAAAGTCCAAAACACGCATCACCAGACAATTTTTTGTCATGGCAAATGAGGCAAATGAATAGCACGAACACACCGATCTAGAGGCTGCTACAAAAAAACAAGAGAGAAGCTGGAAAAAACTGGAGAAAATAGCACATAGCTGGTATGTTTGAAGAGAACTGGTTTATGTGCTGTGAATGCCAAGATGATAAGGAGAAGTAGCAGCAGAGAGTATTTTACTGCAGCTGCCAACCTAACTGGAAGTCTTGATATAAGCAACTGTGTTCATTCTTCAAGTGTTGATTCCCCTAGCAATACACATCCCATTGTGAAATTGCAATCGCCATGCATAACCTTATGTAGTTGTTATTTATGACATACTTGATAGACCACCGATGCCTTATTCACTAGCGTATGTTGATCAATGTTTTCCGACAACGTTTTGTTAGGAAAGTAGCTTGTTACTTTGTGAATTGTGCAAATAGAATATTGATCAGTGGAAATGGATAAATCACAGCTTCATTCTGAAATATAACAGTATAACTAGACCTTTCCTAGAATGGAACCAGCAAATAAATAGAGTGATGGTCTAATCTTGTATTCCTGTTAATAATAATGAACATCACTGAACTCGTAACATACATAAATGCGTTACTTCTCAGTCAGCAGATGGTAAAGGCTGTGGGTACTGCTTCTTCCACCAATTTGTTGATAGTATACACTTCTTGTTCGGTCCATTGCTTGGCACTTTCTTTTGGCTTTAAAATGTTCCAGCTTGGTGACTGCTGCTTCACAGTTGCAGTGATATCTTCTAAAACTCTATCAAAGATCGAATTCAAAATCTCAACCACTATCCACATCTATTGTCCACACTCTGGATTTCTTCCTGACCATGAAGTCAGCTCTTTCCTACAGACAGAAGGTAACCGGTCTACCTTCTCAAGAATCGCTCGAGATGTAGGAAGAGCCATTGCAACCTACTACCAAAGAAACGTGCTCAAGACGCAGCACGAAAAACCTCGAACAACATCAAAGACGCCAATTGGTAATTTAAACGATCTCTTTTTCTCTTGTCCACATTTTTTTCTTTTCACACACCCCACCCCTCAATCCCTCGTTATTACATCCACACTCGTTTACTATTTACACAACCACCACCTCCCCTTCTTACTTTTCACCTGTGCACTAGTGCTATGCTGTACTATCATCATGTGTGCAGTCGTCAATGAATGCAAATGAAGAGATCAACATTTACGAGTCACTCACTGTATCTATGCCGTGCAGAATCACTACTGTCAACTAGTTTAGTGTTGTGAAAAGATGAATTGAAATGTTCATGAAATTCATTTCTATTCAGTCCAACATATACTATATTCTACATATGCATCCTATTATAGCTTAATAACTTAACTTAACGTCTGTGTACTGGTTTGGAAAACTCTGCAGAGTCTGTGTATACAGCCAGTTTCTTTAACATTCACGTGATCTAAAACAAAAACTATGCGCATCCAATCATTTTTTAAATGGATTAAATGACGCTGCCCCCACTACTTCCTGTGGCAATGAATTCAAAGCATTCACTATTATCTAAATCAAATATTTCCTTATAGATAACCTGGCCCTTTCTTTCATTAATTTGTATCTCTGTCAGCTTCTTCTTGTAGGCGGCTGTACTTTGAAGAAAACAGTTGTTATAGTCAAATTAATCATTTACCTAGATTATCTTATAAACACGTATTAATGTACCTCGATTTCGTCTCTTTAGACGCCGTAGGTCGGTTTTTCTTAGGCGTTCCTCAAAACTGTAATTCTGGAATTCAACTATCTTTTCTTTGTATCCTTTCCAACATTTTCAAATGTGTGACACTGCACATACACATTACAATGCAAACTGTGTTGTGCGTATAACACATTCAGACAGAACGTCTCATGAATAGCCAATTTGCAGTAACCTTAAAGCAAATATCGGCTTACAAATTGTTCTGTTACTTCTTTCTTCTACTTGAAAATAAAATGTCTATATCCGTAATATTGTCTCTTGTATATCCTTTACTGTTTTTTTACAGTTCACATATAGGTCCATCATGTTTCTTTGTCAGTGTTTTTTCTGTGCGCTAGTGGGTTTTTCTCCATATATCTTATTCGTGACAGTTATATAGTGTGTGCTGTACAGTCTGGTGTACCTGTCCGCATATACATATGGCGGGTCTGGTATATCTGCACGCATATACAAATGACGGGTCTGATGTACCTGTCCGTACATGAATATGCTGGGTTGGCAATCTTCAATATTGTCAACAAATGGCTGCTGGGTCGGCGGTGTCCTGTGCTTGGTCAGCTGTGTCCTGTCCTGGGTCGTCTGTGTCCTGTCCTGGGTCGTATGTGTCCTGTCCTGGATCGGTTGTGTCCTATCCTGGGTCGGATGTGTTCTGTGCTGGGACAGCTGTGTCCTACCCTGGGTCTGCTGTGTCCTGTCCTAGGTCGGCTGTGTCCTGTCCTGTGTCGGCTGTGTCCTGTTCTCTGTCGGCTGTGTCCTGTCCTGTGTCAGCTGTGTCCTATCCTGGGTCGGCTGTGTTCTGTCATATGTCAGCTTTGTCCTATCCTGAGTCTGCTGTGTCCTGTCCCGTGTCACCTGTATCCTGGGTCGGCTGTGTCCCTTCCTAGGTCGGCTATGTCTTGTCCAGGGTCGGTTGTGTCCTGTCCTGGGTCGGCTGTGTCCTTTCCTGGGGCTCAACGCAAAAGTTTGCTTGTTCATTTTGTACGATAATCGTCTTTTGTTGTTGGTTACTTTATGGTTGATTTAATCATACGTTTCTTTTGCTGGAATAGTAATGACTTTATGGTCGATTTAATCATCCGTTTCTTCTTCTGGTATGTTAGTGACTTTATGGTTGATTCAATCATCCATTTCTTCTTCTGGTATGTTAGTGACTTTATGGTTGATTTAATCATCCATTTCTTCTGTTCTTTGTAATTGATACATCCAGTTGTTCATCTTCAGCACCCTCATTTGGAAATCGATCTGCACTTTCGTTTCTAGGTATTCCACTGTGAGAACGTATCCACAGCAAACAATGTTGGGCATATTGCTAGGTTCAGACAGCATTAGATGTTGGCTGTCAGTTTCTCAGACTTCAATACTTGGAATGCTGATTTATCATCTGTAGGACATACTGCAGATTGTTGATAGAGTTTGGTGTCCAACAGTTTCTGAGTTGCCACCTTGTCTGCCTGGATGAATGAGCCATAATTATGACACAATTACCAGGTTTTTACTCTGGCAGTGTCCCTGACGTTGTTTGGCTGTCGGTGTACATGTTTACCAACGCTAACTGTTTATATATGATCTACAGCTCTACTCTCCTAGAGGAGGCAACCCCGTAAAAAGATTGTGAACGCCCAGAAATTATTTCTGTCTGCTGTCCCTTGTTTAAATTTCAATAATGGAATAGATATAGGGCTTTCAGCATGTGCATACAGTGAGGCATACACATATGACGTATTGTTATGTGCATTTTCCTGGGTAACCTGTGTGTATGTTGTCTTCGTACAAGTAAAGCTTGATGCCAACAAGTTTAGCTGAGCAGACATATCAGCAAATGTTCATTATAGCATATAACCCATACACACAAACATTAATAATAGCAGTTTATTCGATAGGAAAATTGGGTCATTTAGAGATGTCACAGATACATAAACAGAGTGATATTACATATATTTATTTGTACAATAGATTAGAAGAACATATGATTATACATTGGGTAATGATAGAGCGACAACTGAACATAAGTTACGAGGATAGTATATGTGCAAATATGAGGCTCAGAGATCGCACTTATTTCTTTCACCAGTTTCGTTCTTCGACACGATCTTTGGAATACATACAGACTTAAGATTGACACAAAAAATCTACACTAACAAAAGATACATACCCTTAGAGATGCAGCAAGTGTAGAATAAAAGGCAGTCGTTGTGACCACATGAAACAAAATCCAGGGGAAGATGAAATATTGAACGGAGAACTTGTAAAGCCAGAAACGTTTACACATTTTGGAATTACAGATTATGGAACAGACAAATACATCTACATAATAATAAACAACACACGGAATGCTTAACACAAGTTTGGAAGTTGTCACATTACAGTAAACATTGCAATCCAGAATACGTAAGATAAGCCTACTGTATATGCTTCTGCACAGCACACATTGATGGCAATAGCAGAAAATAAGTCAAAATAGACCTGTTTCATGAAAATATCTGCTAAAAAAACAACTCATGGAATTTAATGGCCGGAGACTATTTCCAACCAACAATTACTTACCAAGTGCATTCAAGTAGATCATGAAAATCGGTCGACGCTGTCGATGGTTGAAGATCTCCAAAGAAGACACTATGCTTCATTGACGGTAATCGTCATGGCGTGGTCCCCATTGTAAGGCAAAGACTTATCGACTTTAGACAACTTGACGAACAAGCATAAATGTCTAAGTAATAAACTTTGATCAAAGCTAGGTACTGTACATAAGATGACCGCATCTTATGGGATATAAGGATATAAGCTTAGTTTTGGTTGCTCATAAAAAAAACGCAAAGTCTCGGACTGGGTTTTTTTCAGGCATTGACCAATAACATAAGAATCCCACGTATCTAGAAATTAGAAAAAGTACCACATATTCACTCTCAGATGTATTGACTGACCAACTTCATGCCAATATTTAATAAGTGAGATTGACCTTAACTCGTAATTTATACTGACATAATGAATCAATAGAATAGTGAATTTGTCTACGTTTTAAATTAATATGGATATCATGCATGGGCGCAACAACATAACAAAGAAAAGGTGTAATTATTCCTACGGAATATACTTTAACGCTGATAGATGCGTACCACTGAGAAGAATTAAATATAAAACGCACATAAATGGCGTATCATGAAATACTGGCAAGTGATATTTTCGTAAGTTGCTGTTATGACAGTGTATGATGCTATAACAGGTGAATGTATAATGAAGTGCGGCCGCTGTTTTTTCAATGATCACACTATTTGCATCCAGTTCATAGTTTTGCAATAATTCAGCGAGTCGCCCATTCACTTACTCATTGGATGACGATAGCGCTTTCTTGGATCAGGATATGTTAGGACAGTGATTATAATTTAACGAGGAAGCTCGGTCGCTCAGTCAGGGAGCGTGCAATAAGAGATATATCAGCTTTAGTGATATCAATCAACCAATTCCCTTCCTCGTGGCTTTAGCTTCGCTAGTTTTAATTTTTTTTTATTATGGAGCTATGCGGCGTGGTTCCTGGGCTGGGGGAGTGGTTCTTGGGCTGGGGGAGTGGTTATTGGGGTGGGGGAGTGTTTCTTGCGGTGGGGGAGCGGTACTTTTGGCTGGGAAAATTGTCCTTGGGATGGAGGAAGTGGTTCTGGGGCCGGGGGAGTGGCTATTGGGCTGGGGGAGTGGTTCTTGGAGTGAAGGAAGTAGTTCTGGGGCCGGGGGATTGGTTATTAGGCTGGGGAGAGAGGTTCTTAAACTGGGAGAGTGGTTCTGGGGATGGGCTGAGTGGTTCTTGGTCTTGGAGGAGTGGTTATGGGCTTGAGAGTAGCTCGTGGGATGGGGGGGGGGCTCTTGGGCTAGGAACGGGGTTCTTTGGATGGGGCGAGTAGCTTTTGGTCTTGGGGAAGTGGTCTTTGGGCTGGAGAGTGGTACTTGGGCTGGGATGAATGGTTCGTGGGATGGGTGAGTGGTTCTTGTGATTGGGGGAGTGGTTGTTGGTATGGGGTGAGTGGTTCTTCGGATCGGGAGAGTGGTTCTTGGGCTGGGGGAGTGGTTCTTGGCAGGGTGGGAGTAGTTCTTGGGATGTATGCTCAAATTAAACAGTCCCAACCATTGTTTACGCCTTATCGTTTTTGGTTCAGTATTGCTCAGTTGCCTGATCAATCATTAGTAGGTAGGAGCTACTCCATGACAGCCAGTGTTGTTCCTGAGAGATGTGCGGTGCAGTCGACAATAGATTTGCACCATCTCAGTTTTGGAAGAAATGTTCCGAAACGTATGTTGACTTCCAGATAAACTTTTCTTGATCTGATCGAGACATTTAACATTGTTAACATAAACGGACGTGGTAAAATTGTGACCAATTTCGGTTGTCTACCATTCATTGTGCTAGTCTGCTAAAAATAGGCTGTCATAGCGGCTCGTGTCCTGAATGATGCAGTCCGGAAGGGATGGTTTTGATCTGAATGATCTAATGTTCTTTATATCATGAACACCATTGACCATGAAACAATGTGTCAGCCTGCTACAGCAAAGGCCTGAGGCAAGAAGCCATAAAAGTACAGATCCAACCTCTCCATACTTCTTCTCCTTCGTACGCAGTCAGACAGTAACCATTATTTTTTCGAAAAAAGCGGCGGTCATCCTGAGGCTGTCGCCACTGCCATAGAGCTTGTCTTGCAGTTCCACTGGTGATGGCCACATCTGCTCTCTCTGATCCTCGTATGTCGGGCAGTTTTCCAGCAGATGTTCAGCGGTCATTTTACTGGTACCGCACGGGCATTCGTCGGTACCACCTATCTTCAATTTGTTGAATAGGTGGTACCTCAGTCTATTGTGGCCAGTGCGAAGTCTGAAGACGACGACCTGCTCTCTTCGGTTCAACTGGTAATAGGCATCGTTTTTAGTGTAACCAGTATGTTCGGTTTCCCATTTGGTCATGTATCTGGCTTTGATAAGCCTTTTGGCTCTTCGTACGTCATACTAGTATCTGTTTGTGGTATTCTTGCACCTTCTTTTGCCAGTCTGTCTGCCTCCTGGTTGCCTTGGATGTTGCAGTGTGATGGGACCCACTGTACTACTACCCTTTTTGGTGCGACTGCTGGCACAGTTGGCAGAGTGCTGCTCTTAAGTCATTAAGCTCAGTATTTTTCTGGCTTTTTAGCGCTGTGACTACGGCGAGAGCATCTGTAAGCAGGAATATATGGCTTTCATTTTCTTTATGTGTCACCATTTCTTCCACTGCCGCCCTCAGTGCCTCTGCCTCCGCTCTGAAATTGCTTGTGTACTTACCAGTAGCGAATGACAGTGTTATTTTTATGCCATTTGGTAGGTTCACGGATGCTCCTGCCCTTCCGTTTTGTGTAGTGTTTGTTACAGAACCGTCGGTGTATGCATGGGTCCAGTCCATGCTTGGGTAGTTTTCCGATATAAAGCTTAGGGTAGTATCTCTCCTTTCTTTTTCAGTCTGGCCGTTTTTGTTTCCAATACCTGGTATATTTTCTACCACCTCTGGAAATATACCCTGCCTCCAGGTAGGTTTTCGTACAGTAGTGATGGGTTTTGGTGTTGTTAGTGCGTTTATGGGATCTTCGTGCATCTTTGCTTTGGCTATTTCTGCAAAGTTTCTCCGCTTTAGTTTCCCATTTCCCAAATTGTTTAGTCTCTGGTGCATTGGATGGTCGGTCAGTCTCCGGAGTTTCTCTGACTGCAGCTGGGCTCTGCAGTCTTTTCTATCGGTCATGGATTGCAGTTTTGTAATCTTTTCAAGTTCTACAATTGGCGTTGACTTCATGCCACCTATTATAACTCTCATGGCTTGGTTTTGAAGTTTGCTAACTTTATCGAAGTTCGCCTTTGCTGCTGTTGTCCATGCCGCAATGCCATACTCGAGAACTGGTCTCACTCTTCCAGTGTACAGTTTCTTTAGTATGCTTTCGTCTGCTCCCCAGCTTGTGCCAGCAAGTTTCCTCATGATTGCCATTCTTTCTCTGGCTCTCATTCGGTTTCTCTCGATCTGACTTTTCCATGTCATGCGCCGATCAAATGTGACTCCCAGATAGTTTGGGTTGTCGTTTGGCTGCAGGAATTTTCCATTTAAACTTAACTTGGTATTTTGGAGTTTGATGGAAAGCGAGAATATTGTGCATGTGGTTTTCTCCTCGTTTATTTTGACCAGCCACGAGTTCGCCCACTCTTCCAGCGATGTTAGGGCCTGCTGCATTCGATTTCTTGCTATGTTGAGATTCTTTGCAGAGGTCCACATAGCCAGATCGTCTGCAAACATTGAGCTATGGACTTCTTGGTATATTCTCTGTGATGTCGTTTATATACATCAGGAAGAGTGTGGGTGACAGTACTCCCCCTTGGGTACTCCCTGCTCGAGTGTCACCTTTCTGCTCATCTGCCCTTGTACTTGGACTCTGGCCGTTCTGTTTTTGAGGTACTGGTTTATCCACTTGTACATTTTCCCACAGACATCACTTCTTCTTAGCTTGACTCTAAGTCCATCTTTCCAGACTTTGTCAAATGCCTTTTTCAGGTCCACCCAAACCGCTACTGTGTGTTTCTGTGCCTGGTAGGCATCTTCTATTTCCTGGGCTATGAGGATGACCTGGTCCTCAGTGGATCTGTGCTGTCTAAAGCCGGCTTGCTGTGGAATTAGTATTCGTTTTTCTTCCAGATGCCACATCAGTCTCAACCTCTCCATACAATCGTAGCGTTTACCTACGTGGGCAGTATCGTCACAATAGACACGTACTATATCTCTGAAGTCAGCACCAATGTTCTCAAAACCAGTTCTGCCTGAAAAACTACTAATGCATGTTTGGGGAGGGAAGGGCAGAGTGTCGGTATGGTCACCAGCCTAAGGAACACCGAGTATGGATGCCAAAAATGGATCGTGTATACTAGACTCACCCGAAGGTTTAACCAGCTGAATGGGGCTTGTCTCCACAGCAAAGCCAACTAGTAAGCTGTAGTGCCAGATTGTTAAGTACTCAACATAGCGAAGCTATTGAGCACATAAATTACTGCAGATAATCAAAGTCAGATAGACCTTGTCCCTTTTCCCGTATGCCCGACCATCGTCTGCATGAGCAGCTACTGTACAGTGACTTCAAGACAAACACGTACTGTTTGGGCAGATAGTTGAACTTGGAGCAATACTGTCTTGAATTTGCTTTGAACGTGTTCCCTTTGATGTTCCTTACTGAGAGATGCTAATTTCGGACGGCTCAGTCTGCTGCACCGACAACATCGACGCTGATCGTATCACGATCAAATAATCATCGTTGCGGAGCACAGAAAGGGAGCTGCTCGAAAGGGCAGACCGCAAATCTCGACGCCGTCCACATGAACACTACCTTTTTAAAAATAAATGACGCTTATATAAGATATATACGGTTACATCTGACTACACGTAACTGACGCTGTCAATGACCGGTGACATCTGACTACACGTAACGTACGCTGTCAATGAACGTTGACATCTGGCTACACGTAACGTACGCTGTCAATGACCGGTGACATCTGACTACACGTAACTGACGCTGTCAATGACCGGTGGCATATGGCTACACGTAACTGACGCTCTCAACGAACGGTGCCATCTGGCTACACGTAACTGAAGCTATCAACGAACGGTGACATCTGGCTACACGTAACTGACGCTATCAACGAACGATGACATATAGCTACACGTAACTGACGATATCAACGAACGGTGACATCTGACTACACATAGATGACGCTGTCACTAAACGGTGTCATCTAACTGCACATAGCTGACGCTGTCAATGAACGGTGCCATCTGACTATACATAGCTGACGCTGTCAATGAACGGTGACATCTGACTACATATAGCTGACGCTGTCAATGAACGGTGACATCTGACTACACATAGCTGACGCTGTCAATGAACGGTAACATTTGACTACACATAGCTGACGCTGTCAATGAACGGTATCTCTGACTAAACATAGCTGACGCTGTCAATGAACTGTGACATCTGACTACACATAGCTGACGTTGTCAATGAACGGTGACATCTGACTACACATAGCTGACTCTATAAAGAAACGGTGACGTCTGACTACACATAGCTGACTATGACACTGTTTTCGCTTCTGAAGGGGAAACTACTCCATGTCCAGCTCTGTCCTGACCAGCGTTCAGTGAAGCCTGAATCTATTTTAGGAAGTTTCGGTTTTGCAGCTACTGAAGTAATTGATTTTGTTCATGGTGAGGTTGACTAACCACGCATATCATTCACCAGTCCTCTCTTATGACATGCCGGGAAGAAACAATGACCCTGTGATTCATAGCGCGTGAATCACTCGTGCCAATGCGTGTACTCTGAACACATCTCACAATCTAGGCATAGTCTCAAAACCTTGCATAGACCATTTCATGAAGTATTCTTAGTTAATGAAGATCCGAACCCAAGAATGAACTGAATGAATGTCAATAATGTTATTTTCAGGCATATATATCTTGCTATTAATTCTTGGAGGGACAGTGGTGATATATTTTCTAACAACATTCTGTAACATGATATCGCAGACGGAAGAATTGTCCACAAACTGGACAAAATCATTCATAATAGTTAAAGGAGAATGGCCCACAAGCTGGACAAAATCATTGATCATAGAGATAGGAGAATGGCCCACAAGCTGGACAAAATCATTGATCATAGAGATAGGAGAATGGACCACAAGCTGGACAAAATCATTGATTATAGAGATCGGAGAATGGCCCACAAGCTGGACAAAATAACTGATCATAGAGATAGGAGAATGGCCCACAAGCTGGACAAAATCATTGATCATAGAGATAGGAGAATGGACCACAAGCTGGACAAAATCATTGATCATAGAGATAGGAGAATGGACCACAAGCTGGACAAAATCATTGATCATAGAGATAGGAGAATGGACCACAAGCTGGACAAAATCATTGATCATAGAGATAGGAGAATGGCCCACAAGCTGGACAAAATAACTGATCATAGAGATAGGAGAATGGACCACAAGCTGGACAAAATAACTGATCATAGAGATAGGAGAATGGCCCACAAGCTGGACAAAATCATTGATCATAGTGATACCAAAAAAGTGTAACCTCCAAAAGTGTCAGAACTACAGAACCATCAGTCTGATTAGCCACGCCAGTATAGTTTTGCTCAAGGTTATCCTTAACAGAGTACAGCCACGAGCATATGAAATTGTTGCGGAAGAACAAGCGGGTTTCATAGCTGGTCGAAAAACATTAAACACATTTTTCACCGCGCTTGATCAGTGAAAAATACACTCAGCACAAACTGAAATTGTACCAGGTCTTCATTGACTTTAAACAGGCTTATGATAGGGGAGGGGGGGGGGGATTTGAGGCCCTATAGGAAACTCTGGACAAGTAATGTGCGGCTCACCCACGTCATTGAGAAACTATACTCCAATACCAGCACTGCAATTCAGCTCAACAGGACCACATGTGAATGGTTCCAGCGTACGTCAGAGGTGTCTCCTCTCTCTGACACTTTTCAATGTTTTTCTAGAACGCATTATGTCAGAAGCATTGGATAAACACATAGGGACGGTCAGTATAGATGGACACATACTCACTAACCTCCGGTTTGCCGAAGACATTACCGGTCTGGTTGGAACAGAGCCTGAACTTGCAAGGCTAGTCGCAAATCTGGACCATGCTTTCCTGTTATTTGGGACGGAAATCAGTGCAGAGCAGAGTAAGATTATGGGTATTTAACACCCGATGGTGAAAGTGTCACGTGGTTTAAATATCTGGGAGCAGAAATGAATGCAGAGGGGTCTAGAGCAAAGATCCAGTCAAGAACAGCGATGGCCATGGTCGCCCTGACCAGACTGAGAATAATCTAGAAAGACAAGAACATTAGCCTTAAATTGAAGCTGACTTTAATGTATACAATGGGCACCTCAGTATACCTCTATGCGTGTGAGGCTTGGACATTGGCGGCTGCACTGGAATGTACAATTTGCTCAATGGAAATGAGATGCGTGCAAAGAATTCTTGGCATTTCAAATCTGGATCTCGTTATTAAAGAGTGTTCTTGAAATTGTTAGGAAGGAGAGGCAAGTATAAAGAACCTACTGACTACAGCAAAAACATGAAAATTGACAAGGTAGGGACATATATCACGATCGGTGGGGCTGACTAAGACCGTCCTGCAAGGCACTGTGCCTGAGAAGCGTGAAAGAGGTAGACTAAAAAAGAGATGGGACGACAATAAAAAAGAAGCGACGGGAAGGTATATAGCTTAAACTAATGCCCTTGCGAAAGGTCGAGACGTATGACGTGAAATGGTTCGACAAATTGCAATAACGGTGCCTCAACGACCTTCTAGGTTACAAGACTGATGATGATGATGATGATGTTGAGAGAGTCAAAGTTATTTCCGCAGTTTACCTGCACTGCTTTGAATTGCTTCGGAAACAAGAACAGCCAGACTGAAAACGAAAGAAGAGACATAACCCTGAGGTACATAGCGGAAAAAACACCCAAGCATGGACTGGACCCATGCATACACCGACGGTTCTGTAACAGACAGAACACATAATGGAGGGGCAGGGGTATTCCTGAGCCTAACAAATGGTAGAAAAATAACACTGTCAGTGGCAACTGGAAAATACTCAAGCAATTTCTGAACGGAGGCAGAGGCACTGAAGGCTGCAGTAAAAGCAATGCTGACAGGCGAAAGCAATGAAAGCCAGATAGTCCTTTTTGCAGATGCCCTGGCCGTAGTTACAGCACTAAAAAGCCATAAAAATACTGAACTTAATGATTTAAGAGCAGTACTCTGTCAACTATGCCATCAGTCCGCACCAAAATGCGTAATGGTACAGTGGGTTCCACCCCACTGTAACATCCAAGGCAACGAGGAGGCAGACAGACTGGCAAAAGAAGGTGCAAGACTACCACAACCAGATTCTAGTCTGACCTACGAAGAGTCCAAAAGGTTTATTAGGGCCAGATACATGACCAAATGGGAAACAGAACATACTGGCTACACAAAAAATGATTCCTATTACCAGTTAAACAGAAGAGAGCAGGTCGTGGTCTTCAGACTCCACACAGGCCACAACAAACTGAGACACCACCTATTCAATAAACTGAAGATAGGTGGCACTGACGAATGCATCTGTGGTACATGGAATATGGTCGCTGAACATCTGCTGCAAAATTGCCCGACACACGAGGACCAGAGAAAGTACATGTTGCCATCACCAGTGATAACACTAGACAAGCTCTATGGCAGTGTCGACAGCCTCATGATGACAGCTGCATTCTTCGAACAAATACAAGTTGACGTCTGACAGCGTACGAAAAAGAAGAAGAAGAAGAAGAAGAAGAAGAAAAAGAAAAAGAATTGCTTCGTTTTAATGTTCAGAGCAATGGGCAGAATCATAATGTGTCATCAGGTAACTGGAGTTATTATTATTTACTACAATTACACAGTCTGATTCCCTATTATCCGATGTTGTTTGTGATGGTGACGCCAGCCTGCACAGATTACGCCAGGGAGACATAACAGCATACCTGGGACTGTTAACATGACAGTTGAAGTACAGCATGGAAATCGACCGACAAGCTGCAGTAACCTCAACCGTTCAACACCGCATCGTACGTCGCCCCGACTGATCCAGCCCTCAAAGACAATTTTTTTTTTTTACATCGCAGATATAGATTCTAGCAGATAGACTACATGGGGCATCTTCTTCTTCTTCTTCTTCTGCGTACGCAGTCAGACAGTAACCATTATTTTTTCGAAAAAAGCGGCGGTCATCCTGAGGCTGTCGCCACTGCCATAGAGCTTGTCTTGCAGTTCCACTGGTGATGGCCACATCTGCTCTCTCTGATCCTCGTATGTCGGGCAGTTCTGCAGCAGATGTTCAGCGGTCATTTTACCAGTACCGCACGGGCATTCGTCGGTACACCCTATCTTCAATTTGTTGAATAGGTGGTACCTCAGTCTATTGTGGCCAGTGCGAAGTCTGAAGACGACGACCTGCTCTCTTCGTTTTAACTGGTAATAGGTATCGTTTTTGGTGTAACCAGTATGTTCGGTTTCCCATTTGGTCAAGTATCTGGCTTTGATAAACCGTTTTGACTCTTGGTACGTCATACTAGTATCTGTTTGTGGTAGTCTTGCACCTTCTTTTGCCAGTCTGTCTGCCTCCTCGTTGCCTTGGATGTTGCAGTGTGATGGGACCCACTGTACCACTACCCTTTTTGGTGCGGACTGCTGGCACAGTTGGCAGAGTGCTGCTCTTAAGTCATTAAGCTCAGTATTTTTCTGGCTTTTTAGCGCTGTGACTACGGCGAGAGCATCTGTAAGCAGGACTATATGGCTTTCATTTTCACTGTGTGTCACCATTTCTTCCACTGCCGCCCTCAGTGCCTCTGCCTCCGCTCTGAAATTGCTTGTGTACTTACCAGTAGCGAATGACAGTGTTATTTGTCTGCCATTTGGTAGGTTCAGGAATGCTCCTGCCCCTCCGTTCTGTGTAGTATTTGTTACAGAACCGTCGGTGTATGCATGGGTCCAGTCCATGCTTGGGTAGCTTTTCGTTATGATGCTTAGGGTAGTATCTCTCCTTTCTTTTTCAGTCTGGCAGTTTTTGTTTGCAATACCTGGTATATTTTCTACCACCTCTGGAAATATATCCTGCCTCCAGGTAGGTTTTCGTACAGTAGTGATGGGTTTTGGTGTTGTTAGTGCGTTTATGGGATCTTCGTGCATCTTTGCTTTGGCTATTTCTGCAAAGTTTCTCCGCTTTAGTTTCCCATTTCCCAAATTGTTTAGTCTATGGTGCATTGGATGGTCGGTCAGTCTTCGGAGTTTCTCTGACTGCAGCTGGGCTCTGCAGTCTCTTCTATCGGTCATGGATTGCAGTTTTGTAATCTTTTCAAGTTCTACAATTGGCGTTGACTTCATGCCACCTGTTATAATTCGCATGGCTTGGTTTTGAAGTTTGCTAACTTTATCGAAGTTCACCTTCGCTGCTGTTGTCCATGCCGCAATGCCATACTCGAGAACTGGTCTCACTCTTCCAGTGTACAGTTTCTTTAGTATGCCTTCCTCTGCTCCCCAGCTTGTGCCAGCAAGTTTCCTCATGATTGCCATTCTTTCTCTGGCTTTCATTCGGTTTCTCTCAATCTGACTTTTCCATGTGCCGATCAAATGTGACTCCCAGATAGGTTGGGTTGTCGTTTGGCTGCAGGAATTTGCCATTTAGACTTAATTTGGTACTTTGGGGTTTTAATGAAAGCGAGAATAGTGTGCATGTAGTTTTCTCCTCGTTTATTTTGACCAGCCATGAGTTCGCCCACTCTTCCATCGATGTTAGGGCCGTCTGCATCCGATTTCTTGCTATGGTGAGATTTTTTTCAGAGGTCCACATAGCCAGATCGTCTGCAAACATTGAGCTATGGACTCTTCTTGGTATATTCTCTGTAATATCGTTTATATATACCAGGAAGAGTGTGGGTGACAGTACTCCCCCTATGGGTACTCCCTGCTCGAGTGTCACCTTTCTGCTCATCTGCCCTTGTACTTGGACTCTGGCCGTTCTTTGTTTGAGGTAGTGGTTGATCCACTTGTACATTTTCCCACAAACATCACTTCTTCTTAGCTTGACGCTAAGTCCATCTTTCCAGACTTTGTCAAATGCCCTTTCCAGATCCACCCAAACAGCTACTGTGTGTTTCTGTGCGTGGTAGGCATCTTCTATCTCCTGGGCTATGATGACCTGGTCCTCAGTGGATCTGTGCTGTCTAAAGCCGGCTTGCTGTGGAATTAGTATTCGTTTTTCTTCCAGATGCGACATCAGTCTGGTGTTTATCATCCGTTCCATCAGCTTGCCGACACAGCTCAGTAGGCTTATGGGCCTGTATCCATTTGGATCTGTTTTGTCCTTTCCTGTTTTTGGTACTGGTACCAGTATTGCGTCTTTCCATGCCTGTGGTACAATTCCCCTTTTCCAGCTTTGGTTCAGGACCAAAAGCAGTTTCCTCTTCGCTGTTTGGCCCAGCCCCATCAGCATTTCGTTTGTTATCCCGTCTTTTCCGGGAGATTTCCTTTTCTTTAGTGTTCTCATAGCCTCTTCCATTTCGCGCATTGTTAATTTGGCCATCATGTGCTCTTCAGGTGCCGTATTCATGTTTTCGTGCCCCTTTGGCTCTTCGCTAATGTCTGTATGCTTATCTGCAGGGACCTCGATATGGTTTGCTCTGGCATAGTGATCGACAAAGGCGTTTGCGGCTTTCTTACCTGTGATCAAGTTCTCGCCCTGCTTGATAGTAATTTGTTTATTTGACGGGGTTTCGTAGTTCATGGCTCTGACTAGCTTCCATAGCTTGTTCCCGTTTTGTCCAGGCTTAGGCTTTCCGTTTTATTTTTCCAGCTTTCTCTTGCTGTTTGCTTGAGAGTGTGTTTGTACTTCGCCGTGGCGGCTTTGAGGGCGATGTTTGCCTCCATGGATTTTTCTCGCTCTGCCATGTTCCTAGCATTTGTTACTTCATCTTCCACTTTCTGCAACTCATCATTCCAGTAGGCCTTATAGTTTTTCCTAGCTCCTCTTGGGATGGTTTCAGTGGCGGCTTGCATTATTGCCTTGCTTAGGCTTTCCACCATGGGCTTCATTTTGGTTTTTCGTGTCTTTATGGTTTCACACAGCCCATCTGTCAGGATTGCAAATCTGTCCCAGTCGGCTCGTTTGTAATTCCAACGTGGGAGCGGTTTTGTTTCCTGTGGGCCTACTTCCATGTCAATGGTTAGTCTGATCGGCCTGTGGTCGCTACCTGCCAGTTGGTTTAGCACCTGGCGGTCTATTTTATGGTGTATGTCCTGTGTGGAGAAGGCCAAATCTGGAGTCGAGGTGGTATGCCATGTTCTTTAATAGAAGCTAGGGCTACCCTCCGGCCTATTGATTAGGGAGAGATTTGCATATATCTCCCAATCTTCCACTTCGTCACCTCTGCTGTCTGTGTCAGAGTATCCCCATCTCTCCGAGTGGCTGTTGAAATCTCCAACTACTATGAAGTTCGAGTCTCTGACCTCCATACTCGAGAGCGATAGGTCTCTATTTGGTGGTCCGTACATATTGACAATGGGAAGCTTCGTCTCTTGAGCCATTATGTCAACTCCTACAATTTCTGCTTGTCCGGTGTGATTGACAGATACCGCGCTACTCGGTATGCAGTTTCTGGTCAGTATCAGGACCCCTCCTTTGTGGCCTTCTCTATCTAGACGGAAGGTCTGGTATCCTCTGATTGAGAATTTATGATTATTTTTGAGGTGCGTTTCCTGGATACATGCCACGTCAATCTTACCTTCATGCAGGTGATGTGTTAGGGAAAGTTTTTTGTTAATGACTCCCTCCGCATTCGACTGTAGTATTTTGAGGGTCTTGAGGTTTTGGTCAATAGAAGTTGCCCCATAGCCATGTGCCTTGACTCCACGATACATGGGTGGGTGACCACCAGTAGTCAAGGGTGGTCCCCTTCGAGGCGTGAGGCCCGGCACTATCGCTGCCTGGCGGGACTCCGCAGGATGAGCGCCATGCGTTTTTCTCATCGGTTGTACTGTCATTATGCTGCGATTTACGTTGCACTGTTTTGTTAGGCTTGCGGCCCTGTGCATCCGATTTCTACAGGCGTTTCTGTAGGGAGGCCCTCCTTAGCCTTTGGCTATCCCCAGCCTATCTGCAAAGCAGCAGTTGTTTATGATCAGAGTTGTCTCTCTTATGGAAGTTGTCTTACCAGACTTTCGAGTCTTCACTACTCGTGTCTATAGGGTGCAATGATGATATGTGAGATGATATATGAGATGGACTGGTTTACCTGGAAGAGAGGCAGTCCAGTGTGTCTGTATCCCAGGATCGTCACGTCCTGCCAGAAACATAGCATGTGTATGTGAGTGGGGTATCTCTTTCTCCCTTTATTTTCTTGGCTTCTATGCAGAGATGGTACGCCTAGCATTCCCCGCCACCTGGGGTGTTGACACAGTGGGGCAGGTGTGCAATGTCCGCTGGTCTGCATCTCTTCTGCGTCCAGCATGATAGTTATATGGCTGATAACGTACAGAGGTAGATATCGTAGCCGAAGTGCATTTAACCAGAGGACAAGCCTGGTAATGTCACAGAGATGTTGTTCGCCTGGTGTGCGGACAGATCTCATGGTCATTGGTTGAGTCTCGACAGTTCACAGTGAGGTGGCTGCTCTACTGTTTTCAACACCCCGACCAGGTACTAAGTCTTGTGTTGGTGGTTTCGCACCCCATCGCCGTATAAGGTGAGTATCAAGCAGTTGTCCGCCCGCTTTGATCGGCGGACGGCAGGGACCTCTTTCTGCGGCTCTATCGGATAGGGCTGGGGCGCAAGCCTCAGGTCCCGAACATGTAGGAGCCTCCCATTGCAGTGGTGCTGAGATTTTGGGCGGGATTGCGGCTTACAAGGGTTCGGCTGTAATCCCCCACATGGTAGCCTCGCGCCATTGGCTTATCAGCCTGGTACGTGAACCAAAGTGTCTGCGGCTCCTCTCGATATGAGCTGGTTTTCCGTAGCAACGCCCTGTCATTAGTAGGGTAAAACTGACCTGTCTTCAGATGGTCTATTTCCAGCACCCGTTCACTATTTGGCCAGACGAATTTATTGAGGGCTATTGTTTGTCAATGACCAGGTATTTGAAATCTGCGGTTTCTGCGGAGTTAAACACGATTTCCGTAGCGTTCTTTCATTAGAGTGTTAGAGAGCTGACTTGTCTTCCGTGAGTCTAATACCAGCGTACGTTCATTATTAGACCTTACGGTAGTGCTCTCGATTTGTCAGTCGTTCTACAGTATTGGCGTGTTCAGTCAAATTAAGCCGAAGGTTCCACTCCTGGTGGTGCCCTTCCGTAAATTCCTTTAGCGAGACAATCAAGTTACTTAGAGGGTAGCCCCAGATTTTCGAGGGTCTAATTCCAGCACCCGTTCCATGTTAGACCCAACGAAAGTGCTCTCGGCATGTCAATCATGTCAGTGTTTGGCCGTGTTGAGTCAAATTATGCCGCAGACTCCACTCCTGGTGGTGCCCTTCCGTCAATTCCTTTAAGTTTCAGCTTTGCAACCATACTTCCCCCGGAACCTCCGTCAACTATGCCATCAGTCCGCACCAAAATGCGTAATGGTACAGTGGGTTCCATCCCACTGTAACATCCAAGGCAACGAGGAGGCAGACAGACTGGCAAAAGAAGGTGCAAGACTACCACAACCAGATTCTAGTCTGACCTACGAAGAGTCCAAAAGGTTTATTAGGGCCAGATACATGACCAAATGGGAAACAGAACATACTGGCTACCCAAAAATTGATTTTTATTACCAGTTAAACAGAAGAGAGCAGGTCGTGGTCTTCAGACTCCACACAGGCCACAACAAACTGAGACACCACCTATTCTTCTTCTTCTTCTTCTTCTGCGTACACAGTCAGACAGTAACCATTATTTTTTCGAGAAAAGCGGCGGTCATCCTGAGGCTCTCGCCACTGCCATAGAGCTTGTCTTGCAGTTCCACTGGTAATGGCCACATCTGCTCTCTCTGATCCTCGTATGTCGGGCAGTTCTGCAGCAGATGTTCAGTGGTCATTTTACCAGTACCGCACGGGCATTCGTCGGTACACCCTATCTTCAATTTGTTGAATAGGTGGTACCTCAGTCTGTATTGGCCAGTGCGAAGTCTGAAGACAATTACCTGCTCTCTTCGGTTCAACTGGTAATAGGCATCGTTTTTGGTGTAACCAGTATGTTCGGTTTCCCATTTGGTCATGTATGTGGCTTTGATAAGCCGTTTTGACTCTTCGTACGTCCACCACCTATTCAATAAACTGAAGATAGGTGGCACTGACGAATGCATCTGTGGTACATGGAATATGGTCGCTGAAGATCTGCTGCAAAATTGCCCGACACACGAGGACCAGAGAAAGTACATGTTGCCATCACCAGTGATAACACTAGACAAGCTCTATGGCAGTGTCGACAGCCTCATGATGACAGCTGCATTCTTCGAACAAATACATGTTGACGTCTGACAGCGTACGAAGAAGAAGAAGAAGAAGAAGAAGAAGAAGAAGAAGAAAAAGAAAAAGAATTGCTTCGTTTTAATGTTCAGAGCAATGGGCAGAAATCATAATGTGTCAGCAGGTAACTGGAGTTATTATTATTTACTACAATTACACAGTCTGATTCCCTATTATCCGATGTTGTTTGTGATGGTGACGCCAGCCTGCACAGATGACGCCAGGGAGACATCACAGCATACCTGGAACTGTCAACATGACAGTTGAAGTACAGCATGGAAATCGACCGACAAGCTGCAGTAACCTCAACCGTTCAACACCGCATCGTACGTCGCCCCGACTGATCCAGCCCTCAAAGACAATTTTTTTTTTTTACATCGCAGATATAGATTCTAGCAGATAGACTACATTGGGCATCTGAATAGCATTACTGTTTGAGTGCAGTGTCTCTTACCCAAGAGGACCTGTGTTTGGATCCTCGACTCGAAAGGTCCCATCTTAACCATACGTAAATGGTTATCTAGCATGCAATTAGATAAAGACAATGCGACGAGACAAGGAACTGATTTTACAAGAGTATTGTAAAATGAACCGGGTAACATTTAATCCCCCATGGAAGTGTCAAGTTATGAGAAAACCTGAACTTGACCTTCCGGTCTGCACGTTGTGATTGTCACAGTGTAGGAGCAGTTTGTGTTTCTCACTGAAATGTCTGAGTGCATAAACAGATTTTGTTTCTCACAGAAATTGAAGAATATATGCGCAGTTTTTGTCTCTCGGAGAAATGGTAGAATGTATACGCAATTCATATATCTCAGATAAATGTCAGAGCGAATAAGCTGTTCTTCTCTCTTACTCCAATGTCAAAGTACATCAGCAGTTCTTGTCTCGCACAACACTTTCAGAGTGCAATAGCTCTCTCTCTCTTTCTCTCTCTTTCTCTCTCTCTCTCTCTCTCTCTCTCTATCTCTCTTTATCTCTCTCTCTCTATATATATATATACATAGTGAAGTGGCCAGTTTACTGGTTTCTTAGACGAGCCATCATTGTGAAATACATTATTGTGGGATACGTCTTCTTTCACTAAAGTCGTATAGGTCATCCCAGCTTTAACAAACTGAAAGTCTGACAAGTAGAAGCAGTTGGCGTGATATTTAGCGCAACATAAAATTTCGTTGGTCAAGAAAATATAAGCCTAACACTATATTCTCAATATGCCGCCATGTCAAAGGAATATTTACTTTATATACTAGCTTGCGTCTCTCCCCCCCCCCTCTCTCTCTCGCTCTCTCTCTTTCTCTCTCTCTCTCTCTTTCTCTCTCTCTCTCTCTCTCTCACTCTCTCTCTCTGTCTCGCTCTTTCTCAGCAACGTATGCCTACCACAAACACAATACAAACCAAAAGTTCCCAATTGGAGCAAATCAATGTGTATTTAATTTCACTGGAGAACCCATTATCTCTTCTTCCATCGTTATCTTTATGTCTTTATACCCCACTTTCTGCTCTCTCTCTCTCTCTCTCTCTCTCTGTCTCACTCTTTCTCAGCAACGTATGTCTACCACAAACACAATACAAACCAAAAGTTACCAATTGGAGGAAATCAATGAGTATTTAATTTCACTGGAGAACCCATTATCTCTTCTTCTATCGTTATCTTTATGTCTTTATACCCCACTCTCTGCTCTCTCTCTCTTTCTCTTTCTTTCTCTCTCTCTTTCTCTCTCCCTTCCTCATCTCTCTCTCGCTCTCTCTTGTTTTTCCTGTCTATACAACAACGATTCACCTCTTACCACTATATGGAGCACAGAGACACCACAGCAGCTAGCCTCACTACAAGAAACCTTAATCCAAAAATCTCAATTGGTGGTTTGGACAGCATTATTTTTGCATTATGAGGTTTCCATACCCCATGCACAGCCCTCTTTATATGCATTTTACAACATGTTTGGAGTTACAACGGTCTTATCCACGTAATACGCGTGCCATAAACCTACAAATTGTATTACTTCGATTTATAATGGGAATACAAAAACCAAACAATTCACAATTTCATCATTACTACAAAAACCGTGACGTTTTCATAACTGCTTTCACATACCTTTAATATTGTTCTATTTCTGGTAGGCCAGTCGTAGATATCCCTTCAAGCTGTTATAACTGTTTCACTGCCAGGAATTAACAGAATAACATGCGTTCTGGTGATATAGAGAGATTCCGTAGCGATATGGATAAGCCGTCGACCTCGTGATCAGGTGGTGTGGATTCGACTCCGGACTCCGCCATCTTTTTCACGAGTGCTTGATGCTGAGTCCCCTGCATCTCGTAGTCGCTCTGGTCGTCTTGTATTTGACTTGCCACTGGGGTCGGGCAGTTCGATACGAGAGATTGAGGATATAAATTGTGCAGTTAATCCTTACTAAAAATAGCGCTAGCAAAATTAATTATACCATCATCGTCTACGATGGACAGCGGCCTTTGCCTTGTTTGCTTTGCCTTGATGATATAGAGAAGCTGGGATATCGTACGTAAAATGTCATAAATGACTTACATTTGAAAACGGCAACATATAATTTTCTCTATCTTACATAAACACACAAACATGTGTGCACATTCTCCGTCACAAAACACACATACATTTGCAAGCAAGCAATAACATAGTAATATAAACGAGAATATACATATGTATATATGTGTATGTATGTATGTATGCATGTTTGTATGTATGTATGTTTGTATGTTTGTATGTATGTATGTATGTGTATATGTAAGTATGTATGTATGCATGTATGCATGCATGTATATGTATGTATGTATGAATATTTGTATGTGCGTATTTATGTATGTACGTATGTTTATGTATGTATGTATATATGTACGTATGTATGTATGTATAATAAGGGGGTAGCTGTTGTCAAGAGGTTAAGACACTCGCCTCTCTTCAGTGATGGACGTAAACGGTGGATGATCGAATCCCTCAAGTTCCAAGCGACACCTAGCGAAACGAGAGGTAAGACCAGAGTGCCTGCATTCTGAGTTACCTCCAGTCATATGGACCAATAGTCTTACCACTAATCCAAGTAGCTCGGGATAAGAGAGTGAGATTGATGACCAGCGCAATGACTGGCTCACAATAATCCAAATAAAGCGCACTTTACATCATTAAGACAAAACCGCCTGATGCTGTAACCATCATCGCTTGGTGATGGACAATAACTTATCTGGGTATGTAGGATTGTATGTATACATGTTTGTATGTATGCATTTATGGATTATGTATGTATGTATGTGTGCATGCATGTATGTATGTATGTAGGCATGCGTGTATGTACGTATGTTTGTAAACGTGAATGTATGCATGTATGTATGTATGCATTTATATATGTATGTATGTGTGTATGTTAGTATACGTGTATATATGTGTGTATGTATGTATGTATGTGTGTATGTATGTGTGTATGTGTGTATACATGTATGTATATATGTATGTATGTATGTATGTATGTGTGTATGTAAGTGTATGTATGTATGCATGTGTGTATGTTTATATGTGTGTATGTATGTATATGCGTGTGTATGTAAATATCTGACTACATATTTACAGCTGTTTTCAAAGGGCATATCCGTTTGTTTCTTTGAGTGTGTATAGGTACATGTCAATATCACACTCCAAGCCTCCGCCAACATGCACTATTGAAGACAATGTTATAATTGGGACTTGATATTTATTAGTTTTTGGGCCGTTCTCTGTGTCTATTCGTGCAACGTCGTTTTCTAGATTGTCAGTTTCTATCACTCTCTCGCTCTCTCTCTCTATCTCTCTCTCGCTCTCTATCTCTCTATATCTCTCTCACGCTCTCTCTCTCTTGCTCTCTCTCTCTCTATATCTCTCTTTCTCTCTCTCTCGCTCTCTCTCTCTATCTATCTCTCTCTATCTCTCTCTCTCGCTCTCTCTCTCTCTCGCTCTATCTCTCTCTCTCTCTCGCTCTCTCTCTCTCGCTCTCTCTCTCTATCTCTCTCTCGCTCTCTCTCTCTCTCTCTCTCTCTCTATCTCTCTTTCTCTCTCACACACACTCGTTATTTCTCAATGCAGATTACATTTTTTTTTACCTTAGTAGCACTGCGCATTTTTACAACCAGAAATGTCTTTATAATAATTAACATCAAATTCACAAAAATGCATAATTCTATTGTTATTATATGTATCGTTATTCACTAGAATAATTATTCATCCCTAATGTTGTCGTTAAACTGAAAAAAAATTATGTTTTTAAACTAATGTATATAAATATGTCATGACATGTATGCTTAAAATTATTAACTAACATTCTAATTACTATTACCGTTTTAGTTAACACCATCAATACTGAAGTTGTATTTTACCAGGATAACTTTGTCTGCTCCATGAATGTCAGCATCATTGTTACAATAATGAATGTCAATATGTATTACCTACGTCATCGCGATATAACGCATTAATGTGTATGATCTCGTTGATATTTCAGGTTCTTGTTTGTGCTGCTGTGTCTGACTCTGGGCGTGCTCTCTTCTATCACAGAGTTCGAGAATATCCTCATACAATATGCGGTCTACCTGGTAGGTGCTTGTGAGTGTTCACACTGGGCAGACTCTATATCTGTATGTATAAATAATGTTCATCATGCTAACTTAATACTGATAACAAGGAAATCAATGTTCTCACTCGTGTACAACGGTGTATGTTTCTGAAGATGTGTTTCCAATCCAGAGACTATTCATATCACTACTGCCATTTGGTCTATATAAATCAGCCTCATTCACATTTTTCCTCCAACGTGCAACGTGCTGTCCTCGTTTAAAGTTGTTGTTGATCGGATCGACTTCTGACAACGTTGCTGTTGTAAAAGTGAGTCTTCTTACACCCGGAAGTGTACTTTAGAAGATGAACTGGGCTTATTCTGGCGGTAGTGCAATACACAAGTCCTCAGTATGCTTAACGCTATAGAGATTACCTCTTAAAATTAAGCATGTGTCCATGTATTTACAATCAATGACTTTTTTAAATAGATCTTTGCTGTAGCTGCTCATTACAAATGAACCATGTATCAGAAATTTGTTGATGATGATTATAATTCGAATATTTTTTCATGGTGATGTTGTTAGCCACAAGCACAGTCCTATCAGTAAATAGCGAATGATGTACCAATTAATGGTTCATATAACTCATTGATTGTACATACTCCTGCTCCGTCCTCTCACGTGTGCCTCACTCCTCGCGAACCTACTTTGATGTCAAAGCTATGCAGTTTGTGAATTGCTGATTCCTCCATAGGGATGGCATTATCCAATGGGTGATCACTGATATTAACATGACTATAACATGTCACTCATATCCATATCTTATGTCGAAGCGTGGGTTCTTGTGAAGTCATGATGTCAGATATTCCGTTGCCTTGATCCCTATCGTGTATCGGGCAGTAGATCAACCAATGCTTACATATTTGAGACATTTGAGACAACTGTTATCTACTCATGCCACAGTCAGCACTTCTGTACCATACGAAGAAAGGATTTCTAGTCTGACAGGATGGCTGCCCTTTTTTAAAGAGGGCGTACACATTTCGGAGCTGGATTCACTATTTCCATCTCCCTTCTTGTACTGGATGTTGTTATATTATATGCCTAACTCCGCTCAGCAGCAACTTGACCTCTCACTCCATTATTTGAGATGTTTTTGAAACAATAGCAATATAAAAAATCTTCAGCCTGCTCGAAACGCTATTAATTTTTTATTATAAATTAATAACATTTTGTGAAGTAGAGATAAACACATTTTGACAAAAAAGATTTAATCGAAGTTGGCAAACACGCAAATGCACTTAATATTATGTGGCTGAGATTGGATGTGAAGGTCGTACATCTATAACAATAGAGGTAACAGCCTCCAGTTTCCGTCTGCCACTAACATCAACGTCGCGCCAAGTACTGGCCTTGGCGATCAGTTTTATTTACAACTGTCTTGTCTTTTTTATTATTATCATTATTTGTTCAACGCTAAATCCTGATGTTCTACTGTGTTGTTTATTCTGGGTTATGTCAACCAGACGACTCATGCAAATCAGTACACAGCAGGTCATTGACTGACCTGTTTCCAGTCCACCCGTGTTAGCTTCGTGTAGTGATATGTAAAATCTGTCCCTGAGTGCCAGTTGGGTTAATGAGGTATTGAAAATAATCTGTCCATCGATGTTTCCACGTGTTCTCTGTTTATATGTGGGATCCAATTCTTGTCATTGGGGACCAATGTAGAATTGGAGTTCTCGCCTCTTCATCTCATCACTATGACAATGATGTTAAAATCTCTTGGTCGCTTGTTACAGATTGGTTGATAGTGACCCTCTTTTTTTTTGTTTTAGCGCTTGCCATTACGATTGTTTTGTTATCTTGCAATGTGATAAATAATATACATTTATTGATTCTTCGACGTTAGTTATGTTTCGTAAAGTTTTGTTTTATCCTATATACTGGAATACTAGAATATCTGTTTTCAATCAGACAAGGTTTTCTGATACCATGCATCCAAAAGCAGCGTGAATATGAGTCTGTCCTGTGCCATGGAGTACCGCATTGATCATCATTCAATATCTTTAGCCAGCGGCTAGGCCGTCAATTTTAGTGGCATGGTCACAAGAAAGACTCCCTCCTCGTCCATATATCGTCCGGCATGCCGATCACATGGCCGCCCATTTGTACTTTCGAATTGACGCATAGCCAACGACATTCCGGAACTCAGATTGGTCGCGGATGTTGGTATTTCTCGTGTTGTGTCTTATGGAGATAGTTAGGACTCTTTGCCCCATTCCTCTATCGGTCATACTGAACATCTCTGCGTCTGATTTGCGTAGACTGCAAACCTCACACTGATAGGATAACCATGCTATTGAAGGTCTGAGCCCTCGTCTTGACTTCCGTCATCTGCTTGAGAATCGGTTTAATGCGGTTGAAGCTGAGCCAATCTGTCGCTTTCCTGCGTCAGATCTCCTTTCCAATGTTGTGGCTGGTGTTAACATTCTGGTTTAGAATACATACGCATTGACATTTCCAATGTGCTCAATTTTCAAAAGATTTTAAGCAATTGTCATTCTTCCAGTTTCCCTACATGTTTTGGTGATTCCTCTAGTGTATGTTATTTGTCGCGCTTGTCTTCTCCTTGTTACTATGAAATAATCGTGTGATATACAACTGACGTAGGGGAACGGCGTGGCTTAGTGGTTATGTGGCACGGCTCACAACCAGAAGGTGCTGGGTTCGATCCCCATCACAGCACCGGCCGTTACCCCGGGGAAGCAAACCCTTAGAAAATGCAGGAGGAAGCAGACCCTTACATAAAATGCATGCTGAAGTCGGATGCACTAAGCCAACAGGCGCAAAATAAAAACCACAGTGTAACGCACACATGCCTTGGGGAATAGATAAATAAGGCGAACGCAAAAAAAAAAACAAAAAACAACTGAATGACTATTATGAACTGTCAAAATTGCGAAATCTGAGCACTATTTATTTATTCCAAGATTAATATTTTTCGGCGCTCTATTGTGTTGTATATTCTCTCTTCCTTTTTTTCCAAACCATTTTAAAAGGAACTTTGTCCGTCTCTTTGAGCTACTCACACTGCTATTTGATTAACATGTCGTGTAGATGACCAGTTTCCTCCTCAACCATCTGCTCTGAACATGTCAGCACTTCTGATGCTCATTGTTTGTCTGTCAGGTTGCTACCTCATTTCTAATCATGTTTGCATATCTTTATGGGCACCTCTGTCTCTTGACTATGCCCGTGTCATAGTGCTCTCATGCCACTCCCATTTGAGTATTTGTCCAATGAATTGTGCTTGACTTGTGATTTTAGATAACATGTGATCTGGTAATGCTGTATTTTTGTTAAGTATCGTCTTTATAAACTTCTTAGCTGTTCAAAGTTTAAGTAGCATTCTTCTCATGAAGCGCATTTATGTTGTGGCAAATGATTTCTCTGTATATTTATTGTGCAGGACTCACTTCTATAAAACAAAATAAAATTCACCAAACACTGAAAGATGTAGCTCTCACACTTTTATTTTAAAGTATTTGTTTATTAGCATGTTTCGCATTTTCTAAAATCTTGTTTTATTTATAATTGGTGTCGTTCTGTTTAATATTGCTGATACACATTGATTGGCTCTTTCCGTCTTGTCAGACAGATAGTAATTATGCTTTGAAGAAAAGGTATGCAACTACAGTCCATGACGGTAACTAATGTGACTCGTAAGACAAATCTGGGCAGAGAAGGGTCTTCCACAGTGTGCGCAATGCAAGTCAGGACCGTTACGGCATCACATTTCGCCTTCTGAAACGCTAAATCTTTAGCCTATCAGTAACCGATATATCCTTTGTCTATATTCCATGCTTAATCCTGCCCCCTTTATGTAACACGATTCATGGGGTCATGTTCCTATGATTTCAAATCTATACCTGCATTATTCATATCCAGCTTACATACATCCTTGTACCGAAGTAGTGGCCGGCCAGAGATCTTTTCCCCAACTGTGATTCTCCATAGAGAAGATATGTTGGTATTCTGTCATCATTCATCCTCCTCCGAATGTGTCCTAGCCATTGAGTCTTCGAAGATTAAGCGTAGGAAAGATTGTGACAGTGCCTGTTCTATCGAACACTTCTGCGTTGGAGATCTTGTCTTGCCACCCAACCCCAAGGATTCTGCGCAGGCACCTCACGTGATAGCTGTTTAGCCATGTCTAACGTGCCATAAAGAAGGGTGCTGAGGACATGAGTATGGTAAACAAGTACTTTTGTTTTAACAGTGAGCTTCCTGTTCTCCCATACCATTTTTGTTAATCTTCTCGTTGTTGTTGCTGCCTTGCCAATCCTGATATTGATCTCTTTGTCCAGCGATAGTTTATTATTTTACTGAAGATGTCAAGTACCTAGAATGATTTACTACATCGAGAACCTCATCATCAAAGCAGATTACTGGTGGGTTGTTTGCACCCTGGACCATAACTTGTATTTTCATTTTAGTATTACACATTAACCAGTCGTATATTAGGAATTTTTCTATGTATGTGTATTTTTGGTGTTTTTAATTTTACTCTACTTCAACGTCGATATATTTTCATAACATGCCCACATTGGTGGGAGTTCTCTTCTGATGAACGCAATAACCTGTTTTGTGTTCATACAACTCTTTGAGTAACCACTAAACTACAAGACGATTACTGGTAGCCAAACATATATGGTTTTAAACACAATGTCCAATATCCCACGGCTATATGCAATGACAAACGAGAGCGTACCAAATGGTAGCCTAAACGATTATCTGGCTATACTTCGCCTGCTCTGGCAAGGCTCATATTGGAAATGAGCATGTTTTGTACTGAGACCAATGTACTGTTCTCTTTTATCTATTAATATAGATTAACTCAATTTGAATGTCCATATTTCTTTCATTTTGCACATAGTGACCGTTCTTATTTTCAAACCGTGTTTATTTAACAGCATCAACCCCATCATGCTTCATCTTTCTATGGATATGCGACTCTGTTTCCTAGTTTTCTTTTCGTTCTGCTGGTACATTTGGAGGAAGTCCTGATACGTGCGCAAACAATGACATTATATAAATCAAGATCAATAAAATCATTCCAGCTCACTGCTGAGTAAAGGTATTCAACCAACACCCGCTAAGTTTCTCCTGCACTTTGCCATCTGCTCTAACGTAGACGACCACTACTACGCGTTCTTGGAAGTCGACTCCCTTTCGCTTCTATTGTTTTAGACTTTCCCTACTCATGATACCTATTGTGTTCCAAAACAGTGTTTTGATATGCGATGTCATTTGGTTATTTTCACAGATTATGACCTATCCGCTGCAAAAATCGTGAATTTATGTCGCTTTCTGTTTGGTACGAAAGGCGTTCAAATCAAACCGAATCTTGTTGTTCTAGTTCTACGTGAATGGGTTATGACGTGCTGGGACTACTACCATTAGTTAGAGCCACCTGTGTCTTATTTCTGCTAGATGTCCCATTTGCCATTGGTCAGTCACCTGACAGAAAAATACAAATGACGGACAATACTGCTAGTGCATGGAACAGCGTGTGGTGATGACGTTTTTTGCGAAAAAAGATGTAAACCCTGTGGAAATTTACGAAATACTGCAATCAAAATACGGTGATGATACACAAGCAGTTGAGGGTACGCAATTAACTCCTCCTCCACCCCCCCCCCCCCCCACATACATTTCGGACAATTGTCTCTGCAGGTAAAGCGATGGCGAGTGTTGCTTTGTTTCACAAACTTGGCATCTTTCCTGTTGATTTTCTATCCCATGGTGCCACTGTCAACAGTTAACAAGGCATACACATTTTGAGTGATGCACATAACTGTCAGCAGAAAAAACACCTGGTTTGATCACAAAGGGCGTACTGCACCTGCAAGATAACGATCGACCTCATACGTCTCACTGCACAATGTACCATCTTCAGCAACTCGGCTGGGAGGGTATTGCCACATCCACATTACAGCCCAGACCTCCCACCTAGCGATTTCCTGAGAGGTCAGCATTTCAGCACTGATGACGAAGTGAAACATGTTGTCCTGAATTGGCTCAGACATACTGACAAATCGTTCTACGCTGAAAATTTTCTAGCATTACTTAAACGCTGGGATACGTGCATAAACGTCGCAGAGAATTATATCGAAAAATAAATAACACAGTTATAAACTAAGAAACCAAATATAAAGCATACATGGCTTTATCTATTGTGCATGTACATTGCCACAAATGACTAGTTCAGACGTCGGACAGAAATGTCTCAAAACCTGGCGCTGCACATGCCTGTAAATCCAAACAAAGGACTTTCAGATCACAGATGACCTTTAAAGAGACGTGCTGCCGGTGTTAAGATACACACAAATAAGTAGGCATTGAAACAACAAACGCTATATGAAACAAGATTGCACATCAACATGAGGAGCGTTGACATAAATAGACAAATGATATACTGAAAATGTCACATTGCTGATGTCTAAGCCCACAAAGTGTCGATTTGGTTAGAAGCAAAATCACACATAGTTTCCAGAAATATGCATCTAAAGAAATGTCAACAAAAGGTATGTATTAACTGTAGTAGAAACAGACTCTTATGTGGTACTGGAGCCCGACATAGGAGCAAATAGTACCAGTACAGTAACCTGTTGCATGTGTCGGAAGAGGCGAGTTATGTGTGAGGCCTGCTATCACATCCTGGAGAAATTATAACCCACAATATGTGACTAAAACGAATAATAAATGAGGCCTGCTATCACATCCTGGAGAAATTATAATCTACAATAGATGACTAAGACGAAATATATATGAGGCAAGTTGCCCCATCCTTGATAAATTATAACCAACAATAAGTAACTATAACGAGTTATACATGAGGCCTGCTACCTAATCATGGAGAAAGTATAACTCACAATAGGGGACACAGACAAGATTTGCATGAGGTCTTCTGTCCCCTCCTGGATACATTATAAACCGCAAGAAAAAGAAAATATATGACCTCTACATCCTGTGGTAGAAGAAGAGCTATTTTTGCACTAGCGACGTACGGTTTTGGAGGGTCATGCCATTTACAATTAACAGCTGCTCACTATGAATTAGATAGCATTCATCTCATCAGACTGAGATACATGGACAGCACTGCTCGAAACTCAATAACATTGACAAGAAAGAACATGTAAACAATAAGAAAGAATAGAGAACATGAAGGTATTATTTTACCAAGAAACAACATGCTTGGTTAGAATAACTGACGTCGAGTAATTATGACAGGGGGGAGGGGGGAGGGGGGGGCAAAGAAAAAATAACGAATAAGATATATATGCATGTTTCATTGGTTCAGGATTAGTGGAAATGGCAGTGACCATTACGCATGATGCATTTCACTACATCTATGAATTTCTTCCAATCTTGCTCGGTCTAAGCATAACATGCGTAGGTTGTCCTACCATTGATTAATAAAATAAATATAAGCTGTCATATCTCTTGGCAAGGTGTCTTCGATGGACTACTCTTTCGTTTTTCCTCGTAATTCCATGACAATTCAGGTGATAATATGACCTGTTATGAGGACACAATGTATCCAGGTGTAATGTCGATCACAGATGACGGCGTGCATGTCATCGTCCGTAAGGAAGACATTCCAGTCAATAATGTGTAGTCAGACAGTGGGGACAGACCAAAATGTGTATTTTTGTACATTTAAACTTAGCATAGAAGGAGTGAAGAATAACATGACGGGAAGATGCAACATCCTGAAATAGACCTCTACTTCCTTCCTCGTGGTGCTCTTATAAACAGGATGTGTTAGAGCAGTGCAACTAGCGAAGTCAGGGGTCGATTATGTGATTCTCAAGTGGAGAACCTACTGACATGCCCCGCAATGCACTACAGTAATAAGACCGAGGTCCACTTTTGTCATGACATTTCGGGATTTAGGAATAGCCACTCCAACCCGCTACCAAGGAAATAAATGTTATTGCGTTCTGATTAGCGCTACCCAGCTACAAAGTTGTGCCTGATTTTGCAAGAGTTTTAGATGGCAATACAGCAAGAAGTACAACTAGGAATCGCAACTCAGAATAACTGAGATATCGTACATTGAGCTTTTTTAAGACTTCGTTTCTGAAACCTACTAACAGTAAGAGCCTAGCTGTTACTGTTTTACCAGTAAAATGCGGAGATGGTGTTAAAAAAAATGCAGATACTCCAATGTTCTTTATATCAAATGTCACTAGTTTAAGAATGTTCATTACACGGATGTAAGATTTTTCATTGTACTAAACCCCAGGTGTAACAGGACATCTAAAGAAGCAGGTGGCACGGATAGGCATTGTACTGTAAAACGATAAGCTTATATCATTTCGCAAACCCTGTCATGGAAATCCAGAGAAATAACAGACATATATGTTAAAAGAACGCATGGAAAGGAGACCTACTAGGTCGACACAATCAAAACGTTGAGAAACTGGACAGAGCTGGATGAAATAACATTAGATACGTGTATTAGGAGAAGGTTGGTTGACGGTTTATACTCCGCAAGGTGGAAACACATCATCGTAACCAAGGCAGTAGATCCGAGAATGAACCACAAGTAGCACTTGCTTCTGTCGTTCACTACAAGATACTTGACACGCTTGGGTATGTTCCACGTGCGGTGATGGTGTGTACTTATAGCAAGAGGTAGTGTAAGATAACTTACATTTCCTGTTTACAGCGTAAAAGATACTGGGTTCGTTTCACAACAGCAACACTCTCATGTTTTCCAAGCTGTTAATAGTGTACTGAACTTTTTATTAACATTACATAACGAAACAATACAAAACAAAACGTAATAAAACAAAACAGAACAAAAACAAAACAAAACAAAAACAAAAACACAACCAAACAAAACAGACTCAACATAACATTACATTGTATTACATAACATAACATAACAGAACAGCATAACATAATATCAAGCTAAGAATGTGCTAAAGAACAATCAATAGTTGCCTTAGAACAACGCTTCTGTTTGGCACAGAAACTTGGAATGTAACATGAAAAGAAATGTCCAAATTGCCATCGGCCATAGAATCTGCCAAAGAGCAATTCCTAGAATTGTCTGGCCTAACGCCATCAGCAAAGTGAGAACTGCTTACTAGGATCAAGGAAGAGAACATGCACACCGTCATAACAAATTGCGTTGGAATTCAATCTGACATGTGTTCAGAAGCAGGCATGATACTATCACTAGAAATGCCAGAAGGAAAAACAACAGAAAGACCGATCAAAAAGAACATGACAAAGAGTAAAATAACCCGGAAAAACAATCACGACCCATAATTGTACCCCCGAAGGAAGTATAGTCACATTTCCGGTGAGATGGAGAAAGTATGCTGATGCAAGAACGCAAAAGGGCGGATGGCACTGACTGCGTGTCAGACATAGAGTACGGATCTAAGACGTAGAATAGCTCAACATATCAGATAGTAGGAGCATACGTTAGTTTGTGAAATAATATAACACAGCATGTGTGACATAATATAAGATGAAATGTGACATAATGTAAGATAGCATGTGACATAATGTAAAATAGCATGTGACATAATTTAAGACAGCAAGAGATATAATATAAGATAGCATGTGACATAAAACAAGATAGCATGCGATATAATATAAAATAGCATAAGACATAATGTAAGTTAACATGAGCTATAATGTAATATAGCATGTGACATAATGTAGGGATGCGTGCGACACAATGTAAGATAGTGTGTGACATAATACAAGCTAGCGTGTGACATAATACAAGCTAGCTTGTGACAAATAAAATAAAACATGTGACATAATACAAGATAGTGTGTGACATAATACACAATTGAATGTGACATAATACAATACAGCGTGTGACATAAAACACGATTGAATGTGACATAATACAAGATAGCGTGTGACATAATACACGTTTGCGTGTGACATAATACAATAACGAATCTAACATAATACAATATTGAATGTGGCATAATACAGGATACCATGTGACATAATATTAGAAAATGCGTGACGAAATAGACAAAATCGAGGAACACAATGTACGATAACATGTGACTTAATATTAGCGTGTCTGCACACAAGAAAGTACACACGGCCATATGGAGATCACTACACCACATGACGGACAATCAGATTGTCCACATCTGTGTATGGCAAGTGTGTAGATGTGTACTACAAGATGTAAGAATAACGCGATGTGCAGGCCTTGGCTCAGACCACTACATACTGCTCAGTCTGACACAAGATATAACGTACACATCTTACAAGACCAGAAAAAGAAGACATAATATAGCATGCAACGTAATAACAGATACAATTCTAAAAGAGCTACATGTAGACGGGTAGATGAATAATAATATATGAGAACAGACTAAAGGGATGAAAGAGGACGTGAAGAAACTAGGATTGAACAGAACCCAATGCACTGAATGGGGCACAACAGAGACATTACATAACACCTCATGCAAATAACGTCTTATAATATAACATTACACATCATAACACAACCGATCATACCCCAACACATCATAACACAACCGATCATACCACATATCATAGCAAAAGATACCGTAAAATAACGTGCCAATCATAACATATAATATAACACAACATAAAACAACATACCGAATAACAAAACATAACCTAGCACAGCATTATATAGCGCCGCATACAATATTGTATAACATAAAATAAGACGCCAATAAATAAAATAACATAACACAACAATACCACATAGCATTATGTATGATAACACAGCATATAGTGCAAGGCTATAACATAAAACATCATAACGTAACACATCGAACCATATAATAAAACATAACATAACGGCATATCTACAGATAATTCCATTTAACATAACATCATGCAACACAGCATATCATGTACAATCTGCCGTTCGTCCATTGTTTATGAAGAGGACTACATTGTCATCAATCAATCCTGGAGTGGGCTCGGAAGTGGCTGACCAAACCAATCCTGGAATGGGCTCGGAAGTGGCTGACCAAACCAATCCTGGAGTGGGCTCGGAAGTGGCTGACCAAACCAATCTTGGAGTGGGCTCGGAAGTGGCTGACCAAACCAATCCTGGAGTGGGTTCGGAAGTGGCTGACCAAACCAATCCTGGAGTGGGCTCGGAAGTGGCTGACCAAACCAATCTTGGAGTGGGCTCGGAAGTGGCTGACCAAACCAATCCTGGAGTGGGCTCGGAAGTGGCTGACCAAACCAATCTTGGAGTGGGCTCGGAAGTGGCTGACCAAACCAATCCTGGAGTGGGTTCGGAAGTGGTTGACCAAACCAATCCTGGAGTGGGCTCGGAAGTGGCTGACCAAACCAATCCTGGAATGGGCTCGGAAGTGGTTGACCAAACCAATCCTGGAATGGGTTCGGAAGTGGCTGACCAAACCAATCCTGGAGTGGATTCGGAAGTTGCTGACCAAACCTATCCTGGAGTGGGTTTGGAAGTGGCTGACCAAACCAATCCTGGAGTGGCTTCGGAAGTGGCTGACCAAACCAATCCTGGAGTGGGTTTGGAAGTGGCTGACCAAACCAATCATGTAGTGGGTTCGGAAGTGGCTGACCAAACCAATCCTGTAGTGGGTTCGGAAGTGGCTGATCAAACCAATCCTATAGTGGGTTCAGAAGTGGCTGGTCAAACGAATCCTAGTGTTGGTTCGAAAGAGACTGATCAAACCAATCATGGAATGGGTTCGGAAGTGGCTGATCAAGACATTCCTGAAGTGGGTTCGGAAGTGGCTGATCAAACCATTACTGGAGTGGGTTTGGAAGTGGCTGATCAAACCAAACCGAGCCCGACATCGTATGTTACACTGATGGCAAAGAAACATTGTCTGTTAGACGGGGGCAACTCGTCCCTAGTGGCACGTGTCCGTACAGCTTCCTTGATTCTTGTCTGCTCCACATGTGCAGTGCTAGTAGAAAGTTTTCTACCTCTGACAGGGCAATCAGAAAATCAACGTTCTGCCAATGTTCAAGGTCAATACGGCAATTCTTCAGTGACACTTTCATAGTATCTTTCTAACGTTTTATTTAGCCACCCCGAGCTCTTTATCTGACTCAAGCTTGCCACAGAATATCATGTTTGTCAGCTGTTCATCGGACAACATGGTCAGTTCATCTTAGTTGATCATCAATATGGACTGTTCTTGTGAGTGTGATGTCAAGGTATTCACCGCTCCACGATTGGCCATTGATAGTGATAGATGACACCTTGTGTTCAGTGATTGGATATGTTTGGTGTAGCACTTCAGCTATACTGGCAGAAATTGTGGGCTGGCAGTCATTGCAAGATGCTGTAAAAATCGGGGACGGTACATTCCATCTCAGTCTCTGAATCGGCAATGGGAGCGAAGTCATTAGCAAAGAGAAGTTTACATATGGTCTCATTGTGTACTTTTGTTCTTGCGTGCAGCCTCCTCAGATTGAAGATTTCATCGTCTAGGCGACATCAGACCTTGACTCCAACATCACTGCCTTTGAATGCATATGTCAGCATGCATATACATCATGCTGATAACATTTGGCGCTAGAGTGTATCCTTGCTATATCTCCAACTGTAACACTGAAGGGCTCAGAGCATTCACCATGATCTTGAACTTGAGCCACCACACAGTCGTCGAATTGCCGGACATCACAATTTCACCTTGATCTTTCATGGACAGTCACGACTTACAGTAGCAATAGCTTTTGTTAAATCTACAAATGTGATGATAAGGTGGACATTTTTTTCTTCACACTTGTCCTGCATTATGCTTAGCTGGAAATGTAATGTCAATGGTATCTCGTCCTTTTCTAAATCCACATTGACTCTCTGGAAGTATCGCTTGTTCTAGGCGATGAGAGAGTCTGTCTAGGAGGATTCTTGCAAGTATCTCTCCTCAACGCAGAGCAGAGATATCCCCCTATAGTTGTCACAGACTTGCCGATTTCCTTCTCACGTATAGATATGAATAATTGATGCACCTTAGATATCTTCTGGGATGCATTGCTGATTCGACATTTCTCAGACCAGTCCGGTCAGCTTTTCAGTCAGTATGGGTCCACCAGCTTTGTAGACCTCGGCAGGAATTGATTCCTAGAGCCTTTCAACTAGTTAGGAGATTGATGGTCTTCTGTGATTCCTAGATAACAGGACAGTTGGCTAAAGTCTCAATAGTCTCTAATTGGGACATACGATGTCACTAATGGACAAATGCCTATTGAAAATGCTACCGAAGCGTTCTGCACAGTGTTTCAGTATGTGTTCGTTCTCTCGATTATCAGAATGATGCCATATGGATTCAGCAGACGTGATGTTATTTAACAAAACATAAAACATAATAATAAAAAACATAACATAACACAGTATGCCATATAGCGTAAAATAAGTCTGGATACCATATAACATGAAACAACTTAACTGAACATGATACAGCATACAATTTAACATAACATAGTGCAGCATAGCGCTTCAAACCAAACAACATAACATAACACAGCAAATCATATAAGATCCCATAATATAACTACACCAGGAATACCGTATTGATGCAATGTTTTTATTTCTACAGGAGATTGTTATGCTTGTATGGATAATGGTTGAGCTAGGACTGAGGGTATGGTCTGCCGGTTGCCGGTCTCGCTACCAAGGAAAGTCAGGCAGGCTCAGATTTCTTAGACGACCCCTCTGTATTATAGGTCTGTGCAGTTGTGTTTCTCGTTCCTGGTTCCTTCCTTTTTTTCTCTCTCGTATATCTTCGTTTCTGATGTTTCGGGTTGTTTTCTATATATATTTGTCTCTTTGTCTAAATCTCTCTCTCTCTCTCGCTCTCTCTCTCTCTCTGTGTGTCTCTTACTCTGTTTTTGCTTATTATGCATCTATCTATCTATCTATCTATCTATCTATCTATCTATCTATCTATCTATCTATCTATCTATCTATCTATCTATCTGTCTATCTATCTGTCTATCTACCTATATATATATATATATATACATATATATATATATATATATATATATATCTGTCTATCTATCTGTCTAACTATTTTTATATCTATCTATCTATATATGTATATATCTATTAATATATATATATATATATATATATATATATATATATTTTTGTCTGATGTATGTCTGTCTGCCTTGTTGTCTATGTATAGTATATACTTATTATATACTTTTTCTCAGCTTTCTGTATGTCTATTGATCTGCATGTATGTCTGTTTGTTTGTATGTTGTATCCAATTATGCACCGTTTTATTTCGGTTGATCTCTCTATGTGTCTGTTTATGAACCTTTATGTTGTGTAAATTATTTATTTCAACATATGGGTTGATCACAATTATGATACTACTTAAAATGTTATTATAACGTTGATACATATGTTGGCTCACTTTGTGTCTCGCTCTTTCTCTGTCTCTCTATTTACACACGTTTTCTCTCTTGCTATCCCTCTCTGTCTCGTTATCTCTGTCTCATTGCCCACACAATGTGTATCGTCTTCCCTCTCTGTGCATGTCTCTTTCTCTCTCGCTCTACATCTTCTGATATTTTATTCCATCCCCATAACTCTATTTGTGTATCGTGTTTATTGCACATCCGTCCTTATCAATGTATCTCATCCTTCTTTCCAGCTCTCAATACACCCATCCGCTTATCATTGGCCTTGCATCTTCTTTCTGCTTTATCTCCGTTTTTATTCTTACCAATTGTTGTCCAGTTTATGTTTGTCTGACTCTGACTTCAATTTCCATTTCGTCAATGTTCTTTATATGTCTGTACCCTCGACATAATTTCCATCTCTCAATCCATTGTTTTTTATATTTCCGTCTCCGACAATTGTTAGCCTACCAGCAAACTTGTTGATCTCCAAGTCCCAGTCATTCCTCCATTTCTTATGTTTCTGTGTATAACACATCGGTTTATTTAATTACCTCATCCTCTGTTCTTTTTGTCTGGGTATTATGCCGCCCAATTTTGTATGTACCTTTCATTTTATATTTTTTTTTACTCGTAAATCTATATACTTTTGCTATAAATGTCTACTCCTTCTACTTTTTCTGCTGCGTATTTTATCCACATATCTCCGACGCTTCTATCGATTCTCTTTAAAATTCATCAATTGTCACTCGCGAATACTCCTTATATTTTCTCAATGTGTTGCTCGCTTCTACTCTCTCTCTCTCTCTCTCTCTCTCTCTCTCGTTCTCTCTCTCTCATTGTATCTACCATTTCTCTGTACATCTCTTTTATACTTTTTTCCATAATTTATATATTTTTCTCTCACATACTATTTATCTGCATAATTTGTATATATGTCTCTCGTCTCTGCTTTTCCTGAACATAATGTATCAACGTGTCTCTCGCTTCAACTCTGTTTCTTCTACTAATATAAATATAAATATATATATATATAAATGATTGGAATGCATACCAAACAAAGGGTGTTTATTTCCAAAGCGGAGTCTTTTTTCATGGAGCGAGCTGAAACATGGCAGATGATTAAACTCAATATTAAGAGATTACAAGATTTTGTCAATAAGCCACTGAGAAAAATTATGTGATTGCCTGGGTTGCTAATGAAGACCTATTGGAGAAAATAGGACAAAGACAGGTAAAACAAGGTATGTTGGGAGGAAGATGGGGCTAGACAGGCTACCCACTGCGAACGCCCCAAGTAAATATCCCCAGGAAATCTATGTCACGGAATCCACAGGGAAAGAAGCAACAGAAAGCCAAACAAAGAACACTTGTGGAAGAGATCTAGAGACTGATACAAGACCAGAGAGAAACTGGAAATAATAAGACACTAGCATAGGACATTTCTGCTTGAAGAGAATAGGTTGATGGCTATGCACTCCGAGGTGAAAATGGCAAAGGAGAAGAAGAAGGAGAAGAAGAAGAAGAAGAAGAAGAAGAAGATGAAGAAAAAGAAGAAGAAGAAAAAGAAGAAGAAGAAAAAGAAGAAAAAAAAAGAAAAACAAGAAGAAGTAGAAAAAGATGAAGAATAGATATGTAGGTGATATAGTTGTCATTTAGTAGAGCGTTTTTTTTAGGCTGGAACAAATGACAAATTCGTTTATACACAGCGAGGAACAAAATATATACATGAACATCAGCAAGATAAAGATAATTAGCACTAATAAGGCAAAAAGCAGACCGAATGTTATTTTAGTGAAGCAAAACGACAAACGGATGGCGGAACACTATTAAAATGTCAGAACTAAAGATCCTGAGAAGTTCCATCTTCCAAGCGTTAACGTACGGATAGATGACGTGGACAATCACATAAGCACTAGGGAAGAAAATTGAACCCGTCTAGCTGAGATGCTACTAGACAGTGCTTAAAATGGCATGTGTATCGAGGTAGAAAAGCACAGACATAAAGGAGCTGTATATAGAAGAAAATTGAGTTTTAAAAAAAACTGTATTACGTCTAGGATATTACGTTGGCTACACCAAACGCCACAATGTTCTAGAAAAAACGATACTGGAGGGTATGGCATCTGGCAAGCGAGGCAAACCGAGGATGATTTGGGATGTTTAGGATGATGGTGGGAGACGCGGGAGAGCATTCCAAAAATCGTGAGTCTTGACGATCGGCTATTGTGAGAGCAACGTCCTACAAAGAACACGCTACGTGGTTCTGATGAAAGAAAAGAAGATGAGAAAGACAAAAATAAGAAGAAGAAGAAGTATGAATAAAGACAGTTGAACTAAAATTTGGTGTAGAATAGTGCAAGAGGGAGCCAAGGCAACATGAGAAACATGAAGAGCTCAAGACGACGGTCAACTAAAGTCAGATGTTCTAAGATATCTAGTGGCGTCATGTATCCAAGATGGTTGTTGTCTTTAAGAAATGTATTGTTCTGACATTAAGTAATTGCAGGGGTGCATTAGCAATGCTCCAAGTTACCGAAGCCACGGTAGGGCTCAGTGCCCCCATTCTCTGCCACCAATCGTTTACTGGTTAGCCCTACTGCTCTTAGGCTCTAGACATGTATCCAAATGTTCCAGACATTGGGATCGTCAAGTCCTGGGCCACTGTGCCTTTACGATTGGCCTCGATTGTCATGATGCGGCGAATGCATGATCTCTTTTCCAATGTCTGTTCAGCATGGTGCTGGTTCCTTCCTAACCACAGAGAGTGCATGCGAATTGTCCAATAGGAGACACATCTGTACAGATGGATTACTGGCAAGGTTTTAAGAATATATAAGTTATAGGGGTATTTGAATGTGGGGTATAATGCATGGACATGTTTTGGTATACCACGCTTTGAATTTCTGACTCACACCAGGGGTATCCATCTTATCAAGTCTTTTCATGCACATTCTTCCATGAGTTCCACATGTACCAATCTTTACAAAATGACGTTTCGCAATGGCATATTGTTTTCTTCGTTACATCTTTGAACACATCCTGCTGGTTATTGCAACCCCGCTGTCCTGTAGGTTATGGAACTAACAAATCAACATATAAGAAAAAATAGTCAACTCATCTGTATCTGATAAATTTTCGCGGGAAAAATCTTACTTGTAAACTATCCGGAATAATCTGCACCACTTTTATCTGCGGTCATTTCGGCTGCTTGTGGCCATAGACCGAATGGAGCTATTAACGGGAAAGTGAGTTTGACGGAAGTGTACATCTTTACAACTAAATCTAATTGAAGTGCATTCTAGCGCATGCCACATCGTCTAATGTAACAAGCCGAACACCGTTGTTTCACATGATGGCATTTTGTCTATCGAGTTTCTGTCCGGAGATATGGTGGCAGTCGTAATAACATGTAGAGCTTATTAAGAGCGTAGTCCTTAGAGATGTTGCTGTCCGCAGTAAGTGGTACCAGTTTTATCAGCGGGTCTTAACATACTCATGTCTACATGTAAAGGTAAAGCACTTCCGAAGTAAACAAGGATGTCACGGATGGATTGTTAAGATGCTTTATTGTACTACGCTAAGTTTTGTTCTGAGGATTGGTGGCCTATTATTTTCTAAACAATTAATCAGACACCCATTTACAGATGGGTTGGCTGTAGCGTTCCTTGAACCATGTAACTTTGTTGTGAAAAACAAGTACTTATTTACACGTTTCTTATATTCGCTCTTGTCTATTCAGCTGCAAATGGGTTGCTGGCCCACAGTTAGGGACGTCTAAGATGCAAGGATCAGGTCAGCCTACTTAACAAACAGACAAATTCAAGTTGAGAAAGCGTACAATAATGTCTCTAAAACGTCATCCAGAAGATCATTTACCTTTCGTCTTCTCGATCTGTTAACGTTTCAACTTTCTTATAGCAGATGTCCGACACTTTCAGCCACAAACAGGATAGTCCTCTTTGGTTATATCAGAGCGTGCGATCCATTCAAAAATTGACCAATCAGGTCTAAGCGCTTGTAAAGGACATCGGTATGATAAGTAAAAGTACTGCAAGTACATCAGCGAGAAAAGTAAAAGTACATCGACATGAACAGTACTGCAAGTACATCAGCGAGAAAAGTAAAAGTACATCGACATGAACAGTACTGCAAGTAAATAATATCTTACCTATTCCCTCATCATTTCCAAACTACTCGCATATTGTGATAATATTGCCACTTGCTCTCCTCTATATGTTAGATATGATTCTGACTTTGGCCAGTATTGGCACCCTGGTCGTTGGTTCGACCCAAGAACACTTCCCACAGGCCGTCCTCAGTGGGCTACGATTCTTCCAGATTCTGCGAATGGTCCGTATGGACAGGAAGGGCGGTACATGGAAGCTACTGGGATCTGTTGTCTGGGCACATAGACAGGTTGGTGGAATTGGGGGGTTGATTAATGGGCGGGTGATCTGGATGAACGAGTGACATTGTTGATTTGTGGGTGGTCTGGGCGGATTAGTGAAAATGTGATTGATGAATTCAGGTACAATTCAAGTGAGTGATGTTCATGTGGTTTTGGTGAAGTGAAAACAGGTAACTGACGAATGGTTGATCTGAATATATGAGTGATTCGTGTATCGATGGTTGGAAAGGAATGAGGGACGTGATTGACGTGTGTGTGATCTGGACGGTTGGGCGACAGGTTATTCACGTTTCAGTGGTTCGCTAGAGTGATTGACATAACATGACATGTGGTGACCTTGATGAGCGAGTTATAAACGATTGACGTGTGAAGACATGGTTATTGTCGGAGTAATCTTGACATATGACTGACACGGGATTGACGTCTGGGTGGTCTTGCCGCGCGAATGAATGTTGATTGACAAATCGTGATCTGGATGTGTGGATGGCAGGCGATTGATGTGGTGGTGACATGTGAATGAAGTTGATGGTGACTGACATGTGAATGACGTTGATGGTGACTGACATAATAGATTGACAAGTGATTGAGTTTTTACAGATGATTGATTATTCATATTATTGACATCTCGACATCTGGTATGTGACATACATGATGTCTAAAACAATGAATGATATAAGCAGTGGACGTAGGCATATTACGCAGTGTGTAACTAATGATTTATTCATGTTATTGATTTAAATAATGTGAATGAGGTGTGAACGAATTACTTACGCGACATTGGCAGTTGACATAAAGCTTAGTGATGTATGTGATTGACACTTTTATATGTGTGTGACATATGTGTTGGACATCTAGATGTATAGGTGACGAATGCGACTGGCATATAGAGAGATGAGTGCCGTATGTGACCATCATATGTGGAATTGCTATAATGATGAGTAAAATAAATGATTGATATATACAAAGTTAACTGGCATTGGCAACTAGCATCTAGAAAACTTGAGTGAAGTATGTAATTGGTTTCAATAAATCTGAGTTTAAAACTTAACTAACAATGGCGTTTGACGTTCATGACTGTCATCCAGAATCCTGAGTGATCTATGTGAATTACATATATACAACTGACCGGTGTATATCATTAACATCTAGCAAGGTGAATGGCGTATGTAATGTCCATATATATTGATAAGTGACGTACACGAATGACACACGAAACTAGGTGACCTATTCGACAAACATGGTTGACGCTGGTTAACGTATATGATTGACATCTGTAAAGATGGGGGACCTATATGATTAACATCTATGACGCTTAGTGACCTATATAATTAACATGTCTATGGAACTGGATGGCCTGTATTATTGACATATATGACACTGGGTAAAATATATGATTGACAATTGTGATGCCTATTGACTTATGTTTGACATATATGACGCTGAGTGACATATCTGCATGAGATCTGTGACGCTTAGTAACCTGCACAATTGACATATATGACGCTTAGTGACCTACATGACTCACATTTGTGATGCCGTGTGATCTACATGATTGCCATTTGTGACGCTGGGTGACCAATATGATTGGCATATACGACGCTGTGCAACCTATATGATTGACATAACACAGATGGCTGACTTGAATGATTGACATATGTGACGCTGTGTTGTCTATATGATTGACATAATGACGATGTGTGACATATATGATCGACATGTATGATACTTATTAATCGAAATGATTGACATTTGTTTCTGACGGCAGGTGACTTACATGTTTGGCACTTTATACACCGGGTAACTAACATGATTGACATAACGACGCGGTGTGACCTATATTATTGACATTTGTGACATTGGGTGACTAACATTATTGATATAATGACGCTATGTGCTTTATATGATTGACATCTATTACGCTTTTTGACCAACATTATTGAAATTTGTGACACCGAGGACTTATGTAATTGACACCTATGACGCTTAATAACCTATAAAATTTACATGTATGACGCTGTTTTACACATGTGATTGACGTCTATGACACTGTGGGACATAAGTGATTGACATCTATGACGCCGTGTGACATATATGATTGACACATTGACGTTATGTGACTTATATAATTGACATAAATTACGCTAGATGACCATTATGTTGGCATTTGTGACATCAGGCCAACTATGTGATTGGCCTCTATGCCGGTAGGTGACCATTATTATTGACATTTGTGACGACGGGTGAACTAGCTGATTGACACTTATGACGTTGTGTGACATGTATGATTGACATATGTTAAGCTGAGCGACGTGTGTCATCATATGTCATTAAACATAAGAGCAAGGAAGTGATAGTCAAACTGTATAAAGCTTTAGTTAGACCTAGATTGGAGCATTGTGTACAGGTCCTTATCAAAGATGGGATATAAACATGCTGGAAAGAATGCAAAATAGAGCGACAAAGATGATAGTGGGATTCCAGAATTACAGTTATGAGGAAAGACTCAGAAAAACCGGCCTACAGTGTCTAGAAGAGAGAAGAATTCGTGGTGACTTAATACAGGTTTATTAGATGATCAAAGGAATGGATAAATTAGACTATAACAAGTTTTATTTTTAAAATACAGCCATCCACAATAACAGGAAGGCATAGCTACAAGCCAACTAAAGAGAGGTCCAGATTAGATATTAGGAAATATTGTTTTAGTCAGAGAGTGGTGTCTGCTTGGAATGCATTGCCAGAGGAGGTAGTGGAGGCAGGGACAGTTAATACATTTAAGAATAAACTGGATGCGCATAGCTTTTAGAGCAAGGTTATGTAAATGTAACTGGTTGTATACAGACTCTGCAGGGTCTTCTAAACCAGTATAAAGGCGTTAAGTTAAAGTTAAGTGTGTAGTTAGCCTTGCTACTGATGTTAACAAGTTACAGATATATGCGCCTAATATGAGATGTATATTAAAAAGCTAGTGGCATGAGATTGGCACACAATTACAATAATAATTATTTCAATAAAGAACGCTTAACTGACTCCGTGGCTATGTAATTCTTTTTGTCTTAAAGTTAATTAATTGACATGGACATTTTATTACATCCAGGATAATAAAATACGTTGCCATTTCAGCTATCAGCATTGCTAAATCATCCAAAAATCACAACTCGCAGGAAGATAAATGATCATCAGGGCTGTCAAACCAAGTCCCTTTTACATTTGATAGACAATCGATCCTGACGATGGCACAAGAAGGACACATGGCGAGGTCTATAAATATATGCTATCTTGGAGGACAGGTACACTGGCAAACATTGACAAGAATATTTCCAAACATAGACCAGATAGTAATCCTTGGTTATCAGATGGAGATTGCATAAATAAGCCGTTGACAGTGGTGTAGAAATACTAGAGACATTGATTGAAAATTGCATTGACCATACATATGGCACGTGATTATCTCCCCATGCCATCTGACTATGCAAATTTGTAGATTTGATGAAACTTTGACTTTTTATTTCAATAACTCATCTAAAATGTTTTACCAAGAGTACTGAGTATCTGTTAAGAATAGTATATTGTCCACAACGTATCTTGGATCAACTCTCCTCGACTAACTAATCTCTCATTTGTTTTCTATTTGCTCAGGAACTGGTAACAACTCTCTACATCGGTTTGCTGGGGCTGGTCTTCTCGTCTTACTTCGTATACCTGGCGGAGAAAGACGAACCTCGACCGGACAACGGTCCACTCCAACAGTTCAACAACTCGGGCCTTAAACCAAAGTTCAGTAATTTTGCTGACGCAATCTGGTGGGGAGTGGTGGGTACATGTTTTGTCTCTTTCATTGTTTTTAATGCCTCTGTCATTTTATCGATTAATCACTTCATCTCTCTCTGTCACTTCATCACTCTATCACCTCATCTCTATATGACTTCATCTCTCTGTCACTTCATATATGTATCCCTTCGTCTCTCTGTCACTTCATCGCTCTGTCACTTCATCACTCTGTCACCTCATATCTCTGCCACTTCATCTCTCTGTCAATTTATCTCTCTACCACTTGATCTATATGTCACTTCATCGCTCTGTGACTTCATATCTATGTCACTTCATCACTCTATTACCTCATATGTTTATGACATCATCTCTCTGTCACTTCATCTCTTTGTCCCTTCGTCTCTCTGTCACTTCGTCTCTCTCTGTCACTTCATCTCTCTTTACAACTAAATGCATATATTACTTCATCTGTGTCACTTCATCTTTCTGTTACTTAATCTCTATATCACTTGACCGTTCTGTCACTTCATATGTGTGACTTCATCTATATGTCACTTAATCTTTATACAACTTAACCTTTCTATCACTTCATCATTAGTGTAATTTCATCAATTATATGTCACATAATATCTCCTTTATTTGTAACTCTTGATTACTTCATGTCTGCCCCTGTCTCTCTCTTCTCTATCTCTGTCTCTCTCTCTATCTCTATATCTCGTTCTCTCTTACTCTCCCTATCCCTTCTAGAGGTACCCTGGTGAAGTCTGTGTGACAGTGTCAAAAGTAGAACAGCTCTCACACTGTGTCGAAGAGAATAGTTACTGTAACTTTCCAATAATTTCAAACAAATCGAATAACAAGGTTCTCCGTGGGGCTAGCAGCGTCATCACGCATTACTATTATTACTAAAACCAAGCTGAAAATACTTGAATACAGCGTACATATTTCCTGTATAGTGCTGATTTCTAGTGGCAGTACGGTGGTTCATTTAAGGCAACATGATAATTAATCAATCAAAAGATAGGAGCCTCGAAAGTGAAAGGATATCTATCTACCTGTGAGTGGCTCAGTAACGTCACCGCAATAGATCGTACTCAGTACGTGGAGTTTCCCGTTGAACACAGTCGTGCAACATATTTATCCGTGGGGTTTCCAGTTGAACATATTCCTGCAACATATTTATCCGTGGGGTTTCCCGTTGAACATATTCCTGCAACATATTTATCCGTGGGGTTTCCAATTGAACATAGTCCTGCAGCATATTTATCCGTGGGGTTTCCCTTTGAACATAGTGCGACAGCATATGTATTTCTAATATATACCGTCTTCATAAGCTCCGCCACTTTACCCAGAATTAACTGACTTTCTGACTTCCTGGTCGGCTTTGGCCAAATATACTGATCAGACATGTTAATCGGGGTCAGGCAAAATATACTGATCAGACAATGTTAATCGAGGTCAGGCAAAACATACTGGCCAAGACCCTCACCTTAACTTCTCAGCAGTCTTCCCTCGAAACGGGCTGTATTAATGGCAGCCTGGCTAAAAAGGTGAGGGTTCGATGTGATCCCGAAGAAGTGAGCACCACGCAGTTGAAGCCAAACATAGCACAACCGTCTAGATGACCATGGCCCACCTTCATCAACACGCTCGGGATGTGGGGAAATCTACTGAAACCTACCACGTAACGTCATTTTAAGGCCGCACACAAGAGTAAACTTACTCATTGTGGTCATTCGCAAACAACAACTGACTTCCCTCTCCAACGTTTGCCACCAGATGTTCCTTCTTGGTCTCCAATCTTATCTCATCCCATGTGATCACCCGATCCAGCAAACGCCATGGCATACTATGGGACTTCTTTCTGAGAGAGTGTCCTATCCCTTCCCGACTTTCTCTCGACGCCCCTCGCCTTCACTCCTCCAAATCCTTGCTCTAGTGTTTGCCGTGTTTCTTCCCACACATCTATGTTTGCATGGGTATCAAATAGGTTTCAATTGCATCGCCCGTGTTGCACAAAACTTAATAAGCTCTTAAAACGAAATTGTATATCTCATCAACAAGATAAATAACAACATCAACACGGCACGCAAACGTTGCTACATTTGTGCGAATGTAGGACAAAAGTGGACGACACCCACAATATATGAATGTGCATGGTAGAATGGCTAAGATAGCGAATTAAACATGATTGACTCAATCTCAAAATCTCAAAAATGCTGCTTTCAATCAGGCACGTGTCTCTGATGACAGGTAGCCTTGGTAGGCCATGTTGGGATCAGGTCCTCCATTATGGCATTTCTCCACCTCATACTAGGCCGCCCGCGAGTGTGGCTAAAGTTGTATGGCTGCCACGATGTCACTCTAATTGCCCATCTGTTATCCTGCATGCGCACCACATGACCGGCCCATCTGTATTTTCATCTCGACATCTATGATATCAGAGAAGGAAGTTCAACGCCTGATCTCGGCATTACGGATTTGGTCTCGAACCGTTATCTTCAATATTCTTCGCTCCAATCCTCATTATGTAACGCGTAGTCTATCTGCATTGACTTTCCGTAGGTTCCACACCTTAGATCCATAAACCATGGCTGGAATAACTGTACTGTTAAAGGTGTGAGCCCTAGCGTTTACGTTTCTCATCTGTTGCAGTATGGGTTTAATAAAGTTGACGCTGAGCCAGCCCGCTGTTATCCTTCATGAGATCTCCGGTTCATGGGAGTTCGTGATCATTTGGCCCAAGTAGATATACGAATTGACGTTTTCGAAAGGACAATCTCCAAAGCGCATATTTCCTTTCGGGCAGAAAGTATTGACTATGAACTGGGTTTTCTTTCTATTGATCTGTAGGCCAACTGCGACGCTTGCTTTGCTTAGTTCATGCAGGCTTGTTCCCACTTCTTTGATATCGTGATTGAGGGTGGCTATGTCATTAGCAAACATTAGAGGGAAATACGTCCTTTGATATAGGTTACCTGTAAGAGGACCCGTACATGCTTTGGTATAGGTTACCTGTAAGAGGACCAGTACATGCTTTGACATAGGCTACCTGTAAGAGGACCAGTACATGCTTTGATATAGGCTACCTGTAAGAGGACCAGTACATGCTTTGGTATAGGTTACCTGTAAGAGGACCAGTACATGATTTGACATAGGCTACCTGTAAGAGGACCAGTACATGCTTTGGCATAGGTTACCTGTAAGAGGACCAGTACATGATTTGACATAGGTTACCTGTAAAAGGACCAGTACATGATTTGATATAGGCTACCTGTAAGAGGACCAGTACATACTTTGACATAGGCTACCTGTAAGAGGACCAGTACATGCTTTGATATAGGCTACCTGTAAGAGGACCAGTACATGCTTTGGTATAGGTTACCTGTAAGAGGACCAGTACATGATTTGACATAGGTTACCTGTAAGAGGACCAGTACATGCTTTGATATAGGCTACCTGTAAGAGGACCAGAACATGCTTTGATTTAGGCTATATGTAAGAGGGCAAGTACTTGCTTTGATATAGGCTACCTGTAAGAGGACCAGTACATGCTTTGATATAGGCTACCTGTAAGAGGACCAGTACATGCTTTGATTTAGGCTATATGTAAGAGGGCAAGTACTTGCTTTGATATAGGCTACCTGTAAAAGAACCAGTACATGCTTTGATTTAGGATACCTGTAAGAGTACACTTATATCATTTAACAAATGCTACACGTAAAACGTGCACCTGTAAGTATAGTTACACGTTTAGTATGGACTTTATAAAATCTAAGGACAAAAAATAGAGATAGTTGTGAGTTCGATACATACAAATAAATAATATATGAAAAAGGTGTAAAGAACTTGATGAGGAGTATGTTATGTTGATGATCACAATAATGACGATGCAAATGGTCAATACGTTGTATAGATCGGTGTAGATAATGAAGTATATTCTTCTTCTTCGTCCGTTCTTAAACTCCCGCTACGAAGCTCTTAAAGGAGAATGCAAATATCAGGATATAGTCTGGAGAACGGAATACGTTGTGTAGTAGTTTGCAGCTTGACTGCTATATTTGCACTTTTCAATCCGACACATCCGACTTCAGCATGACATTTTTGGGTACCGAGCTAGCCTTCCCTCTTCGATCCCTTATCATTAGCCAGTGTTGGTACCGGAATAGCTTTCCTTCTTCGATCCCTTCTCATTAACCAGCCAGCCTGTTGCAGTTTGTTATCTGGGATTACCACCTGTAGCTTGTGAAAAGGGTCGCTGACCATGAAGCTAGCAGTCAGCTTCGGATCTCTGACCGCTACAGCATCTTGATCCCTGATGAAGTATTTGATGTAGATGATCATGTATATGATGTAGTAGATCATTTAAATACTAGTGCAAATGATGACATAAATCATGACGTAGATAATGTAGTAGATGATTTAGGGGATGATAATAATGAATGAGATGTCGATGCAGCACATGATGATGTGGCAGTTATTGAAAATGATAATTTAAAAGTTGCAGATGATAATGCAGTTAATAATATGTAGAAACTGTGTAGAAGATGCAGCTGATCATAATGAGGACGTATATGACAATGGTATGTAGACATTGATGGGGTTGATTATGACGATGATGACGTAGATTATGAAGATGCAGATGCTGATGTACATGATGGTATAGATAATGATATAAATGGTGATCATTGTGCAGATGATTTAAATCATGCAGATGTTGATGTGAATGATAGTGTAGATGATAATGCGATCAGTTAAAATGATGATGATGATATACATAATGATGTAAATGATTAGAATAATATAGACTGTGATGGTAATCTGCATCATGCAGGTATTAATTTATAAAATGAAACATATGTTGGTGCAGAGGTTGGTGACGTTGTTGATGTAGATGGTGATGACGGTGTTGTTATTGGTGATAACTGTAATGTAGATGATGTAGATCAAGTATTTGAACTGAACTTGAAGTGACATGAAAATGCATGTTATGAAAAAACGTACATGAAGATAATGAAGAGTATGCTGATGTAGGTATAGATGGCGATAACAAGGTAGATGAGACAACGTTGTTATTGCTAATCTAATTGATGTAGATGGTGATGCAATTGGTGATGTAGATGACAACAATTATGCAGAAGATGAATAAGAGGATACAGATAATGATTCCGATTACGATGATGTCGATGTTTATAGCAATTGATGAAGTAGATCAGCAAGATGTATAAGAAATAAATGATGATATTTATGAGGATGTAGATAATAATCTACATTATTTTAATTATGATTTAGATGATGCGAATGATGTGGGTTTATTCATTATATGGTATAAATGACGATGAGATAGATGCTTCAGTTGATGAAATTGATGTTGATTAATTAGATTGTAATTATGATGATGATGGCGTTGATGTAGATGATGTTGGTTTAGACATGGTTGATGCAAACGTTGTTAATGTATATCATGTATATAATGTAGATGGTCATGATAGTGAGCGACAATAACAACATTCTATCTACTTTCGAACAGGTAACTCTATGTACTGTAGGATATGGAGACGTGGTTCCTGCAACTTGGGGAGGCAAAGTCATAGCCTCATTTTCAGCTATTCTGGGCATTTCCTTCTTTGCTCTGCCAGCTGTAAGTATGACTGCACACCATTCATAATCAGGGTATGAACTATATATTTTATCAACTACTATCAGGGACACACGATGTGGTTCGGGATAATTATTAAAATTATTAACTTTAAAAATCCTCTTTCCTCTCTTCTTTCTTACCTCACATTACCTTTGCACTCTCCTTCCTCCCTCAAGCCCGTTATTCTCGTTCTGGTCAGTTCCCTCTTTATTTCGTCAAACGTGTCCTCTCAATTGTCTCTTAAACCACTCACTCCCTCACCATCACTCACCTCCTCAGGGCTAACATCTTCAGCCCATCTCTCCTTGTCATTTCAACATGCCAAGTTCTTCAATCGTTTATAACCCCAGCCCATTACCGCGTCAATCTTGTCAATCGTTCGTAACCCAATTCTTCACCGCGTCAATCTCTTCCTGTGCACTCCTCTCATCGTATGCATGTGAAGATTCATCAAGTTGGGTCATCAGGTCACAGTTTATATTTCTCATATTTCGTGAAAAACAAGTCTCTGATGGTGACATCTCTGACCTTCGTGTTGACCGTAAGTCTTGCGAGGTTAAACAGTCGACTATCCGACATGGTGTGAATGCAGATTCCTTCGTTTGCGTTATCAAATACACGCTTTAGTAGCAAAGAAGATTCCAACAGTGTCGGGATCAGGACGCAGTCTTGTTTAATACCACTGCGAATATCAAATGGTTGTTGTTATATGATATCATCAAATTGGGATGTTCCTTTCATTGTCTCGTGGAAGGATTTTAAAAGTCATACCAGTTTTCCTGGACATATTATTTTACATATAAATTTTGCAAGACTACCACAACCAGATTCTAGTGTGACCTACCAAGAGTTCAAAAGGCTTATTAGGGCCAGATACATCGCAAAATGGGAAACAGAACACACTGGCTACACACAAAATGATGCCTACTACCAGCTGAACAGAAGAGAGCAGGTCGTGGTCTTCAGACTCCGCACAGGCCACATCAGACTAAGGTACCATCTATTCAATAAATTGAAGTTAGGTGGTACTGACGTATGCTCGTGTGGCACAGGAAAAATGACCGATGAACATCTGCTGCAAAATTGCCCCACATACGAGGACCAGAGAAAGCACATGTGGCCATCACCAGTGACAACACTAGACAAGCTCTATGGCAGTGACGACAGCCTCATGATGACAGCTGCTTTCTTTGAACAAATTCACTTTGACGTCTGACAGCGTACGAAGAAGAAGAAGAAGAAGATAGAAGTTTGAAGAATTCATCCCATGCTAGCTAAACAAAATGCCTTTGTCAGGAAGACGATATAAAAGGGCCGATTCCACACGATTGACTTTTCCTGAAGTTGCGGAAGAGTAACAATCATGTCCATTGTTGATCAGTCAGACCTGATACTGCGACCTAGGATTCACACGCTCAGACAATTTACGTAGCTGTAGTACGTTTACTCTTGCAAAGACTTTGCCTTCAACACTGAGCGAGAGACACATCGATCGTTATTACCGTCACTTCTATCACCTTCTTTATTGTGCATTGGTTGGTACAATCTGTGCAGCTCTCATTTCGTGAGGCACACTTGCATATTTCCAGCACGAAGTAGAAACCTGGACCCTTACGAAGAAACTATAAAAGAATATTGAAGCATTTGAAATGTGGGTATTAAAAAGACTTGGACAAGTTTGTTTTTTTTAAATATAGAAAAACAAATAGTGAGATTCTGGAACAACTCAAAGTGGTGAAAGGGCTTCTAACAAAAATAAAAAGCAGAAAGGTATATTGGAGAAAGAGTTGAGGGCAAGAGAGGCAGAGGGCGGCATAAGTGCAGATGTATCTTACTGAGTGTACCGACCTAGCACGGGACAGAGACAGACTTGATGATATATATATATATATACACTCGTCTTTCCTGTCAAATGTATGATCAGTCAATAAACAATTGGAAAATAGAATTGAAGCTTTTTAAATGGGAATATACATTAGGAAAATGGGGCGTACTTCATGCACAGAAAAATAATAATGTTCGCGTAGGCGTTAACGGCCCGTTGTGTCGAGCACCACTATCATGTTCAACTGCTGAGGTTGTGTTCATGCGTAGCGTGTCGACTGCAATCCCTACAGACTCGCAATATGGATACGAGTACTCCCCTGCCTAATGATGAGGGCCGCGAGGAATGTATTATACCAATTTTATGTCAGGCTGTCTGTGTCTGTCCATGTCAAACTCCCTGTTTGTCCGTATCCCGCCGCCGAGACTTCTGATTGTGTCCACCTTTTGGTCAGCGTGACCCTTGCTGTGCTGAGAAAACGAGGTTGGGAGATTAATCGTGTAACCTCTGGTGGAGAGAGGGTAGGACACATGGATGTCGTCTTCAGTCCAAGCAGAAAGGTCTTTGAGTAGTAGTAACCTGAACTGAATTATGTAGTGCAGTTAAGCGGAAAATTGAACTCCGTCATGGACTTGGTCTCCCGTGGATTAAGCCAGACATGAAATGCCGCAAAATAAACCGATAGAAAGCACATCTGTTCTACAGAATAAAGACCCTGACAGAACCTGGTGAAGGAGTTGTAAAATATAATCCGAACAGGAACAACCAAACATCGGAAAATGACGAAAACACCGGAGCGAGTCGAGAGTGTAGCCGTCCGTTAAGGCGCGGCCATCTTACTTATTTTCATGGACATGCAAGAAAACAAAAGAGGAAGTAGTTTATGAATTATCGGTGCTATGAAAATTAATACATGCAATCATTATCAGACAGTTAAGACAGTTTGGTCAGATAAAAAGACATATCACATAGCTGGTAACGTTACTGGAAGGACATGTGGAAGGGGAATGTGCCAGGGATAGCAACGGTTGAAGTGAGAGAATACCATTGAGAGATAGACAGAGGAAAGCACCTCAAATTATGCATTCAAGACATGAGAGAGTGTGAGTTGACCATCCATTGCATCTGACCTTAACTGTGGAGATGACACTTGAAATGAACTGAAAACGTATGTGAGTGTTATGAAATAAAACAATTCCAATGCAAAAGATTCCTAATGTACGAGACCTTAAAATAGAGTGGATATTTAGTTTTTTCAGCGGTTAAGATAATGATGGAATGCTGAAAGAATGAATAAAACATTTGTCGTATATGTCTTTTCCCCAGGGCATCCTTGGCTCAGGTTTCGCTCTAAAAGTCCAGCAACAACAGCGACAGAAGCACCTGAACCGCCGTAGAGTTCCGGCAGCCAACCTTATACAATGTCTGTGGAGGTGCTACGCCGCAGACGAACACTCCATGTCAACAGCGACGTGGAAGAGACATCTCATACCTTGCCCGAGCCCTACCTCGTAAGTACATTTGCGTACCTCAAGATACCATAATGTTCAAATTAGGTGAGGTGGGGCGCTTGCTACTCGTGTATGTATGCTAGTTCTATAGTTGGAAGTTAAGGCGCTGCCTCGCAAAATAAGAACGAATGAAAGCCAATGAAAACAGTGGGTTTCAAATTCCAAAAGGGGATCAAGATGCTGAGCAGCGGATGAGCTGCAGTGGTCAGCGACCAATAGCTGACTGGTAGCCTCCAGGGCTAGCGAACCAATCCTGCCTAGACCCTTCTACACCTCCACGCAGTGATCCTGGATAACAGGCTGCAGCAGTGCAGATTGGCTAAGGAGAAGGGATCGAAGAGGGAATGCTAACCCGGTACTCACAAAATGCTTGCTGAAGTCGGATGTGTCGGATGTGTTCTGAACTACATTCTACTACTTACCCTTTCAGGGTTTGGTAATGGGAGATTGAGAACGAAGAAGAAGAAGAAGAAGAAGAAGAAGAAGAAGAAGAAGAAGAAGAAGAAAAAGAAGAAAAAGAAGAATTCCGAAAGTCCCAAACTTGCCCTGATCTCATGAGAAGCAAGATTGACTCCTAATCATAACATGACGGATAATAATATCAGAGGTCGAGTTCAGACGTCATGCATGCATATGAATCCTTGGAAGTTAAAAAATCGTAAATGCAGTCTGTTAGTGGCTGCCCGGACACAAATTATAAACGTAACGAAATTCCCACTTAATACTGGCGTTCATGACGACCAATAGAAGCTGGCCCCTATTTCATGCAGATCAATCAGCTGTTTGACTGCAAATTGGATAGAAAGTATATACAAATAAAGATCGCTGCACCCACAGCTGTAGAAGAGAAGCCACATGTGAGAGATGTTTGACAAAACATCCATCGTTAACAATGGAATCTGCAACCGTAGGTTGGTGACATTCACCGCCGGTATGGCTGTATGTAAATACGTTGAATTGTGTTCTCGATTTCAATACTTCAACGTAGCAATAAATTAAAACATGGATTGTTTTCTTCCAATTGCAAAATGTGTATAGTATACGCTGACGAATACGTAATAATTCCGATTACGAAGTCTGACTGACTGCACATTGTCTCTATAGTGAGATGTTCGACCTGGCAGAATCTGGTCGATACCTAATGCTTATCACGTTAGGTAAACAACGGCATTTCGAAAACCAGAATAGCTAAGGTGCAATGCTCGCCTCACTATATCGGCACGTTCCTGTTGACTCGGCTGAAAATATATACTGATCCACTGTAATGAAGTATGGAAGCACATGGAAGAGAATTAGCAAACTCTATTTAATAAAATGTTGTGACCTATTACAATGATGGTTCTAACACATTATCCCTGAGAGCAGTGCATATTCTAGGACTACATTTAGGCAGAAATACTGTAACATTTCTATGTTCGTATTGAAATGATGTATTGATTTGGTGAGTCTAATGGAACACCTTTGAGAGTCAGAATATGGCCAGAGCGACATAAATTGGAGGGCTTTCATGATAAGCTAGAGACGTGGGTGGAATTGGAAAGTACTAATATCATCAAAAAGGCTAGTAGGTGTGGCATTATATTCGCTGGGGAGAGAAGATTGACATGCATCATTTGTTGACCAGCTGTTGAACGATGACGCTAAATATATATAGATAGGCGATCCAAATATTACAGGAAATATTCCATGGTACGGAATTCGAAATACTGAAGAACGCACAAGTGCATGGAGCAGGCAAATGGAGCACCAAAAGATGACTCCTGGCCTCAGGTCAAAGAATCTGCAACTGTCAAGATTCGTCTACACCTTCACATTGTGGACCTAGATAACAGGCTACAACAGCAGATACTGCCTCAGGAGAAGAGGTTCAAGTTATCTAAAATTGTCATGCTGAAGTCGGATGTGTTGGACCAAATGGTGCAAATATCGCAGTCATGTTATAAACTACGACATAACGCATTCCGTTCTACGGACTACATTCTGCTAATTCTAAATCAAAAACATGACGGTAATGGGAAGTTGAAAATGAGCGACTAAGAAGTAGAAAACCGTCATACGTTGATAAAGAAGAACACTTAAGAGGATTGAACATAGGTGTGTTTCTAAAGGTGCCTGACATGACTTAACATCGGTACGATTGTAGGGAGGTCTGACAGGACTGAGCATCGGTGTGTTTGTAGGGGTACCTGACAGGACTTAACATCCGTGTGTTTGTAGGGGTACCTGACAGGACTTAACATCGGTGTGTTTGTAGGGGTACCTGACATGACTTAACATCGATGCGTTTGTAGGGGTATATGACAGGACTGAATATTGATGTGTTTGCAGGGGTACCTGACATGACTTAACATCGGTGTGATTTTGAAGGTGTCCGACAGGACTTAACATCGATGTGGTTATAGGGATGCCTGACAGGACTTAACATCCGTGTGTTTGAAAGACTGCCTGACAGGACTTAATATCGGTGTGTTTGTTGGGGTAGCTGACAGGACTTAACATCGGTGTGTTTGTAGGGGTAAATGATAGGACTTAACATCGGTGTTTATGAAGGGGTGCCTCACAGGACTTAACATCGGTGTGTTTGTAGGGGTGCCTGACAGGACTTAACATCGGTGTGTTTGTAGGTATACCTGGCAAGACTTAACATCGGTGTGTATGAAGAGGTGCATGACATGACTTAACTTCGCTTTGTATGAAGGGGTTGCCTGACATGACTTAATATCGGTGTGTATGAAAGGGTGACTCACAGGACATAACATCGATGTGTTTGTAGAGGTACCTGACAGGACATAACATTGGTGTGTATGAAAGGGTGCCTCACAGGACTTAACATCGGTGTGTTTGCAGGAGTACTTGACAGGACTTAACATCGGTGTGATTCTGAAGGTGACTGACAGGACATAACAACGGTGTGGTTGTAGGGATGTCTGACAGGACTTAACGTCGGTGTGCTTGAAGGAGTGTCTGATAGGACTTAACATCCTTGTGTTTGAAGGACTGCCTTACATGACTTAACATCGGTGTGTTTGTAGGGGTTCCTGACAGGACTTAACATCGATGATTGAAGGGGTGCCTGACAGGACTTAACAACGGTGTGTATGAAGGAGTGCCTGACAGAACTGAACAGGATTGTATCTAGCCAATGCGCTGTAACAGCTAGCTATATCCATAGAACGTGCCACATACGGGTGTGCCTAGAGTACAGCTTATGTGATTATACATTAAAATCCAATAGTAACTAACATTTGAAGAATGTTTTACACATTTGAACAGCAGCAAACGTTAAAGAACGTTTCAGTTTCAGCAGACCTTTAGTATGGACTAGACAGCTGCAAACAGCCTTACACAGTGAAGTAAGTTAAGACGAATTGCCATATAATGTATTGTTGTTATGTCACAATAAAGATATGTCATGTACCCCCACAAGAGCTGAACGTACGTCCATACATAAAGTATTTCAGAATACTTTCTTGACTCTTTTGACGCTTCCTCTCTGCCTCAACCTATATAGGAGTGTATGTTACTGTGTTTTGAACCTAAAGGCGCAGTTCCTCCCGACTTCAGATCGAGATGTGGTTAATTGGCTAATGGTTTTACTTTACCCAGGTGGTTTGACCTTTATGTTACAGAATTGCAATCACAAGTAAATTTGAGTTGTGAGTCGTGCCACAAACTGCTTCCACCATCAACCCCCCCCCGCCCCCCCCCCCCCGCTTCCCCCGCGTATTGAGTTCTAGGAAGTTAAAGAATAATGAGGTACAATGCAATAATTATGTTATTCTGTACAGCATTGATATCGCTTCCCAATCTAATCCCAGTGTCTATTCTGTACAGCATTGATATCGCTTCCCAATCTGATCCCAGTGTCTATTCTGTACAGCATTGATATCGCTTCCCAATCTGATCCCAGTGTCTATTCTGTACAGCATTGATATCGCTTCCCAATCCGATCCCAGTGTCTATTCTGTACAGCATTGATATCGCTCTCCAATCTAATCCCAGTGTCCATTCTGTACAGCATTGATACCGCTTCCCAATCTAATCCCAGTGCATATTCTGATCAGCATTGATATCGCTCCCAAATCTTATCCCAGTGCATATTTTTTTCCTGGAGAGGAAAGTATAGACCCACATCACCTACATGCACGCCATAAACGGTGAGTAAAGAACGTTCTACATGGGTCTAGCAAAGCCAACATTTACAATAGTTACAACATAAATCATCCCTACAAAAGCATACACCGTCCTTCGGTGCAGCTTTCCTAAAGAATGTCTACTGTAGTGATGTATACTCCGACTGGAGATGGATACGACAATAAGAAAGAGTCAGTTCGATGCCCCCGATTGTTAGTTAAAGTGTCATTGTGTACGAAGTAACGTCATATAAATAAAGCACTTTTAACGAAACATCTCCCCAACAGGGAGCGTACATTCAAGAACAACACGTCATTTGTCAGCCGCTTCTCTACCAGAAGGCGAGACCGCAGCAGCACTGCTGGCAGTTTAAACAGCCGGGACGGTATAGGCACCCAAGCGCAGTCACCCATGACCAACCGTCAAGGCTCCAGAAGAGCGGCTATTTCCACAAGTGAGGAAGAGGTACCAAACGTCCTGGATAGGTAAGAGAGTTCGTCTGGAATGTTTGTTACGTAGCTTTTTTGGATTGACAATGGCGTAACTTCTACGTGGGTGGATGTCGAACGTCTCAAAGTCCCTCAATTGACTTGCTTTATCTCTTTTTCGTTCAATGTGAAGCACAGCGTCAGTGTTACACAGCCTGAGTTACATAAAGCCTGGATCAATCAAAGCACGTATGAGAAATATGATAATGTTGCTTTCTGTAGTCGTTGGTTTCACATGACTAGGTTGCTGGTCACAACTACATTTACCTTCAAGGACCTGTTTGGAAGATTGCAGTGAAGGTATATTTCCTTCTCCGCTACATATTGAAAACACATTGAAAACATATTGAAAACATATTGAAAACACATGATATATTGCAATGACATTGCCACTTATTTGTCAACATAATTACCACCATCATTGATTCACTTACTCCGTCGTTTTCTTACATCATGAAAACCTCCATCAATATAAGTCTTAGGTTTGCTATCTTGGCCCCACATGCACGTCACGTGCAGCTTCTTCGTTATTCACGAAACGTCTTTGGAAAATCTCGCTCACCCAGAACGGTTTGTATGTTAAATACAGGTGGACATCGCTCGGGGCTATAACGGGGATGTATAGTGGACGTTCAAGAATTCCCACCCTATCTGGTGAATTTTATCCTGGGCTAATCAAGCCGGATGTGACAATGAAAAGTACGACACCTGCCTGGCTTCATCAGCAATTATTTAGTCCTTGAAAGAACGTACCGACCCAGCTATGCATTTCTTAAAGCGGCAAACATTTCTCAGCGAAAACAGGAAGCATTTTCTTACGACTAGCCTTTTTGGAAAGTATCATCCCCCCCCCCCCCCCCAAAAAAAAACGTCTAACAGAACGCTGTTTTTGATTGTAAACTTTGTGAGCACGGACGCTATTCTCGATCTCATGCGCTCGTGCGTGCAACACCTATCTTAAACGACTTACAGAATAATAAAACCGGATGCTCCTGCTACATAATACTTTCTTCACATGCCAGCTACATTTTTCAGCTACACTATATCAGGTTGTGAGCCACTTAATGACTGACCCTAGTGTATGTATATATTATGAGATACTGACCGGGAGGGAATGTAGCAACATTATCAAACTATGGAGTTCACGCTTCTTCGAATTGACATGTAAACTGTTTTCAATGAAGAAAAATGTGCAGGCATCAACCTCACTCTCTCGCCCTGGGCTAACAGGTTCAAGTCTAAAGATATAATCGAGATGGCTTGAGGCAATAGGATGTGAAGTAGCCCACCGTGGGGTTCTAAATGTCTCAACATGAAACTATTCAACACATGAACTGTTATCTAACAAAGAAATTTTACAAAATGTATGGAGAAGAAACCTGAACCCTGAAAAAGAAAACGGAGAAGAATTATGAGACCTTTTAAGTGTGGAAATTCAGAAGACTTGGACGAGTTTGTTGCAAATATATTCTAAAAATAGCAAGGTTTTGGAGCAATTCAAAAGAGAAGATACTTCTGAAGGAAATAAAAAGCAGAACAGTAAATTATTTTGGACACGTATAGCGACATGATAGTAAGCTCAAAGTAAAATTGGGGGGGGGGGGGATGGACCGGGATAGAGCCAGAAGACAGCAGAGGTACAGAAGGACAGACAGCTTCAAGATGTGGTCAGGACACATTTTGACTGCGTGTACCAACCTGGCACGAGACAGAGGCAGCTGGAGATCAATTACAGTCAACCTCCGATGCGGAGACGACACTTGATGATGATGTTGATGTTGTACTGTATTGTATCTGGTCAACAGTCTTTTCTTGCCTTTCCCTAAAACTCGCGTTAACGGTTGGTCTTTCTTGTCAACTTTGCGTCAAATTAGTACACGAGTATATATATATATATATATGTAATTATACATTTGATTTAACATACTAGCCATAAAGAAGATAACAATTATATAATCTGGAACGAGTTCCCTAGCTTCCTAGTAACCATGTCTAACTAACTGTATGCTTATTATCAATTTTTCTGATGGTCGACTGATGCGTATTGATAGCGAGGATCAACCTACTTACTACATGCACCTCGAAAAGCGAATGCAGTACCACTGTATTACTCAGATGCTTGCTAATAAGTAGTACTGTTAACTGTTGGTTGTGTAATGTTGATGCACACTTTCAACACCTCATCACTGACGGCACTTGCTCACATATCACGCTTGCTGTAAAGCTTCAACAACCAAGTGCTCTTTCATTTGGCTTTTGTTTTATTTTTTATATAATTGTAAATGAGGACGTTTATGCAATAATACCACGTCATGAGTCAATGCTATCTTGGAATGGAATGCAAATAGATACAATTCATTTTTCTCCAGTATAGTTCATCACTGTGTACAAGAAACAATCCATTGCAGAGGGTCAGAGAAAGCGTGCTGCCTGAACATTATTTAAAAATATACTACGACTCCACAGACGGCCACCCACACGTGTGCCCTGAATGGGGTAGGATATACCGCTCCGGGATTGGTCTTTACAGCGATCAGATTACTCATCTCGCAGGAGAGTTATGATGATGTCACCATCTTCGCTTGCAAAAAGCAACTATTATTGTATAAGTGCTTACGTCACGGGCAGGTGACAAATAATTGCAATAGATCCACCTCATATCCACGCAGAACAACTAATCCATTTAGAGGGAAGCATTTCAATTTGAGAAACATTTCATTACACAACAGTCAGGTTGACCAAGGGTCACCTTCTTCAATACACTGTCGGATGTTAGAAGAGTCACTGTTGTAATCTCGCTACCAGAGAATATACGACAGAAGAGAAGAAATCACATTCGCTAGCTCTGAAAAGAGTAGCAGATCGAATCTGACAGAGGAAAGTGCCTTTAACATGAACGTGTTTTTGCTCAGTTTGGCCACTGTTAATACATTGTATTTAAAAGCATACATCGAGCTGCCAAATGCTATTTCATGTATTTCGAGTTTACCTTTTAACGTATGGACGTCCTCAATTTTATTTTCATACGTGTTTGTTTCTTCTAAGTGTTAACCCAATTCACTTTTCTTCAATTTCACGTTAAACTCTCTTGCACTGTCGTTCATGTAATGTTCACGCTTCTCACTTTTGTATCTCAATCACGACTATCTCCCTTGCACTGTTATTCCTCAATTTGATCAGTGCTCACAATTAAGTATTTTCATGTTTATCTCCCTTGAAACGTGATGGTCGATATATTTGTGGCTAACTTGTAATTCTGTTTTCCCTCCCCCCAGTCTGGTCAATCGCACGTGGTAAGTCCAGCACTGCTTGTATTCCTGCCATAGTTACGTGTGTTCCTTGTATATTATTGATGTAGTGTTTCCTGAATATTATTCACAGTTTGTGGCATATTTAACTCAGCCTGCTCTCGAATAGTGGGGGCAGGGTAAGTTAATGTTATCAAGATTTTATTGGATGCACATAGTTATTTTAAGATTAACCAGAGCAGAAGAAACTGGTTTTATGCAGGCTCGGCAGTCTTCTAAACCAGTGTAATGAAGTTAAGTTAGATTATCCAGAGATAGATTAACCATATATTTTTATTTAGCAGTTAAATTTGTCTAAATATGCATTATTATTATTATTATTGGCATTAGTTATTACAGGACCTTTGCGGCGCAACTGATAGAATTCATCTGATAGAATCTGATAGAATCTCTTGCTATTAATAGTGTTCATTATTATTTTAATTTTCTTTTATTCAGTATTCATAGTAATATTGTGTAAATATTGCTATTAGTATTGATATAGTTATAAATGTATTTTATTATTGTTATGTATTATTATTTTTACATTTGTTTTAGTTTTATTTTGCATCACTATTATTTTAAGTATTATTTTCACAATTTTTTTTTATTATTATTATTTCATTTTTTTAAATTATTATAAATCCTTGTGGTCGATTAGTTATGATAGATTTTTTCTATTTTGAAGTACATAGTTCGAGACCAAAACATAGCCTCAGTGTGTTTTAGTTTATGATGAGAGAATGAAGGTCGATGCCAATTAAAAAAACAAAAACAAATTGTCCAATACACATTATAATCATTGCATAGATACACGTTATATACACATTAGTCGTATAACCTGATCAACTGAACTCGGCAAAGAAAACGTGTCGATGAGATTTGAAAATTGTTCAATTGATTACATTTCACAAAACGTGTAGAATTTTCGTTGTTAAGCAACTAATACTCCAAATGACATATACAGTACCAATCATAATTTACTATTATCTGATCTGAATCAGACTCGAAATCACATAAAAATATATTTGATTAATTTGCACATGTCTCTTTTATGGCTGACTTCATCATTGCATTTTATATACATATTTGCCTTACCTTATCTCCCTCTGTTTGTCGTCCTCTCTCTGTCTCGCTGTCTGTCTTTCTCTGTCGTTCTCTGTTTATCTCTCCTTCTCTCTCTATCTCTTTCTCTCTCTATCTCTTTCTCTATCTCTCTTTTATGCACACATTTGTTCTCACACTAATACTCTCTGGCGCACGTTATTTCACTCTCTTGTCACACATTTTCACTAAGACTCTCTAGCACTCTCTCTCTCCCTCTCTCTCTCTCTCACTCGGTCTTTCTCTGATTTGATTTTCTCTCACACACTTACTTGTACTCTACCTCATTTTTTCTTGTACACAAACTACCTCTCACACATTTACTGGTATTCTACCTTATTCTTTCTTGGTCACAAACTACCTCTTACACACTTACTTGTAATCTTCCTCATTCTTTCTTGTACACAAACTACCTCTCACACAATCATTCTTTCATGTTCTCGTCTGCACATTGTCTGTCTCATGTGCACGTGAAACCTTTGGAGGAGACACACTTTTAAAAATTCACTCCACTTTCCAAAAGACATGGCACATACCCATTACCAATGTCGAGGTATGTCAAAATCATTTTTGAAACAAAAACAGTCATCAATTTTCTAAATCTCTATTAATGCCCGGCATTCGCGGAATGAAACTCAGTTATGTTAGCTTCAGACTGTAACCTGAATCAGCAGACATTATCGCAAGTTGATTTCACGTTTAATAATAAACTGATCAAAATGCGTCGAGGTAACCAGAAAAATCACACAATTTAAAAAAACAGACGACATACAACAAACAGTGGCAATGCGCCACGCAGATCGTGTATGAACAGACAGATAAATCAATTATTTGCCATTTTGCTATATTAGCCTACTCGTAAGTATTGTATTGCAACAAGACAGGGCTTCTGTGCAAATTGATGGTATTAGAAATGTCCAGGGAGTTTACAGTGACCCGTGGTCTCAACAGGAAATGCGATCGAGCGTATTATCATATGGAAGGCAGACGATAATCTTGGAGGTTTCGTTTGCACGTTTTACAACCCTTAGCAGTTGATATTAGAAAAGAGCACACTGCTATATGTATCATACAATTCGAAAAGTTATGAAATAACTACCCAATACGCCACCTATCTTCATCAAGCCTAAAATGTCCCCGAAAATAAAATCGTAGCAATGGATCCCAACTCACGATCCAGTCGTTTCTGTAAAAGGCGCGTGTCGTCCAGTGTGATAGTAGTCCAGTGTGAGAGCTTCTGGTCGAGCCCCGTGACTGGCTGCTGACACGTCAGCTTCGGATATTCTGTGATATTTCATTTTCTTCCAAAACTCAAATTAGTTCAAGAAGTATTTTATCGACGGATTACCACACGAGGACCGTACAACAGTTGGTAAATGTGTAATAAGATACACCTATTTGATAATGTGCCGTATTCTAGCTGTGGTCGAACTCTAAGCCTATCGTCCCCTATTCCCGACAAAGCGTGAGCGCAAAATCCCTGGGCCGTGCAGCGAAAATGCACACGTACTCTGGAGGCACCTTGCTGACAATGAGACCGGAGGTGTGTAGGTGCAACTCGATACTACTGGGGGTGACAAGACGTCTTACCCACCTTGTAGTCCTTGTCAGTGAGAGACCCAAACTAAATATACGGGAAGAAAAGGGGCAGGAGAGGTGGTAAAAGAGAAAGTAGGAAGACAAGAACAGGGACAACTTTTTTAGATTTGCCCTGCCCTGCTCAAGTCGTCAGATAAGCATGCAACTCGTCATCAGGCTTCTCCGACAGAAAATGTGCTGAGCGGCGTCGACCGCATAGAACACGGCGAGGAATTTGAGCAGTCGTGGTCATCCACTGCACCCGAGTCCATGTCCAGTAGTCCTGACTTGTCTCGCCACTGGTTAAAGTTGGACTCTGGCGAGAGAGTAAGGTCGACAAACTGCGCACCCTTTCTCACTGAAATCAAATTAATCGCCTATGTCCGTCTCTTTACATGTATCCAGTACTAACACAGTCGAGTTCTGCGACGACGGGAGAGAGGCGAAGCGGACAGCGTTAGTCCGCTGACAAGCTAAACTACAGTCAAAAAGCTGGCTCAGTTTCGGGGCTCCTGGCTGAACAATAAAGCGGATGAGATATATGGATTTGCTGACAATCATGATCACCGTCTCGCGAAGCGAACTTTCCATACTTTCACTGCCTGCGAGTAGGAAGATCCCAAATCGGACTGGTCAGCCATCTCCGCACCCATTCAAAACCCCGATTTACAGAATACTCGAATGGAAGGACTGGCTAGGTGAAAAAAGTCAAGGTCCTCATCACTCGTGATGGACGAACAACAAAGATAGTGTTCTGTCTGTTTTGGGTTCGTGAATGTTGTATTTATCTAGTGAATCTAGTTAGAAAGTAACAACCGCTAAATACATACCATCAATCTCCATGTTGCTCATTGGAAGAAATAATCAGCACGTAGACCGAGCACTACAACGACGACCTCAACTGTCCAGCAGCTGTTCCATCCCATGAGTCAATGAGCAACCCCGTATCACAAACCCCTGTTAACAAACTGGATTCCAACACACCTACCATTACACAAGTCCACCCCACGCTATCGACGTTGTAAGACTGTCAACCTGCAGGACTTGGGGGCATTAGAACCCGATCTGTTGAAATACGCACTTGACCCTCTTGAGTGTCACCCTTCGCCAATTGTTCACTACAGTTCGGATCACGGTGTAGGTTCATGTTGCATAATGGAATATAATTTTCAGCTCATTACACAAATGGAAATGACCCTGCTCTGAACATAATATCTACAGGCCCATCCCATTACGGTCTGTCCCCTGACAAGAAGTATTTGCCCACTTACTTCTCTCCCACACCCAGCATTAGCTGAAAAGAATACAACGTTCTCAACAGACCGGTTCGGCAGTCTGTCGTTCCACAAAGAATGCAATCTAACAACAGGTCATGGACATCAAGGACAGGAAACGGTCTAGCCCACGCAGTCGTTCATGTATCAACTATCGTAAATCAGTTAAATATCATTGTCATTGCACGCAGCCTAGGACTCAGATAGGGCTTCAGGACGGTTGCCTCGTTTGACCCTCGTCGCTTAAGCGGGCACCTACCTAACAAGGGCGACATATCACACACCTAAGAGACGTGCACCTCCCAATGGGGATCAACACATACGTGAATAGATAGTCAAATTAAGTGAAATGCACAACTACATTGTGTTGTTATTCTTGAGATTGTTAATATGACAAATACACACTATACATAATGCATTGTTAAAGGTCTGTCAGCTTATTAGCTCACTTCACACTCCAATATTTAAAGGTCTGTCAGCTTATAAGCTCACTTCACACTCCAATATTTAAAGGTATGTCAGCTTATAAGCTCACTTCACACTCCAATATTTAAAGGTATGTCAGCTTATAAGCTCACTTCATACTCCAATATTTAAAGGTATGTCAGCTTATAAGCTCACTTCACACTCCAATATTTAAAGGTATGTCAGCTTATTAGCTCACTTCACACTCCAATATTTAAAGGTATGTCAGCTTATAAGCTCACTTCACACTCCAATATTTAAAGGTATGTCAGCTTATAAGCTCACTTCACCCTCCAATATTTAAAGGTATGTCAGCTTTTAAGCTCACTTCACACTCCAATATTTAAAGGTATGTCAGCTTATAAGCTCACTTCACACTCCAATTTTTAAAGGTATGTCAGCTTATAAGCTCACTTCACACTCCAATATTTAAAGGTATGTCAGCTTATAAGCTCACTTCACACTCCAATATTTTAAGTCAAGCAATACATGAACTAATACAGCAGGATCATAACAAAAACTTGCCACAGTCTTCTTGCAAGGATGTAGAATACAATGATGAACACATGTTCTAAATAAGTATTTAAAAAATTAACATATGAATGCACCTCAGGGTATGCTCAACATTTTCTTAGTTGTAATTGTCATTCTTGTTGGGTGCTCTTAACTAACTGAGTATTATCGAATCATGAAACTCAATTGCTGGCTGTAAGTTTATTTGTTATATTCATGAGAATTGATTTCAATACTTTAACATCAAATCTGGAACGACAACATTAATGTGCAATCAAACGAACATAATTATTACTGCAGGCGCAACGGCAGTAATAGTTTAAATATTAGTATATGCATGCTAGCAATAGGTGTTTTATAGTAGTAAATGTAGTATACCAACAGGTGTACAAATGGTAGTTCAGGTATAACATCAGTTGTAGATGACGTAGTCTGTCATGCATATTACCAATTGAACTAGTGGCGTATTAGCAATAGTAGTAGTAATAGTAGCGCCGGCATATTAGCAACCGTAGTGCAGGCATATTAGCAATAGTAGCCCAGACATATTAGCAGCAGTGGTGCAGGCATATAATCAGTATAAAGTGTTCGTGGATTATGAAAAAAAAACCGTTGATTGCATTGAAGTTAATACAGTCACAAATGCCCTACGAAATCAAGGTATTGAATAACAATCCACTTAATGTGGATGATAAAAGTATTAACATAGACGGGAAAATGCTCAACCACCTCCGGTTTGCGGATGACGTAGTAATCACCAGCCACAGCATCAAGGAAGCTGAGCAATGATTATATGATCTCAGCAATGAGAGGCCTTTGGTTTAAAAATAAATAAGCTAAAGACACAATTCATGATGAACAGTGCTGTCCCTGTGAGGGAATGCGGCTTGGAACTGATTCCGTCAAAAACATTAATTCGAACATCTACTTGGGCCAAGAAATAACAAACTTCCATGACTTGCATAAAGAGACCTACGGTTAGCTGCTGCTTGGTTCATGTCAGTTCTAACCACATCAAGACAGAACTTCAACAAATGAAAAACAGCAAAACTCGAGCTCACACCTTCTACAGCCTGATCATTCAAGTCGTGGTATATATCTGCGACGTGTGGAACCTACGAAAAAATAACATGGTGCGACTCCAAGCTACTCAACGAGCGATGGAGCGTAGAACACTCACTTTCACTACGAGACGACGTTCGCAATACCGACATCAGGAGTCAAACCTGCTTCAATGACGTCGCAGATACGGCGTTGGTAAGAAAGTTCAGTAGAGTGACATGAGGGTGGCCCTACACCTATATTCGTCGCCCCAGACGTCCACCAATGAAATGGGGAGATGGCCCTCAACAGGACCTCGGTCCGGCATGGTACTTAGTGGCAAAGGACATATATGAGTTTAGACGAGATTTGGCTACCTGGCATAGGGTACACAATTTGTCTCAGTGAACACCAGTAATATAGTATTACAAAATTACAATAGAAATAGTAGTAGATAATTTA